>JARKIF010000028.1:0-600000 GCA_029378245.1 Roridomyces roridus | reverse complement strand
TTGCGGATGATTTGGTGCGTGATCCGAGTCACTCATGTGACCGTGATGCTCTGCTGGCATGTCTTCTACCGCTTCCACCGTCTCCGGGCCAGCGAGCTCTCCGTTCGCTGCTCAGCTGGGCACCAACTACTGCCCGAACGATGATGAGATCGTCGAAATCAAGCAGCTCATCGCTGGCCCTTCCCTTCGAGCGAACGCCCTCGGCGACGAAATCGCCGCCTTGCAAAAGAGGCTCGATGTATTGAAATCGGATCGGGATCGTCTCCTCGCATACGTCGCGAGCCACAAAGCTCTTATATCCCTCATCCGACGTCTTCCCCTCGACATCATGCAGGAAATATTCGTGGCGTGTCTCTCCGACCGGAACTGCGTCATGAGTGCCACTGAGGCGCCAGTGCTCCTTGGGCGCATCTGCAGTTCGTGGAGGGCTATTTCCCTCTCCACCCCTCGACTTTGGTCGAAGCTGCACATCGCAGAACCCCGCAACGGCAATCAGCGCTCTGAACCAGAAAAATGGGCACAACGCCTTGCGACCGCGGAGCAGTGGCTCGCCCGCTCCGGGGCGTGTGCGCTTTCGATTTCTCTGGAATGCTTTACAGCTGAGTCCGCCGCCATCACCACCATCAGCCGTCTCTTCACACATATCCTGATTCCCCTTGCTTCTCGTTGGCGTGCAGTCCATTTCTCTATCCCCTTCCCCGCAATACAGTTGCTGTCCAATCTCACCGAAAACGACGTCCCCCTCCTTCAGGACATCTCCATAGCTCACCACGCAGCAGCACACCCTGGGATCCTCAGCTTTGTGCCCCCGGTGGATATGCGCATCTTCCGTGGTTTGGGCATCACACGAGCGTCCTTCCAAGGACCTGCCGTCAATCGTGCCACAGAATTTCCTCTTCGATGGAACCAGCTGACAGCCCTGTATCTGCAAACACCGGTGCCCCATATGCGAGAATTCCACGCTCTGTCGAGTAAATCAGCTCGAGAAATCCTATCCCGCTGCCCCTCCCTTCGTGTCTGCAGTATACACCTGCGCGACGAGGAGGATATCAGCTTACCAGCTACCGGAAGCGCCATCGAATGCCCTCACCTGCACACCTTGGAGCTACTCAGCTCGTTGCCCGGCGACGCAGCCTACACCATGCGGCAATTTTTCACACAGGGCATTTCTCTGCCCCGGCTGTTGAGATTCAGACTCAATGGATTCGTCATTACCCCAATCGACGACCACCCAGTTTACCTTGCGCCTTTCTTGGCTTCGGCTCCTCGTTTGGAGAGCCTGCGCATTACCCCGTACCACCTGACGCAGGACACGCTGGTCGCGCTCATTCGTGGTATCCCCACACTGAAGCAGCTTTACCTCGTCGACGGGTCAGATCTCCTCGACGACAGATTTCTTGATGGCATTACTCCCACCGACTCCGACGATTGCTGCCGCGAACTTCGTGACCTAGTTCTTTCGCAATGCCACTTTTCCGATGCGGCAGTCCTGCGTTTCATAAACGCCAAAATGTCGGTCGGGTCCGGGCACCAGTTGGAGTGTTTTGAGGCCAATTTTCAGCGACCGATCGGCGAATTGGACATGTACGCTGAACTCCAGCTGCACATAGATGCTGGTCTTTCCCTGCGTCTCGGATACCAAGTTCCGATAGTCGGTCTGCAACGCGAAAGTTTCTCGCCTTGGCAGGCGCTGGAGCGTAACCCGTGGGCTATGGATCCGTTGGACAGATTCGCGACGATTTGATGTTCTATCTTGGATATACAATGTACATACAAAATTACTTCCAACTTGAATGTTTGAACCCTTGCCTCGGACTCTGACGAAATCCTTCAGATATGTAGGAGACGGAGGTAAAGCCGGGACAGGACGTCTTGAAAGCGCTCGGAGATCCTTCATCAAGTGCGAATTGTGGTTCCGACTATTCTGCTTCAGATGGTACACATGCTATCGGTCATCTGCACAGTCGCTCCCCGGTTCGAGACTTCATCGAACGGAAGATTCAAAACCTTCAAGATCATGTTGAAAAATGTCTCGTGCAATTTGGTCTAACTTACGGCTTTTCACGCGTAAGTGAAGAGTGATGGAGAATAAACGCGTTAACAACTCAATAGCAACGCAATAGCGAGTAGTGAGAGGCCCAGAGACTACAACCTGCCAGAGATTTCGCAAAATAATAACTGCCAATACCCAGGAAGGCCCGATGCAGCTAGTATTACAAAATTTGGAATCAATGTTATGTGCGGACTAGACAGGTGTGTACGCAGAGAGGAGACGAGTCGCCCATTCAATCGCCCACATGTCACTCCCAGCATCCAAGTTCTCCACGTCGCGAATTGCCTGGACAAGTCGATCCAGCGCTTCCTTCTCTCGGAGGTTTTGGAGGTTTTCGGAAGCATTGTTGTCACGCAGCGCATTCCAAACTTCTTGATACCGAAGTTCCTCGAATGTGTTTGTCAAGCTGTCGTGGTACAGTCGAAGGAGTTGAGTGACTGGCTCCACTGTGAAGGGTTCCGGTCGGGTCCAGTTTCTGGATGAGAAAACGACCGACATACGCACCATTGTTACAGACAGACAGAACGACAAGGAATATTGCAGCCGCTCTCCGGCATTTGTCGGTGAGTTCAGGATTTTCAATGCGCCGGATGATGCTGTTCCATAGTGTCTCGAGATCAGTATGTGCGACTTGCGGGATGTGTGCTGCCAAGGGAAGAACAATCCGCAGCACGGGTTGATTCTCCTCCATGTCCCAGTCACTGTCACTTTTTGACAAAGTCCTCATCATTGTGGCCACCTTCTCGGATTGATCGGGATGGAAAGAATGCATCTGTGCCCATGCTGCATAGTATGAGTCAGCAACAAAAACCTTAGTACACGAAATGCATGGACCTGGTCTGGCTTCAATAACAAGTGAAAGCAGCAGTTCAATATTCTTGTTGTTCTGATTCTCCGAGCGATGCTGGAATAATCTACCCATGTCCATGAGCCCGGCTTCGAGCAGTTCAATCTCCTTTTTGTCCTGATTCTCCAGGTGATGCTGGAGTAATCTGTCCACGAGCCCGGCTTCGAAAGCTGCGCGGATACAGTGGTCATCTGCGGGGTACGGATATCAATGTAGCGTGGTTGGTCATAGTATGGATTTACCCCGCAACATCGCTGCCATGAGCTCCACGGCACGGTTCGTCTGGATTCTACGATCCAAGAGTATGTTCAAAAGTTTCCCAACAAACCCTGCTCGGTCAGTAACACAAGTGACTAATGATGGCGTGTCGAGAAGCAGTTGGCAACGCCAGAGCACCTCTGAGCCGTTTGTAGCAATCCATTCGGCGTCGAGTTTAATCAACATGTCCAGTCTTCCGATCAAGAAATGTAACAACGCCTGGTTAGTTCTGCGGCTGTGAGTAGCCGTAAGAATGAGTTCGGATGCTCGTACCCATCGTCGGATAATATCCGAATGATCTCGCAAATCACCGGTGTCCCCAAGACCAATTCGGAAAGCGCATCCTCGTCTAACTCCAGTATCCGCTGTAAAACCCTGTCCGTCCGCCTATCTCGGGACGGAGAACGGTGATGTATGTGCTCTAAACCTACTATAGAAATCGACAACACTCGAAGAATCTAACCAGATGAGTCGAGATACAGACGAATCTATATCCAACTAACCCAATCACGAAGCTCCGGGGCGAGTGACAACTATTGAATAGCGGGAATGTGGCGAGTATAAGTCCCTAGTACAGGGCCTTGTAAAGGTTGTAGGGAATTGAATGATATAGTCTCGGATACGATGTCGAAACAAAGTATTGCGAATAGAGATCCTTGATGTAAACCAAGAATGACGATTCTAAAGTGTTTTGTAGATGGTAAAGCTTCACAGCTAACACAAAAGATAGATTGAGTTTGGCTAAAGCCGGGGTTTTGCAATAAAGCAGGTATTTGGGTCTTTCGATCCCTTTCACACTGGTATCCGAAGACGACAGCGACCGATACAACACGGATTTCGTAGATTCCGACACTTCGCAACTCTGAACACACAAATAACCCTTGACAGACACACGGTACGACACAATCCAACAGATACTGATTCCAACACACTGATTCACACTCAAGTCACACACACAATAGCCAACAAACAAATGTTTAGATTTTCAATAGCGATTGCTTAACTACGCAATGCACCGTCGAAAGCCTCGGACAAAACCCTTGATCGCAGCTGGTAGCTTGCTAGTGGGGGAAGTATCCGCTGCCCTCTTGGGTAGCACTCTATCTACTTTATACAGGTCCGAGAATCATATGATAGTACAAACGAATGGCGCAATAATTAAAAATATCCTTGGTATCTGGAATGGAAACACCCTGATTGGTTGATCAGAACCGGCATCGTGTATGGCCGGTGTGTCAAGCCATGATTCCGCGTGGCGGACCTGTCGATCCGTGACTCCAACATTGATCCATGACTCGACTGATTTTAGTGAAGTCGTATCCGACCTCTCCCTTGATTGTATACCCTCCAGACGTACGCCCATAGGTTGTAGGTCCAGAACGATACCCATATCTCCGACTACCTGTCCCGGATACCAGCAGATACTAGTTTGAAGACTAGTATCCGACCCGGATCCTCCTTGTCCCGACTGCTGATGACAACTACGTCACTCCCTTCGGACCCGCTTCGGCGGTCTACTCATGTTTCAGGCTTTTCGGCCGACTTGCCCATCATCCCGTGAACTTCCGAACCTCCGAATTGCACTCGCACCAAGGTTCGAACGGCTGACAATCGTACAACGGTTAAGAACTTGTTTAATTGGTGTATCCCATTGGTAGAGCAGGTATCCACAACTCCTACATGTTTCGGAGTGAGCCCGTCGGTCATATTCAGGTAAATACCCTTCAACCCGTACAGTACTCTTAAGTATCCACCACACTGACTGTCTCTGGGCTCAACATCAGTCTTGTACTGAGATGACTTAGCTAGGATACTACCTCTGAAATCGTGCAAAACGCGCGTTTTCAAGGGCAGTCAAATTCCATGCTTATCAACGGGGCGGCGGGAAACTCGTAGCCTTTGTGACCAGAAGGTACAGAACGCGCTGCAGACACCGTATAGAGATTCCTGGTTCAGTGCCTATAGTGAGCAATGTGGACTGGAACTCCTTGGATTGCACTATTTAAATTCTTCAAGACAGAAGCTGCATGTGATAGGAAAATCCCGTACAATATTTGGGCATCTTGCGGAGGAGGCGCAACCCGACTTCAATCCTCTGCCAGTCGACTACTGGCGTGTTCTGGGTCTTGTCGACGGAAAGAACCTCGAGGAGCATGGCTTTGAAGTCTGGCGCAAGATTGAACATCTGCTTCCCGACGTCTGCGAACGAGGCTGTAAGTATACTCAAGTTCCAAAATCGGTGTGCTCACCAGTATGCGCAAGAAGATTGAGGCGTTCCAGAAATTCGATGGTGTTCGATCCTTTGCGGATAAAGGCAATTAGGCTGGGACAGTTCTGATGGTCCAGTGTATCCAATTCAAATGGTGTTCCCGCCAATTGTCTCACCAAAGCTAAAGCAGTTTTTGCAACCTTCCCGACTGCGGCAGAATGTTTCCGACTCTCATCCTCTGGCTGAAGTTCAACGTTTAGAGGTTCAACCACCATGCTGCCCGTATCGATATTTTGGAGAGTGGCAGATACCGCTTGCAACACCTGGTTTATTCTGTCCAGCCGACAAGTTTCCAAGTGTCGGGGAGATTGGCCACATTGCTCTCAGCACGATAGTCAAGGAGCCCCACGGATACGTGCAATCTCTGATGGTCGTGAATCGCACGAGGGCGCTGACGGTGAGGAGACCTTGGTGAGTATTGGTGAGCCACAGCTGCGAATGCAGTTATAGTGTTGCGCACCGTAGGAACCGAGGACCTGGATAAGGTTCAAGAGGGGAGAGCGCAGGATCCGCCCAAGCAAGAAAGGGAAAATATTCGAAAATCTTGTAAAAGACAGTCATTGAGTTTGACGGCGGACGACCAGTCAGATCCTGAGTTCCGACATTGCGTTTGAAAGGCAACATGTCCAGACCTGCGAGCATGGCTTCGTATGCCATCCAGCGACTGGGAACGGCACCATTATCTGAGGTAAAATTGGTCTGCTTGCCACCGCCGCTACGAAAGTGTCAGCTTGATTGTAGCCGGGGACAGTTAGAATAGTTACACATCTGAATGGCATCCTCTGAACCACACTTCTTTGCAGCGTGGTGCCCCAAATTCCCCTCGCTCAAACGATGACCGTGGTGCAGTGACATACTCCGGAAGAAACTTGACTCGTCTCTCGTCAAGGGCAAGAGCATGACGAACGAAGCAGATGTTATCGGCTGATTGTGCACCAGGATAAACTTTGCGGCTGAAAAGGCCAACTGATGAGACAGTATCCCTGTGGCAATCAGTATAAGGATGATGACTGCGCCGGAGAGTCTCACCACACGCCAACAAAATGGATGTGGACGTTCCGGCAAAAAGCCTTTTTGAATTCTTTGGCGGGTGTTGTAATCGTGTAACTCTGCGGGTTGGCGCGGTTCACGTCATCTATGACTTGTGTGGTTCCATCGCTGAAGGCGCCGCGTCAATGTAGGGCATCTGAGCAGGTACGGGATACTTGCGGAAGGACATGCACTTCGATCGAGGACTTGGCATCTCGGTAGATCTCAAATGCACTGTAACGGTTCAGACAGAGTCATTTAGTGCATGAGCGACAGCTTACAATGGGATTTGCTCTTTGTTTCCCGTCCGAATCAAACCGACCTGCTTTGCATGAGACAATAAACCGAAGTAGAATGTTTCGAGACCTTCGCAATCATCGCCGCCAACACTCTGGCTTGATACGCTCCCCGAGAATAGCCTGACCGTTGTGAGCGAGAAGGTCGCAGAAGCCGAATGCCAAATACCTAGCAGAAATATCTGATCGCCCGGTTGATAGTTCTCTGAAAGCCATTGATACCCCGCAAGGAGGTTTGACTTGAAGTTCCTGATTCACGAGGATATTGAACCGATCTCAGCAAGTTGAACTGAAAGAATAATACACACCAAGCCGTAACGGACGCCCATTTGTTCTTGACGAATGCAGATATACGTTTGATTGGGCCAGATTTTTTGGCATAAGTACCGATGCCGCTGGTATAATACGATGGCTGGTTTTCGCTTTTCATAATCCGCGAATAAAACTCGACCACGTGGCTGCTCTGTGGGACGCGGGTAGCCAGCAGGGATGTCATATGACGAAATCGTTACTTACTTGGGCACCAAATTTGTTCTCAGTGCCGTCGAGAGCGACAATCAAACGCCGACCGGAAGGTTGGCCGGATGCGCTGCAGAGGCATTTCTGGGCGATGGGGGTGTCATTGAGACCTTGCGTGGGTGGAGTTTCTTCGGCATCGTCGGTGTGCTTCCGGGTGTGTTCAAGCTCGTGCAGTCTAGCCTCTAGACGGGAGACAGTCTCCTCAAGAGCCCTGAAGCGCGACCCATCAACTTGAGGATCTTCTTCGCGCATGGGGTTCACTCCGAGTTCCTGTCCATGCGAAGTCAGTACAGCAGAGTGGATATGATTCAGCCACTCACTGCCTTGAGTCTGTGCATCACCACTCGAATTGAGTATCCCGCTGGCGCTGGAGGAGTTGAGGGACGTACGAAAGGTTAAAGTGGCTGGCAGAGGTGGACTCCGCCTTCTCAGACATGTGGGTGGGTAAGTGAAGCGTTTTCATTAGATATAGGGTACTTATACCAAGGCAAGCGCGGGCAAAACAAGCGCACGTAGTGTCCGCGTGTCCGCCAGGAACATGACACCCTTCAAGATTTGTTGGATGGAAGTCTAAAAGAGGTGCTTTCGTTAGGCGCTCGATTGCGGCATGTGCGGGTTAAATTATTGGCACCGTGGTTGGGCAAGACGAAGGTCCTGAGGAACCGCATCGCCCAGTCAGATGGTGCAGAAAAGAAGTTTTCCTAGGCGGAGACGCAGGTCGCCCGCCGCCTCGATTCGATCTTCAGACACACACCCTGCAGGCTCAGTGAGGGATGTAAGTATAAAGCAATTTGGCGCCGCTTGCACTGGGACACGAGGCGACCCGAGACCCACGCTTCGCTGCCGTGTCCATCCGTTCGCGTCCGAGGCGCCAAGTTTTTGCTGAAAAACAAAGATCGGCTGTGGGAAGCTTGTCTTGAGGTCAGAACCGGCTGAAAAAGCACGTCAGGCGGTCAATTGAATGGTTAGAGTCGATTGGTGTTGTCTCCGAAGCCGCTGACGCGTGTGTGGGGGCAAGGGGCAGGAGATCATGGGAGTTGATGAAAGAGAGGCGCGTTGTTTTACGGTGCCTGGCTTGTGATGGGCCATCACTTCTCTCTTTGTCCTTCACGGCAACTTCACGGCGTTCACCACGGGCTTGCCCTCGTCCTCAGATGGTCATTATAACACTGGCAACCACCTCCCACCTCTTGGGTCCGGCTCTGTCTTACCCTAACGATCAATGGGAGGGAAGGACACTGATTGCTGGACAGCCTCGGAGTCCCACAGGGGGCAAACCCCGTGGCATTTTACCGCGGGGCATCCGCACGGCATACGTCACGGCGTCTGTCGCGGCATCCGACAATTGCAGTGCCGGGCCGGAGTTCCCGCGAGTTTTCCCATCCCTGCCAAGTTGGACTTGGCGCATGTCGTCAACCGGCAAGTACATCAGTCACCTGCGTGACAAGGTGCAGCCTCACAGACCGAGGAGCCCCCAGATCTCCAGGAAGGTAGGCACAGTCTCACTTGACTTTCATGAAGCATCCAACCATTCCAAATGCACAGTGAATTCCATGTGAATGAAACCGAGAAAAAGAGAACAATGGGCACGTGGGAACGCCATGTCGGACGCCGTGTCGAACGCCGTGACGTAGGCCGTGTGGATGCCCCGTGGTAAAGTGCCACGGGGTTTGCCCCCTGTGTCCGGAGTCCGGAGTCACACCGGCGTTATTGCGCCTCGATTCTTTGGCGCCGGGCCACTGCCGCAGAAATTGAAAAACTCGAGCGTCTATCAAGGGGTAGCGGGATCAAAACCGAGTGACCAAGACTACCCAAAACCTCCCTGGCAGGACCCCGAAAACTTGACCCACCACCACCAGTCGCCAATCACACGGATCCCTGTTCCGATGGCCCAAAGCAGAACTTTCTCCGGTTTGCTTCACATGTGAAAAGGTTCATGGCAGGCAGCGCGGGAAGTCGAAACCTTGCCGATGTCTGGATCAACGGACAGAGCAATGTTCTGCCTGTAATTGCACGAGCGAGGGACTTGATAGAGATGTGATTTTTTCATATTGACATTCCGAGGGAGCAAAGGAACAAGTTCTACAGGTGAATCCCACCAATGCCAGTTGAAATGAGTGAGATAAATGAAAACCGGGCCAAATCAGCGTCGAAAACCACCTTTCCGGGACCCCGGGAACCAGACAAGCTACCACCAGTGGGTAGTCATGGTCCATCATTCATGATCCCGCTACCCCTTGGCGTCTATACTGACAAACACTGATACTCCACTATCAACGGCTTTCCGAATGGCTTGACAAGCGTAACGCGTTGTATGAATTTCAAGGTGAGACCATCTCTTTCTCCGTAGGCATTCAGGAATAAGGCCTTTCGTTGCAATCCGTCCAACATGATTCTATCAATCGCCGTTTTCAAATTTCAAATCCCTGGTACCCCCGAGCCGCCTTTAGCGCTGATGGCGCAACAGGTCGGGTACAAGAAACACGTCTAAAGCCCGGCTGTTCGGTGTGGTAATCCCACCAAAGGGTTTCCTGGTATTCTTCCTGAATCCTGAGGAAGCCTTTGCAAGCTCCATCATGGGTTGACTCCCAGAATATCTTCTTTCTTTTTTCGATTTGCCTTGGCATCCGATAGGGCAGAAAGACTCGGTGGCGGGTGGCCCGCATTGCCTGAAAATTTCCGGTCTTGACATAAGGATGTATCGGCAATAATCGGCCTGTTCGATTCAAGCCCGAGTCATCGCTCACAGTTGCAGTTCTTTTTAAATTTTTCGTTTTGTTTGATCCACAAAATTCGGGAGTTGGAACAACCGTAACACCGACGATTTGATGGCTGTGCTGCGGTGATGTGCCGCTGCGGCTGCCATCACGGCCAACCACAATGCCCCCTCGTGACGGTCACCATTCACTCTCTCTCTCCCTTGGTTAATGCATGCTTAATACAAGCTCAATACCATGTAATTTCATTCACAATAGTCACATTATATGTAAGTATGTCCGAGTCGTATCTACCGCCAGTGTGACTGTGTGAATAAACAGGCAAACGGCGGGAGGGCAGGGTGGGGTCGGCCGCCTGGACATGACATGGTGGGAGCGGCCCGAGCGGGCGTGGAGGTGGGTGCAAGCGAACGGATATGGCGGAACTTGATGGGGAGGGCAAGGTATGTACTTGAAGAGCGCGCGACGCGACGGCGGGGCCAGGAGCACGTCAGTCACGGAAGTGAAGGAGGTCTGGTGGGGCTTGAAGGGGTGGGAGACGCTGTGCGAAAGGACCTGAAGGCACACTGGGCGGGAAGGATACTAAGTAGTGTGCGTGCTTGGGCGAAGAATAGGGACTCACGAGTGCGGGTGAGCCTCGCCATGGCCCACAATTGTTTCTCTTCTTCTGTGCTCCTCCCTCAACCCTTGTAATGGTCCCACCGCTCTTCCAATAAGTTGGATGGCTGTTGTGGGCCTGCGGCAACCTGTGGGTCTTGAAATAAGTATGGCCCGTTGATGCAACGATTTACGACGGTCGGTCTCCGTCGTCGCTGTGCGGCGGCAGCATGTCGCGTGTGCCTCGCAGGCGACAGACGTCGGGAGGGAGTCGGGTGGCTAGGTGCGGGGCAGGCATAGACAACGGGCGTCGGGCGGGGTGTCGTCGAGTGAGTCAGGAGTAGTGATCTGATCAGTGATCTATTTGTTTGTGCCGGACGGCAAAACACCGCCATCACTAAAATCCCGGTTTTTCGGTTTTTCGGTTCTCCGGTTGTCCCAACTCCCGGATGCACTCGTTTGATCTGTGAGTGGATCTCGGATTCCAGTTTCTATTACTCAATTTCCAGCTTGCCTCTCTTGCAGATGTGGTTGCGGAAGAACCGCACTGCCTTACCTTGAGTATTCTGTCACTCAAATGGCACGCTTGAGAATCCGCCTGTTCGATTCAGGACCGAGTGATCCCCGCCCTGAGGGTTCGATTTTTCCTCGCCTCACGCTGGTGGTCTGGACTCTGGATAGTGGGACGTGTGACTCTTCCATCCATAAGCGTTCCATCAACATTCAAGAACGGAGAAGAAGTTGAACGCCGGGACGGGAAGTGAAGTGCTTGTTGGCGTCGCCCAGTCACCCACGGCTGCGGAGGGGTTCGCAGCACTGATCATGAGGAGGGTGCGTGGACACATACTCGGATTGTTGCCCTGGATCAATGGATAGTCCCTGTTCGATTCAATATTCAGGCCCGAGTGCTACGGGCGCGAATGAGAATGGAGTTCGATGTTGGTTGACAATTGACTGAAGTGGCCAATTTTACACCAGTTCGCGCGACAGAAAGATGGGACCGTATTTTATAGCTCCGTTCGACTGCGCGCCATACGCGCCTGGATCCATTCGTTAGTCTCCAAGGACGCCACCATTTTTTACGGCGCCGAAATGCCAACTCTTTAACGTCACTCCAGGCTTGATCCAGTTCCATCAACACGACTTGAACACTTGAAATTCAACGCAGTGTGTCAATGGTCAGCATAGATTCATTCAGGAAGACTCAGTGGTGGGTCGCCCGGCTTGCCTGCAAGTTACTCCTGGAACATCTGCCATACTAATTCGTCTGTTCGATCGGGCCCGGTTTATGAGCTGAGCGGACTAGGATTATCTTTTAATCTTATCTGCAAGCGAGTCTCGGATTTCTTTCCCTTTCCAGCATCTCTCTCTTGCCAACAAGACCGGGTTGGGGAACCCAATTTCGCGCCGAGCGTGAGAGTTGGAATTGGGAAAGGAAGGCGGAGCCGCCGCCGCCTGTTCGCCAGCACCGATTCATTCGTAGTTGCACTGTGTTTTACTTCAATTTTTTTTTTGATGCACCAAATCTGTTCCACTTGAAAGGCAGCGTAGCGCGTATCCGTTCAGTGTGCCACTGCAAATACCTACTTGGCAACAATCTGCAGACACGCAGAGCGGTATTCAAATCCTTCAGAATCAGATTGCCAACCTGGTGGAATGGATGTCCAATCAGTAAGTAAGCAGTGGGTAAGGTAAGTACATGCTTCCTTTGATCCCTAGTAGCATTGCATGCCTTCCCACTCGCCATCTCCCAGCGCCGCAAATCAAATCGTCGGCGTAAATTCACCCATCAAGTTCAGACATGTAGCAGCGAAGTGCATTCCATAGAAACGGGGAGCGATACACGGCAGACGACAACTCCGAGCAATGACAATCCTCTAATCCTCTAATGATTTAATTATGCTTCTTCCTCTTCTTCTTCCCCCCAGACCTTGTCGGCACAGGAAGCTTCACCTCCTCCTCCTGCCGCTGCTCCTCCTGCCCGTCACCCTCCCCCTCCTCCCGAACCTCCCGAAGGACAGGAGCCTCCACTCCCTTGGGCGTCGGCGGTGGCGTAGGCAGCGGGCCTTCACCCTCCGTGCCCTCCTCCTCGACGGGTTCCTCCGCCGCCTCCTCCTCCTTTGCAGACACAGACACGATGGGGACCGAGGAGGACGACCCCACGCTACCACCCCCACGCCCCACACCCACACTCACGCTGCGCACCACCCTCGGTCTAACCGGCCCCGCCAAGCCCTCAAAGATGCCCGGCGTCACCGTCTCCTTCCCCTTCCCCTCCCCCTCACCCAAAGACGTCGACGTCTCCGGCACACGCTCATAATAGAGCATAAACACTGACCTTCCCTCTCCCAGAACCTGCTCCAGCCCACACCTCTCGACATGCGAATCCGAGATCCTCAGCCACCCCGTCCCCGTCCCCGCACTCCCAACACGCCTCGGCGGCTCGGGTACATACGCCCCCGAGGAGGAAGACGGGGGCACAGGCGCGCGTCGGTAGCATACATAATGCCCAAACGAATGCCCTCCATAATGACATACCGCTGCTGCGAGGCGATAAACGCACTCTTCCTGCCCCTGCCCTTGCCCTCCCGGCGCCCCGTTGAGGTCCATCGTCGGGTCGAGGCTCATGATCCCGCCCGTGGTGAAAGGTCCGACGTCAAGCATCTCGGAGAACGCGACGTGCGCGCCGTTCTTGACCATCCGCATCCCCGTGTGGATCGAGCGATTGATGTGTAGAGCGAGGATTGGGGGAGGCTATAGTACCACGATGATCGGCCTGGACGAATAAGAAAAGAAGAAAAGAAACGACTGACCCTCCCGAGCATACTCTGCCTGGTACACACCCCGCCCGAAACGCGCTCAATCTTGACACCCTTCAACGCGTCTCCACCCTCGCCCAAATCCCACCCCTCAAGTTCCTCCTCCTCAATCCGCCCCGCCTCCAGCGCACGCATCACGCGCTCATGCATCCTCTTGACGACCTTGATACGACGCACCCTCGACGGCGTTGGGCCCTCCCCCTCCGGATCGTGCGACTTGGCTTTGGCCTTGGACTTGCTTTTCGACTTTCCCTTCTTCTTCGGGGGCGGGGCATCCTCGACGACCAGAGCAGCCTCTTCTACATCCCCGTCGTCCAAATCCACAATCATGCCATTGACGCGCGGAGCGGGCGCTTCGAGCGTGACGATCTCATCTGCGAGTCGCCTTGCGGTCACTCGCAACTCGCAGCGCCGGCACGGGCAGTCTTGTAGGATCTCCAAGGTGGTGTAGGCACGCAGCAGGGCGGTGAGGGGAGTCTGTCTTAGACGTTAGTGAGATGTAAGATGAATACGGAAGACAAATGACTCACCCCGCCCCATCCCCCGCCCATGCCACCAGCAGACTCCAACGGGAGCTGCAAGCTATCGAACGCAAAGTGCCGGATGGCCGCCGTGTACCCACACCGCACGCAAGCCCTCCTTGTAGCCGTCAGCCCATCGAAAGGGCTCGATCCCATCTCCTCCTCCTCCTCCTCCCTACTATCCTCCAACGCAAGCTCCAGCCCGAGAGGACGGCCATACGCACCCTCAGCCACGACTCGTGCCCGTTCCTCCCTCACGCACTCTGTCAGAAGCTGGAAGAACTCTTGTGCGTCTTGGTGCTCGTGCGTCGCAAGGAGGGCTGCAGCCTTGGCACTAGTATTCGGCTTGCGACTTGGACTTTGAGTGGATCCGCCCCAAAAGGCACTCACACCATCTGCTACGGAGGGAGTGGAGGCAGCGTCGGGTGTGCAGAGCGCTTCGACGAGAGCGATAGCACGGAGAGCACGGCCGGAGGGGTCGGGTGTGTCGAGTTGGGTGAGGAGGTCGAGGAGGGCGGAGACGACGGGCGTGGGGACGTCGAGGGCCTCGGCACGGGTGTGGATGGCGGAGAGGTAGGGTGGCAGAGAGGAGAGAGACGCGAGGGCCTGGAGTATAGGATAAGCAGGGATGCGATGACGCGTCCGTCTGAGACGTGGGTTCCATGTCTCAGCACGTAGGACAATGAGAATGTACTCACTTGTAAAGTCGAATTCATAAAGCAATGCGTCCCGGACATATTCACGAGCCCCGGAAACAGAGCATCATCCGTCCCTCCCATGCCGGATTTTTGAGGCTTCCCTTCAGCAGAAGAGACTTGCTGCTGTCTGCGTGTGCGTACAGGGCGCTTTTCGATCGATTCCGAGTCGTCGTCGTTGTAATCCTCTCGGTCTCGGTCCGTTGTGTGGGTCCAATTCCACGGCAAGAGAAATGACATGCTGGGCCAAGAGAGTCGGGTGCGTAGCGACGAAAAAACGAGGAGAGAGAGGGCAGGGCCGACGAAGAGGACTAGGAGCGGGAAAACTTGCTGCACGAGAACGTCAAAGTCGCTGGAGGTGGGTGTCATGAGCAGACCATTGATGGCGGATCAAAAAATTGACTATGCGACTACGTCTTCCAGAGGTTGCCCACCGCGACCTGAATGCACCTCTTCCTGCCGATGCTGAAGACCAGGCGATACAGGTATCTACACTACAGTTCATCATCCTCTTGACGCTCACGTCACGCACCCAGGGCGCACGCCGCGACGCCATCTTTGCTGGCATGTCCGCTGCTCTTCTCTCCGGTCAGTGCACCTATCCTCACTCCTGGCTCTTACTCTACATCTACGTCTTCTCCGCAGCCGTCATCGGTTCACGATTCATGGGTTTCGGACGGACGCAGATGATCTTGAGTGGCGTTGGTACGTCCTTCCTTCCTTCCTTCCTTCCCTTTACTCCGGTGGAATTCGAACTACAAGCTGATTGTTGTAGGTTCGGGCCTCCTCTCGGGGTACTACTTCAATCAGGCTTTCCTAGCCGCCAATATGTCGGAACTCGACAAGGAGAAGGCAAGGCTGGATTCCATGGGTGTCAATTCTGAGTCTACGACAACGACTACGGGTAGCACCTGATATACACGCTTTTTCTCGCCGAGATGAGCCTAATTAAGAGTGCCTTGCGGGACGTGTTCATGATCACCAGAGTAAGGAGTTTCTTCAGTGCGGGTTGTAAATCATAACTGAAAACGTGTTGGCAGAAACAGTCTCTCGCAGTTGAACGGCCGCAAAAATATATTATGTTTGCTTGAAACTGAGACAGAGCGGTTGCCGTTCCCCAAGCCAACGAGCGAACTGCTCTCGCTCCAGATCGACAGCCTTTCTACCGACCTGCCGTTCTTCATGCAAAATTTCCAAGGTATACAGGGCGTATCTTTCGATACCTTGATTGTTGTCGGTACTGCCCAGGTGCGTCTTTGACCCACGTCTGAAGTACTATAAGTAATATTGGTTTCAAGACACTCCCGGCACGCAACCCCAAGATAGTCAGGGCATCAGAGTAGGGGTGAGCATCCTCAGTCCCAAAATGATCATGAAGGATTACTGAAGAGCAACCCCAGAATTTGATCGCAGAAGACACCACTGTTTAGCACGCCTTCAGACCCATCGAAGGGACCTTCAACTTACGATCTCAACCACGTATGTACCGAATGTGAGCGTCAATTCGTTCACTCCGGCTCGGACTTGGCTACGAGGCTTTACGTGTACACCAACGCGTCCGTATCTCCAAGCCCCCACCATTTTCATCTACTCGACTGAGAGCACACAGCGACCTCACTGTGTTCATTAATCTGGAGTCCGGCGGCGCACCCTCTGTGCTCAGCGACTCCATCCTCTCGTTACACGCGAGCACTTCCCCTCCTTCTACCTACGAGGGCTTGTGTGCAGCGCCTCATTCGCTCCGGTCGATGTTCGTCAGGAATCAGACTCAGGATCGTGATGTACCTTAACACTTGTTGCCTGTTCGATTCAGGTTGGAGTCTTGTACGTCGAAGTGCTTCGTTTTTCTGATGCTGAAAGGCAGGGCGTGTGTGTCCAGTGTGCAAATACGAAGGAAATTTACTTTGGCGGTCTGACGCCAGACACAGAGCGCTGGCAATTGCGAAATTCAAATCCTTCCCTGGGATCCCCGATTGTTCAGTCCTGAGTACATGCTCAGACGTTGATCCTACATAGCATTGTGGGCAGTGGGCACGCTTTCCCAGTCTTTCCTGCACAATCCTTCAGCCCCGAACTCCCAGAGCTTCCCCTCCCTTCCAACGCCGGTTCTTGGTTCTCCGGATCCTCAATCTTTACTCTCTTCTTCCACCTGGCACCGCCCTTCGGTTCAAACAATGCATCAAGCCTGGCGCATCAATGACGGTTGCCCATCAGAGCAGCGACGTGGTCACTAATCAGCAAGCTCAGATTACTTACCGAGATTCCAGCAGATTCGGTTGAGATTTGGGGCGGTTACCTTTCCCTCGTAAGTGGATTGTCAAGTCCTGATAGAATCGACAAAAACCGTCCCAAGGCTGTACCTGGCCGTTCCTGAAACTTGACGGCGCCGGGCGGGGCTGAGGCTCAATAGTCATCCTCTGATTCTGAAACTAACCGAAGCGACCGGCCCGAGGGCGGTATTCCGAGTCATAAACCTGAATTGACGCGTCCATTTTCCTTCACCCCACCACCTCTTCAATGGCAAACGAAAAACGCGACCCCGCCGTCATCGTCGTTCCACGCACCGGCGGCGACATTATCGTGCGCCAATTCAGACCAAGTGACGCACCGCAAATCCACGCGATGCTGTTCGAGGGCCTCGTATACGGTCGTCAGTCATTCGTCTAAATTCCAATTCGACAATCCACCTCACTCACTTGACTACCAGCTGAATCTCCGCGGAACACCGCCCTACGGCGGAGTCTCACAAGCCCCCGCGCGTACTTGGCTTACACTGCCTTCGCCCTCGGCCTCACAACCCTGAGCTGTTCTCGACGCGACTTGAGACTCGCCGGAGGAACCCTCTGCACAGTCTCACTCTTGTTCATGCTCTATCTCTGGCGCGCCATTAACAACCTGTTTGTCAACTTCTGTATCGGCGCGCGGAAGACGGACATGGCTGATATCGCCAAGTCCTACGAGATCCCCGACGATATCAGCGCTGAACAAGGGCCCGGCGGATTCTTCGTCGCCGCCATCGAGTCCGGGGAGGAGTCAGAGGTGGTGGGGTATCTAGGACTCGGTGAGTACTACCCGTCTTCGCACGCAGTCCGCCCACTAATTCCTCCAAGACTATCACGCCAACGACGACCCCACCTCGGGCGAGCTGCGCCGGATGATCGTATCCGCACGGCACCGCAGAAGAAAGATTGGCTCCCTCCTCATAAACGCCGCGATGGCACACGCACGCAGTCGCAGTCCGCCGCTGCTCACCATCGATTTAGAGACGACCGAGTTCCAGCCCGGCGCACAGAAATTGTACACCAGGCATGGATTTGCGGTGGTCGGAACACGTGTTGTGAGCGTTGGAGTCTTTCAGGCCACTATATTCAGATTTCGGAGGAAGGTGGCGGAATAGAGTCGGTTTGATTGTTGCTCGAATGTGAATGGTCGGAAGCTAGTAGAATTTACAGTACTAACCCCTAATAGACCCAGTCGATAAGAGAAGCCCCCGTACATCGGGAGATGGAGGCGGGGCGTGAGCCAGCGTCTGGCGCCGACCTCTCACATGTCGGTCCAAGCTTGATCTAGTTCAATCGACACGAGTTGAAATTCGAGGCAATGTGAATGTGATCAGCACCTCCCCGCTGATGGCTTTCAGGAAGACTCGGTTGCGGGTGGCCCGCACTGCCTGAAAATATGTTTCCCCTTTCCTTTGAAATTTCGGCAACACTACCTGGTTCCTTGCGCCTTGGTCTTTTGTGGTCCACGGCTGGTCCACGGCTGATGGGCAGGTCACTGACGGCTGATGAGCGGCTCGTTACTTATTTAGGCTTTTGTCAGCGATTTTTTTGCTCTACTTAAGATAGGCGCAGTCCGCATCGAGTGCACGTGATCAAGCGTGACACCCGACGCCCGCCGGTACTGCTCGACGACAACAACAAAATTGAACATTCTAAAATGACTGAAATGTGCATTTGGGTTGTAGCTAGAGTTCCTTCATTCCGGATTCCCCATTCTAGCCCGTGAAAAAAAGTTTTACCCCACTTTTTTGGAAAAGCCTCCAAATGGCATTTGCACCCCAACGGCACCGACTTGGAGAAAAAGTTCGCCGGATTTCGCGTTTCCCACGGTCACGTGTACAGAAATCAGCACCATATCTATGGACATCCTCACCGTCCCTGCCATCTTTGGATGTTCTAATGTGTATAGGATACATTTATCATGCAGTAGCTGCAAGAAAAATAAGCAGCTGAGGTCTTTTTTCACGAATGTGGCTTGCGTTGATTGCCATCATAAAATGATGGGACCGGCCAAGGTCTCGGCAACCCGACCACCTGCCAAATCAAGCTCCGATTGGGGTGATCTTAGCTTACTCCTGGCTCACACTTGCTCACACCAGACTCACACACACCTTTCCATGTATGACCCACTCATCCCTGCACATGAATAAAAAATCGAATTTTTTCCGATTTTTTTTTCTGAGTGTTTCTCGTCAATTGGGACAGTTTTCACTTTTGACCTCCAGGATTTCGCGTTTCCCACGCCACAGTCATGCGTGACAGTCACCGATGTCACGGTCGATGGATGCGGACTGCGCCTATCTTAATAGAATTCATTTTAATTATAAGGTCCGGATCAACGGCATTACGAACGCCAAGCCAGGGCCACAACGGATGCACGACAAAGGCTCCTTCTTTAAAGGAAGCCCTTTTTGAGGTTCGCAGGCTTTTGCCCCCCGTGCCATGTCAAAGAAACCTTCTTTAAAGGAAGGCTTCTTTGACCTTCGCTGGCTTTTGCCCGCCGTGATAGAGGCAAAGTATAGATGCACCTTTTTTTCCGATCCAAAAAATCGTTCCCTGTGTCAGCGTTCGAGAAAGGGGTTGTTACCCGTGACGCATTGGTTCAAATTCAAAACCCGGGGGTACTGGGTCGTCCATTTATCACCTTCCAGGGGCTGCTGAGGTCTTTTAGTAAAACTCGGTTGCGGGTGGCCCGCATTGCCTGAAAATGATTCCAGTCCGCGGTTCTGGTATATCGGCAAAAAATCTGCCTGTTCGATCCAGGCCCGAGTCATGTTGGCCTCTCTGCGTGCCTTTTTTTTCCTTTCTAGCCGCGCGATGAATACTTGTGTTACTGTACACTGGCAGAGGAACTGGTTCGCATGGTGTGTTGAAAGTTTCAACTTTCAAGTATTCACAAGCACAAGGGTCGACGAGTTGAAATCCTTTGTTCAGGCCTCTTCAAAGAGGTCTGACAGCTCCAGTACTCATCTCGAGCTCGCCTCGCGGGTGGCCCGCATTGCCTCAAAATGTAATAAGGTAGATGACTTCCATCTTCGACAAACGTCACGTGATATCTCCTTATTCGGACGAGCCAGCAGAAATCAATGCATAGAAAAGTTTTGAGGAAGTCCTCTGGCAATGCCTTCGACAGAAAGTTGCCTTTGATGGCTATTGTGTGTCCTAGGCAAAAATCTATTCGAGAAACGGCCCAGAAACCGTGCTGATATAAGTTGATGGCTCTTGCCCTGCTGTGATCGCTCCCATGAGCAAATCCATCAAAATCCCCTGCCTCGCGACTGATGTTGTATTAACTCTACACAGAGGGCTCCAAATGCTCTAGATCCTGGACTGTATGCATATCACATGTATATCTAAATTTCCCTCGAAGGGATTTGCCTGACTCTGGTTTGTTGTTGAGATATCGACGAAAGAAAGCTGAAACACCAAAAACACGTGACGTTTGTCGAAGATGGATAACATCTACCTTATCTGAACGGCGGCATCTCAGATCGGCAACAATCCGCCTGTTCGATTCAGGCCGGAGTCATTTGGATGTCCTTCCTTTTTTTATGTTGAATTCCATCTTATCTGCCAGTGTAGCTTGCTCCGCTCGACTCGCACCTTTCTAGCTATCTCCGGGATTGAACAGATGCGGCCACACACACACTGGATGGCTACCAACTCGTGACCAAATCCTCGCAGATGCGGCACACTCGATGACGGCAAGATCACAGTGTGCCGCATCTGTCAATGATTGACTGATGGCCAAGACTTTCTGAGTTGCCCACAATGAGGTTAGGGATAGGTTAGGTTAGGTTAGTGCAGACACACTGTTTGGCAATAAATCATCCTCTCCCCCCCTTTTTCGTCAATGCGTGAAGAACTCGGAATCCGCCGTGAGTGGCGGTTAGAATTTGTTAGGTTAGGTTAGTGAAGACACACTCTCTGGCAAAGAAATCAGTCTCCTCCCCCCCTTTTTCGTCTGTGAATGAAGGATAGATAATCCACAGTGAATGGTCTTGGCAATCAACACAAAATCAACAGGTGCGGCACACTGTGATCAGCGACGTCACGAGTGTGCCGCATCTGTCGTGGGTTGATACACATCACAGTGAGTGTGTTGCCGCACTTGTTACATCCTCAGCTCTCTCCCGAGGACTTGGGTGCGCAGGTCCCGCAAGTACTGCCTCCCGCACTGCAGGACTTTGCTTCGGTCGCGACAATAATTATCAGAGGGCGAGGATTCACCCCCCTGTTCGATTCAGGGCCGAATCATGCCAGGAGGGCTTGCATTCGTGCTCAGACGTGCCGCTGCGTTGACAGCAGCTAACGTGGCCGGACTAGGCCCTGGGCGACTGCGAGGAGTTGAGGGAGCGAGTGGGGCTGCTAATAGAGAGGAGGGGTTCGTCTTGCATTTGTATCGGCGCCCGTTCGTGTCTGGAAACTGACTAGCGAAGAGTGAGTCACGTACGGGCACCAAAAGAGCATTGTTACGCACGCAGAACACAAGTCCCAATCCCACACATTGATCCTACGGCTTGAATATGATTCCCCAGCGTCGACGTGGGGCATTTGAGGCCATTCTGGGCTGGATGCAGCCCCGGATGTCGTTCGGTGAAGCAGGCGTCCCCAGGGCCATAAGGAGGTGATTGGACGCCAAAGGTGTTGCAAGAGGGTTGCCGTTGGTGGCTCGAGCGACTCTGTTCGCGGACGTGCAGTTTTGTGGACGGTGGGAGGCGAGGGAGGAGGACACGCTAGCTGAGCGGGGAATACAGTGGTGTGATGATCAATGATCTAATTTGAAACTCAGCACATTACGACATTCCGTCACCACCTATCAATGCCTCGCGATCAGCTACAGACTAGAAAATGTCTGTACAGCCATATCCAGATCGGCAACAACCCGCCTGTTCGATTCAGGCCCGAGTCATGGGTATCCTTTGTGCCTCCTTTTATGACCTGCCCGTCAAGTTTGCACCGCTCGACTCCCATTGCAACCTTCTCTAGCTCTCCCCGAGGATTCTCTTGGGCAAGGCCCACGCCGTCTCAAGTACCTCGCTTGAGCCTTCCGTCCGAGGAGGTTGAAATGAGCATTCAACATGTTCAGGTAGTCTTTCTCGACAGACTATCGCTCCCTAACCTCTGCGAATATAATGTTCGGTGGGGTAGTGACTTCGCTTAGCTTTTGAAAGCTTGTGAGGTCCATGTTCTGCTGTGAAAGTTCGTGAGTAGACCAGTGTATTGTGAAATGTTGTGACTTCGCTCCAACAATGAGAAACCTCGTTCCTTGGGTGTTCACATGACCGTGTCTTCCAATTGCATATGGTCTACGTCGGCCCAGACGGCTGTCAGTGATTCAGAATCAAGGGCAATGGCTTGGGCTCGGCGCAAGCTCGGCAAAAAGGGAATGATGTCCATTGACTTGAATTTGAAACTGGGACAGTAATAAGTATGGCCAAGCTGCAGCAAGAGATCACCGGATGTTACGATCCGATTCCAAAGGACAAGTCCGGGGTAGATACCGGAACTCCGGTAGTGACCGGAGTTGGAGGGAGTCGACCGGAGGAGCGATCTAAGAGCACCACAGAGGAGTAGGGTGTCTAAGACACCTTGCTATGTTGATAGGAAGGAAAGGAGTAGGAACCAGCCAAGACAAGTAGTCAAGAACGTCAATTATCAACTGAAGTCTAATACAGATAAGGAAAGTCTTATATACGAAGTAAGTAGAGATGTACGTCATTACCTGCCAGCATTGAAGAGGGCCTCCGAAAGGTATCCAGAATGTTCCCAGAGGCTTTGCATGTGCTCGGCGTCTTCATGGTGTTTGTGATTACCCATTTGAGCTCGGCTGGAACAGAGTGATTACCATCAAAGATTGATGAACACCGCTGAAATAGGAAATTCTCATCAGATCAGTATTTTTCCCTGGTATTCTTGCAAGAAACACTTTGAATGACCCCAGACAGGCCTCAGGAAGCCTGCCCAAGAGGCCTGAAACCCTCTGAAAAAAAGAGAATTAAGGATGCTCAGACCCCCCCTCCCTCCCTACCCGATCTCATCAATTTCTGATCCGGTGATCTCTTGAGCCGCAGTGCCTTCCCTTCCAACGCGCACTAATTATATAATTAAGTAGTACGTAGGTATCTAATACACCCGCATCAGACTCGCCTCCTCGCTCGTCCAATTCCATCTGCGCCGAGACTGAGGGTGCCAGTAACCAGGCTACTTCCTGTGGTCGACTGGGCTAGGGAATGGGAATGCTTACGGGTTGGAACGGCGAGCGGGCGGGGAAAGCGTCGGTGCCAGCGGCGTCGAAGGTGTCGATGGTGGTGGTAGGCGGAAGTGCCGATCATCAAGATCATTATTAATTCTGTGATTGCCGTGCTCTCCGAGCCTGATTTGAGCCTGATTACCAGTGGCCGGCGTATCTGAATATATTTCAATATACCCACTGCATATCGTATTCATATCCATATTTTATCATATTCATATTCAGATGTATTCGTATCCCATTGGACCCCAGAGCTCGTATCATATCCATATTCACCTGAATATATTTTCCCATATCATATTTTTGGCCAGCACTACTATAGACTACTCACACTTACCATCAATGGAACCGCCAAGTATCTAAAAAGTGCACATCTGCATTACTGTACTATTACGACCATTTGTTCGGGTGACGGGTGACGGCCGCCTGTGAAATGAATGAATTTGAACCAGTGACGGGTGACAATGAAAATTTTTGACTCGGCAACTCGGAAAACTGTGATTTCCCATCAACTATTGACGGTATGTGTGATCTTAGTGATGCCATCAGACCATATATGGCAATTTGATGTGATGGCCGCTCAGTGAACTTCTTATCCAGTGAACTTTTGTGGTGACGCGTGACACCCAGTGAATAAACGGTCGTAATAGTACAGTACAGGAAGTCACCCAGCACTATGTAGTATACAAATCCACATAACAACAAGTACAAGAAGAAACTGAAAAAAAAAAAAAAAAAACTTCGGTAGGTTGAAGATCAGCTCATATACCAATGTGAACATATGGAACCCAATGCAGGAAAGACTTGTCAGGGTTCCTTTCAAGCAATTCTGAACTGCCAAATGCAAAGCCTCTGCTGCCTTGGTTGGATCTGGTGGCGATGTGTGCAGCAGATGTTCATAAACATCCTTGGCAACTTGTGGTGCATCTGGGTCTGTGATTGTCCACATGGTAGCAATCACGCCACGATAGCCGGCTAATAGCATACCAGCTGCAAGGTGGACTGATTCCTCCTGAAGTGTCTCCTCTCCAGTTGCAGTTTGGCATGCAGATAGAAAAGCAAAGTTGGCATGGGGCAGAGCCAATTGAATGATGTCGGCAAGTGTCAAGCGTGAATCTCCAGCAAGGAGAAGTGCACTTGCAGTTGGAGTGGTGACATCCTGTACACCATGGCATGCAAAGTGGGCCCATTGGGACTTTTGCATCTCTTCCTGAACCCTCTCTACTGTTGCTATATGCTCATACAAGGTGACAACAGGGATCCTTCTTGTTTGAGCAAGATTTTGTATGTGGTTAATCTCTGTCTTGGTTCCAGGAATGTGTGGTCGCCCTGATGCTGCAGGTTGTGCAACTGCAAGCACCTGAAGACCCTTGTGTAATACAGGGTTACGACGATATCCTTCAATAAGGGCAGTTAAGGATGGGGTGTAAGATGAAATCACATAATCCGACACTTTGGATCCAATTGTGCTCTCCTTACTGCTGTAGATTCCCGCTGCATGTATGGGAAGGAACACCAATGGACCAGTCAGACACCACCAGATACGAGGCTTGTTGGCTATTGTTGGTAGCTAAGATATTTGTCAGGAAATTATAAGTGGTAGCAAAGAGAGGTCTCACACCGTTGAAAGCAAGCCCATTGAGGACTGGCTTGACAATATCAAACCAAAGGGTGGACAAAATGTTTTTGAACCCATCCTCTGTAGTCAGTTGGCCTTCTTTCATTCCAGACAGTCTGATGTTCCTGCCCACAAGCTCTTGGAATGATTTAGAGAGGCCCACTGGAGCATTGAGGTCTTTGTTAAGGAGATCCAAGGGGATATGTATAACCTTGCAGTCTGGTCCATGATGTAAGACCAGTGCATCACATTGGGTGTCAGTAACATTGATAATAACAACATGTCCTCCCTGTGCTGCTGAGGAAAGTTCGGAGATTGTTTTGGGCATTGAAAACCTCTCAAAGCCTTCCAACTGCCGGATCTCCTGGATGAGTGTTTGCCTCCTTTCAGCAGCACGGTATGCTTGGGCGGCAATGGACTGTTGTGATGGCTGAGGAGTCCATGAGCTTGGTGCATGTATATTTCCTAATCTCTCTAACTGAGAAGATAGGAAGAGAAGTTCATTAGCACACCTAGGGTCCCTCTCCATGAGGGCATCCATTGGTGTACGGAGATTCAGCAGTTGTCCCCAAATGATAGAGCGGCCTTGCTCTAGCCATTCTACTGCTTTCTCAGGCTGATCAGCTGCAAGGGCGCTTGCTGCTGCACTCCTGACAATCTCCCCAGCACTTCTGAGATGGTGGTGGCGATCAGGTATGGGTAGTCCCAACCATGCAAGCTCTGGAAGTAGGTCCAGGGCAACCTGATATGCCTTCATCGGTGATTCCCCCAATTTGATGCAAGAGAGTGCCCACTCTGAGGCTGACTGAAATCGAACATTAGCGGAGCCTGTGGCAGAACATGCTGCTGAAGAATAGGTAGTGTTGGCATAGCGCAGTACAGAATCATCATGTGATTGCGCAAACTGCCTCATAAGGGAAGTTGCGAGGTTAGACAGCCTAGATGCCTTGTGTGGGTGACCTTCTGGTGTGAGAGACACTGCATCCCCATGCACTGACAGTGCCCTGTTCAGATCCTCGAGGCTGCCAGACTGGCCAAATCGTTTGCTAAGAGAAATTCCAAGACTGGACAACACAGATGCCTTGTCTGGGTGGCCGTCTGGTGTGAGGCGCAGAGCATCCTCAAGGACCAAAACTGACTTGTTCAAGTCCTCGAGGCTGCCAAGCAGCTCAAATTGTGTGCTAAGAGAGTTTCCAAGGTTGTTCAACATGGATGCCCTGTCTGGGTGGCCTTCTGGTGTGAGGTGCACTGCATCCTCATGCACTGACACTGACTTGTGAAGATCCTTGACACTTCCAAGCTGCCTAAATCGTTCGAAAACAGAGGCTCCAAGGTTCTTTAATATAATGCCCTTGCTTGGATGGCCATCCGGTGTGAGCCGCACTGCATTCTCAAGAACAGACACGGACCTGTTCAGGTCCTCCAAGCTGCCAAGCTGGTGAAACTGTATGACAAGGGAACCTCCAAGGTTACTTAGCTTGGATATCCTGTCTGGGTGTCCTTCTGGTGTCAGATGCACTGCATCTTCATGCAGCAGCACTGACCTCTGCAGGTCCTCAAGGCTACCAAGCTGCTCAAATCGTGTGCAAAGGGAATTTGCGAGGTTATCCAGCCTGTTTGCCTTGTCTGGGCCACCATCTGGTGTGAGGTGCACTGCATTCTCACGCACAGACACTGCCTTGTGTAGGTCCTCGAGGCTGCCAAGCTGCTCAAATCGTATGCAAAGGGAGTTTCCAAGGTTATCCAGCATGGTTGCCTTGTCTGGGTGGCCATCTGGTGTGAGGCGCAATGCATCCTCACGCAGGGACACTGACCTCTGCAGGTCCTCGAGGCTGCCAAGTTGGCCAAATCGTGTGTAGAGGGAGACTCCAAGGTTGTTTAACCTAGATGCCCTGTCTAGGTGGCCTTCTGGTGTGGAGCACAGTGCATCTTCACGCAGCAACACTGACCTCTGCAGGTCCTCGAGGCTGCCAAGCTGCTCAAATCGTATGCAAAGGGAGTTTCCAAGATTATCTAGCATGGTTGCCTTGTCTGGGTGGCCATCTGGTGTGAGCTGCACTGCATTCTCACGCACAGACACTGACTTGTGTAGGTCCTTGATGCTGCCAAGCTGGCGAAATTGTGTGATAAGGGAGCCCCCAAGGTTGGCCAAGCGTGATGCCTTTTCTGGATGACTGTCTGGTGTAAGGTGCAATGCACCCTCACACAGGGACACTGAACGGTGCAGATCCTCAAGGCTGCCAAGTTGCTCAAATCGTGTGTGGATGGAGTTTCCAAGGCTATTCAACATGGATGCCTTGTCTGGGTGACTGTCTGGTGTGATGTTCACTGCATCCTCAAGGACCAACACTGATCTCTGCAGGTCTTCGAGGCTGCCCAGCTGCTCAAACCGTGCGAAAAGAGAGGCTCCAAGGTTGCTCAACATAGATGCTTTGTCCGGGTGACCTTCTGGTGTGATGCACACTGCATCCTCAAGGACCAACACTGACCTGTTCAGGTCCTCCAGGCTGCCTATCTGGGCAAATCGTGTGATAAGGGAGCCTCCAAGGTTAGTCAGCCATGATGCCCTTTCTGGATGGCTGTCTGGTGTGCGGCGCAATGCATCCTCACGCAGTGACACTGACCTCTGCAGGTCCTCAAGGCTGCCAAGTTGGCCAAATTGTATGTGGAGGGAGTTTCCAAGGTTAATCAACATGAATGCCTTGTCTGGGTGACCATCTGGTGTGATGTTCACTGCATCCTCAAGGACCAACACTGATCTCTGCAGGTCCTCGAGGTTGCCAAGCTGCTCAAACCGTGTGAAAAGCGAGACTCCAAGCATGTTCAACATAGATGCTTTGTCCGGGTGGCCTTCTGTGAGGTGCACTGCATCCTCAAGGACCAACACTGACCTGTTTAGGTCCTCCAGGCTGCCAATCTGGGCAAATCGTGTGATAAGGGATTCTCCAAGGTCCTTTAACCTGGATGCCTTGTTTGGATTGCTTTTCGGTGTGAGACCCACTGCCTCCCCAAGGACTGATACTGCTCTGTCCAGGTCCTTGATGCTCCCAAGGTTCTCAAACCGTGTTATGAGGCAGCGTCCAAGGGTGACCAACATGGATGCCTTCTCAGGATGACCGTCTCTCATTAGAAAAAGAATTTTCTCTGCCACTTCAACATGTCTGTCAATATCCACACCATTATGGAGTGCCATCACACGATGTGATAATGCTGTCCATAACCCAGACAACAAAGTTACATTTGTTGGATCTTCCCGGACAGCATCATCATTGGCCAATATGGCCTGGTTTAGAGCTTCCATTGATGTCTTTCTCTTCCACTGTTCCAGGCAGAAATTGCCCACCAACTGCAGCAGCTGTCCTCGCTCCTGGTTGGCGGGAAACCGGAAAAGTAGCAGCTTGTGTGCTGTGCACAGATCCTGAAAATCTGCTGATGTCATCAATTTCATCAGGACCAAGAATGTTGGGTCTGTCTCCTGGTATGATGGACCAACTGTATTATCATTAGAAGACTCCTAGTTTATCTGGTGGGTTTATGCCTTACTTTGAACAGTCCAGTCATTCTTGGTACTCAATTCCGCTGTAGCACTTGAGTTGAATTCCACTGCCAGTGTAAGCAAAGGACCGTCAATGTTCACTCTTGTAAGTGGTAGTTGGAATGCTATTAAGTCATCTGTCAATGTTTGTCATATTTGAGTTATGTGCACATACACTTCTGCTCTTCTCCAAAAGCAAGATCTTCATCCGGCCCATGTGCAATCTCAGCAAAACCAATGAGTCTGACACCTTGAGCCTCCCGCAGAACTGTTATGCAGAATATGGTCACATTTGGTGGGCTAATGAGGAATTGCTGGTCAATGGTGAGGCTAAATGCACAAGGGGGATTCATACATAGTGCAATCAAAGTTCATTGTCCAAGTAGCAGAAGTTCCAGTTTGCTCTTGTTCCACTGACACAGTTTTCTGGATGATGTTGTTGTTCACTATAAGCTGTGCAAACATTTTCATCCCTGCAGGAAGATCTGGATGTTCATTGATCATGGATTTCACACCAATTCCTAAGCCACAACAATTGTCAGCAGAATATTTCGTCTCAGGCAAAAATGAGAATTCACTGTGGATATAAAGCCTGGTAGATTGAACAATGGGCAGCGGATACAGGCTGAATGATGATGTAAACTCACAGTCTGGGCATGATGGGTCTGATGGGTGCTGCTTTCTGAGCTCCATGCAGATGCCAATATATATGATCCCGGAGGCAGGTAGAATGAATGATTGATGCATTAGAAGAATGATTAATGCATTAGAAGAATGATTAATGCATTAGAAGAATGATTGATTGCCATCATGCTTTATTTCGTTGTCATGGCGCCTATGGAGATGAGGTGTGACTCCATATATGGTCGGCGGATTGGTCGCGGTTCAAATTTGATATTTGATCTCCCATTGTTCGTCAATTGATGTCGGCTAGATATGACCGACGGCCTTTTGATACACCGTCCCCTCATGGTCAGGGCCATCGCACAGTGCTTTAAGGGGAGTAATAGGTAGTATGGTACCTGTAAGTATGTGTAAGGTGTATGTCGGTATGACTCTGAAGTTGTCCCAGTCCGAGTCGGCATCCCGATCCGCGGCGGATCACCTGCCGTAAGTCATCACTCTGCTTCTCTGCTACTCCCATGGCCAACGACCGGCACCTACGACGCGAAAACGAGGGAATCAGGGACGGAGGTCGCTGAGGTATGTATCTATCCGACGTGTCACCTGGTACAGCTGTCCGCCCCCGACACCCACCGCCAACGACTTGTGTTGTCATTGCCCACTTATGTTGCGCTCACACGTCTTTCGCTCGGCGGCACTTTCCTCTGGTACCATTGTACATTCCTCAAGGCCTCACGACTGCGTTAACGGGATCAAAGCCATGTCCGCCACCCCCGGCGCGATTTCGCGTGCGGGGATGAGTGCATGGCTCGTTCGCGTGTATCACTGTCGTTCAATGTGCCACCCGGTGTCTGGGCCATTCATGTACGGCGAAATCTTCACCAGCGAACAATAGACCTGGTGCAAACAATGCACGCCCGGCTCGCTTATATATCCCTCCTCATCCTCCTCTCTCATACAAACACCCTCGCTCGAGTTCTCATTCCAACACCTGCACCCAACAATGGCCAATACTAAGGGGAAGAACGGAGTCGATAATGGGGAGCGTAAGTTGGACAGTCCACGACATGCGAGCCTTGGATTTATTCCTTTCGCATAGCGCCCTCGGATGATGTACTCCGTGCCGCTCTCCTCAGTTACGCCAGCCTGAAGCTTTCAGCCAAACAACGAATCCAGAACTTGGCGGATGAGCACCAATATCATATCAAGTACGTGTTGCATGGCCTCCTGCCCAATAAATTAACAAACCTCTCAATGTAGAGCCACCAAGCTCAAAGAACTGAACAAGCAGTTCAACATCCCGACTGTCCGCAAGCCACCGCCCGTGTCTGTTGCAACCACGCTCATCTGCGACAAATTGGACGACGACGTCAACAAAACAAACGGGCCAGACGCCATGAAGACTTTTCTCGCGTTGGACGGCTATCAGATCCCTCGGTGCGTTCACATTCTCCCTAATTGCGTGTATATTTACACTGATGCATCTATCTACCAGGGATACAGTCCGGCAGATCATGAAGGACAATGCCCCGGGGACATCCAAGCAGCGGTATCCTGGCAACAAGGACAAGATCATCCGCACGAACCTCACAGCGCAGGGTGTCTTCCAAGAGCTCCATTGTGACGGCCACGAGAAACTCGCTACAGCGGCCCTTCGCATGGGTCCAGTGGGTATCTTGATCTACGGTTTCCGAGACAAGGCCTCTGGTCTTCTCTGCGGGTTAGTTGCAGTCCCTGATGCCAGACATTCGGCGGTCGTCGGCCACCTCTATCTCGATCTGCTTGAGGAATTCGGAGGTGAGCAGTTTTCAAACTTGTTTCGGCGCATCCGGCTCATGTTTTCTCAAGTTTTCCCAATGCAGGTGACTGTTGATGGCGGCTCTGAAACTGGATTTATCTACGCCATTCAGTCTGCTATACGGTGCGTTTCTGATAGCTTCCTTACATGTGCTTGTCGTAATACGAGCCACAGAAAAATTCTTACACCCAACGTTGACACCAGGACGTGGCCGGTTTTCATGGCCCTCAAGAGCGTCAATAATATTCCGATCGAGAATCTGTGGAAATGGCTGGTTAAGACCATCGGTCGCAATCTGCGTGATTTGATTGAGGACGGTAAAACCAATGGTCTATTCAACGCTTCCAGTGAGCTCCATATGTCAGTGCCCGAGTTCAAGACTGCGCTGTTTGCCTGCTGAGTCTTTTGACAGCCATTTGTTTCACTGGTTATGGTCGAAGATCATTCAAATCAAACTGGATGAATTCAAACTCTACTGGAACTACCACACCCCCCGCAAGAACCCAAAGAAAGTCATGATTTCTGGCGCACCCCCCCTCGAAATCTTCCGGAACCCCGCCAACTACGGGCTTGAATTCCTCGGCAAGGAGATCGACCAGGACGCCATTAATGCGCTGCGGGAGACCATCCCTTCTTCGCGGGACGAGGCATTGCGATGGGTTCCACAGGAGTTCGACAACGCTGCCCAAGAAGCCTACGAGCAAATTGGCTCTCCCAAGCTTGAGGCTCGCCGCGGATGGGTGATTTTCGGACAAATGGCAGAGTTGATCTCGTGGGCTGAGGAGGATAGTTAGTCAATAGCGCTTCTAGCATTCGAAATCCGATGTATTTGTGTTCTCATTTGATTACCAAAGGACAGACAATAGTCTTCATTGTCAAACCCAAGTAAACAGTCGCGTCGCGTCGGCTAAGAGACAATAGATGCCGCAGACCGGTACACGTGACTAACGACCTCTTGTCTCTTACACTCATCTCGACCGATGGCGGCCATTCCTGACAGCACCAGTCTCACCCGCTGTATAGGCAAGCAACTAGGCGACGGCTGCAATGGCGATTATCCACGCAAGGACTACGAAGGCCTCTGTGCAAGATGTCTGATGCTCGAAAGCCTTGAGGGTAACGAGACCGAATATGCGATCCGAGAGGTAAGTCCACTCAGTGCAGGTATATTTTTGGTCCTAATCTTGCGCTCAGAAGTATGCACAGTGTCTCGATTGCGGAGCTGCGGCACGGAACTTCAAAGGGGAGCAGTGTGGTACATGTCGACGCCTTGGTGAGAATTCATTCTTCTTCCTTGTCTGTCATGTTGGGATTAATTTGTGAATGCAGAGCAAAAGGAAACAGGGCAGCAAGACGACACGCTGCTTCAGGCAGACCAAGCCTTTGGGCGCGCATTCCAGGCACGCATGCAAGCCGGGAAGGAGCGCAAGAAAATGTTGGCCGGCCCAAACCCTACCTGGACGACTCCGGTGCCTGTCTCAGCTACGTCTTGGAAAGCGATCGGGTCCGGCACCCCGTCTATTTCTATGTCGACTGCGGCACTCAACCATATGCGTGATACTGCCAAAGGAAGCTTGGGACGAATGATTATGGTCAATTTTACGCCAATGGCCGGTGGACAGCACACATCCTGGCTTCCTTACAGCTCCAATCGTGTTCCCGCCGATGCCGCAGTTTCCGGTGAGTTTTTTTATCACTTGGGTGTCGAATCCCGCTTCACGCCTCCCCATCCCAGATCTTGTTCAAGAAGCCCTGGATGCTGTAAACGCGGAGTGGAAGAAACATTCGGACTATTCACTCGTTCGGTAAGTTCAACATTGGTCTGCCTGTCCGCTCAACTAATGATCAAATGTCTCCAGAAACGATGTATTCGTCTTGTGGCACAACAATCACAATTTCCTTCCCGGTACTCTCAATGGGAGTATCGGCGAACTCTATGACGAACATCAGCAAGTCCCCAATGCCGCTGTTTTCTTCAAAAGTGTCCCTCAAAAGTGGTGCCATATCAAAGGCGAGTCTGTATGCTTCAATTTATACATTGACATCGAGCACGTACGTCTCTATCTTCCCCACAATTTCCCGGCTCTCATTTTTGGGGTAGTTTGAACACCGTACCCGTACTGCTGCACCTACTTCTGGGAACGAACGCATCTCCGAACAGCCGCTCCCCAAGCGTATGCGTCTTAGTGGTGAGTGATAATATGTTTATCAAGTCGGAATTCAGAAGTTGACCTGGAACCCGAAATGTAGCTCCGGGCCATCAAGATCGTGCGGACTCGTCGGTCAATGCAGGTGAACCTCACGCCGAAGCTGCCACCCATACCGAACTTCGCATCGCCTCTGTCACAGTGGGCTCAGCCGACGGCCGGGTGGAGATCAGTTGGGATACAAACGACAAGCGCCCGGCCGTCCTGGACGACAAACCCTCTGCAGCCGGCAGGACTCAGAGTGTGTATCATGTGAGTCCCTCAATTTACTCTTGACGCTCCCCGGGATTGCAGCCTAATTCATTTAATAGGTTGAACTCAACGGGCAGCCATATGTTGCGAAGAAGTTCTTCGAAATCGGTCGTGGCCGTGAAAACGTGTCCATGGCGGAGAACAGTCGCGAGCTCGCCTCTGAAATAAAACGCCTTACTCAAGGTCAATGGTTTCTTGACAAATTCTACGAGCGGGCAGAAGAAACATCCACCGAAGTTGCCCATGGTAATTGGCTTTCACATACGCGCCACACGGGGCTAATTGTTGTTGCAGACTTCATGTTCGTCAGTGCTCTTCTTGCCCAGGAGGTCATCGGCGACTACGACCCCTCTCCTGCATCTTCCATTGCGATGGACGAATTTGTGGAATCGACCAGTGTGGATCCAAACTCTGCAATCACTTGGTTGTTGGAACCACTACGCGCTGCGTCAATGGAGAGATGGAGTTCCACCCTCGACCATCCAACCCATCCAGATAAGGCTGGCCGCACAATGGACGCCTTTATGCATTTCTCGTACCTCTACAGCCATCAGACAATTGTTTTCGCTGATCTACAGAGTGCGTTCAAATCTCTTTCCACAATCGGGCTCCCAAGCTGACATTCTTCTCCAAAAGGTACCAAAGGTCGAGGTCACCACGGCAAGAGCACGCACATCCTCTTTGATGTCATGACACACACCCCAGCTCAGTACGTATCGTATCATGCGAAGACAACTGTCGCTAAATTCACACCACAGAAATAGCGGCGTTGGCGACCACGGTCAACAAGGAATCGAGAGTATTTTGGCAGGACATGCCTGCGGGCAGATGTGCAAGGGGCTGGACATGGGTGCGGAGAATGTTCTCAAGAAGAAGAAATCCAGTTTAGGTGCCTCCAAGACTCGCAAAGCCAAGAGAGTGCGAGCGGAATTAGATTCGGATTCGGATTAGTACAAACCTCTGTGCAAAATTTACGGGGCAAAGTGTTTATTCCAAGTTTCGATGTTTATTCAAAGGAGGGGGTGGTTCTGTACATATTCGGATTTCCTCACTTGTTGGTTGCCTGGTCTAGCGGTTTTGACGTCCCCAGCTCTGTTCAAGGCTGGCTGATGGGGAGACCCCTTTGTTCACTTCAGTGCGGGGTTGGTTTTCTCATTTTTTTGCGCGTTAACTCAGTCTTGCATTTGTATACTGCGTTGGTCTACATGAGAATGTACAACCGTCCAGGCCGCACGCTGCCGCACACCGGAACTGCCCGCACATACCCCCTTCCACACAGCCGCCGTGCCTTTGTCCCACACCACACACGGAGCCTAGCACGCCCTCCGTACACACCATCCTCAGCACGCGCCGGCTTCTGCACACGAACGGTCCCTCCTTTCGGTGTAGCACCACTCGAACGATGGGTTCCGGCGTCGAGCTGCGCCACTCGCAGCGATGTGTATGGGCGCGGAAGCTTGTTATCGCGTATGGCGGCGGTAAGTGAAGGAAGACGGGAAGTGGTTCAAAGCGGTTGGTGAAGTGAATGAATCCCGATTCGCCGGACGCGTCAACATGGCAAAGGTGGAGGGTGGAGACGCGTCCAGAGTTGATCGCTTGGTGCACTCCAGTTAGCACTGTTGAATTGAGGGCTGGAAAGAGTGTACTCACCGGAGACAACGCAAGCACCCAATCATGAGGTAGCCGCACCAAGTCGGACGGGAGTACAGCTGGGACGCGAGAGCCGCTAAGAACAGCCGCCGTCCCACCTAGCGCCGCACGGGCTCGTGCCGTTTGGATGACTCGTACGTGTCCTGAAGTATCTGAGGAGGAAACCGTTAGGGTGGGTGTCAAGACATGGATTGGAGGAGAAGAGGCGCTGGCAGACGAGGCTTGGGAGTCCCAGGGGCGGGTCTCTTGCCGACGATTTACAGAGCGCGAGAACACAAGGGGAAGAAACCGAGATGGTGCTCACAGTGCATGGAGCTTGCAGACGACCGTGATGAAACCAGCGTAGACGTGGGTGGTGAGGAACTAATGGCACACCAGAAAAACCTGTGTACCGGGCATCATGAAGATGAACTCGCTTCTGTCAAGACGAAGGGCGTACCGACAAGACTCGTTCCGGGACCAGGGTGTTCATCCTTCCACTCCCCTTGCGTTTAGCTTAAGAAACAGGACGCCTTCTTGCAGCGTTTGCGAACGCAGTGCACGATGGTCATCCCGAGTCCAGTGCTGCACATGTGAGGCCTGGGTGTGAAGGAGGTCGTGTGTGGAGGGAAAGGCCAGCAGCGACGAAAGGGCAGAAGAGAAGAGGGGAGAGGGCGATGCGCTGGCAGTGATCGGCGGAACAGAGGGAGCTGTTGCCAAATACATGACAATAATGTTGACACAGCAGCGGCAACGGCGTCGAGTAGAGCGCCGGGTGGCGGGCAGCGGGCGTTGCGAGGAGGCAGTGGCCAGAAACATATCTTGTTGTTCGACAAAATAAAACTTGTTTTTATATCAAGTCATGCAAAAAAAGCTACTAATCTCTGTCTTCTTCATCGCCTTCGCCCGACTTCTTCTCAGCATCCGAATCTCCATCAATGAGCGGGGGTTCTAAACCGAATAACACACAGAGCCGATTGCACCTGTGATTCCCCAGGGTTTGTTGAGCACCTTGAATTCCATTGTCGCCCCGCCTTGCCCGCCTGTGCTCAGCACTTCTGCACAAGTGTTTGAGGATTGTAACTTTATGTGCAAACAGTCGACTTACTTTGCGTCTTGCTGGAGAACAGCGTCGAATATGAGCTTGCCATAAGACCCATTCAACATTTTCCCGCTGGTGACTGTAAGATTTAAGCTTTACACAGGTCCGACGATGCAAGAAAGACTCACTTTGATAATGAGAAAGAATGGAAAGGATTTCGATTTGATCAGTTTCCGAGAACCCGTAGCGTTGCCAGAAATAATGGGTGAAAGCAACCAGAGTTGCGTCAAATTTGTTTTGCTGGAAAGTTTGCCGGGTCAAAAAGTTGTACCGATCTTGTGCCCGTGAATTCAAGCGTTGTACGAGCCAAACCACATGAGGATTGAACGCGTCCTCATCATCACCGTCCAGGGCATCAAATTCCGCCCTGGCCGCCTGAAGCGCAGCGGCAGAAACGCCAGACACCAAGGACGGAGAAGGAGGGCCTTGCTCCAAACGTTCCACAGCCAGGAAGGTAGGCTGTACCTCAAAGCCTGTTTATCAAGGTCAGTGCGAGGCCAGGTTCAGAAAAGTTTGAGATCCTACCACTGTGAACCTCAGCTGTCATTCCACAATCCTCCGCCATATTGTTGAACTCCTCGAGGGCAAGGGAGAGCCGGTATAACAGGTGATGAGTGGCTTTGAGGTTCTTCAAATGAGAGGTGAAGGAGGCTAGGTCGGTAGGGACGTCCAGGGAACGCTTGGCCAAATAGGTGACCCCGTCAATTTCAAGCTGAGCACAAAATATGAGCCACGTAGGATCAAAGAATAAGAAAGACCATGGACCTCATAGACAAGGCGATCCCGCCCTTTATATAAAACATCATTATAAAGCCGGCCCTCGACGGTTGTCTCGTGGACACCGTCACCACCAGGCCACGGAAATACTTCCCTCCCGTGCTCGTTGAAGGCGTGAATACTGAGTTGGACAACGGAGGACGGGCGAATGGGGGCGGTAGGGGGTGGCACAAAGGTGGATGTGAAAGGCCTGGAGATGGCTTGGGAACATTACACTCGGAACCTGGATGGCGATGACGAAACTCACCAGGACGCTTGGGAGCACTTTCTTCCGCGGAGTCTGAGATGCGCCTCTTGGTATTCTTCTTGGGTACATCCATAAGAGCTGGGGGCGTAACATCCGGATGGTTGTTCCGGAACTAGATGAATATTATTGGCTGTATGAACCAATGACTGCGGAGATAGGCACTTACCCACTCCAACTCAATGAATAACCCAAGAGCCAAGGCCGGCGATGCTGTGCCTTTAAATTTCGTAGGCATGCGAAGGAACGAAGCACTGTTGTGAAGGCGAAAGTGGGTGTCGTAGAACTCCCCGACAGTACCGCAGTCGCTGTTGACATAGAAGTTCAAATTGCTGTGGAAGCGAATCGTCACGTCTTGGCTGCTATGGCATTAACGATTGACCATCAGAAGATAATGAAAAATTACCGTGTGAGACTGGCCACACAGCGGCCATCCCAGCTCACATTGAAGGCCTGAACGAGAGAATCCAGCGCATCTGCAGGTATTGAGTCAAAAACGGCCAGTGTTTCGAGTTTGTGTTACACACCATCAAACATTGTGGTCTCCGGGAAGGAGCGGCTATGTGCACCGAGCCAACTGACAGGGTGAATCGTGGTCTTAACGGCGTGGAGCGCCTCGATGGAGAGGGTGATCTGTCGGATACCCTTGGCCGATCGCGGTTGACTAGAGTTTGTTCGGGATTGGGTAGGGCTGCGGGAAATCACAGTAAGTCAGAGGGTCGGGCAACAACCGAAGACACGTACACGGGTTGAGACTGGCGCTGTGAGAGTTGACGAGCCGGGAATGCATTGGAACGAGCAGCAACCGCGGCGTCTTTGATCTGAGATGCCGTGGTCTGTGAAGCTTGTGCAGCATCTTTGGGGCATGAGCCAAGGGAAATATTGAGATCACAAGACATACTTTTGCGTCCACAACTTGAACACATGTCGTTCCTAATATTCTTTGCAGCAGCACCACAGTCAATGCATTGAGGGTAAGACTGGGAGTCGTCAATCAGGAACTGCGACAAACTTGAAATGAAATGTACACACCTCGAACTTGTCTTTGGCAGCATCATCATCCCCCGCTTTCTCAAGAAGGGCGCATTTCTGGCAGAGGCCAGGGGTTGTCTTATTGGGGAACTCGCCATTACAGCCGTCACCGAGGTTGCTGCCCTTGCAGAGAGTGGTGTCGGACGCCATATGAGTAGAGTGGGTAATGAGTGGAAGGAGGGTGAATACGGGCTGGGTATTTATACCGGGGCAGGATGGCCCATTGTGCGCTGCGCTTAGCTTGTAGTTGGTCGGCGCGTGATGCGAGGCACGTAGTCCCATTGTTCGAGGAGGTTGTTGTGCCACTGAGTGGAGCGAGGGTCAAGTTAGCCGAGAAGAGCGTGTCGGCGCAGACAAGGCGCGCAGACATCCCCACACGCGAATTCGCGTCGGCGTTGGTATGCGCGACTTGGTATGCATTCACGCCCGTGGCGCGTCGTAGCTGCCGGCCATGGGAGTAGCAGAGAAGAAGGGGTGATGACTTACGGCAGGTGATCCGCCGCGGAACGGGATGCCGACTCGGACTCGGACAAACTTCATACCGACATACACTAAAGCATACACTGTACACATACTTACAGGTAGCATACTACTATTACTCCCCTTAAAGCACTGCGCGACGGCCCTGACCATGAAGGGAGGGTGTATCAAAAGGCCGTCGGTCATATCTAGCCGACATCAATTGACGAACAATGGGAGATCAAATATCAAATTTGAACCGTGACCAATCCGCCGACCATATCCATACCGACATGAAAATAAATTGATTTTTGCAACCTTTCAGTCAATTGAGATTTAGTCAAGGGGTACGCGCATCAGAAACTGTCAACATCGGGTTGTCGTGAGAGAGTTTCGGGTCAGCAGTGATGCGATTGATCGTTTCCGCCAAAATTGGCGTGATCCGATCAAATCATTACGTAGGGAGGGGTGCTTCACCTCAAAAACTTTTTCCGAAAAGTGCTCAGAATGTCTCGGTATGCACGAAAAAATTCGGCATTACTGGATTTCCTTTTTGGGATGTCAAAACTCTCTCACGATACCCTATGTCTGACATTTCTGATGCGCGTACCCCTTGGATTTAGTTCCCCAGCCTCGAACCTCTGCAAAGAGATCTGACAGCTCCAGCGCTCATTCCGAGCTGCCATCAAGATTTCTCTACCTCGCCTTGCAAGTTGCTGGTTCGATTCAGGTCACTCCTAAGTAATTTTTTTTCCGACTTGCCTTAGCGTCCGACAACGCCGTCCAGGAAGACTCGGTCGCGGGTGGCCCGCATTGCCTCAAAATGTCTGTACAGCCGTATCCAGATCGGCAACAATCCGCCTGTTCGATTCAGGCCCGAGTCATGGACATCATGATCCTTTGCGCGTCTTTTTATGTTAAATTCCATCTTATCTGCCAGTCTAGTTTGCTCCACTCGACTACTGCCTCCCGCACCTCCCCGCTCAGGGCTTTCAGGCAGACTCGGTTGCGGGTGGCCCGTATTGCCTGGAAATATCTGAACCTTATCAGATCGACAACAACCGGCCTGTTCGATTCAGGCCCGAGTCGTGGAATCTTGGTTTGATGCCACAGATTTTTTTTCCCGACTTGCCTTGGCATCCGATGGGCCATGCACGGTTACGGAAGACGCCTTACTTTGCTTCGGTCGCAACGATATTAGAGGGCGAGGATCCATCCCCTGTTCGATTCAGGGCCGAATCATGCGTGTGTTTTCCTCTCGACCTTTTGTCTCAAAATCCGAACATCAACCGATGCCAACTTTTTTTTTTGTCCCAGGCTCACTCTTACTCCAGGGTTCGAGTTGGTGCTCACTGCACTCACTGCAAGTTCACTCGGGCATCGAAACAGATAAAATACAGCCAAAAACAGATGCCCATCCATCCGACATGAGACCAACAAAATCAAAACAAAAAGCAAGTGCCTCGCACCTCGGCACACCGCCCGTTCGATTCAGGCTCGAGTGGCATTAGAGAAGTTCGTGATTGCTTCGTTCCTTTTGTCAGTGTCCGAGAAAGGAGAGTCGTAAGCGTCATGTAAACCTTCGTTCAAATCCAAAAGCGGCCGCGCAATTCGTTCACCGTCCACTGTGATCCTCAAAATGTCTGTACAGCCGTATCCAGATCGGCAACAATCCGCCTGTTCGATTCAGGCCCGAGTCATTTGGATGTCCTTCCTTTTTTTATGCTAAATTTCATGAGACCTGCCCGTCTAGTTTGCGTCATTTGATTCCCATTGCCAGCTTCTCTATCTCTCCCCGAGGATTTGGGTGCGCAGGGCCCGCAAGTACTGCCTTCTCCTTTCGCCTCTGAGGAGGTTGAATTGCAATGACAGGATCCGCGGTTCGATTCAGGGCCGAATCATCAGGAAAAGGTGTTGTCCAGGTCCAGTTTTTGATGTAAACATCGAACGATACAGTCGTTTTCAAAACTATATATATACGGGTTTTGTGATTCGGAGCTAGCTCGTCCTGGGGAATCAACCAGGAAAGTCCCTTTCTGCGAAATTCGCCACAAGTCAACTCCTCAGCCTGCGGGATCAAAGCAGATAGAATTACAAACACGTACAAGTACATACACTAAACCGGGTGATAATACAAGGATAAAAAACACAAACATACGCGTCCGTATCGTCCGATATCAAACCCTAAACAAAAAGCAAGCCCCTCCTCACACACTCCCTCATCTCCTTCCTCAAAATATCCGCCACAGTCTTCGGAAGCGGCCTCCCCTCCTCCTCCTGCTCCCCGACATTCCCAGTCCCACTCCTGTTGTGCACAGAATATCCGCCCTCCCTCCCCCGTCCGCCATACACCTCTGCATTCGAATTCCTCCTTCCACCGCCAACGCTCGCACTGAGCCCTACGCGGGAGACGCATACGCGTTCGAGGGCGGGGAAGAACTCCGGGGCGGGAGAGAGGGAGGCGAAGTGTTTGTCGACGTCGGCCCATGCGCGGGGGTCGCCTACGGCTGAGGAGGGGCTGGCAGCGCTGAGGAAAGCGTTGGTGAAGCGCAGGGTGAAGACTTCGAGGGCGGGGAGGAAGGAGGTTGGTGTTATGTGTGGCGGGACGTGTGGGAGGAGTATGGAGAGATGTGCGCCTGCGGAGGTCGTGCTGCACTCGATCGTGAGAGTACGGAGGGATGGGAGGAGGGGGAGAGGTGTCGGTGGTTGAAGCGCTAAAGGAAGCCAAGTTAAAATGGTTAGACAGAGAAGAGGTTGAAAACGCACGAAAGTCGCAACCCTGGAACGTCAAGGACCGAATTACACCCGCACACGCACTCGTCGTCAAATAACGATACACTCCCTCCCATTGCTCGGGTAAGCGTATGTGTCGAACCACCAGCGTCGTAACCCCAATTTTCGAACCCCCAGGCGCTAGCGCCGTTGCCACAATCCAGTCCACGACGACGGTGTTGCGAACAATCAACGTATGCAACCGCGCTGGCAACTGCATGCGACCCGCATAATGCGCGCTTAACATCCCTTCGTCAAAGGCAAACCGCGCAGACCCACCCACGTCGAGCACCTCTAGGCGGGGGAACGCGCAGATGTACTCGATGAGCGGAGCAGCACGCATGTCGTTGTGAAGTTCAAGCGTCAAGTGGGTGAGGGAGGAAGCAAAGACGGGAGTGTGTGTCGGTTCGTACGAAGGGCAGTTGACGAGGAGAGCCCGTGGGCGGACTCCTGCACGTGCGAGTGCGGTGAGGATCCGGGCTACCGGTGTCATTCCCCAGGACCGTTTCGCAACGACGACGGAGCGGACGTACGGGATCAGTGTCTCCGCTGCATGCGGCGTGAGGAGGAGGGCGAGCAAGTTGGTCACCGAGTTGGGCTCGGGCGTCCAGTCAGCCGAGAGGTCGAGCGTGGAGAAGAGGTGGTGGCGGCACCGGGGCAACCATTGCTTGCAGACGAGGCTGCAGGCGGAGAGCGTTGGGTGGTGCGCGACGGACGCGTCGATGACGGACTCGACGAGCTCAATGGGAAACTGCATCGAGGTAGAGGAGAGGACCAAGGAGCATAAGATATGTCGACTCTTCGCACCATCAGGATTGCCAATCCAACCATCATCATCGAAGGACCGGTTCATAGCCGGATCGCGTGCGCTCACGTACGATTCTAATCAGCCATGTCACCATAGGCCGCGTCTCTCCGGATCTTCACAAAAGTCTGCATTTCAGTCAGCTCGCAGCCAGCCACAAGACCGGTCTATTTAGAGAGGGATAAAGCCTTCCCTCCTGCCCGCCCAATTACCCATCCAAGAGCGCGGCCTTCGGGAACGGTACGACAAGTTCTCCCGCACAGAATTAGCACCAATATTGCCACTGTCAAAAGGAATGAATGAGTTGTCAAGCATAAGTGAGCACAGGTCTCGTTATGTGTCCATTCAGAGAAGATGGAAGCACTCGCCGGACGGAGGTCGGAATTAATTGAGACGGAGCAGCAACCGCGCGTTCGCAGTCAGATGATGATGAGCACACACTTGGCACACACGGTGACGGAGGGAAAACACGCCAAGAGAGAGATGTACGGAGCTTGGTGGTGGTGGACAGAAGAAAGAAGCGGGGCGTGGGAAGAGGCAAGCAGGGACAGATTGATCGCCGCTTCTTGTCGTCTGCCACCATCATCTGCGCAGTCTTCTCAGTACCGTCGCTCTTCCTCCCAAGATCTTCGCATCTCTGAGCTCTGCTCTCAGCGTTCAACCTTTCACTGGGAAAATCCAAAAGGGAAACGACACGTGACCGCGCGTTGCAAGCTCCCTGGCTAGCTTGCTGCTTCTCTGCCCTCGAGTTCTGGTCACTGGCACTTTCCCGGCTCTCAAAAGAACACCTATGCTATATCATATGTCCGCCTCTCCACCACTCAGCCGAACGCTCACCGCGTGTCTGTCGTCTGTCGTCCAAGCACCAGCTTGCCGGTTCGACTCTGGAACACGCAATGCTGCCCATTCAGCGTGGGACTTTTTTCGACAACATTGACTGCCGCTTTTTATCAACGTCATCTACCACTATGATCTGCCTCTTCCGCTCGAGTTTTTTTTCCCCAATACCAATCGCTCTTCCTTCCTCAAATCGAGATCTTCGCACTTCTGAGTTCCGCTCCCAGAGTCCCAGGACCCTTCAGCTTCTCAGACTCTGCGTCGAGTTCCGGGCACTGGTACCGTCTGTCCTGGCAGGTTCTTAGAAAGACGCCTACACTATGTACTTTTCTGTCGGTACGCCGACTCTCATGGCTTGGCTTACACGCCCTGCCCGCGCATCTGTCGTATACCGCTGCCGGTTCGACTCCGGAATACGCAATGTCGCAACCGTGACATACCTTTTTGAATCGCCACTGATTTTATCAGTACCGCACTGTCTGCCGCACCTCCATCCCACGAGGAATCTCAAGCCGAAAAACAGCGCTCAGGTTCCAATCGTATAGTCGACCTCGCCGACCGCCGGTTCGACTCCGGAATACGCAGTCCAAGGACAGCTCATAATAGTGTTTTTTTTTCGCCACCGTCTCCATGTTCACGTGCCGCACTTCCATCATAACGATAACGCCTTCGGTCGCTCTCAGTGAATTTTCATCTGCCACTCGGAACTTGATGCCGAAAACAGGTAGTTCCACCATCCTCGCGTGTGCTTCGAGTCGTCTGACCCCAACTCACCAATAGTGACTCAAACTCATCGTAAGTGGCAGCACCCAATCTCGCGCACCGCCGGTTCGACTCCGGCCTGCGGAATTTTGGGGATCGTTTGCGTACTTTTGGCGTACTTTTTTTTTTAAACCTGGAAAGCTAAAGCTGATTCACCTCTTGAAACTTCCTTCCAGTCTTTTCTGTCCCGATCGCATCCCCTCCTCACAGTCCGATGCCTCCGCTCTCATCCGGGAGTAACGCAACCGGAACTCTGACTCTCTGACTTTTCAGCCCTCGAGACTCGAGTCCCGTGCTGGTCCCCGCAGATCCTCTGCAAACCGCTATGATATCTTTCCTTGACAATCCGCTTACTGTCATGGCTTGTCCTACACCCGCTGACCTCGCACTCTCGCATATTGCGCCTCCGATGCCAGCCTGCCGCTTCGACTCCGGAATACGCAGTGCGCTTGATGGTAATGCCACTTTTTTTTTGCCGCCGTCTCTGTCTCCATGTTACCTGCCGCACTTCCATCATAACTATTTTTCGGGTCGGCGTCGTCACAGCAGATTTCCGTGCCATCTATGGTCGGTACGGTCCTCTGCTTTGCCCTTTTTCCAATGGATCGTTCACCATCCTGTTGATCAGCCCGCCAGTAGGTGTTTGATCCCCCATCGGCCAGGCGATGTGGCCGGGTCCCAGGGACAACTCCAGAACACTTCGGCCTTCTGGGTCAACGCATTTTGGGTCAACGCATTTTGTCTGCCACCCCCATGATAGGTCGGCTGAAATGAAAACAAGACCGGGAGATGAACAAACTTGATTACAGTTGGACTCGACAAATGTAGCCGGACACGGTAAGAAAGCACCCGGCCTTAGTTGGCAGCTCGCCATCCAGGGCGAATTCTCCCGAAGGCACGGGAAACAAACGCGATGTCGCCTCGGATACCCAAGGCAACATTAATGGAAATAAGCTCACAAGTACAGCAGGCACGCCGCACTGGTGGCAAACGTGGTCAATGTTCATCCTCATCTCACGCCGTGAGTGCATCTCCCGAGGCTGTGGGAAAAGATAAAACTTTGAAGGACATTCCGACGTTGAATGGGAGCAGTAGCCGACCGATTAGCAGGTTCAAGCTGTTGGGTCTGCATTCTTGCCGTCGAGTTGTGTACAGCCAAGATCTGGGACTTATAAGGGGGCAGCTTTCATCCCACTTCCCCACTCCAGCCACCACACTCGTAAAGCCCTCAGCATCATGGTTACGAAGATTGTCTTCCCAACTATTATCCTTGTCCTCCTCGCACTGGGGGGTGTGAAAGGTATTCCCAATGCACACGCGTCTTCTATATTGTGATTTTTTGATTTTGATTTTTTTCTCAACAGGCAATGGGGGAGACATTGGCCAATTGGTTCCCTTCGCAGAAATCAGTCAATCCGACAACTCCAGTCAACCGCAGCCGCCGTGCCCAACGAACCCAGACGGCTCCGACAAGTGCCCTCCGTGCTGTGGTATGGGTTTTGCACAGGACTATGGGCAAAGTGACGAGTATGTCCCTTGTACTGATGCTCATTATATGGTATTAATGAATGACTGCTTCACAGAGATAAGGCCGAGCTCGAGGCCCTGGGCTTGAATTGAATTATTTTACTACGTTGTGCGACTGAAGCTTCAACGTCAGCATGGAAGAAATTGGGAACTGTGCCGATGATGTACTTGCTTTAACTCTGCCATTGTATTTTTGCTTCGTTTAATGTGCCGTACATTGCAACTCTTGTGCACCTCCCGGCATTACATGTTCCCACGATTCAATATCTCCCGAACTTAGGTCGTGGAAGGGATCTCGCCTCTTTCTCCCGATGCTGTGGGAGCCCACAGATCTTCCCGGATAATATCTGCCATCTTGTCTTGCTTTGCGAGAACCAGCCCGAACGAGATCTTTGCATGTCTCGGCCCCAATTCCATCGTGGCTCATTCCCAGGTCTCGGTAGAAGGGTCGGTGACCGAATTTCAGTACTTATACGGGATAGTTCTCAATCTTCGCCCCAGCTTACCCCACTATTCCAAATACTTTCCCCACTCTGAACATCATGGCGTTGAAAATTATATTCCCCGTGCTCCTTGTTCTCGTTCTGTTGTCTGGTACACAAGGTATACCCAGATGTTGCATGCACACATTCTACAGCAATTCTGATTCTTGTACAGTCAACGGCGGAGAAATCAGTTGGTCTCTCAGTGGCCCTTCTGCTATTGCTCTCATCCTCTTCGTACAGAAATGAGACAATCCACTGACCCCAGCCCAGCCTGCGTCGGAGACCCCGTCGGTAGTAACCCACAGTGCCCCCCGTGCTGCCCTCCTCCCCCCTCTGGTAACGAGGACAAGGGAGATGCCGCAGAGTATGTCCATCCGTCCACCGGGTTTATTCACTGGTCCTCATACAGCAATTCCTTGACAGAAATGAAGAGAAAGTGAATAATTGAATACAGTGCTTCTTTTTGTTGTATTACATTTACCTGAATTGTAACGGAAGTAATTATGTACATGCCTCAATAAGTAACCCTGTCCGCTCGCGGCTCGATGTGCTCTGAGTTTAGGCAAAGCATGCACATTCCCACGGTTCAATATCTCCCGATCTCGCCCCGTTCTCCCGACACTGTGGTAATAGTAGTTCCCGGATATCCTTCCTGAAGATATGTGCGATCTTATCCCGACTTCGTGAGAGACGACCCGAACACACCTTCCGTCTCTCCCAATTGCTTGGATGATGGGTCATTCAAGTCGGTGGCAGCCCTGGGATTCCGTGTACTCTAGGAGTCCTGTGTACTTTAGTCATTTTACATTCCCACAGTTCTATCGCAATGTGGAATCGTCCCCAGGATGTCATGACCCCGCGTTGAAAATTACATGTTCCCACGGTTCAATATCCCCCGAAAGGTCGTGGGATGGATCGCGACGCCTTCTCCCGATGCTGTGGGTGCCCGGATCCTTCGTGAAGATGTGTTCTATCTTCTCCCGGCTTTGTGAGAAACAACAGCCCGAACACATATATTCATGAAGCCGTTCTCAAGGGCTCGGGAGAACGCACAGGCCATTGAATCACTGCGTTCACAACGGCCTAAAATATCTTCTATCCAGGGTTATCCATCTGCGTTTTGCCGCGTTGCCGCATGCGTTGAAAGCGCCAGGCCTCGGGTAAATTTGACAATCTTGGGATGGACGGCGTCCTCAGCAGGCGCTGAAACAGAGCTTATCCTCCATTCACGTAGAAGTAGGTCGAGCTCACAGTACAGGTACAGCGTTGATGTGCCGGCGGGTGTGTCGAATTGCAGAGAAGTTGAAAGGTGAACACCCCGAGCCATGTAAAGCCAGAACGACGCAAGGTTGAACGCGGCGGACAGAATGCAAAAGACGTAGAGCATGCGCGGGGGATGTTGTCCCCAATACCCTGAAAGGTAGCTGTGCTTGAGAGGCAAAGACATAGGAGATGTGGGTGGCAATGAAATGAACGCCTTGAAGGGTGAATCAAGAATAATCCTGTCCTGCCCTGTGTTTTCTCCCGAAACCTGAGAGCGTGATTGGGAGCCGTGATGGAATTGCGGCCGAGGTGGGAGAAATATTTAAGATTTCGTTCGCGACAGCCTGAGGGTAGAATCTTGGAATACTGTCCGGGCGATCCCTAGGCCGTGGGTGACATCGGGAGATGAACCGTGGGATATTTCTGTCATTTCATAGCCGCGGACGACATACCCATCTACGAGCGCCGGCCGACGGCGGAGGTCGACGCGGCGTGGCGGGAGTTGTATTCTGGTGAGCACGCAGCTCATAGAGCACTGTGTGATCCTAATTTCCTTTCATCAGTCGAGACGAAGATCCCCAAATCCGAGGCGCTCAAGATGACCAATCAAACATGGCCGCTGCACCGCGAGCCGGGATACCACATCATTGCGTTGGATGTCTTCCATCAGTTGCATTGCCTTGTAAGACCCGCCTTCACCTTCTTTGCTCGCAATTCATTGCAATCACAGGATATGCTCCGCCAACGCATCCACACCCCCACCATCGGGGGCCATCCTTCGGCGATCTCGGACGCCAACACGACGTACCCCCACGTGCCGATCAGCCATCTCCGGCACTGCATCGGCGCCATCCGGCAGGCATTGATGTGCGCTGCCGATATCCCGCCTATTGTGTGGCAGTGGTCTGAGCCCAGGCAGCTCGTCGAGCAGCGAGATGATGTCGTGCATATGTGTCGAGATTTCGGGAGCGTGAGGAGGTGGGCGGAGGATGCGGACAGGAGGTTTGTGTCGAGGATGGAGGACTTTAGGGCGCCGCCGGGAAAGGATGGGATAATTGGAGCCGGTGAAACGGGGGAGGAGGGGATGGATTGGGGGGGACATCATGATCAGTAGCCGGCCAAGTATCTATTGAAAACTATGAACATAAGTATCATTGTTAATCAACGCAGCTGCTCTGTGCTCACCCCTCCCGTGTTTTACCGCCCGCCCCGATTCCTCCATACCGGCGCTCACGCCACAAAGGATGGTGACCCCCGCCATGGCCATGGGCCATCCATCTCCGGCCTCGGACACCATAGCACCCAACTGAACTTCTATCTCGATTTCCACCTCCTCCTCGTCCTCCAGGCCCAGATCATATGAGACCCTCGATTCCATACTCACATTGCAGGGAGCAGGGTCGGACAACACCAAAGCAACATCTGATCGTGAGATCAACAAGGTCGCACGTGACGACGTTGTCCTTCTCTCTCTCTCTCACCACCATCCGCTCGGTTATTAAGATGAGACCGGACCTTGTACTTGAACTCAAGCTGCACATCGTTTAGATTCACTTGTGGCTCGAATTCCCAATGTATCGTGCATCGTCCTAAGAATCAAAAATCGCTCCATACGCAGGAATCCCCCTGCTCTCCATCCCATAAACGACGCCCCGAGTGAGTTTAGGGTTCGATATCACGAACACCGCCTCTGCTTGGGATTCCACCACGAGTTTATACGTGATTGCGAGCATGTCGGGACGGCCTTTCGTGCGTGTATCTACATAATGCGTGAGATGAACACAAATGAAAAACAGCCGAGAAGTACACACCCCAGATCCAGGCCTCCGAATCCGAATCCGCCTTCTTTACAGCCTCAACGATTTTCGCCCCATATGATCAACGGGCTCGATGTCGACCAAAAGATTCTCCTCGGGGTCTTGTCAGCGTGGAATAACGACAGACACGGCCCGATGCCCGACCCTGTAGCCACGACTACGATCTTCTTGAACAAGAGCGACGTGTAGAGCAGCCCGTGCATCGGCGCGCCCCGGACCCACACCCTCTTTGGTGGGTTGGTGATACACTCTCGCGTCCAGTCTCCAGCGTTGGAGACGACGACTGAAAATCCTTTCGTCTTCGGCGCACTCCCTGTGCCTTTGCCGTCCTCGCGCTCGTTGGGAATCGTGGCGAATGCGTGCCACTCGAGGAGTGGGCGCGTGGAGATTTTGAGTCCGTAGAATGGCGCCATGTCGCGATATTTGAAGTGCAGGCGGATGGCATGGGTGGAGAGGACCTCGGGGTAGACGGTATGTCGTCGGAGGAGGCCCCATGAGAAAATGGAGCAGCTAGTTGAAATACACAACATCCAGAAATTGGGCGTGTGGATGAGGTATCGTCCGAGTGTCGATGGGATGGGTTCGAGCGCGCGGTACTGATTCGCTGCGAAGATGGTGTGCATCCAAAAGGTGAGCAGAGCAAGCCATCCAGAGAACCGATGCACTGCTTCGAAGTGATCATGGTACCGCTGGCGGAGTGCAGGATGCGCGGCAGCTAGGATGAAGCAGAAGAGGGAGACCAGGATGGATGAGGTGATTAGGTTGGCCAACGCCCATTTGCCTGGGAAGGCCACGAAGTCGCGCGTCAGGACGGCTGTGTACATGAGATACCACACGACGGCGGCGACACCGGCACCGCTGTGCGCGCCGCCGTAGTGGAACACCTTTGCGAGGCGGGAGCGCAGCCAGAGAGGTGCTTTGTGCGGGCACGAGACGGCAATCTCGTAGCACAAATTGACGAAGTTCTCCTGGCGGAAGAGGAGGGCGACCATGAGATTGGCAGAGGTGGCACTTGCGATGCTAGGAGCGAGTGGGCGACCGTGTTTCTTCACAACGATGACGACGAATGCGGCCAAATTGGATGCAAAGATGGCCGTAAACAACTTGCGGTAATAGGTGAAGGCGATATCTGGAAGATAATGAGGTTCTGTGACCGGGTAAAGTCAAGGTTTGCGTACGATGGAGCCACCTCGTGAAACTGGAGTTTCCCCGTTTCGCAGGGAGTCCCAACACAAGCTGATCGACCTTTGTCTGATCAAGCTGAGAGGTTTTCGAGACATCCCCTGAAAGCGTGGATGGGAATAAAGAAGTCGGCTCGAGGGTGGACGAGATTATCTGCGAGCCGTGTTGAGAGATATCAATTGTGGAAGCTGGGAGGAAAGTACGGCCTGCTTGTGCCATGGTCAGTCGAGAGAAGTGGAAAAACCGGGCAACTGAAGGCCCAATAAATATCGAAATTGTGTTACGAGGTCCAGCCATAGGCTCCGACTTGATAATAAACTGAATATATGCAGATTCCTTTCAGAGGCGGCCAGTGCCGCTGCTTGCTATTTGCCTTGAGAGAAGGAAAGGAGGTCGTCTATGTCAGCCCTGGTGGTTCATGATCATGGGTCCGCAGATTGGATTGGAGGTAGCCTCGTCATGAACGCGAGCTGCCAGTGGGAAAGAAATGGAATCAGTCCGTACCGGCAACACAAACGTGTACGTACTGAGGCGGGCAAGACGCGCCGTGCGCATTCTATCCCTACATCTCCGGTGACCGCCCTTGGCATCATAGTGATCGTTCAGTATCCGGGCGCGGCGGCGGCGGCGAGGACAAGCAGGATGGCCGCGGCTGTTCCAGACTGCTACTTGCACGCCCCAACATCATCGAAGGAAAGCCACTGAATTCTCGTCATATCACGATGCAGAATCAGAGAGCTTCCGCGGCCGGCGGTGAAAGATCGTAGTAGCGAGCCGGTTCGAGATCCCCAGATGAAACGCACAGCAGAGGGTTTTAACCACGTAGCGGGGCCAGCAGCGAAGTGCTCATCATCAACGGCTCATGCAAGGCTCATGGTGGTCAAGAGAGATGTGGCGGTGTCGAAGCAAACAATAACACATCGATGATCGCCGATTCGGCATGTAATACACGTCTCAAGTAAGTACCGTCCACAACAGTACTGACCCTCGGAGGTAACAACGAGGATGACGATAGTAATTGGACAGAAACAGCCGTGACTGAGTGCAGGCATGCAATGTGAAGCATGTGAAGACGGAAACATATCATTTGATCGGGCGTCCCTGATCGGGAGTTTCTCTGAAGGACTGCCCCAGGGCCATGCTCATACAAATATCCGGCTTCAAAGCCAAGGCAGATTCCGAACGCCTTCTTTTTTTCTTCTCCTCCCCACGTAGCAGCTTTCTTGTGTGCGGCACAGGTGCTTCACAAGTATGTTGAACATTCTCTTCCTCCTGGTTACATGTATCGCCCTGGGTACGCATATATCCCTCCAGCTTTTGCTACTTATTGATTTTCTACACAGCTGGCGCTATCCCGTCTGGTCAAGTCGTCGTCCAAGGCGGAGGAGGAGAAACTATCCCCGGACAAACGATACCTGGGCAGACAATCTCGATCCCGGGTCAAGTATTCACTGTCTCCGGCTTGACGATCTCCATCCCGGGCCAGACGATAGTGAATCCAGGGCAAACGATGCCGGGAGTTACTGTGGCGGGTGCAACTGGAGTGACTGCCACTTCGGATTCGGCATCTCCGAGCTCTACAGGGAAGAAATCGGGGGCGGAAACACTTTCTTTTGATTCCAGGCGGTTGTCATATACTCTCGCTACGTTAGGCGGAGTCCTCGTAGCCTTGGGTTGACGAGTCCCATAATTTGGGTGAACTTTGGTTCCTTACACCATGAATTGCAGAAGGTTTGCGGCAACAGCTGCTAGGACGGTTGATTTAAGTTTGTTCAACGTCGAACAACGTCGAAGACGGCGTTCTCGCAGCTTTTCAGCAGTCATACACCATGTATGGTTGATGTATGGAGCACGTTTCGAACCAGAGAATTGCGAAACAAAGCCTCATGTTCATCCGAGGAAGGGACGTTCTCGGCGCAATGGCCTTTCCTGGACGACGGGGACAGAGCAGTCAACCGAAACGAATCTTGAGGGAACCAAATTCCTTCTCGGGAAGATCTGGAACTCTGGTCTTGTCCGACGGCTACTGCCCATTCAAAGCTTATCCACTCACTGTCTTGGATAGACCATAGATCAGAGCCGTCTGTCTACGACTTGTCGATAGACATGAATCGGGTCATTGTCACATGATCATATCATACTTAGACAGACTGGTCTCGAGTCTAGCTGGCGGACTCCAATACTGTCAGACGATGATGAAGTGAAGTTAATAATTGAATGGAAACACCGGCGTGTGTGTCTGACACCTCCAACCCACAATGCGAAGACGGAAGATGCAGATCATTTGATCGGGTGTGGTCATGCTCTTCGGCCAATTGATTCTTTGACGCGCTTGCAGGGTTCCTTGATCGGCAGTTTCCCCCATGCTCAGATACAAATATCTGGCTTCGAAGCCAAGGGAGCGTCCCAGCGGCTTCTTTTTTTCCTTCTCCGCAACTTTCTCGTTTCGGGCACAGGTGCCTCACTATGTTCAACATTCTCTTCTTCCTGGTCATATCTACCGCCCTAGGTACGCCTATATGCATGTCTCCGGTTTTCGTTGCTTATCGATTGTCCACACAGCTGGCGCTAGCGCTATTCCTCATTCCATCCACTCGTTCGATACCCGTCAGTCAGCAGATTGCCAGGCACCTTGCACCGCTGTCCAGGCCCTTCTTTCCGTCAGTCCTTTCGAAATCCCACTCTCGTTGATATATCAAGTCCCACAGCAATCTTTCAACCCCGACACCGATGCGTGTTCCACAAACGCCGCGAACCAAGTCTCTGACTGCGTAACTTGCGTGGCAAATGGTGCGGGGGGTCAAATTCCTACCGATTTGGACAGTTCGTTACAGAGTGAGCCAAGTTTTGGCCGAGTTCATACCCGAAAGACGCTAATTACATCCAGACTACGAGCACGCCTGCGCCTCCATCGGAGTCGCCATCAGCATTTCTGGTGACGGTGGTGTCTCAGTCTCCACTCCCGGAACCAACACTGGTGGGAACGTAGTCGTCAACGGTGTCACCATATCTCCCGGTCAACCCGGGCAGGTTGATCCAGGGCAGCCGGGTCAGCCTGGCCAAGTCGTCCAAGGGGGAGGGGGCGCGACTATCCCCGGACAAACGATACCTGGGCAGACGATCTCTATTCCCGGTCAAGTTTTCACAGTCCCCGGATCGACCATCTCCATTGCCGGTCAGACGATCGCAAATCCAGGGCAAACGGTGCCAGGAGTTACCGTGGCGGGTGCAACTGGAGGGGCGGGGAATCCTGGAAGCAGCGCCACCGCGACAGCTCAGGTTGTAAACGCTTCGGGCAAGCCTCAGGGAGACGGCACGGCAAAGGAATCCGGTAGCGGGACTGCCAGTTCGGATTCGGCATCTCCGAGCCCTACCGGCAAGAAATCGGGGGCGGCAAAATTTTCTTTCGATTCCAGGCGGCCGCTGTATACTCTCGTTGCGCTAGGCGGAGTCTTCGTAGTCTTAGTTTGACGAGCCGATCTTTGGTTCTTTGTACCCCATGAATTGCACATTTTGCGTATGAGACTCACCAAAGCACCACACCTCCAAGCTCCAGATTGCAATGTGAGCGGGTCAAAAGACCAGGCTACCCAATGCCCAAGTTGAACGCCTGGAAGGGGCATCGGGCGTGTTTACTGAGGGCGCACTGATGTGGTTGTAAAACTGGGAGATCGGCATCAGATAATGGAACTGGAACCTCTTTGGTTGACGACTTGTGTACATGAATATCGATCGTAAGTAGTTGGCTGCGCTGGGCCAAGCCGCGCGTTGGGAAATAGGTACTGTGTAACGTAGTATCTGACAGGATGTTATTGATGCAGGTGGAGAGTAAGATGAAAGACGCACTTCTCACTGGCCTCGTTGGACAGCGCCCAGAGTTGGTTGAAAAATGCGGGGAATGTATTGAGAGAGCCCGCCGGGATATCACAAGTTCACAAATCCACATCAGGGATGTGTCGAGATTGAGAGAAGCAGCAGAAGGCACTAATAGACGTAGACTTGCGCAAGAGAAAAAGTGGTGAGTAGTGGTGAGCAAAGGCTAGCTGAAGCGCTCAAGCTTCAAAGGACCAAAGAATTTAAAAACTGAGTCCTGACTCACGTTCATGGCCAACAGCCAAGCGGAGGGTGTCTTAGCCCGGTTATACGACTAACCAGTAGCCAGGGAGATCGCCTGGACGGGAAGAGACGAGGGAGGCTGCGATGGTGGTGGTACGTCAGAGTCGTGGTTCCGAGTCTTAAAAATTTATTTTTAAGCTCGGTCTTATCGGCCCGTTTCCCGCCAAAGTGGGGGTCCAATTTTTTCCGATGACATCTTTGAGCCCTGTGTGTTTGGCTCTTACAACTTCCTTATAAGGTAATTTTGAGGGTGTTCTGGCTCCATTTGGTCCCCTCTGAGTCAATTACTCTTACATCTTTGACATGTATCTCCATTTGCTCACTTCTGCCGGCCTGCGGCTCATTAACATCTCTGCCGACGGCGAGTCGGACGCTGTTGGACGCGGAACGGGACTGGAGGTTTGTTTGACAGCCCATGACAGTTCCGTTAAACGATCCGTTTTCCGTTCAGTTGACACAGGCAGGCCACCACCCCAACTCCCTCGTCCCACGCAAGGAAGTTCAAGTTGAACGGTTCAACCTACAGACTCGGATTGCCATGCACCCGCAATGGCCCTCAAAAGCAGGTGATGTAACCTGCGATCAGTCACAGCAATTGATCATCCCATAGGGTAACTTTGATTACGACATGAACGTTGAACGCTCGTTTAACTCCAAGACGGTATTTGGACTCGGTTAAACTGCAAAATGCATCGAGGCCCGTAAGTACCTGCACCCGCCTGACTCGGGTTAGAATGGCGGGTCTCCTTGCGACGCGTGATGAGCGCCGGCACCGGTGGTTTCCCCATGCCGAACTGGGCCTTACATAGGCGTCCCAAATGCTCAAAGCCCCCACCCCACTTTTCTTTCCATCACTCTCCCTCACTTCCTTACTGCTTCACTTGTTATTTCTCCACGATGCTCTTTAACAAACTTTGTGCTATGTTGGCTTTGTCGACGTTCGGTACGTGTATCCCCGCTGATTTCTCGTTCCCACAAATGTTCATCTTCACCCAGTTGCTGCCATCCCTCACCCCGTCTACAAGATCAGAGACGACGGCAACGACGGCAACGTCGTGGTCATCAACGGCGTCACCGTAACTCCAGGCAGTACTGCCGACACTGGCGGAAACGTCGTCGTCTTCGGCGGCTCCACTGTGGCTGGTGGCCCAACCCTCCCTTTGGTCCCTGGTAAAGTGCAGCCGACGCCCACCCCAGAGAGCAGTGTTGGATCAACGATCGCCACCCCGGGCCCCGCAGAACCAACGAGTTCGAGTCCGAGCTCGAGCCAACCGGCCGTATCTGCCGTTCCACCGGCTGGGACTGCAGGCTTGCCAGTGGCATCTGCATCTCCGAGCTCAAGCACCAAAACTTCCGGTGCGGGGATCTCCGCACAGTTTGATCTCAGATTGATATTGCTTAGTTGGGGAGTGGGTCTTGCTGCAGCTGTCGTTGGTCTTTAAGAAGAAGTTGGACTGATGAGATTTGCTATTTTATTTATTGATCTACCGATACTATATTTATGTTGAAACCGCATCGGAAAGGTCATTTTGAACCTGGTTGTGAATTCAAAGACTTTTGCATCAAGTCCGCGCTACTCGAGGGGTAGTTGGAAGGTTTTTCACACCAACATCCCGAGTAAGGCGGAGGCATTCACGGATCAGTATTGGGATGACGGTCCAATATCCATGAATTGCTGCTATAGGGAAGCTAGCAACTCCTCGGTTGAATATCGATTCCCAGTGGCGAAAGCAATCGCGGCAGCATATGTAGAAGATGTGTTCCGAACTTCCACTGAATTGCGTCGTCTTGCGGAACTCAAAGGATACAAACTAAGGCTAAAATCACAGCATAGTATACAGAATACACGAAAGACCAAGCCGCACCACCTCTCAGAACTCAACTATGAGCACGCTTTCCTTTCGCCGCACGCGGCTTACGCGGAGTTTCCGGCGGTATCCGCGCATACAACCCCCTCCTCGACTTGGTGGGATACTCGCATTCGCCTTGACGCTTGCGGCATTGTCTGTACGTCGGCGACATCAACAACCCGTTCTTCCATCAAAAGAACAGAAGACAAGCACTCACGCGCAGCTCTGATCAGGCTCATTCGGATCGAGGGGACGCTGGCATGCGATCTTGCGCGCACGGCAAAAGAAGCAAGCGAGCGGCTGGCGGGGTTTATCCCTACGCGTGTCTTTCACGAACCTCGTCGCCGTGGTGCCGCCAGTCGGCTTGTCGTCAGATTCTTCTGACAGAGACGACGTGGAGTTGGAGGGGGAGGAAGACCATGACGGGAGGGACACGATAGTGGCAGATGTCGCCTGGGGACCTAGCCACATGCGTCGGTGCTCGTCGGCCCGCGGGGAGCTCGGAGCGATCACCGGGAGGGCCTTTGATCCGCGGATAGATCAGCGCTCAGGGAACTTTGTTCAAACTGCGATGGGAGCTCACGTTTCGAGGGGAGAGATCTTCTTGCTTGATTCTGCCGGCGCGTGACAATGGGCGTGCGGCGAGGATTGCCGAGGAAGAAGAGGGTGGGGTACAGTAATCGAAGTCGAGGAATTGATCCTCGAGGTAAGACAGATCGTCGTCGTCTGCACCAAATTCGCCAGTTGGAGAACGCCGGTACTGCTCTGGACTACCGCGGTGTGAATATGAGAGCGGCTACAAGACAGGTTTAGTCATCCCAAAAAGGAAAAAGAGAACAAAAGGCAGTGGACCCACCTCTAACTCCGCGGCCAGTTGTTCGTGCGACGGGAAATTATTCGACTTGAGCATGGGTTGGAACCTGGAGTCCAGCTCGTTTTCGGAGGGGAGATAGAGACGTGGGGCGCGGAAGGTCTCATAGTGTAGCGCACCATGGCCACAACGATGATGGTGGGCGTCGTAGAAGCGAAGTTTGCCCGTGCCCTCATCGTGCGGCACGGACGGTCCGTAGGCCGGGTGCCAGCCTTGCCGGGGAGGATGAGGGCGGGGATGAAGGTAGGGTTGCTGCGGATGCATCGAATAGGACGGACAAGGTTTGTGGGGGAGATGATGGGGGTGCGTTCCAAAGAAGGGCAACAGGGCGATATTTAAAAGCTCCAGGTTGTGGACCCACCATTATGATAATGCTTTGGCGGGGCTGTAGCCTGCTGTACTGATGGAAGCCGAAGGGCGCTTAGCGAGCGAGCTCGACGGACAATCACGGAATCACGGAAGCAGCAAGGTTTCTCAATGGTCGACTCCGCCGGTGGAGGCCAAGTGTGGCGAACCTTTGAGTTGCCCCCGCCTCCGCCCTGTCCCCAGTTGGATACCTATATGTATACTGAACCTGGACCAGAAATAGTATCAAACGCGCCTATTCAGAACCAATAGCAATCCAGATTCCAGAAGAACTTCGATGGAGTCTCAATCCAGGCGATGCCGTGAGCCCACGCAATGGCGGCACCCACGGCCCAATCGCGGACAGTTGTGATTATGAGTCGCCATGGTGGGTGTAGCAGCTCGTCGCTGGGATATCTACTGTTCGAGCTCAGTCCTAGCGAGGGTAGTCTGGCGGGAACCTTAAAGTGAGCGGGAAACGCAAAAACACCGCTGATCGGTCATCTCGTTCCGAGCGAACCAACCGACGCCGGTACTGGACATCCCGGACGCGCTCGGGCGTGCGGCTAGCTCACCATCCGGTCACCAAGGATCGAGCCTACCTCCCGATCGGCTCTGCCTGGGTCATCCAGCAGCAGCTGCACCGCGTGCCCAGGATATTGGTAGGCCACAATAGAATCATCTAGAAAATTCACACCGGCCTGACGGCCACCAGGTTTTGCGACAGTTGATATCACGCGGTGGACCTACAATCATCAGTCTTCGGCGAACTAAAAAGAACAAGGGGCTCTAAAAGTAGAAGATCTGCCTCACGAACTCCAGCAAAGCTCCCCGGCATCAGCGTTCTCGCCGAAAAGACCTCCTGAGCGCTGATCAATTTCGTGAGGCTCAAGAATGAAACTGCTCCTCTGCTCTCTTCTGATTCTCTGGACTGATCCTTGGTCTGCGGACGGCTGGAATGATGACGCGCACACGTCGATACGAACCGAGTCAACCGTTGTGCTGACTTTTTTTGGAGATCTGTCGAGTTGTGAACTCAAAAGTTCGTCTCATCGCAATCGATGCTGCTACTCCAATCTCCTTAAGGAACAAAACAATTCGAGACAATAAGACGAGAGTAACCAACTGGGGGCACGGGGGCACGCAGAATTCAATTGGGGGCGCACACAATCCCTGACCAGGCCTACACGGTATGTTCAGCCGGCTACGTAACCGGCCCTTCTCCGCCGCGGGGAACTTGAGATTAGAGATTATTACGTCCGCCAATCCGGTTCAAGTTCTCTCCCAGCGCCTATCGTTGATTCCACCACGGCTGCCAGCCTCTTTGCCTTTTCTTGCTCGCCGTCTAAAGATCCCACCAGGCTTCGACAAGCTATGTTTGGCTGTGCAGGAAATCGGAGCGCTGGCTCATTCGTCGTACGCGTTTTCCTGCCAGTAGCTGTATGAAATCCGTGTCTCATTATGGACCGCCACTTCATATTCGCAAGCGGGGAAACCCGGTGGTGCTATTCAATGTACCCCACTGGTCGGCGCGTTACAGCATGTGTGGCCTCGTGGGAATTTGCTGATTAACAACAGTGCGCCATACTAGTCAGAAGAATGTTCCAACTTGCGATTGCTCTCCTCCGCTACGCTGTCGTTCCAGACTGCCGAGTTCAAGAGCCCCAGCGAAGCTGCGGACTCCGATGAGCGGGGACGGAGCAAGAGACGGAACATTGATGACATCATAATGATCTCGGCTTTCAAGCGAGAACTTGATCCAAGCCCCACATCCAAGTCCGTTCCTTGGTTGTTCAGCCAAAATTCATGTTTGAGACAGTATGCACAGGGGCATCTGGCTGTATTGTTCACTGGGCACTAACCGACGGCAAGCCGCTCGGTGGTAGACCAGAGCCTGGTCTGTCTATGAGTGTCGATAGACAGACCAGTCGATCTCGTAAAATTTCATCGAGAGGCGCCGATTTCCTATTTGGGCGAATTCACGTGATCAACCAGCTCCCTGCTTCCTCTGCGTCGTGTGGCCCCGCCGCTGACTCGGAGCACCTCAAAAACCCTCTAATAGTCTCTCAGTAGCTCCTTGATGTAGATTGAAACAAAAAAAATCGCTGTTATTCTATAGTACATGTAGATATACTTGAGACACTGCAAGCACGCTGACTACGGCTTCAATCCTCGGGCCGCACCTAGTCTCGATGTGCCTTGCACCGTCGCCTTCCGGAATCCAACACTCTCGCCACGCGGACGCTGCTGCATTTGCATCGGCAAGACCGACAGCCGACACCGCTTCTCTGTTGCCCCGCGCAAGGTCGAGACTGTCGATTGACCCGGGCTGCGAGAAGCGGCCACTCGAGAGGTGTGCGCGTCGTGACTGTTGGAACGATGGGTAACGCGGATTTGCGAGCGTGTATGAGTGCTCGCGCGTGTAGTCAGTGGTCACGGTACGTTGACCGTGTTACGCTGCCATGCATGGCTTCGGTCGTTGGTTGGGGGAGGCGTTGCGGAGAACGGGACACGTCTTGTGATCAGAATACAGGGATACACCTTCCATCGTCTGTGGCAGGTCGGATGGCTCGATCCTGGATCGTAGAAAGGTCAGTCGAAGATTCAAGTCAAAAGGACATTGTTACGCACTCAGAAACAGGTCTCAAATGAACAGCATCCATCCATGAGTCCAAAAGCGAAGGCCCGAGTGCCCACGCGTGACCGTCAAGGTGATCTTGAGTTGGATGCAGGCGTGGATGTCGTTGGGTGAAACCGGCTTGCAGAGCACCATAACGAGGCAGTTGGGATGCCAAGAGTGGCGTAGGAGCTGTTTAAATGGCGGTTCAAGCGAATCAAGTCGTCGACCGGCGATGTTACGGGGAGGGAGGCCAGGGAGAAGGCACGACGCAGAGGAAGGAGGGAGCTGGTTGATCACGTGAATTCGCCCAAATAGGAAACCGGCGCGTCTCGATGAAATTTTACGAGATCGACCAGTCTGTCTATCGACACTCATAGACAGACTGGTTACGAGTCTAGCTCGGTGGCATCCTTGCATAGTTACAAGCAAAATCTAGGGGGCCGCGGCGTTGGCATGTGGGCCGACGAGAAGGTTGCCCTCCCTAACAGTGATGAAATATTGCGTCTCTGAAACTTCTCTGTCGGCACCATCGTGCTTCAAAAAAGAAAGATACGCGCACGTTGTCGCTGGTCGGCTGCACTCTGAGACCGACGGGAACCTTGTGCTTGTTTTGCAACCGCCGGCATCATCTATGCACGTCAGTCGTGAAATCTATGTACATATGAGCACTGCATGCGAGACTTCTCGCCGGCTGTGCAAAGAAGAGGCATGTCTATCGCGGCGGTTCATTTCCAATGCAAAGAGTTGACAAGAAATTCCGAACCCGCCGCTCGCGCTCGATTGGCGGCGGGCGGCATGATGGCCCTGGTAATTGAGAGGTGTTTTGTCTTCATTTGTGCAAGGATCCCGGGGAGAAACCGGTTGGGGTTTGACTCCAACTCCACACTCGCGCATGCCGAGGTGTGGTTGTGTTTGATTAACAGACGAATTTACTGGCCAGCTCATTGTAAATTGCAATTGTGACCGTCCAGCCTGTCGCTCCAGTCTGCTGGGGTCCCGCCAGAGCTTTCGAATCCATTGAGAGCAGAGGAACCTCAGGCTTATACGGGGTTCTGATGTATCACGGTTCGGTCGTTGACCCACTCGATCGTGATGCATCACCATCGGTCATTGGCCAAACTACGTGATGCATGACACTTGGCCGTGTGGTACCAGCAGGTACCAGCCCAATGCGGCAGCCCTCCTTGGCGCGTGCCCTATCATGCGCACCTCCGCTCGTTGTCCAGGCGCCTGATTGCGCTTGATGGTCCGTGCACGAGGGCGGCCCGCCTTCGCTCAATTAGGGATTTTGTTTACGCATGTTACGATCACCCTCTCTCGCTTCCTCCCTCCTTCGGGCTTGCTCCTCCTCCCTTCCTCCGGCTTCCCTGCTCCTGTAATTCGGTAAACCCACCCTTTAACACCAAATCCATGCACATACACCGCCAAATTCGTGTTTCAATCACTCAAATGCCCGTACATAGCCTGGCATCATTGGGAGCACTGGCCTCCTTTTCCGCGCCAATATCGGGTCATCGGGCTCGTCACTGCAGGCGCGCAGACTTGTATATGTTGGAATGAAGGGGCCGGAGACTCAGGTGCGCACAAGGAGTCTTTCAGCTGTAATACCCCGCTCAATTTTGGCCCTTCCACCGGCTCCACCCTCCCTTGACCTTCACCCCTGCTTCCGTATGCTGCACGGCACCACTCAAAATACGGTCACACTTTTAGATAGCCCAATATCCCATTCACCCAACAGATATCCGCGTTGGAATCGTCCAAAAGCCCAGAAATTGGGCTCGCTCGCCGGGGATGGCTAGGCTTTTCGTTGGCGCCGATACGTTTATTAACTCGGTCTCTGTCCTTGTACATGCTAGTGGGTGATGTAGCGGGCTCTTAGGTGCGTATGCTGCCGTCATGCGCAGCAATCTCTCATCACTGGCCTGCCCAGCGCCTTGGGCTCATTTTGAGCCCGACCCAGCGCGATTATCTTGATTCTTCGTGATTCCCAGCTCTCGCACCCCTCCTGCGCGTCCAGTCATGCAGCCGTTATGCACCTTTGCTCCCTCACTCGATCAGGCTCCCTTCTCCCGCCCCACACTTCCACACGCAGTCGTTCTACTCGCATTTGTTACCACCACACACACACGAAAAAAGGGCCAACTCACCAGCGACTGCTAGGCCTGGCATTACGACCCCTTCGATGATTCATCGGGTTCCCAGGTGCGTGCACTGTCTTCACCCGTCATATATACATGTATCTTCTCATTTGCAGTCTGCATTCATTTGGGGCTCGGGTTACTTACTCAGCGCCGGCTTTCCCCCACTTCCTCCCCACATCCGCGCGGGCTCTACCCGGGCCACCCCGCGGGCTATCACCTGCCCTTCCTTCAAAAAACAGCGGCGTTTTCATTTGTATACCAGGCTCATTCTTTGCTCCCGGTCCTGCTCCCTCGCGGTCCAGCTTGCCCTCTATCACCAGCTTCTCCTCTATGGCTTCCTCTCGTCAAGGAAGGTTTCCAGTACCCTCCGTAGCGTCTCTGCCTCCTCGACTGCTTCATAGTTCCTGAAACATGTATTGTGTAGGATTCTAATGGGTATCTTGCATTCTTCCCGGTTCAAAGTGCTCGACTTCGCTTCGGCATTGGCGGCAGCGCATGATCGACATCAATGTGCAGCAATTTGGCTTCCAGGAACAAGCTAGCCGATGTCAAGCCGGAATTGCCGACGCTAATCCCGACGGGCCGACTCAGACTCTTTGGCTTTCCTGCACGACAGTGGTCAAGTATTATAGAGATTATTGTACTTTGCATACATACTATCCATTCAATACTTGAGAACTTCAGTGGCACATCCAGCAGTGAGGTAGGAAAGCCGGATTGTTGGAAGAAACTTTTGATCTCCCTTCGTTCAATGCATTTTTGTGAAACAACTTGCCTCAGTAAGGTTTCTGCTTCTCCAGATCCTCCCCAGGACCAATACGGAGTCTATTTGAATCGAAATGAACGAAATTGCGACAAGAATTGAGGAGTGTTACACCAAGGTGCTCGAAACCGACCTTCGAGCATATTGGTTCTCGTTGATGCTGCCTCACGCTTACCGACCACCCAAAAATGTTCTTCTTATTTCTTTCCTCAGACTCAACCAATCGCTGGGAAACTTGTATCCTCTCTTTCTGATGATCCAGATGAGTCCTTTTCTTGCTTCGTTGCCCTAGATTAGTGACACAGCTCTCAAGATAAAAAGCATTTGGTTGTAACCTGATATTGGACCTCTCGGAATTTTGAATTCCCAAGTTTAAAATGAATCTTCTGAGTGAGTAGAAGATGCCCGCAGGTGCCGTTAAGCACGATTCGCTCCGTCGCACAAGTTAGAGGTGTTGGAAGGTGGCACTAATTACAAGTGAACCTCTTTTCTATTCGTGCACATTCTGACGACAAAATCTATCAGGCATTCATCAGACAAGGCACATACACCCCGTGGAAACGAATCTGCCACCATAAAAAATTGCTGGACCTGTTGCCGAGGCGATTTGTTTGCAATTTTGACTTATGCTGATACTGGACAGTGGATTTTTGGAAGTCCCCGAGCTCTCTCCAGATCTTGATCCAGTTTTGAGACGAGAGACGGGTGCCGTTAGTGAACTCAGATTTTTTTTGTGGCATACGAAGGAATGCGAGTTGAACGGAGTCGTCCAGAAATGGCCATTTTGTGGCTGTACCTCTGTCATCATCTCTCCTCTCACCACCATCCTCGCCTTCGTGTACGACGTACGCTGCCTCCAATGCCTCAAAACTCTGGGATATGGATTAGACCTGTATTTAGGGTGTATGGTGCGTCTCCTAGCCTGCCCAAATCCCCGCTTCGGTGGCCAGAGCCGCGTCAATCTCAGAGACGCCTCCTCCAGCTGAGGTCTGCCATGCCGACGAAAACTCGCTGCAATTGGGTCAAGACCATTCCAGACGAACTCTGGCACACCACCCCGAGGATTCTGGGCTACCTCCCCACTGGAGAGCTGACTTTTTTTGCTCAGGAAATCGCACTATGTCGGCTGTCGAGTAACTGAGGCTCGCTTGGTCTCGTACGCGGAGTCTCACCCATAGGCACTCGGCGGGACCATCTGAGCTTCACTTGCTGCCATTGTACTGCGACCAAGCAAGCTCCCTCGATCCCACGGTCGCCCCCCGTGCCATGTCGTGGCCACTCGCTCGCTCTCCCCTCAAAAGCACCGGCTTCACCTCCAACCCATTGGTCCGACAACGCACGCATGCTCGCGCCGTACTCGCTCTGATGCCGCATTCACGATGCTCTCACAAAGCTGCGGCTGTGGGAGACGAAGGTTTTTCGGCCTGCCCTCAGCATTCGCTACGGGGGTGGGCCTCTCCAATCCGTTCACGTCGGGTTTGGACCCGGTGGAATGGTCTGACGCTGAGCGCGCGAACGCGGAGCTCGATACGTGGCGGGCGTCGACGTACCGACGGTACCGTCACCTTGATGCACGGATGAGAGAAAGGCGCGGGCGGGGTATGTGCATTGTAGCTAGTCGATCGTATCTCCAGGTACATACCTTTCGTTCCCGCACGCATTGGGACGTTGTTTTACACCACTTCAATCAGTTATTCTGTCCACTCACTACCCCCTCCAATATTTTGAGATTTTTCAGGATTTTATTGGATTTATGCCTCCGAGTGTGGCTGCTCGCGGTTGATGGCGACGCCCACGAGTGCTTGATCGTCGCACATGACAATGTGATACATTATGTCATCCCCGTCCCAAAAGGGATGCTGCACCCTCGTCGTGAACGACAGCGACCACGATGTCACGCTCATTGTGGGCTTGGCGAGCTCAGCCGGATTTGGCTTGCAAGGGACGACCAAAGGTGATGCATCACGCACCTTGGCCAATGACCGAAATTGATACATCACGGTAGAGTGGGTCGGGGACCAAGGGTGATGTATCATTGCCCCAGGTGCTGGTGGGAACCTTGATGATATCAGAATGATTTCGGCTCACACTGGAACTTTGATCCGCACCCCACATCCAAGTCCGTTCCATGGTTGGTCAGCCACTTTGACAGTCGGGCCGGGTCAACAATCATGTTTGAACAGCAAGTATGTGCAGGCGCATCTCGCTGGAATCTCCACTTTGCACTTACCGACGGCAAGCTAACTGGTGGCATTCTTCCAGTTGCGCATCAGTCGCAAAGAAAACACAATGTACGGGCAGAATATCGTACATTGTCCTTGTTCGACGGCTTCCCCCGCGGCGTTGGCATGTCTGCAGACGAGAGAGTCTCCGTCATTCCCTCACACCTGACGTCCCATGATGCATGCACACATTTCAGTGATTCTAATCCTTATACAGTCAATGGTGGAGAAATCAGTTGGTCTCTTGGTAGCCGTTGTGCTCTTGCTCTCATTGTCTTCTTACAGAAATGAGACAATCCAGTGACAGCCCAGCCTGCTTCCAGCCCCCCGGCGGTATCACCCCAAACTGCCCCCCGTGCTGCTGAAGAGACTGCAGAGTATGTTTCCTACGCTGGGATTGCCTTGGTACTCATACAGGAACTTGACAGATGAGAGAGAAGCAAAGAATTGGGTGATCGTTCTTCATTTGACTCATGGAGTTTGCTCTGTGTATATTTGTTGTATGATTTAGCAGGAATGTGCAACCATATTGCCGAGACAGGCTACTGTGTGGAATTCAGAATCGGTTTTCTGGAGATGAAGTATCAATGGACATGAGAGTTGACTCGAAGTGCGGCGATGCGAAATTACACACTTATTCCCGTGGTTTAAATAATATCCCGGAGGGCATCTTGTCTTCCTAGTCCTCTTCTCCCGATGCGAGAGCTCACCTCCAAGTTGATCCTCCCCGATAATAAACTCACATGATTACAAAAGCATTTTTGAGATGTCTTACGTCTAGGCCCCAATTCCATCACGGCTCAGAATCATGCTCCCGGGTCTCGGGATAAGGGTCGGTCGGTCACTGTCTTGAATCTTTGCTCCAGTGCTTGTGCCATTTCCCGAAGTTGTGCGAAAAATACGACCGGCCCTGGATTTGACCAAGGGTAACCTCAACCAACTGCAAACCAGTTGAATATTACGCTGTGTTCGATTTCAGTACGTACTTATACACAGCAGGATGAGTCTCGATCTTCGACCCAGCTTACCACACTACTTATTCCAAATACTCTCCCGACCCTGGATATCATGGCTTTCAAAATTATGTTCCCCATGCTCCTTGTTCTCTTCCTATTGGCTGGTGCGAAAGGTATCCCCACACTGTGTCTGGACACATTCTACAGTGAATCTAATTCTTGTACAGTCAATGGTGGAGAAATCAGTTGGTCTCTCAGTAGCCCTTCTGCTATTGCTCTCATTCAGAGTCATTCTCCTCCTACAGACATGAGACAATCTAGCGACAGCCCAGCCTGTATGACAGACCCCGACGCCGGACAAGGCCCTCCCTGCTGCGGCCAGGGTACACGCTAAGAGGAGTTTCAAGAAGATGTAGGTCCCTCATTCTTTGGTACTTCTTAAAACCAATGATTGAATGTTGCATAATTCTAGTTTTTGGCTTGTGGCTATGGAATTCCGCGTGCTTTATGAATCCTGTGTACATTAGTTTTCTCCGCACAACTGCTTTTATCACATGGAAATCCTCAACCACGGAACCGTACGTGTTACCCAAGGCCCAGAAATTCAACACTGCGAGCCTCAACAGACGGTGCTAAACGTGCGGCGCTGCGACAATAGACAATACACATTCCCACGGTTCAGGATCTCTCGAAAAGTCGCGGGAAAGATCTTCCTCTCCCGAAGGTGTCGGAGTTTGCGCCACAAAGGATCCGCAAAGCCTTTGCGGAGCCTTCCGGAAGTTTGAGTTTTGGGGGGCGGCTATGGAATTCCGTGTACATCAGGAATCCTGTGTACCTCAGTTTTCTGTACAAAAGTGCTTTCATGACCCGTATGAATGTTATCACAGCCCTCAACCACAAAAAAGGGCGCGTTAACCAACATATCATGTCATACATGATGGGTTGCATCCTTGGCAGTTGTGATGAAGGAAACGATGAGAGCGAGCATAAATCATAGACTGTGTGTCTCAGGCAGGCATTGAGAGTGCGGTTGTGGTGGCGACTCACAGAACTTCTCGGTAGTATTCGCCATCTTCTCCCGATTCTGTGGGAAACGGCATGAACGAAATTCCCACATCTCGGCCGCAATTCCATCACGGCTCCGAATCATACTCTCAGGTCTCGGGAGAAGGTTCAGGTGACGACCACCGACGTTAATTATTCTTGACGCAGTTGCGTCTATTCGTCTGAACCTGAAAGATTCATCCACTTGTTGCTCACTTCGTTACCACCGACATCTCCTATGTCTTTGCCTCTCAGCTCCCGTTTAGGGTATTGGGGACAACATCCCCCGCGCATGCTCTACGGGTTTTACATTCTGTCCGCAAGGATCAACCTCGCGTCGTTCTGGCCTTACATGGCTCGGGGTCTTCATCTCTCAGCTGCGTTGCACTTCAATATACTCGCCGGCACACCAACGCCGCACCTATACTGCGAGGTCGACCTACTTCTACGTGAATTAATGATGAGCTCTGTTTCAGCGCCTGCTGGGGACGCGGTCCATCACAAGATCGTCAAATTCACCCGAGGCCTGGCGGACGACTACCCATCTACGAGCACCGGCCGACGGCGGAGGTCGATGCTGCGTGGCGGGAGTTGTAATCTGGTGATCACGCAGCTCATAGAGTGCTATGTGATTCCTATGTTTTTTCAGTTACCACGTCATTGCGCTGGATGTCTTCCATCAGTTGCATTGTCTTGTAAGACCCGGCTTCACCTTCTTTGCTCGAAATTCATTGCAATCACAGGATATGCTCCGCCAACGTATCCACACCTCCACCATCGCAGGTCGCCCCTCGCCGATCTCGGACGCCAACACGACGTACCCCCACGTGCCGATCAGCCATCTCCGACACTGCATCGGCGCTATCCGGCAGGCATTGATGTGCGCCGCCGATATCACGCCTATTGTGTGGCAGTGGTCTGAGCCCAGGCAGCTCGTTGAGCAGCGAGATGATGTCGTGCATGTTTGTCGGGATTTCGGGAGCGTGAGGCGGTGGGCGGAGGATGAGGACAGAAGGTTCATTTCGAGGATGGAGGATTTTAGAGTGCCGCCGGGAAAGGCTGAGATGATTGGAGGCAATGCGCCGATGGATTGGGGTGGACATCATAATCATTAGCGGGCTAAGTATCTAGCGCAGAAAATTCTGAATCTGTATGAATACATCGTCATGGGTCAACGCAGCTGGATACCGGAGCTCGCTCACGCACCAAACCACGCCGGCTCCTCGCCATCGCCACCGCCGGCCTCGGCCTGCACTTCAACTTCCACCTCCTCGATATCCTGGTCCTCCAGGGCAGCCTCATGCGACACCCTCGCCTCCATACTAACCTTCGCAGTCGGATCCGGACCAAAGTCATCCAGCGAAACGATATTCGAAAGGACAGACCGGCGTTCCCCGCGGCTCGGGCTCGCACTTGCACTGATAATTTGAGTCGGCGTCGTAGTGGTAAAGACGGTCGACGGCGTAGGGGTCCGGAATCGAATTCCGCTCCTCTTCACGCTGGGGTCCCTGGGCTTCCCTAGTTGACGTGCGTCCCATTTTCGTAGCAGGAGGATGAACCGCGCCGTCAGCACGCAAGAGAGCCTTGTGGAGGGGTGAGGGTTGGAATTAAGGAGAGCGGCGTGACTGACGGGATGGTGTATGCGTTTGGTAGGCGTTGTAGCAGTCCCGGCTGCAGTGTTAGTGGGCGTGAGGAAGGCTTGCGGAGGGCGAGAATGTGTTCGCTCACCGGAGCTCTCTATCATGATGGATAGGTAAGTCCTCGACGCCTAGTAGACAGCAGGTCACTCACGTAGTTCAAAATAACTCCTGCTGTTGTGAATACGGATATCGTACTTCCGAAACAAAGTCAGTATGTAGATGAAACTTGACTCGGCAGCAGACTGACCAGAAATATACGATACCTACCATGAAGCCGATTAAGTACGCGGTCTCGTCAAAGTACAGAATCAAGCTCACCGTGCTCCAACAAGATACGGACCAAGCCATGTCGGCGCGTCGCCGGTCTTCCTCTGCGAAAGGCTACGACGCATCTGAATCCGGTCAACAATGCGGAGGATGATTCGAATAAGACAATCAAGATGGATAGGATTTCGGATGCTAGGATTTGAGACGCGGGACCAGGAAGGACGCACCTCGACCGCTGTAGAATTCGTCAGCAGGGCAATAGACGGGTTCTCATCACGCACCTACATGGGAGGGGTGCGATAGTGTACACAGCGTAGCTCCGGAATGTGCATCTGGGGCAAAGTTCGTACAAACGAGGCTCGGTGCTAGTAGAACGTACGATGTCGAGCGCGATACAGGCGAGCCCTAGGGCACCCATATAAGCGAGGATCCACATGTTCCGACCAAAGACGGCGTACGTCCGGAGCGTGAACACGGCTGGCAGTGCAGAATGAGCCTTTGATTCTAAATGAACGGAAGCCGCACCAATGACGCAACCACGTCCGAGCACGCTGAGTGCCGCAACGACTCGATACCACAGTTCACACCTATGGACCTCCACTGGTGAGCGCTCTTAGATTCGATTCATGGAGACGTGTATACTGCGAATGTTTGATAAGCCTTGGCCTGTAGAGCCAAGTTGGCGCACACGCACCCTGGAACCCAATTCATGCGCAATATCCAGAAGATAGAGGAGGTTCGCCAGGAGGGGGTATCGGCACCCGATGTAGAACACCGTCGAGAGTCGGAAACGCTGCGTCCAAATGTACCTCACCTCTTGAGGGAATGTCAACGCGTAGTCGTAGAAGAGTAACGCTGGGAGTTCAATTTTGAGCGTCGTGGGAGCTTCCAGGGTGATGGGAAGACGCACCCAGACTTGAATATTGGAGGTCGAATTGAAGGAAGCTTGGGTGTCGAGGGATCAGAGACAGTCCAAGGTACCCTGGAGGGACACATACTGGTACACCGTGGACTTGAGAGACATGGCCGGTAAGAGAACCGGGGCACTTGCCGTCCCTGTTAAGCTCAGCATTTAACCAGTCAGGGTGGTGTCATTCCATTCAGGCTTTCGGAAGTTAGCAGTTAAGTACCTACGAGTCCGAGATAGTTGTGGACGCACGTTTGCGGGGATCTTCAGGGCCTTCCTTGATAGATTGAGAATCAAAATGCCCACCATCGGCGTCTCTGGCGTATGGAAAGGGCTACATTGTGCCGAGCTTGCATAGGACGAGGTTCCCGTTGGGGATCATGGCGGTCGGAAGAGAGAAGGGTCAAACAACACCAAAGCATCGGAGTCTTCGGAGTCTTCACGTGAAATCAACGAAGGGGACACGTGACGACGTTTTTCCTTTTTCTCCACCACCATCCGCGCTACCAAGATGAGACCGGATCTCGCCCTCGAAATCAAGCTGCATATCGCAGACCATCCTCCCTCAGCCGCGCTGGCAAGCGTGTGTGCCACATCGCGCATGCATCACGTCCAGCTCATGCCCAGTCTCTACTGGCACATCGAGCTGCCGCACGACGAGAATGGCACGCGACGAGCAATTGCTCTTCTCGAGATCCTCTGTCTCAGCCCGTCATCACCTAGTTCCCTTGATCTGAGCACGGATCCCGAAAGGCTTCTGCGCGAGCTTAAGCTCTGGCTCTGGCTTCGGGCTGATCAATGCACCCAGTTTCTAGAAATTCCTGGGCTAAAATCCAGTAGTCATAAGGAGCCAATTCAACACGGTGCGCAGCACGGAATATCTCGCTGTAACTACTCAATGCAGTCATACCAGGCGCCTCTCGTTCGACTGTCGAATCGTTCCTCCAATCCTTGAATTTCATGCCCACGGCCTCGCCGGGCTTGACCACCCTGCATATCGATCTTAGTTCAGCCACTATCAAACCGTACGTGTTGCCAAGATGTCATGTCGCAGTGGGTTGCATTATTGGCAGTTACGCGTGTGATGAATTCGGAAACAATGAGCAAAAGTCATGTTTTCACAGAGCTACCGTGTTTCTCAGCCAGGCGTCGAGAGTGCGGCTGTGTCATTAAATTTTCCACGGTTCAATAATTTCCGACGGAAAGGATCTCGCCAGCCTTCGGCCGATGTTGTTGTGGCTCCCGGAACTTACTCATATTTGCCATCTTCTCCCGACTCTGTGGGAACACCACGAACGCTCGGCCGCAATTCCATCACGGCTCCGGATCACGCTCCCAGGTCTCGGGAGAACAGTCTTTGCTCCAATGCTTGCGCTCATTGGCATCTCCTGAGGTTGCGTGAAAAATGAGACCGGCCCAGGATCTTGGATTTGACCATGGGAATGAGCATCGGGCTGTGTCTGATTCCAGCAAGTATTTAAATCTTACATTCAGCGCCATGGGTCTCAATCTGTGACCCAGCTTACCCCACGACCACTGTCTCCACTCTGAATATCATGGCTTTCAAAGTTATCTTCGCTACACTCCTTGTTCTCTTCGCGTTGTCAGGTGCCATGTTACATGTACACATTCTACATTGATTCTAATTCTTGTACAGTCAACGGTGGAGAAATCGGTTGGTCTCTCAGTAGCCCTTCTGCTATGGCTCTCATTCCCTTCCTACAGAAATGAGACAATCCAGCGACAGCCCAGCCTGTATGACAGACCCCAACGGCGGACAGTGCCCTCCCTGCTGCGGCCAGGGTACAGGCTAAGAGGAGTTTCAGGAAGATGTGGGTCTCTCAATCTTTGGTGCTTCCCAACACTAATGATTGAATGTTGCACCGTGCCAGGTTTTCCGTTGAAATGGATACCGGTATCTTGAACTCAACGCCTGCTTGTTTCTGTGTTTTATATTCCAACATTTCTCGTATTTCTAGCTACCTAAGTAGCCAATTTCATTGCAAGGTTTCCGTCGTTACCTTCTGTGTATATAAAGCGCGGGTACTGCCTCAAATACACACTTCACTTCTGACCAAATCCATGGCGGTGCAAGCACCGTTCTCCTACTCAGTCGCTTTGTTCGTTCATTCGTCATTGCGATTATAAGTACTTGAAGAGGTTTCGAAACCTCGGTCGCCGTTCATTGAGTCAATATGTGTTCAACCCAAGGCAAAACTCAACACCGTCGGTTAACGCCCCTCCTTCAAGTTCTTCCGCACGCTCCCATCCGTCCAGAGGAAGAACCCGAACCCAAACAAGCCCATAATCTTCAGCATTTCACTCGTATCAAGCAATCTGATCAGGAACCGACGAAGGACGCACCCCACTGAACAACGCAGGCCTCCACCAATGGAACTCGGAGGTGAGGAGTGCGCCGTTGATAGGCGGGCCTACGAGTCCGCCTATACCTTCGAACGCGAACGATACACCCATCCGGAGGCTTTGAAAAATTGAGAATCATAATACAGAACTAGGTGGAGCGCGCACCCGAGTTCAGTCAAATCCGGCGTCAACACCGCGACGAGCGGGGGCATGAGTGTTATGACTGTCCGTCATTCACCGTCAGAGAAACTGGAAAAGTCGGAGTCTGAGGCACAACTCACAAGCTCCCGCGAAAAACCCATACAACACGGCAATCACCACGACGCTTGCTACGCTCTTGAGCCCAACCATCCCGAGGATGACGAGCGCACCGCCGGCTGATGTGCTCGCTACCAACGTGGGGATGCTGATTCCCAGCAAGGATGAGATGAAGGGAGGGGTGAGGCGGCCGACGAAGGCGGAGGCGTTCATTATTACGAGCTGTGTGGAGGCGTAAAAGGGAATGCCGAAACAGGAGGGTAGGTAGACACAGGACACACCGAGTAAAACGAAAAGCCTGTGCTCAAACCGTGCGTCGTGGCGTCGAGCTGGAGATAGAAGAGGGGGAAATACCACGCGATGTTGTAGACCATCATTCTGCCATCCTCCAAGTGAGCCTTAGGATCCTCTCATCGAGTGAGGGAACGACGCACCCAATGGTAGCAACCACATACGCCCTATCCCTCGAGAATCTCCTCACGTCCTTCCAAAACTCCGGAACCTGCCTGGACGGCGGCAGCCTCGGGCGCATCAACGCACACGCGAGTGTCAACAACCCACTAATCAACCCCGCCGTTGCTCTCACCGCTCCACCGAATCCAAGCCTCGGATCGTGCAGCGTGTGGTTGAGCATGATGGGGTGCACGACGGCGCCGAAGGACGAGCCGGAGGCTACGATGGACATGGCGAGGGCACGTCGGGAGGGGGAGTGGAAGTAGTGTGAGACGACGGCCATGCTGGGGATGTAAACGATGCCGGCGCCGAGGCCGATGCCGATGCCTTGGGCGAGAAATATCTGGGAGACGTGATGGGGCAGACGGGAGAGAGGAGGATGTGTACGCACTTGGTATAGCTGGTCCCGCTCGCAGAGAGACAGCATGAAGACGCTAAATGCTTGGAGGAGGGAGCCGCCGTAGACGAGCAGATGGCTGCGATATTGAATTAGATGGGTGGAATGGGATGTACACGTACAAGTGTCCACGGTCATAGAGACGCCCTACAACGAGGCCGACAGAGATGACAAGCAGAGCGCTGACGCTGCCGATCCATCTGGACGAGATACAGACCATCAAAGATAGGAGGAAGGAGGACGCACGATATGGCGGAGGAAGATGAGCTCGTTAGGTATTCGCGGACGTAGAAATCTGAACCCAATCATTCCCCGTCGTGCTCAGGCTCCTTGGCAAATTGGCTGACCCTGGAAAACTCCGAACGACGTCGTGAGACTACACTGCACTCAGAAGCTGCAGACACATAGAACGAATGTGACCAGCCCAAAACCACAAAACTGCACAAGAAATCTGCGGATCGGCAATCGATGACCGTGAACGGGCTGGAGACGTCAAGAATACGTACGCTCCGAACACAGTGGCCCACGCTGTGAACCCGCCTTCGGGGTATAGGGACTCGGTTGACGCAGAGTCGCGGGAGCGTGGTGAGTCGGGAGGTGGGGTGCTCATGCCTGCCCCAGTGTCGGCACACTTGGTGGGAGAGGAAAGCCGGGCGTGGGAGCTGATGCATGATGCTTGGAGCCGTTGATGTCAGCCCAATGTCATTCTCAACGGCGATCACAGCTGGTGGGTCATGAGATCTCATGAGATCTGGAGACTGGACACCGCTCACGAACAAAATGAGAAAAAATCCTGTCCTGAACGTTTCCAGTGGGCATAATTTACCGCAGCGACACGCTCACAATGACATGCCGCCGCTTAAATGGCTCGGGGTTACTATTCCGGAATCGATAAGCGCCTTTCCGCATATTGCCGGGTTATTTCCGCCTAGCACGCCAAGCCCAAACCCACTTTTTACCGTCTCGGGACTAGGTGGGTGAGCAACGAAGGAGAAATGACATACAAATCAGAATTTAACCGGCGAATAATGGTTCCGCTCTGCCCGCATTGCCCTGCTTCTAGGGATCAAGATGAACTGATTGAGTAGGACAAGAAGAAGAAGGATCGACTAGCTTCTTCAGTAGAACCTTGCAATTGCAATTCCACTATTGAGCGAATTCGCAACCGCCCGTCACCGCCCGATTGAGTTAGTGAGCGCTTCCGTAATCCGATCACGCTGAAGTGATGTTTCCGTTTATGCGCGACACGTAACCCTCCTGACCACTCTACAGTAGCGGTTAAATGGACGCTGCACCTTACGTCGTCCGTCTTCCCCTCCCCCTCACCCTCTCCAGCCATGTCGATGCCACACCATCGGAGCGCAGACACGCTCGCTGAACCCAACAGCCCGCGACCCGCACCACCACCAGCGCCGCCGTTTTCCATGGGTTTCTTCGACAAAACACCCTCCGCGGCCATATCACGCACGATTTACTTCAAAGTCCTCATCGGTGCCGTCCTAGGCTTCACGTTGGTCATCTTTTGCATCTGCTCGATATACTGGGGCGCCATGTGGACGACGCCAACGCATACATTGCCTGGATGGATCGTGGTGTGTCCCCTTTCTTCTTTTGCCTGCTCGATCGTGGGATTAAAAGACCCGCTCTTGACAGGATTTTGACGGTGGCTTCGTGGGCCGAGATGTGTCCCAAGCGATGAACGCCATCGCCCCTGAACACGGCGGAGTGCGTTGGGAGGTAGTACCCGCGAGCCAGTTCCCCGGCGGGCTCGCGCAGTTCGAGCATGCCATCACGAGTGAAAAGACGTGGTATGGGCTCTCCAGTGCGTCCTCATCTTTTTCACGGCCAGCGCGGACACTAATGTCAGCCACTAGTCAATTCCGGTGCAAGTGCCAATCTGACAGCGGCCATTCAATCGACCGACGGCGCCTACGATGGGTCTACAGCTCTCACTTTCCTCGGGTCCCAAGCGCGGAACGAGAACATCTAGTGCGTGCCCTGTTCCTTTGCCCTGCGCACTAGCTAAACCTTCCGCCAGCCCAATTCACCTGGGCATAATCACCTCGCAGCTAGAAATAGTATGCCAGTCTCTCGCTCTGCAAGTTGCCAAGAACGTCTCTGCTCTGGCCAGTGCGGGCCAGCTGCTTTCGAGTGCGCCGCAGATCGTCACACGGCCAGTGGGTTACACCATCGCGAACCTGCGGCCGTTCGACGCGCCTGTTGCAAGCGCCGTTACCTTCGTCGGGCTCATTTACCTGCTCATTCTCTCCTTCTTCATCGTCATCGGCGCAACCACCGCACGCCAGATATCCGGGCTTGAAAACAAGCTGCGGTTGAGCTCGCTCATCAAACTGCGGCTCACAACTGCCTTCATTGGTTATCTCTGGATTTCACTCTGCTACACCCTCCTCAGCCGTGCTTTCCAACTTCCTTTTGACCGACAGTGCGTATCCCTTCCTGCCTCGTCGCCTTAACCTCATTGCCCAAATATAGATTCGGCCGCGCAGGCTTCGTCGTCTTTTGGATGCTCAACTACACCGGCATGCTCGCCTGCGGCCTCGCCATCGACGCCATAATCACCCTCATCACAATCCGCTTCATCCCCTTCTTCCTCATCACATGGATCATCACCAACGTCTCCGTCTGTGTCTGGCCCATCGAGGTCATGCCCCATGTCTTCAAGTACGGATATGCGTGGCCGTTTTACAATATTCAGAGGGCGTTGAGGTGTATTGTGTTTAGGACTAAGAATGAGGGTGCGTGCTCGATTCGCTTTTTTTGGACCTGGACCTCGACTGACCATATATGCGTTCAGTGGGTATGAATTTCGGGATTGTCATCGCGTGGATTGCGCTTTCTTGCATCACGCTACCAGTCTTCCAGTGGTATATGCGGAGGAAGGCGGTTAGGGAGATGGAGGCGAAGGCGGCGAAGGAGGCGGAGGAGAAGCGGGAGGGTCATTTGCGTGCGTGAAGGAGTTGATTTATTTACGAGTTTGAACGGACGGAAGTATATTATGACTACTATGAATGGCTAGATATAATCAGAGTATTGGGTCGTTCTAGTGAGTATTGGCTTTGGGAAGAACGAGATCGGACGCAAACAAAAATGGCCGATACGTTGGGCCTCGAAATGTCGAATGCCGGGGTCGAACCGAGCGTTGCCACAATGGCAGCTTTCGATCCGGTTATTTCATCCTTTATCCCTCTCACGTACCCTAATTACGTGCCTGCGTGTGTGCTAGGTAAAACTCATGCACCACAAATCGACCTTGGGAACCACAGGGCAAATAAAGAAAAAATCAACAAGGTTTTCCCCCAGCCATGTCGGAGGCTCGGAGTCGAACCGAGCCTTCGCTGATTAATGATTGCTCTCAATGTGCGGAGAATTAGAAAGCGCTGTCTGTGTTCATTGATTTAGGCTGGCGGTGGGTAGGTTCAAAAATGGGGACACACGGCTCTACCAATCGGAGAATGGGCAAACAGAAATGAGGCTTTCCGAGCTATATCAATGTCGAATGCCGGAGTTGAACCGAGCATTGACAACCTTGGAGCTTTCGATGCTTGATCACCAAGGCCGAATATATGCATGCACTCGGTTTGGAGGTTCCTCGTCATAGACATCACCCCGCAAGTCAAGATCTTCTGAAAAAGAAAGTGGCGTTACAAACCGCTCACGTGGAAGGTTGGAGTCGAACCGAGATCTTGCTGTGAGCTTCGGTTAAAGAAATAAAAAAGACTCGTGTCATTGACGATTTTGAATGCCACTGGCAGAGTTCGAACTCGGCGGCCAGAGGCTCACCAGCAGGGTCAGAGTGACCTCTGCACTTCCAGGGGTGTCAACTTTCTCTCTAACATTCAGCGTACTCATTCCACGATGGCAAGAATCATCTCGATGTAAGCACAAGCTGGGCATATATATAATATGATGATGTGAGCGGTCAAGGTGAAGCAAACTCACTGGCTCAAATAACGGTGCAAGATACAAGTAACTCCGTACGGGTCATAAATCGAACCTCGACCGCCTCGCGGTCATCTCCGATGGGCGGTACGATCCGGAAAACGTGACCCATGTTGTAAACGACTCGTTCTCCCGGCTGTTGGCAGTCCGTATGCATCAGCTAGAAGTTAGAACGACTTGAAAAGATAATTCACGTACCTCAGTCACAAGGTCTCCATCTGGATCGCTCACGCCCATGACACCGACAATGACATCACGCAACCGGGGCAGCACAGGGATGAGATGTTGGTGCAGTCCCGTGCAGAGCCTCTCGCACGCCTTGCAGGTGCCGCGGATGAATGCCGCTCCCGCGGTGACTGTATAGTTCGATCCGCACATGTATCTTGAGCCATTCAAGGTTAGTGAGTGTTTTCAGGCCAACTAAGCCGTCCTGTGCTCGCGTTAGATTATCTGCTTCTGGGACTAAAAAGACCATTGAGCTCACATCTGTCCTGATATGCAATTCCAAATGGGAAGGGTCGGAAATCCGTGGCCCGGCCGTCCTCGAGGTTATCCATAAACAATCTGATTCGGATTGCCAAGCGAGTTGAGCGCCGATATGATTTTGGGAAGCTCGGAGGAACGATTCGACAAGTGAACTGCCGGCTGTGCCACCTGAAATGATACGATTAATTGAGCGGTTGTGCGGTCAGACAGAACTAGATTCAACGTACGCACCGTGGTCAATTGGTTCTTTATGAATAATGTACTTGAGCCCAGGTACCTCTAGAAACTAAGTGCGTATCATGAGACCACAAAACACGCAGGTGTAAGATCGAAGACTCACCCTGCTAAATTATGTCTCGCGTAATATAAGAGGCAACTCAAACGGGCAAAAGAGGAAGTGCTCCAAGCACCCGAAAGATGGCCCGTAAAGCAGCAGTACCAATGTGTCCACACCAAGAGTGGAATAAAGGTGAAAGGCATGAGTTGGACGTGGTGCATCCGCGACGTGGCACACACGCTGGCGAGAGCCGCACCGGCTAGATGATCGGCGATGTGCAGCTTGAGTTCGAGCGCGAGGTCCGGTCTCATCGTGGTGGCACAGGCGGATGGTGGTGGGGAGAATAGTTTCCTGAGGGTCTGCGACGAGCGAGGGGCAACTGGGAGTGTCGATCCGAGTGAGGGAGGATAAATACGCATTCTCGACACAGGAGTGATCGATTGCTAACCTCCTTGCTTTCCACCGGCATCCTTATGAAGCCCACTATGGATGGATTCGATGGTGCTGTGGCCAGCCGTTCCTCATGACCAAGTCCGCTTTGAAGCTGAGGCGATTGTGAATATCGGATCGATCGCCTCCCGGCACAGGGTGATGGCTGGTACGCAAGTGTGCCCTGATTGACGACGTTCACTGGCTTGGAATATACCTCAGCGTCGTGGCTTGACGCGCAACACACCTGGCGAGTCGCAGGGCATTCACACGAATATCGTCCTCCCCTGTGCGATGGAAAGTCAGATGCGGCCAGAGCCCGGTGGTAGACACAGATTTTGGGGTCTTGGCATAATTAAATGGAAAGTACGGTGAAGTTGAGAGGGAGTGAATGGTGCATCGGAACACCGCACGGTGCAATGGAGAGTGAGTAGAGATGTGCTGAGATCGACTGTGTCCAGGGCATAGCACTCGCCTTTGAATGCCTTCGGCCGAGAAATCCGAGAAGAGCGCAGCGCAACCGACGACCGTGCATCCGACATCGAGTACGGGTGACTGGCGGGTGACGGAGAGTCGAGACTAAAGGGTGGCTTCTGGAGGATCACAGGGCATTCTACACGTTTCAGCCTCCTGATGTATAAGGGTTACGAGCAATCCCAGTCGGAGAGGAGTGACGTGGTGGTATTGAATGAAGAGTCATTCTCGGATCAGCGCGGCGGAGGTACCGCCACGCCGTGTCAACACCTGGCAACAACGCCCTTTGCTCAAAGGGGAAGAGTTGGGTGAACCTAATCATGGGGGCTTTGGAACGATTCTTCTTTCCTCCCAAAATAAACGGGGAAAGATCTGGTGATGAAGGGCATTGCCACATGACAACGGCAGGAATCGGACTCCGCTAGAGGCGGCATTGACACACTCGAAAATCCATTCTAGTGCCTTCTCGCACGCACCGATGGGAATGGCGATTATTGGTGCTTCTCGGATGCGATCGACTCGATAGAAGAACTGTGGCGAGACACATCTCAGAATCTGCTCCGACAAGTACTTGGCCACTGTCGACTTGGCGAAGTTTCGGTATCAAGGAAAAGGAGCCCGAACCCTGTGTTTTCATATCTGCATTCAAACCCTCCCAAGCTTGTACAAAAAAAGAACAAAAGGCGCACGACCGACCTATCCATGCTGCAGGGTCGGGCATCGGCGGTATCGGTGTGCTCGGAAAGCGACTGCCAACGTTCTGAAATTCATCTGTATTTTTGCAGTGAACAGATGTACGTATGTACGCCCCTCCTCACACGGCCGGCGAATTCCCAAAGATGTAGTTTTCGTCGCAGGCGCATACGTTACTAGTATGTCTTGACATTTTTTCCGAGCGAAACACGATGGTTGTGAGCTCTCATAGTTTCAGACGTCAGGTGTGAGGGAATGACGGAGACTCTCTCGTCTGCAGACATGCCAACGCCGCGGGGGAAGCCGTCGAACAAGGACAATGTACGATATTCTGCCCGTACATTGTGTTTTCTTTGCGACTGATGCGCAACTGGAAGAATGCCACCAGTTAGCTTGCCGTCGGTAAGTGCAAAGTGGAGATTCCAGCGAGATGCGCCTGCACATACTTGCTGTTCAAACATGATTGTTGACCCGGCCCGACTGTCAAAGTGGCTGACCAACCATGGAACGGACTTGGATGTGGGGTGCGGATCAAAGTTCCAGTGTGAGCCGAAATCATTCTGATATCATCAAGGTTCCCACCAGCACCTGGGGCAATGATACATCACCCTTGGTCCCCGACCCACTCTACCGTGATGTATCAATTTCGGTCATTGGCCAAGGTGCGTGATGCATCACCTTTGGTCGTCCCTTGCAAGCCAAATCCGGCTGAGCTCGCCAAGCCCACAATGAGCGTGACATCGTGGTCGCTGTCGTTCACGACGAGGGTGCAGCATCCCTTTTGGGACGGGGATGACATAATGTATCACATTGTCATGTGCGACGATCAAGCACTCGTGGGCGTCGCCATCAACCGCGAGCAGCCACACTCGGAGGCATAAATCCAATAAAATCCTGAAAAATCTCAAAATATTGGAGGGGGTAGTGAGTGGACAGAATAACTGATTGAAGTGGTGTAAAACAACGTCCCAATGCGTGCGGGAACGAAAGGTATGTACCTGGAGATACGATCGACTAGCTACAATGCACATACCCCGCCCGCGCCTTTCTCTCATCCGTGCATCAAGGTGACGGTACCGTCGGTACGTCGACGCCCGCCACGTATCGAGCTCCGCGTTCGCGCGCTCAGCGTCAGACCATTCCACCGGGTCCAAACCCGACGTGAACGGATTGGAGAGGCCCACCCCCGTAGCGAATGCTGAGGGCAGGCCGAAAAACCTTCGTCTCCCACAGCCGCAGCTTTGTGAGAGCATCGTGAATGCGGCATCAGAGCGAGTACGGCGCGAGCATGCGTGCGTTGTCGGACCAATGGGTTGGAGGTGAAGCCGGTGCTTTTGAGGGGAGAGCGAGCGAGTGGCCACGACATGGCACGGGGGGCGACCGTGGGATCGAGGGAGCTTGCTTGGTCGCAGTACAATGGCAGCAAGTGAAGCTCAGATGGTCCCGCCGAGTGCCTATGGGTGAGACTCCGCGTACGAGACCAAGCGAGCCTCAGTTACTCGACAGCCGACATAGTGCGATTTCCTGAGCAAAAAAAGTCAGCTCTCCAGTGGGGAGGTAGCCCAGAATCCTCGGGGTGGTGTGCCAGAGTTCGTCTGGAATGGTCTTGACCCAATTGCAGCGAGTTTTCGTCGGCATGGCAGACCTCAGCTGGAGGAGGCGTCTCTGAGATTGACGCGGCTCTGGCCACCGAAGCGGGGATTTGGGCAGGCTAGGAGACGCACCATACACCCTAAATACAGGTCTAATCCATATCCCAGAGTTTTGAGGCATTGGAGGCAGCGTACGTCGTACACGAAGGCGAGGATGGTGGTGAGAGGAGAGATGATGACAGAGGTACAGCCACAAAATGGCCATTTCTGGACGACTCCGTTCAACTCGCATTCCTTCGTATGCCACAAAAACAATCTGAGTTCACTAACGGCACCCGTCTCTCGTCTCAAAACTGGATCAAGATCTGGAGAGAGCTCGGGGACTTCCAAAAATCCACTGTCCAGTATCAGCATAAGTCAAAATTGCAAACAAATCGCCTCGGCAACAGGTCCAGCAATTTTTTATGGTGGCAGATTCGTTTCCACGGGGTGTATGTGCCTTGTCTGATGAATGCCTGATAGATTTTGTCGTCAGAATGTGCACGAATAGAAAAGAGGTTCACTTGTAATTAGTGCCACCTTCCAACACCTCTAACTTGTGCGACGGAGCGAATCGTGCTTAACGGCACCTGCGGGCATCTTCTACTCACTCAGAAGATTCATTTTAAACTTGGGAATTCAAAATTCCGAGAGGTCCAATATCAGGTTACAACCAAATGCTTTTTATCTTGAGAGCTGTGTCACTAATCTAGGGCAACGAAGCAAGAAAAGGACTCATCTGGATCATCAGAAAGAGAGGATACAAGTTTCCCAGCGATTGGTTGAGTCTGAGGAAAGAAATAAGAAGAACATTTTTGGGTGGTCGGTAAGCGTGAGGCAGCATCAACGAGAACCAATATGCTCGAAGGTCGGTTTCGAGCACCTTGGTGTAACACTCCTCAATTCTTGTCGCAATTTCGTTCATTTCGATTCAAATAGACTCCGTATTGGTCCTGGGGAGGATCTGGAGAAGCAGAAACCTTACTGAGGCAAGTTGTTTCACAAAAATGCATTGAACGAAGGGAGATCAAAAGTTTCTTCCAACAATCCGGCTTTCCTACCTCACTGCTGGATGTGCCACTGAAGTTCTCAAGTATTGAATGGATAGTATGTATGCAAAGTACAATAATCTCTATAATACTTGACCACTGTCGTGCAGGAAAGCCAAAGAGTCTGAGTCGGCCCGTCGGGATTAGCGTCGGCAATTCCGGCTTGACATCGGCTAGCTTGTTCCTGGAAGCCAAATTGCTGCACATTGATGTCGATCATGCGCTGCCGCCAATGCCGAAGCGAAGTCGAGCACTTTGAACCGGGAAGAATGCAAGATACCCATTAGAATCCTACACAATACATGTTTCAGGAACTATGAAGCAGTCGAGGAGGCAGAGACGCTACGGAGGGTACTGGAAACCTTCCTTGACGAGAGGAAGCCATAGAGGAGAAGCTGGTGATAGAGGGCAAGCTGGACCGCGAGGGAGCAGGACCGGGAGCAAAGAATGAGCCTGGTATACAAATGAAAACGCCGCTGTTTTTTGAAGGAAGGGCAGGTGATAGCCCGCGGGGTGGCCCGGGTAGAGCCCGCGCGGATGTGGGGAGGAAGTGGGGGAAAGCCGGCGCTGAGTAAGTAACCCGAGCCCCAAATGAATGCAGACTGCAAATGAGAAGATACATGTATATATGACGGGTGAAGACAGTGCACGCACCTGGGAACCCGATGAATCATCGAAGGGGTCGTAATGCCAGGCCTAGCAGTCGCTGGTGAGTTGGCCCTTTTTTCGTGTGTGTGTGGTGGTAACAAATGCGAGTAGAACGACTGCGTGTGGAAGTGTGGGGCGGGAGAAGGGAGCCTGATCGAGTGAGGGAGCAAAGGTGCATAACGGCTGCATGACTGGACGCGCAGGAGGGGTGCGAGAGCTGGGAATCACGAAGAATCAAGATAATCGCGCTGGGTCGGGCTCAAAATGAGCCCAAGGCGCTGGGCAGGCCAGTGATGAGAGATTGCTGCGCATGACGGCAGCATACGCACCTAAGAGCCCGCTACATCACCCACTAGCATGTACAAGGACAGAGACCGAGTTAATAAACGTATCGGCGCCAACGAAAAGCCTAGCCATCCCCGGCGAGCGAGCCCAATTTCTGGGCTTTTGGACGATTCCAACGCGGATATCTGTTGGGTGAATGGGATATTGGGCTATCTAAAAGTGTGACCGTATTTTGAGTGGTGCCGTGCAGCATACGGAAGCAGGGGTGAAGGTCAAGGGAGGGTGGAGCCGGTGGAAGGGCCAAAATTGAGCGGGGTATTACAGCTGAAAGACTCCTTGTGCGCACCTGAGTCTCCGGCCCCTTCATTCCAACATATACAAGTCTGCGCGCCTGCAGTGACGAGCCCGATGACCCGATATTGGCGCGGAAAAGGAGGCCAGTGCTCCCAATGATGCCAGGCTATGTACGGGCATTTGAGTGATTGAAACACGAATTTGGCGGTGTATGTGCATGGATTTGGTGTTAAAGGGTGGGTTTACCGAATTACAGGAGCAGGGAAGCCGGAGGAAGGGAGGAGGAGCAAGCCCGAAGGAGGGAGGAAGCGAGAGAGGGTGATCGTAACATGCGTAAACAAAATCCCTAATTGAGCGAAGGCGGGCCGCCCTCGTGCACGGACCATCAAGCGCAATCAGGCGCCTGGACAACGAGCGGAGGTGCGCATGATAGGGCACGCGCCAAGGAGGGCTGCCGCATTGGGCTGGTACCTGCTGGTACCACACGGCCAAGTGTCATGCATCACGTAGTTTGGCCAATGACCGATGGTGATGCATCACGATCGAGTGGGTCAACGACCGAACCGTGATACATCAGAACCCCGTATAAGCCTGTATCTAACTCCGGGAGATGCAATACACGAGAGTTGCCATGTACAGGTGTCTCGCCACCTTGGAAACGAGGCAAAGATACAGATTCTGGGAGAGTTGAACAAAGCAAGTTACATAGTTCCTCATTTCTTTCCACTTTGAAGCATGAAATGTTTGTGAACGTCGAGAAAACTAATGTACACAGGATTCCTAAAGTACACGGAATTCCATAGCCACCCCAGGAAAACTGGAATAACAGTTGCAGCATCGGATCATCAGTTTCAGAAGTACCAAAGATTGGGAGACCTACATATTCTTCAAACTCTTCCCAGCTCGTATCGTAGCCACTGAGGCTAGCGTGTACCCTGGCCGCAGCACGGGGGGCACTGACTGTTCGGGGTCTTGGTTATGCAGGCGGGGTCAGGGGTGTCAATTGTGGTGGACGGTGCTTGTCTGATTCCTGTAGGAAGATAATCAGAGCCACAGCAAACAGCGTTTTGGGAGACTCGCCGATTTCTCCGCCGTTGACTGCACACACACAAAAAATCAGAAATCTTGTCACTGAACCGTCATGGGTGGGCGTACCTTTTGTGCCAGACATTACGAGGAGCAGAAGGAGCACAGGGAACATAATCTTGAAGGCCATGACGCCCAGATTGGTGAGAGCACACAAGAACGGTGGACCCGGGTGAGGGTGAGTGGCGTTGAAAATTGAGACCCATCATGTATAAGTACCACTCAAATCGAGCAGAACCTGATAGTTTCACATAGTCGGATCCTGTCTCCTCTCAACTTTCTCACAGATTCGGCGGGAGATGGGTAAGGAGTTAAAAAAAGATGAGAGTTCCAACAGGTGTCCCATGACCTTGGGAACTTGTTGGACAATTGGAACTAAGCAAAACGAGAATCACATAAACTACTTGGCCGCATTGAACGCAGTGAATCAATGGTATGAAGATGCTTCCTGTGCGTTCTCCCGAGCCCTGAGAACCCGATTCCGCGGCTTAATGAATACGTGTGTTCGGGCTATTGTTTCTCACAAGGCCGGGAGAAGATATCACAAATCTTCAAGGAGGATCCGGACACTCTCACAGCATCGGGAGAAGGCGTCGCGATCCCTCTCACGACTTTTCGGGGAGATATCGAATCGACCTACATTGAAATGCGAACGTACGAACCACCAGTAAAATAAAACCAATAAAAATACCCTGGACCAGCCAAGAGTGTGATGGGGTGAGGTTGTGGGAAGGGGGTGGTACGCGCGAGCAAGTTGTGTGTGTTCGGGGGGTTCGGGTCGAAGTATACGACCTAATCTAGTTCGGATGAAACGATGGGTGTGGGGCAAGTAAAAGCAACGACCAGCGTGCAATGTAAAACCTAGAAAATCAGAAGTCAACAATCAAATTCAAAAGGATGTCGCCAGATAGTTGTCGTCGTAGTCGTCGTCGTCGAATTGAGACCAGCTCAATATGAAATGCTATCCTGTAAGTCAGTGTCTTGCACAGTTTAGGCTGATGAGAGCGAGTATAGAAAGAAGCAGAGTGTGTTGAAACCGTTGTCGTATGTCGTAGTCGTATGCCGAAACCGTAAGTCGTAGTCGTTCCGTAATCGTAGTTCCGTATAAATCCCGTGTTCGTATTCCCCGTTCCAGGTATTCTACTTGCTAATTTATACTACTACTATTTGTACTATCATTTGCCCCTCTTTGCACAATGGCCCACCTTTGCACAGCAATCAATGATTTTTCACCGAACTCATTTTTACCTCAATTGACTTGGGATTTTGACCCTTCCTGATCTTGGGAATGTGCATTGAGACCTATCGCGCTGGTCTAAATACTGAGATCGAACAGGGCTTGATGTTCAACGGTCTTCAACCCAGAGATGCCAATTAGTACAAGCACTGGGTGAAGACGGTTACCGACCCTAGGCCTTCTCCCGAGACCTGGGAGCATGATTCTGAGCCGTCATTGAATTGGGGCAGAGATGTGGGAAAGATTTCGGTTGGGCCAAAGCCGGGAGATGGCACAAGGACTATGAACCAAATTTGTGCTCCTTTCATACCTTCAATTCCACATACTTACAACTTCTGCTCGCTCTCATTGTTTCCTTCATCACAACTTACAAGCGCGGCTGCCAAGGATGCAACATGTACGACATGACATCTTGGAACGGTTTGAGGGTTGAACACATTGTGATCGTTTCCATGTGATAAAGCCAGTCCTGTCGAGAAAACTAATGTACATAGGATTCCTAAAGTACGCGGAATTCCATAAACACCACTGAAAAACATGCAACTTGAACAATCAAATAAACCTGTGCACAGTATACCAATGGTCCATCCAACGGGAAGTAGTAGTCTCACCAAATGTTCATTTGATATTTCACCTCTTCTTTGTCTCTGTGAAGGTGCTCCTACATGAGTGTTTGTATGATTATTGAAAAAGGACACACCCTTCAGTCTCTTCTGCTAAAACCCCTGACCACAGCAGTTGTTGGGGCACCGATTGCCATCAATGGCATTGGTTGGGCAGTCTTTGTCTGCAGTGACAGTCCCAGTGGGCACAAACACTGATTGTCGCATTTCTGGGAAGGAAGCAATGAGACCAAGATCCCGAGGGGGTGCTACAGCCAGCAATACAGACCAATCCTTGCGCCAAAAGCTGTCCCGGCGTCAGAATGGCCGTGAAATGTCTGCAGGGGCTAGACGGAAATACCTTCCATACCACAAGAGGCAAGGAATGCAAGGATAATGACGGGGTGTATAATCTTGAATGCCATGAGCAAGGTAATCACAGAACAGACAGCGGGGTTCGTGGAGTCACTGAGATTTGAAGACCTGGTTAGATATAGGGAGACCCTGGGATAGTTCAGCCGAACTCCGGAATTGAATGCACGAACGAGTGTAAGACCAACGCCCAGATTCTTTGGTGTAAGTTTGGTCCGCATCAATTTGTGCTCTGTACTGGGGTTGAAATTTCCCCCAGCCTCGGCAAGAAACATCATAATACCGGGTAACTATTGAGTCGTAGCAAGTGTCATCAACGCCTGGTTCAATGGTGCGAAACACCGAGTTAGGCCACATGTGCATTCTCCCGAACCCTGAGAACCCAGCTCCGTGGCTTGATGATGTGTGTGCGGCTTGTTTCTAGATCTCACAAAGCCGGAAGATGTCACATATCTTCCGGGAGGATCCCGAAACGCCCACACCGTCGGGAGAAGAAGGCGAGATCTTTCCCACGACTTTTCGGGAGATGTTGAACCGTGGGAATATGTACTGTCGCAGCGCCGCACTTTCAGCACCGTCGCTTGAGGCTCGCAACTCTTTTGATGTTCTCCAGGAAACTGATTCCGAGTTCCCACAACCTGTCTGGCCGATATTGGTGCACGTCGATGCCAAATCGTGCAGAACAATATAAACAGAATACACTCAATATCAATGCACCATCCGCACTCTACAAATGCAGCATATGGAGCGATAATGATTCATATATAGAACTCACATCCAGTCGGTTGCTTCCGCTGCATCTCTGTCAAGGCATTCCGGTATGAGAACCCTCAGTTTTGCTCGCACAGTGTCGGGTTGGTATCGGGAGAAGAGGGTAATACCTCTCGGCAAAAAGCCGGGATTCTGTCAGTGATGGGCAGATGCAAAATTCGCTCATCCCGCGATCGCGGGAAGTTCGAAATCCAGTGATGCCCCATGAGAAACTTGGGTTGATGCAATGCTTGAAAAGTTTCCATCAAGTGCAACTGACATCAAATTAATATCCGTTCAAGGCTCTACGGGAATAGAACTCTTTCCCTTGCCTCCGGGAGAAGTCGCGACAGACTAGCGTTGAAGTGCTGCCGACCGAATTTCGATTATATCGGGTGTTCTCTCCCCGTGTCCATGTGAATCTAGCCCATGCACCACAATCACAGATTGGTGTGTTGATCTCCCGGTCGTATTTTCGTTTCACACTCAGCCGACCTATCATCGAGGTGAAATGACAGCTCTGAATAAAAAGGCTCTGGGGCAACGATGAGACGCAAGTATTCCACACTCACCGTTCAGCTTCGGTCACAATGTCGAACAGCACAGACAACGGCCTTGCCTTTGTGCGTATCGTGTACCTGCAAGAGACCTTCGTGCAACTCTGGATGAATGGCATATACACCGGCCTTTTCTTCGTCACGCTCTACGGGATGGGTAAGTCTCGTATCATCTAGCGAGCCCTCAATTAGACTGAAGAACGACACACCAGTATTCAAGCGTCCCATCTACCGCACCACCCCAGGGTTGTTCGTTGCGCTGATCATGATGTACATCCTTTCGACCGTGCACGTAATCAGCGACTGGATTCTGCTGAAGCGGGGTTTCATCGACAATGGCGAGACCCCGGATTCTACCGGGACATACCTGTTCGAAGGGGCGCCACTCTGGCTGGCTATGACGAGTGCAGTGGCACTCACAGTGAACACAATGATCGCAGACTTTGTATTGGTGCGGCGTTTGTTTGTTATTCTCTTGGTAGGGACTAAGTGGTGAGCGTACAGATCTGGCGATGCTGGACGATGTGGAACCACAACTGGGTTGTCGTCACTCTGCCTATACTCTGTACCCTGGCGGGCACAGGTAAGCTATTCGCTAAGTTAAGTAGAAAATGCTCACCGTCGCTTATCCGTAGCCCTCGGCTTCGCGGACATCCACGAACAAGCACAATTCATCATCAACCCAGATGCCGACGTCACCTATTTCAATTTCGCTACACCGTACTTCAGCCTGTCACTGGTCACGACCTGCCTGGCCACGATCCTCATCATCTACCGCATTTTCATGATGAGCGACAGTGAGACACGAAAGGCGCGTGGGTACACACGGGTAATCGAGATCATCGTGGAATCTGCGTTCTTGTATTCGGTGACCTTGATCGTGTTCCTTCCATACCTCGTGGAAAGCAGTATCGATGATGGGTACCCTCAGGTGGTGCTGGCGCAAATGACGGTGAGGTCTATTCCTCTGTGGCCTCAGAATAATGATGAGCTGACCGATGTATCGAACACAGGGGATTGCTCCGACTCTCATTGTCGCGCGCGTCACATTTGGCCTTGCGCGTCCGGATGAAACGTGGCAGGGGACAATGTCCAGCATCCGTATGCGCAGCATGCCAAGTGGGAGTCGGGTAACAAACACTGTCGCATTCGGCGGCTTCTCCGATGGTTCGCACGCTAGCAAGCCGGAATCCTTTTGAGTGGAGGGGCCGAAGAGTCAAATATTTATGCAGCACTGGATCGTTCGATCAGTCTCTGGGTTCGAATTCTGTACTTGAGGTGCTTGATTTGTATCTTTAATTTAGCCTTGAATTCACGATGTGACGGGCGAAAGCGCAGAAGCAAGACCAAAGCGAGGCTATTGGGAATGTAAGGCCGGGCAGCAGGACCGCCGGGACGTTGAAGACAGCGCTTGAGGAGGCCAATAGGAGCCCATGATTTCCGGTAAGCCTCCGCCCGAGCAGCGGGTAGTCCCTTGTTGGACCAAAGGAGCAACGAGGGTGGATAAAAGCGAGGACCTGGCAGTATGTTGGGCGGAGTCAAGAGGAGCTGTCAATCAATGACTACTCGCCATTGCGTAATGCATCGACACGTGCTGCTACTTATCGCCATCTCTTTCCCTCTCCCACTCATGAGCAAGTCTGCCCACCCTGTAACTGTGTGGTTACCGCCCACACTCGCCGCATTCCTTATCAAGATCACGCTTCTCGCTGGGCCAACCATCAGTGAGTCAGACTCTCCGCTCTCCCAGAGACTCCCACAGACAAACTGCGACGTCCCACGATCACCGCACTGCACTGCCTGAGAAAGATGCTTTCCAGATCCAACTCCCAACTCCTTTTGATGCAGCGATGATGGATTCTGTTCTGGCGGCAAAAAAATTACAGCGTGCAATTCTCTGGACCCTCAGGAGGCTCTTTTAGTTCATTCACGATCAGCTCCTGAGCTGCTTTCTAGTTCTTGGAACAACCGATGGCGTCACCCAAGGATCTCACTCCAGTCGTATTCTCGGAACCCAGGCCAACTGACCCATCTGTATCGTAATGGAGCTGCGCAACGAAGTATCCATCCGCGGCTCTCCCGCATGCCCCGTTTCACGCGTACTGGCCCAGGCTCCTTGATAGATGGATGTAATCCAACATCGGTCCAGTCCGTAAGATGTATGAAGCCAGGAATAACGAGTCTTTAAACTAGGGCCCCCACTCGTGCACTGCCGATCCCCAATCTTCCTCGCCTCTATGTCTTCCAAAGCTATCGCAGCTGCCACGACTCAGTAGGTTCTCCCCACAGTCCTTGTCCCGGCACTCAACGTTCAACGTCCGCGTTCTCCAGCTTTTTACAGTTTCGGCTTCAATACTCCAGCCTAGGTGCGCCGCGTCTACCTACTCATCACTGGCGCTAATAAATCGACAACGAACAGCCTTTCTCTACTACGACTATGCCTTGACTTTTCCAAAAGAGGTCAAATACATCTGGGGCCAGAAATTCCGCCTTTCCACCGCTCTGTACTTTGGCTGCCGCTACGCCCTCATCGCGAACGTGCTTTATCTACTTGCCATCGCCCATGAACTCGGCTCTACGGTCCGTGGCTACTTGTTTGTTGAACGGATAACTCAGCTGACCTCGGTCTCAGTATGCTTGATCTTGCTTGGACCCCGGAAGTTTGCTCAGCTTGTGTAGGTGCGATGTCTGGTACAAAATCGTTGGCGCCCTCAGCGTAATCGGCCGCGCTGCGGTCATCGGTGTGTCGAATTCAACATCGCAGGCGACGAACAGGACTGACTCACCCTTCCTTCGGCTGGCAGCGGTGTTCACGATGCGGACCTACGCGGTCTATGGGAAGAATCCTTGGATCCTCGCGTATATGGGTGTCGTGGGCCTCGCCTGTGTCGCACTTGATATCGTATGCTCACAGCTACCGCCACTCCACTCAACGCACTGACCGCACTTTTCGCAGACGCACGTCCCAGGGCTACGCTGTGTCGGATCGTCCAGCCTTCCAATGTACGTTGAGCGCTGAACGTACAATCGCCCTCCGCAGTCGTCTAATCATACACATCTTCGATTTATTTTAGTGGTGAGCGGGTCTCCCGCATCTCTCACCCCATCTCCAATCTAATCTAAATAAATCCAGCTCCCGAGATGTTGTCCATCTTGATGGTGATCTTCGAGTCCTCCTCCGCGTTCCTCACCCTCGTGAGAAGCCTCGTGGCGTTCAAGACCGGAGGAATGGCGGACCAGCGAAGGAGTATTTTGTTTGTCATGTTCGAGCAAGGTAAGTCGTGGTATCCCCGAGGCGCGGCTCTTACTTATCTCTGGTGCCCAGGGATACTGTATTTCTGGTACGTCGGTCATTGCTGCGCTCCGTGCGGCGGTAAATTGTTCCTCAAAGCACGATATCCATCTTCACCACGGCTGCGGTGATTCTGAACTATGTCAGTCGCGTCTCTGCTACATCTTCGCAGTGGTTGACTGATGATAAATTCAACGACAGCGCGCACCGGTATGCGTGGCCGTGACTCCGATCTGATTGTTCTTCTAATGCAACCATTTCCTGTTCAGGCAGGATTCTTCCAGCGCCTCCCGAACGCGTTTACCCTCCCGTCAGTCCTCTTCCCTCCCTCCTTCAAGGCCTCGCTAATGCTAATACCGGCCCAGCCTCTCGTGCCTCCTAACCGCGCGCTTCATCCTCTACCTGCGCAAATGGGACGAAGATCAACTTGCCGGCTCTGGATCCAACAAAGGCCCGTCCGCTCGGGGCGACGATGTCGGTGAAATCAGCGAAACGGAATTCCGCGTCGCCGGGCGGTCTAGATCTGTCATATCGACGATCATCTCTGTGAATGATTTCGGTGTGGATCCGGTTGTTAGTGCTCGTGCGTCGCATGCCAATACAACGGCTGTGGAGAGCAAGAGCAATGTTGACTCGCGGGAGGAGGAGGGGAAGTGGGGGAGCGCTGGCGGCAGCAACAGTGAATTCGAACAGGGGAGTGTGAGCTCTGGCATGAAGACTGTGGTGCGATTCCAGAATATGTCGGTGGAGGAAGTCTGAGAGTCTGAGAGTCCTTTATATATTGAAATTAGTAGTAACTACGTTAGGCCCTTTAAATGCTTCTGATTATCATGCTCCCGGTCGCAGCATCGTGGTGCACTAGGAAGCGGACCCTCGTTCGATTCGGGGAATAGGCTTGCAGCGTGGACGATAGATCATTTTGTATCAGGATCACGAAATTGCAGCGCACGGGCGTTGAATACATTAAGAGGAGTACAAGCACTGCGTGGGATTGTATCATAGATCTACAAGTCCAGGAAATCTAAGGACAACGGGCCAGCCATATTCTTTCACCGCAAATCAAGGGCAACATCCGCCTGCCAGACGTTGTCGATCGTGTTCGTCAATGAGACGAGGTAGAGGTGCTCGAATCGCACGCCGGCGGGGGAGATGAGGTAGTGCGTCGCAGAGCTCGGAGTCTCATAGGCGGATTTCTGTCGATAGATGAGTGGGTTGAAAACGAGAGCGTTGATCTAAAAAAACGAACCTCGAAGAACCGGGCAAAGTTCGAAGCGACTTGGTACGCCAGCCCTGCACGCGTGATGCTGCTCACTTCGATGGACCGATTCCATTCGACGTGTTGGTATCCCGGCCACTGAAATCAAATCGGTATATGAGAAGCACCGAGGAAGGAATGGACGAACAATAATTCGCAACGAAATTTTCTGCACACCCAACGGCGCAAAAATCTGATCACCAGCACCAGCAATCGGCGCGTTCGGGCCCCTATTGCTCAAATCGCGCATTGAAACACCCTGATTGGACTGCCCCGGGAGGTCGAAAGGCAGGACGCGTTTCTGCCAACCGTTGCCGGCCATCGCCGAAGCCCATTTGGTTGGCTTGTACTCGACGGTTGGCATGCGGTGCCGGGTTGAACTCGAGTTGGACGGAACGTGATGCTGAGGGCCAAGGGCGTGCGAGAGGGCGTGGGGTTGGCTGTGGCCACCGCGGGCGGAGCTGTGGGCGTGGGCGGGGTTGGCGTAGTGGGACATTGTTGAATTGGTTGAATTTGAGTGAGGAGGATGTAGACGGCTTGGACGATGCAGAAGCTGCGATTCTGAACATTTGGGTTCAACATCTTTCTTATACTCCCCGAAACCAAAGAGCCTCAGTCAAAGCGACCGCGACCGTCCGGCGTCAAAGCAGGCGATCCCATTGTGCTTCGTCGTCGAGCATCGGCTAGTTTGTTGAATAATGGGATCATCGGGTAAGTCACATAATGGGACGAGGGGATCAACTTCTTCCCTTTGTGCAGGACCCACAAAGGGAGATCAGAGTTCGCTTAGGTTCAAAGGGATCACGTCGGTCGCCTGATCCGAAATTCTTATCGAAGCAGTCCGGTGTTCAAGTTGACTGGGCAGAATCCTGCAGGACGTTGTGGCCAAAGGAACAGTATCAATAGCCCGGGCTCCCGAGGCAATCGCGAAGTGGACGCTATAATCGAATGCGAGGTTAGCTGCCTCTTCGTCTTGGCGTTCTAGAGCGGGGGTTTACCGTTTTTGGTGAAGATATATAGCTCAGGCCTCCCGGCAATCTCGAGCGGTTTCAGCTCTGTAATTTGCCTGCAAGCTTTAGGGCTCGGATTGAGGATGAGTCAGATACCTTGTTGTATACCGCGTGGGATCTCTACTAAGTAGTGGCGGCGAAGTCGGCTGATCAGTGATTGATGATCATCAAGGCGGCTTGCCAACGGCTTGCTCTTCTCTCACCAAAACTCTCACAATGACATCGCACGATGCGCTCGAACGGCTTCTCATTGCAGCCCATAGGCTGGCGATGCTTCACGTTCACCGACTGGCTTTAAACTGGCTCTTCCATGAGCACGGGTGCTATGAGTCGACTGTCTGCCATGGATTTGTGGGCGATGTGGCCTAGTTACGGCCAAGGACTAAAGGTGCGTAGCTGTGACCTTCTTTGAGGATAGTTCTTGACGCCATTGCTAGTGCTACAGATTCTGCTAGTCTCTGCATCTCGGATTCGAATTTGTGGGACGACCCTCGTCTCTGATGGCTCACACCGAGGCGCGGAGTGTAGGCCTGGAGTATCATCCAAGGACTCTGGGACGCGCGTTGACGTGTGGATGAAGTACGACCACTACAAGTCTGAGGAGACCCTCGGGCGCCAAACAGAGGTCCACTTCATGGGCGAGAAGGCAGGATTGGCCAATGACGACGAGCTCTGGAAAGGCTCAGTTACGGTGCGTTGTCTACTCTCTGCGACATGAGTACGATGCTGACGCAGCTGCAGCCCACGGCGGCTCCCTGCCACACCCAGACGTGGATAACGACGTTGCTCGGAGGGTGATACGCACAGCCGATGTCCTCCAGTTCCCGACGAGGGCCTCGTTGTCATGTCCTCCGTCCTTCAGCTCCTCCCCTTGTCGATAAGCGGTACGCCCTTCGTGCTGTCTCTGCTGTCGAACAGTACTGACGCCGTTGCAGCGTAATGACAATGCGGAGGATAAAAAAATCTTCGACATCTTTGCTAGTAGCCCGCCGATCCCTGGTGTCAAATATGGTCTGCGGCCCTGTATCTGTGTGCTCCACGTTCCCGTATCTTCGGACAGCGTCTTGGAGTACAAGGACGCCATCATGATTTCTCACTCTCACCTGCCCGTAAGCGACGCAGCGGTGACGCACATCGCAGCAGTAACGGTGGTCTCCTGTTCGGATCCACGCAGATCCACGCGTGCAGCTCATGGCGGCCGTGCAATCCAAGGGTCCCGTATAAAGTCCGCCCTTTGCTGCCTCGTCTCGGCTCACATCACGATGGACGCTCTCCCCGGCTATCCGCGCCCCAAGCCGTGTCTGTCGTTCTGGCTCATGGGCACGCGCAACTCCCCCCTCATCGGCCATCATACCACGCTCCCTGAGCACGCGGACGTCACCATCATCGGCTCTGGCTTCTCTGGCGCTGCTATCGCGTACTTTCTGCTCACGGGCCACAATCCTCCGAAATACGTGGTGTTGCTAGAGGCAAGGGAAGCGTGCGACGGCGCCACGGCTCGCAATGGCGGACATTGTCGCCCGGATGCCTTCTCAGGTTGGGCTTTCACTTGGTCTTGACGCGGAGCGTGCTGACCGGCCGCAGATTACGGGCACTACAAGAAGGATTTCGGGAAGGAGCAGGCGATGAAGATCATACAGAATGAGATGGTATGTCCCTTCAAGTATTGCGCGCAAGTCAGTCATTGACGAGCTTTAGAAGGATACCCTTGATCTCATGACCGAGATCGTCAAGAAGGAGGGGATCGACTGCGAGTTCTGGAGAGGTTTCTCGTATGGTATGTCCTTCTTGAGATAACGGAGACGCCTCTAAGCCGCCGTATCAGCCGTCCCCGCGGACCAGCCCTCGGCCGATGCATTCGCGGCCTTGTATCAAGAATTTGTTGATGACGGTGGCAAGGTCGAGCGCATCGTGGAGCGTGTACTGGACCCCGAAGCCGCGCGCCAGGCCACACGCTGCCCCATCGCCTACGCGGTCTACAAGAGCTCCGCGAGCTCTCTCTGGCCGCACGAACTCCCTTCTCTACCTCTGCATCGAAAATCGCGGGCTTAACCTCCAGACGCACACCGCTGTCCGCGCCGTGTGCTCCAACTCTGGCGGGAGCTGGAACGTCCAGACCGACCGCGGGGTGGTGCGGAAGGGCAAAGTTGTATGCGTTTACGGCTACTCTGCTGCCTGAATTCCTGGGTCACATTTGGCCCTTTAAAGGATAATGCTCCGTCGTCGTCCCGCCCAACAGCGGTATGCGCGCGGATTATATGATTCAGCGTGAGCAGGACGGCCTATTCGGCGGGAGGAGGGGAGCGGTGTCCCTGGACAAGCTGCTCGGGAATACGAATGACACCGAGACGTATCTCGAGCTGTCGGCGGCGCTCAAGAAGGCGCTTCCGGCGTTCTTTGAGGGATGGGACGAGCAGGTGGAGGGGAGGGTCAGCTGCATGTGTGGAGCGGTGAGCTTTCCTCCTTCTTGTAGGAGCCGACTAAAGACATCCCAGGCATCATGGGCTACCCGACCGAAGGCACGTAGTCCTTCCATTGACTTTCGGATACCTTGCTGATCCGACTTTCCATTTTAGGCATTCCGTATGTCGGTGAGCTGCACGACAAACCGGGAGCGTTCATCTGCGCGGGGCACCACGTACATGGTGAGTGTCCCTTTCTCCCGCTCCTCCGCTGGCCGCAGGCTTACAGTGTATTTAGAAATGGCGCGCATCATGACATGCGCCAAGGGGCTGGCTGAGATGATCATGATGTGAGGCGGATCGTGGGCTTCCACCGGGCTGCCGGAATGCTTCCAGCCGGCTCGCGAGCGGCTCGCGACGCCTGCTGGGGTGTTCACGCAGAAAGTGCTCGAGAGACAGGAGGTCGTTGATGGAACGTGGGTATTGATAGTAGTAGTGATACAAAGAGGAGAAATACACTGGCGTGGAGAGTCATGCACTATGGAGAGCAGTCCGGAGAGCAGGGGTCAAAGCGGGATCGTGGTGTGTAGTACGGAAAGCAAATATGTGAATGTATAGTGTAAGTGACGAAGTGTCGATGAGCGTCAGAGGCGGGAGGAATGTGTACACAGTCATGCGCTATGGAGAGCAGTCCGGAGAGCAAGGGTCAAAGCGGGATCGTGGTGTGTAGTACGGAAAGCGAATAGATGAATGTATAAATGTCAAAGTGTCGATGAGCGTCAGAGGCGGGAGGAATGTGTACATGAAATATCCTTGGGGACAAGATTGAGCGCTCCGTTCTTCCACGTACAAAGATGATACTCACGTGAAGGAGAAAAGGTGAAAGCGCAAAGTGCAGGTCACAGTGGCAAGAGTCTCGTCATATCAAGCGGCGACGAGCCAGAAAACTCGGGATCCTGCACGCGCTGGGTATCAAATCGCGCCGGGCTCGCCCTCCCAAACGTCATATCGAGAAGCCGTCGCTTCAAGTTGAGCTTTTTCAGCAACGCCACCTTGTTCTTGAACGATTTATTGGCTCGCGCGGGGAAGGTGGGCAGACGTGTGAGTGCGGAGGGGATACCGAAGGAATCTGGATCTGTCATGGCGCGCGCGTGGAATTTCTTGTTCGCGGCTTGCATGCGGGGTTGACAGCGCTGGCACTCTTTCTTGTATGCTTCGGCTTGGGCGTGACGAGCGTCCGCCTGGGCTTGCATGGCGCTGCTAAAAGTCCAGTGGATTGGCATTTGGAAGATGCTGAGAAGGCCAGAAGACGTACCTGAGGAACAAGAGAACGTCCTTGAGCGATTGATCAGGCTTGCTCATCATTCCATCCACGAGGGCCTGTATTTACTGGATGAGCAAGACTGCTGCGGGTGACGAGGGAGGCAGTGCACGCACCGAGGTCATGGTGTTGCCCTGCTCGTCCTCGTACGCGATTTGATCTTCCCTGCAAGAGGAAAGCGAGATGACATCCGCCTTGGCCCCACCCGGGAACTGCTCCAACTCTGCGACGGCTGCGTCGGGGTCCTTTGAAAATCCCCGGGAAGCAAACATCTTGTCGGGGCTTGCGCAACGCTGGATCTCTGGAAAGACCCAGAACTCGCCGACCAGCGTGGGCGGGTCCTCATCACGTTCTTGCACGGCGGTGAGAGTGCTTTCCTTGGGAATTGTGGAAGCGGCGGTTGTGGGAGCGCGATATGTGTAAGTCGGGCGAGGTACAGAAACATCCTGCGGCTTGTAATCGCAGTCGGAGGCTCTGGACGACGGGGGCGGAGGATCGCAAGTGAGATTCATGCTGATCTCCCTGCGGCGAGCGAGAAGACGGGTCGCGGGTTGGGGCGGTGGGAGCTTCTTCTGATTGGATGGAATGCTCAGGAGCCGTGCATTCTTGCGAGCTGAGGGTATTTGAAATGAGAGTGGCAAGAATGGGAGTGAAGTGTTGTTACTTACGGGGCGCTCGAAGGGTGAGGCTCCCGACGGAGACCGACATGGACATGCCCCTCCTATGCTCGAGGTCTGGGAAAGTGAGTATCGCGGGAGCACAAGGAGGTGTCGTGCGTACCAAGTAAAGACCCGGAATGACAGGCGTCAAGGATGGCAACGAGCTGGGAGCCGGCGGGAAGAGGCATAACGAGTGCGGCGTTCAGCTCCTGCAATCGAGATGGTCAATGGTCATCGGGTGTTGCTTTTGAAGGAGTCGTGCGTACTGTGTCGGTGATGACATTGGCCGAGCCATTTGAGTCGCAGGGGACGAGGCCTAGGGATCCAGTGTCAGAGGTCTCTCTCAAGCACAGATGCCGACCTACATTCATCCATGCTGCCATCGTTTGAGCAGCTCTTTATCTGCGCTGAGTGTCCAGAGTCTATAAGATGAGGAAGTGTGAGAGAGCGGCGGAGGTAAGCCATGCGATGAGGCGTACAATGGAAGCCAAAACGATCCCCAGGCTTGGCGTCCTTCACAAGCTCGTTGATCGCCTTGAGCTATCCAAGTCATGAGACGACGCCACGAGAACTCTGTGGGTGCACACGCACGATATTATTGCGAGTCGGCTGCATATGGTCAGAGACGCCGTCGTCGATGAGAGTGATGATATCACAGGGCCGATAATAGTAGCTGCACGACGGGCTCAACGATGCCACTAAAAAGGGCGTGACGTGAAACGTACCGTTCTATCAGTAGCATCTTCATCTTCTCCACGTCCCGATGGGCGGCGGGGAGCGCAGGAAAATCCGTGCACGCATTCGCTGTGCCGCAGACACCGATGAGGAGGGCCTTCAAATTCTGGCCCTCCTTCCGCGGAAAGGGTCCACCGGATTTCTGGCACACGACGGTGGGGGGAACAAGCGTTGTGGTCGACCAATTGCCGATGGGATTCATGAAGAGAAATGGGGGCGGGTCGGTGCGTTTAGCAGCGTTATAAGGAATTGATTGCCACAGCTCTGCCAAGGTCCTTCAGGAAAGAAAGACAGCTTTCGGGGGGAACCGGCCACATACTAATCAACTGCGGTTCCACCAGGTCGCACCAGGTCGCGCGGAGAAACCAGCCGTTCCGCTGCAGGTCCGACCCCACCGCTAGTGCACAATCCGCGAGCGACGGCCCATTCGTAGAGGGGAAATCGGATCGAGTCCTGCACCGATGATGTCATCCACTTGATCATGAACCCTGGTCAACGCGATAAGTCGGTGCAAAATGCGCCCCGGCGTGATCAAAATGCTGTTGCTCGAGATTCAAGGAATGGAGCCCGGCGTTGCCTACTGTCCAATCAAAATATTAATCCCAAATTGATTCTGCATGCTGGCCGTCAAACCGTTAACCGGGGAGGCCGACCGTCCATTTTGCGGTGCGCGGTGCACCGGTTCCGTCGTATCCTGGGAATTGGGGCACACTTGGGGCACACGGTGAATCGGCATGATTGGGAATGACTCGACTCTTGACAGGCAGCAACAACATGTCGCGATGGGAGGGGTTTTTGCGAAGTTTGAAAGTTTCACTGCTGTTGAATTCAGCTCCCGCCGCCAGTGAGAACAACCAAGTGTGACTCGACTCGGGGGGCCGGGTATTCAGATATTCATCGGTAGTGAATTGAGCTAGGACAACTGCTTTGAGAGTTGGATACAAAGTTTCAAGTCATGCACGACAAAGCTTTACCTTCGGACTACTGCGTACTGGGAGCTTAGTCTTGTGGGGCATCGCAACGGACAGAAAAGGACCCAGCAAGTATTTGAATGTCTAAAGATCGTTGAGATTCAGGCGCACAGCTTGGGGGATAATGAAAAGACGATCATACCGTCCCTGAGGGTTTTGATTGAAACCTTCGCTGCCCTTGAGGAATGCAACGAAATATTCAATGAGGGCATGCAACTGGGCAGTCAATTCCAAATCTGAGAAACTAGCGTCAAATTAGCAGTGGCCCGGGAGGAATACATACATATGAACCAGACCAAAACCAGACACGTCTGACGGAAGAGCGAGCCTCGAAGGGAAAAAACCTACGGTTTCAACCGCAACGCAGCGGAATTGACTCTGAATCCGAAACGTGAGCGCTGTAAAGAGCTTGTAGAGACTATGGGCTCGGCAGTGATCTTGATGTGATCCATTGACAGAGGCTTCGCGCAGATGAGTGAATCTTGAAAAGATACGTGCACGAGTCCACAGGTCTAGGATGATGACGTACTGCAATTGCCAATATCAGAGGAACGAGGACCGTGTGCATGTCTTTTCACGCCAATTCTGCGTGGAGGGTTTAGAACAACTAAGAAACACCAAAGATTTCACTTACGAGCTTGACCAACTCACAAAAGGTCGGGGTGCGGGCAAGGCTGCGGATACTGCGCATGGTGGCACGCGACATTGTGGTAGTCAGGATCAAGCCGTGATGAGTCTGGCCGTGTGTCCACATCGGCGATCGGATCCGAGGAGCCCCTATCTGATTCTGAACGCCTGCAAACTCAGCCGGCCAACAGACGCAGTCATTTTTATCTCTCTTGAGACTCTTCTCGAGACGTGTAGTGAACGGATAAGATTAAAAGGTGTTAATGTAACATGGCTTGCTCGGAAGACCCATGCATGAACAACAACTCCTACTGGCAAAACGGCCAATCGGGCACGAACCTCTCCAACGTCGTGGAATACCTTTCTCCCCCAATCTCAGCCCCGATGGTAAAACCCCCGACCATCGTCGAATTGACCTCCAAACTCCACAACTCATACGCGGCACCCACCACAGCGGGCTGCGCCGGCCGTGGAATGTCAGTCTCGACGATAGTAGGGCCTCGGATTTCATTCAATCCGTTGGTCTCCACGTAGACCCTGCTGAGATTGGCCGTATCATGGCGCACAGCAACGTCGAGCCTCCCGGTGGCCTCCCCACTCTGCTCGTCGACGTCATGAACGCACGACGTTTCAGAGAACAGAAAGGCGTCCTGCGGGGCGAATCCGACCCCGCTTGATCCTCGACTGTGCCATTGACGACAAAGCGTACAAGTTGAACGCCCGCTGCTGGGTCGAGGGCAGTGTCGAATTCGTACCAAGCAGATTTCACCTGGCCATCCATGGCGGCACCCGTACCAGCGAATTCAAGCGTAACGTTGCTCGTCGCACCGAGGTGGTCTTCCAAGAGCATACGTACGACGCCCACCTCGGCTTCGCTCCTGTTCCAAAACTGGGATTATGAGGAAACATATTTGAAGAGATACGCCTTGCACTCACACGGACCTGGCCGGACAGCTGGAGCGTGTCGTTGGCCAGGGTCAGTTCCACAAAGGCGGGCTTGACGGGAAGCGGGGAGAGGACTTCGGTGAGCTCGACGCCGCGCGGGACGGTGTCTATCATCCGAGCGAATAGATCAGCACAAGTGGATGCGAACAAGGAAGGGGAATCGGAGAATCTAGGAAAGACTGTGAACAAGTGACTGAATGCAGAGTTCTATGTGAGTACGCACGACTGCATGGTGACGTTGCCATCGCTCCCAAAGATGCGCTTGTCCGAGTTGGTGGTATCATTGAACCCGACAACGAGTGGGTTCAGCGTGCTTGAAGTAATGTACTCGGCCGCACTACGCGCTAGTGTCAGGAAAACTCGAACAGACGCACACGTTATTGTCGAAACGGAAAGAAGTGGAATCAAAGTGCGCTACAGACTCTGTGTTGTCCGAAAGACTCATTTCGTTTACAATGTCAGGAAAGGGGTCGTGCTGAACGCCACCAAAAGTGTGCCTGTAACTGTTATTAGTACATTTGAACATACGCCTTCTGCAAAGAAGCGCACCCGCAGGCAACCAGTCCAATCATCTCCTTCTGAGTGAACCCTTGGCGGGCAAAGGAGGCAATATGCGAGTCGAGATCTTGTTGCGGTTCGGGAACACCAGGTGCATTGGGCTCCGTCGCGTCCACGCGTCCTCCGCGAAATGCCATTTCAGTGCCACCGCTAGCAAGGTTTAATGGTCAACCACGAGCCACCGAATTGGACACACCAGTTTTCGACTACCATCACGACGGCGAGTGCCAGAACGTCTGCGACTGGGTTCATTATTGTTAGCGGCCACGACAGAACAGAGGAAGTGAATACGCACTGCTAACATACCGGTTGCTAGCGGCAACGAGTGCCGCCAAGGTGTGGTTGAATCCATCGCCGGGGTTCTCAAGTCGATCTCAATTTCGATTGACTCGCGCATTCAAATGACACACCTCGGGACGTTGCCGCTCCTCTGCAAACCGAATAGACGCTTCCAAGCCGCCGGTTCCGTCTTGGACGTTGTGCGTGGCCATATCATGGTATGCCTGCAACATTCAGTCAGTTCAGGCAAGAACTCTCCATCTTGCCGTACTTACCGCGCGTATCCAGTCGGCCACATTTGACCGTCCACTATTGATTCCTGCCGTATCGAACGAGAAAGTGGAGCAAGGCTGAATGAACGAGGTGATTGGGCCGCGGTTGAAATCCAGCTGGTCAAACCGGACCGCCTCCAGGGCGTCGAGCTTGGGAGAAGGCCAGATGTATGCCGTGGTGAATGTGGCAAGCCAAAGGGAGAGTAAAAAGAGGGTGAACATAAGTTTGAGTTTGAGATGAGCACCGCCGACACATAGGAAGTTTTTAAAGCGTCCTGACTCCTCTCCGCAGTCGAGGCGATTGGCGAGCCGTTGATGTCAAGAAATGATGATCTTCCGCCCGGGCCTCCGTTGACAGTTCCCATCTCTTCTTAGATTCATACCACACTCTACGTATATATGGTAGGGGACGTGACTTCATGTCAAGTCGCAGTTTTTGGAATTTCGGGCTGGAAATGGGCTCAAAAGATAGCCAGATAGCTAGTTTGGGTCAAATCTCGCGTTTGGGGATTTTCTATACTGGTCACGTGACAAACCCGCCAAATCGGCCTCGGAGAAAAAAAAATGTGCCCTCAATATCGAGTTCTGGAGCACTTGGGAGGTTTTGGTTGAGTAAAAGGGCAGTCAATCGTGTTTCTGGAGTCCCTGAACTGTTTCCCGCACCTTGGTGACAGCGTGCATCAGATTCAGCCATCAGAATTTCCAAATTAGGCGTTACACGTAATCAAACACGTGACCAAACCCGCCAAATCGACTTCGAAAACTTCAAACTGAAAGCTACGGGAAATCTGACCCATAGGATCTGTTCTATACACCAACAGGTGCTCAAAAATACAGTTTCAGATTTTTCGAGAAATGTTTGACGTCGCTATAAGCGATGCAAGTTTGATGGTCAACAGTCGTCACGAAGTCACGTCCCCTACCATACTGCTCATGCTCGCATCTCACCCTCAGTCTTTTATCCCACATTGCGGGTGAACTGAGGGTGAGCACAGCCTTTCACTTTATATATTTTATTTACTTACTTGTATCGTAGTACGCGCTATTCGCGCTATTACAGGTGATTAATATATCAGTCTTTTATCCCACATTGCGGGTGAACTGAGGTACGCGCTATTCGCGCTATTACAGATCTTGACAGGTTATGGGCCCCGGAGTGCTACTGCTCTAAACAGACTCCCTGCAAGAAGACTCACTCCTACGAGTATCGCCTCGTGCAACAATCAATCAACCCACGGCCATTGACAGATACAGATCACTATCATGTCTTCTGAAACTCTTCAACTGTCTTCGGCTTCTGACTGGATGCCCTTCCGACTGGCTGTTCAAAATGAACTGCGCCGGGAAGGTGTTTTCACTATTCTGGAGAAAGTCATCACTGCTCTCTCTGGCGCAGATGCCTTGGTTTCTCTTGCAGCCTCCACTCCTATTCCTGGGACTCCTGGGTCTGTAGTTCCTCCCCATACAGGTCCTTTGCGTGATGCTCCAGAGGAACGCAACAGCCGGGCAGTTGGCATTATCAACAAATACCTAGCTCCAGAACTGCAGCTCGAATATATGGAGGAATCCTCTGCTGGTCTCCTCTGGGTCAAACTCCGCACACGTTTTGAGGAGGACAATCCCGCCGAAATGGCCATGTCTGTTCTTGCCCAGCTGTTTGGCACAAAATTTGTAGCTGAACAGGACAAGACCCCAGAGAAGAAACAGATCGAGGATCATATCCGGATTGTCAAAGGCCACCTTGACCGGCTCCTCAGACTCAAATATCCCTATCCCAGGATCTGCAGCCACTTGTGTTGCTCAACACGTTCCCTGATAATATCTATTGGGCTGGCATCAGAGGAAACATTGTGTCCTCTCTGGGTACAGGAATCACTTGGAACAAAGTCCGCTCCCGGCTTATAGCCATTGGAGCTAATCCCACACCTGGTGAATCTGGGGATGAAGCTGCTCTGGCTTCAGCTGCATCCAAGTCTGGCAAGGACAAAGTGGGCCGTGAGTGTAAAAAATTCTGTCTTCTCCATAAACAGAACGCTACACATACCACGGAGGAATGCCGGAGTATGATACAGATGGTACCAAATTCCAAGCAGAACCAAGCTCCATCTGCCAAAGGTCGCAAAGGTCGCAAAAATACTGCAAACCCAGCTGCATTGGATTCTGACTCTGAAGAGGAGGATCATGCTGATTTAGCTGTAGAATATTCTGTTTCTTCCAAATCCTATGCTGCTATGTCCGCTTATATCTCGTGGGACTCTGAGAAAGCTAAATATGTGATAATCATGGACTCTGGTGCATCCACCACTATGACACCTCACCTCGATTGGTTTGAAACTGGCACTTACAAGGTCTTGGATCCACCACGGCGCGTACGCTTGGGAGACAACTCATTCTGTGACGCCATTGGCACTGGAATCATCAGATTATCTTGCAAAACCAAGGACGGAACCACTGATGTTTCGTTGAAAGCTTTGCATATTCCAACCTTTGGTTTAACTCTTGTCTCAGTCCCACGTATTGCCAGAAAAGGCTACAAGTGCATTTTTGAAGGTGATCAGTGCGTAGTTCGTGACACCAATCGCAGACGGATGATTGAGGCTAAATATCAACGCGGCCTCTACCACATCTCGGCAGTACCTCTGAGCTCAGACCCCAAAGCACTATTTGCCATGGACATCAACTATTTGCATCGCATTACTGGACACACCAATTTCCAATACCTACAGAGGATGTACAGAAAGGGTCAACTGGGTGATATAACATCACTAACAGGATCACCCAAATTCTGTGAACCTTGTGCAGTTGGAAAAATGAAGAAATTGCCTTTCACAGATAGTAAATCCCAACCTCGTGGACCTCTTGACATTGTATCTTCAGATGTTGGTGGTCCAGTGACACCGGAAGGTCCTGGTGGTGCAAAATATTGGATAACAGTGACTGACCATTGGTCTCATTTTGTATGGGTCCTGTTTGCAAAGAAGAAATCTGGTGTCTACCGGCTGCTCAAGGAACTTCGAAAAGATCTTGAGAAGTTGTTCCATACTCACATTGGACACTGGGAGTTTTGCTCAGGTTGGACCAGATTTTTTCGCACCGATGGTGGTGGTGAATATACCTCTGGAGAAATGGAGCTTGAATTCAAGAAGCAAGGAATCATTCATGAGACAACTGCTCCATATACACCTGAGCAGGATGGTCTCGCTGAGCGGTTAAACTACACCATGGTGACCCGTGCAACTACCATGCTGATTGACTCTCACCTACCTCGCCGATTCTGGACATATGCTCTGAAGGCAGCTATCTATACTCTAAATAGAACACCAACTTCAGCGAGAGGTTACCGCATACCATATGAAATCCTATTTGATCGCCCAGCAGATATTCGCCACTTGCATGTTTTTGGGTGCAAAGCCTACCCCTGGATTCCAGAGGAAAAACGCCGGACACAGAAATTTGGGGACAAAGCAAAGTACTGCATCTTCATTGGATACCGAGAGCACAGCAAATCCTATGACTTGCTTCCAATTGACTCTAACGGAAAATATGGGGCCATCATTCACTCCAAGCATGTAAAGTTTGATGAGACTCCCTATGTGCCTCGGGAAATTCCTCAGGTCGAATCCCAAGTTACATCTCGAAAGGATTTCGAACAGGTTTCCCAAAACATCCGTAAAAGTGTCCGTCCTTACTACGATGAAGATGACGATGATGTGGTTCCTCAGACTACAGGAACAACCCAGATTTCTGCAGGCATTCCAGGTTCAGTGGGGGGCAATTCAACGCCCACAGGCATACCAGATTCAGTGGGGGATCAAATTCCTACATCTGCAGCACCAGAAATATCCCATCCGTCAGACCATAATGTACCACCACTACGCAGGGTTGGAGGTGCTCGAACTGAGCCAACGCGCCGTTCAACACGCACTCATACTCCTGCTGAACATCCAAATGCAGCTTATCAAAAGACTGCAACGGCTCAGCAAAGCCAAAGCAAGGCTCAAAGACAAGCTGAAATAGCTGATCGTAAAGCCAGGCAAGACGCACTCTCAGATGCAGAAAGCCAAACTCCCTCAGACGAAGATTCTCAAACCACTGAAGAAGCTATTCTACTGGCCAGTTGGGAAGATGTAATCGCCGAAGCATATGCTACCCAGTCTGATCTTGATCCAAGCACCTGGCAAGAGGCAATGAATGGCCCAAATGCTGAACAGTGGATGGATGGACTCAGGGAAGAGTTAGCAGCTTTCGACGCAAATGATGTCTATGAAGTTGTACCCATTCCTGAAGGGGTCAAACCAATCAGATCCAAAGTTGTTCTAAAAGTCAAACCAGATGAAACTGGCAGCTACTCGCAACCACGCTACAAAGTTCGTATTGTTGCTAGAGGTGATACACAAAGAGAAGGAATTGACTACAAGGAAGTTTTCTCTCCAACCGCCAACCTTGAGTCAATCCGAATCATCTGTGCTCTTGCTGCCAAGTACAATCTTGAACTTGAACAAATGGATGTCTCCACTGCATATCTCAATGGTGAACTCAAAGAGGAAATCTTCATGCTACCTCCGAATTGTGTTGAAATTCCAGAAGGACATTGCTGGCGCTTAAAACGGTCCCTCTATGGCTTGAGGCAAGCTGGGAGAACCTGGAACAGGACACTTGATGCAAAGCTCATGAAGTTGGGTTTCCACCGTCTCAACTCAGAGTCATGCCTCTATGTGTACAAGCATGGAAAACAGACATGCTTCCTGGTTGTCTATGTTGATGATTTATTACTCGCAACTACGTCTCCGCAGTTCTCCAAGCAAATCAAAGAAATGCTTGCTTCCAGCTTCAAGATGCGAGATCTTGGTCCTGCAAAATACCTTCTAGGAATTGAGATCATCCGTGACCGGAAAAAGCGAACCATATCCCTTAGCCAGCGTCAATACATTGACAAGGTTCTTGCCCACTATGGCATGTCTGATTGCAAACCAGTCTTTACTCCCATGGCAGTTGGATCCCACCTTACCACTGAAGACCCAGAGGATGACCAGGTCATACCAGCGATGCAACTTGCAACTGGTGGACCAGAAGTCCAATATTCCGGTGTTGTTGGATCCACAATGTATGCCATGTGAGGGACAAGACCAGATATTGCACATACTGTTGGAGTACTTGGTCGTTACAGTGCAAATCCCAAGAAAAACCACTGGGCTGCAGCCAAACGACTGCTCCGATACTTGAAGGGCACTCGTGACTGGGCCTTGCATTACAATGGTGCTGACATGGGCATGGATATGACTTTCTATGGATACAGTGATGCAGACTGGAATGGAGATAAAGATACCTCAAAATCAACTTCAGGATATGTTTTCATCTCAAACAGTGGAGCAATTGGATGGTCAAGCCGCCGCCAGTCTATGGTGGCTCTCTCCTCTACTGAGAGTGAATACATTGGGCTAGCAAATGCTGGACAACATCTAGCGTGGCTTCGTTCATTCTTTGAAGAGCTTGGTCAACCACAGAAAGACGCAACAGAGTTACGCTGTGACAACCGAGCCGCTATCATACTCTGCAATGAACCACAGTTTCGAGCACGGACTCAGCATATTCAGCGCAAATATCATTATGTGCGAGATGACCTGGTCCGACAAGGAGAGTGTGTAGTCTTATGGTATCCAACAGATGAGATGGTGGCAGATATATTCACAAAAGCTCTACCACATGAGAAACACATGAAGTTCTGTCTTGCTATGGGACTACGGCCTGGGTCGAGTGGGGGTGTCAAGAAATGATGATCTTCCGCCCGGGCCTCCGTTGACAGTTCCCATCTCTTCTTAGATTCATACCACACTCTACGTATATATACTGCTCATGCTCGCATCTCACCCTCAGTCTTTTATCCCACATTGCGGGTGAACTGAGGGTGAGCACAGCCTTTCACTTTATATATTTTATTTACTTACTTGTATCGTAGTACGCGCTATTCGCGCTATTACAGGTGATTAATATATCAGTCTTTTATCCCACATTGCGGGTGAACTGAGGTACGCGCTATTCGCGCTATTACAGATCTTGACAGTTGATTGGGATGTGGAGGTGCGTGTCAACCGGCGATAAATGCTAGAAGAAAGCATGCTTGCAGGAGTGGGAGATGGAATCGAAGCCGCGCCGGTCGGTAGCCATGGTGGTAAGAAGAGAAGAAGGGTCGCCAATCACTGATGCCAGCGCTCGCAGTCTCTCAACTAGCCACGTGACAGTACCGGATCAATGATGTGTTCCGGATCCCTTGAACGCCAAGCCCATGCCGCAATGTTCAATCTTGTTCAATGCACCAGTATGCGAGTGAATGGAAGCCCAGTCGGAATGCCTTTGCAATCGGTATCTCGTCAGTAGAAGACCCGTTCGCCTGGGGGTCGGGCCTTCAATTTGCCAACGCCCAAAAGTCTTTTTTGTATTACAGAAATACGTATGTAATATGTATCCTTTTGGTTGCAGATTGTAATTTGCTATTCCGACCGTACTAGGTTCAGAAATATAATTTATTGCCGTTCGCCTCGGAGGGACGAGGTGTATGTTGGGTGAAGAATTGTCCCCATTGTTTTATTTCCGGCGGCGCTCACCGCTCAGTCCCTGGTCAAACAAAATTCCATTCACAGTTCTACATCTGGTGACTGCAGCGCCAGTTTCGATAATACGACTGCGAAGCCGACGTCGAGAGCCAATGCAATTCGAAAATGAACTCTCTGCGTAGCTAATAAACTGGATAAATTTTCGAATCAATACCCTATGAAGCGGTCCATCTCCGGCCCTGCCAATCGTGTTTGCACCATTGCAGCTTGGCGTAGATTAGAAGAGGTGGGATTTACGACTTGCTCCAACTCAGTCTCCAGCTCCGGGTGATTGCGGTAAAGCCAGATGATGTGCAGTGGGCCCATTCCACCGATGATTTCTTCGTCCGTCGTCTGGCGGAAGGCTGAAAACTGTAGAGAAAGGGCAAGTAGGACCCCGGAGACCACAGCACCGAGGATTATCTACAAGATGCGTGGGTAGGTCCACCTTCAGTTTGGGTACTAGTACTCACAAAACTCATGTTGGCCTGCGACGCCTTAATTTTTGCATTAAGCTCGGGCGGATAAAATCACGTACATCGAGTCTGGCTTCAAACGTATCTGCAAAGAGCACAGTATTTCCCTGTAGTAGCGAGACCTCGACAGGTGGGGGCCCATCGACTTCCAAGCTTGTAGGAATGAAGCCCGGAAGCGGCGGTACGTGACCTACTGGGTATGAGTGTCAGTACTCCCTCGACTCTGTACTTGGTGTGTTACTTACGAATCCAATACATCGCAGCTACGAGCTCGGCCAGTGCGTTCTCGAACTGATCCAGCGTGACGGACGCCCCAGTGGCGTCGAGGTTGAATCGCTCGATGAAGAACCTGGGAACAGATTAGGGGAAAGAGACGGGGGATAAATAACAACCACATGTCGGCTACGGTGATATCGATGGCGGATAAGTGATCGAGTTGTAGACTGCTTAGAACTGGCATGGTAGTAAACCAGGAATCCCACTGAGACACTTTCAAGGACGGTCCTTTTAGATAACATTGACTTACATCGTTCACGAGGGCAGCGTAGGCATCCGTGGACTCCATCTTGTCGCCAGGTTCTTGAAACGGTGACCACAGGGAAGAATCCTTCTGGAATGCCTGCTCGTTCGACAGTAAACGAGAGTGCGAATCAACAGTTACGCTGCTGTTGACCAGGCTCAACGAACATCCAAAAATCTGGACCTCGGCCACTCCGGCTTCGACGTCAGAGATATTCACCAACGGTCCAGTATTTCCTGCTGCATCGTAGATGGGAACCATGCTGAAGAACGGAGAAGAAGTGAACACCGGCCCAGTGCCGTCACGGTTGTCTGCAGTAAAATTGGCGGGGCCCTCGTATAGCAGCGTGGAGATGATTCCAGTATCTGACAATGGGCGTAGCAATGAGCACGAGCCCTGCGATTCCATCGGACGCGCGACTCACGGCCCCGGGTGGTCGCAGGCATATAATCCAATCCAAGGATGGTAATTGTGCGCGCCGTGGAATTAGAATTAACCACCGCGCCCTCAAAGTACCCGCAGGTCATGTTCAGTCGGACCGCATCCACGGTGGCGGTCCCTGATCTATAGTCCGAGTTGTCCAAGACGCTGTAGAGCATCCCTCCCTCGAGGCCTAGCTCCGGCACACTGGAATTGATGAACGGAAGATAAGACAGTATTCCTTCTGCGTAACGCAGTGGGCTGTGCCTGGTAAACGTTGCCACCATGAAGTCAGACTTGCCCACGTCCATACGGAGAATATACGCACGCTGAACCTATACGGGCCTCGAAACTAGAGAGCCCATATCCCGAGAACGCGAATGTAGGTATCCCTTGCATCGTGACGGGCACCGGGACAGTAGAGTTGAATGTCTGCACCGTCAGCAGGGCCGGGGATGTGATATGGAGGGCTAAGATACCGGTGAGGTACAGGAAGACAGGGGCGACGGCAGAAAGGGATGGGGTTTGTTTGCAAACAGCCGCGAGTGCAGACCCAATTCCCCGCCAGGCAGCCACGGTATCATGAGTGACGGTGAGTATCTGCGTCTTGCGGAAACTTCGCTTCATGGAGAGGGTCTGGGTCAGAAACACGAGGCTGGCTGTGTAGGTCTGCGACGAATGAGAAACTCAGGAGGTATGATATCGGGAAGAAAACCGCACGGTTATGAACCCTGTAGCGATTGTGCTGATGAGCCATGCTACGAGAGATTGTTGCGAAATGGAGAAGGTAATCCTGTGCTCGAGTTTAATGCCGCAGAGTATGGTCAGAAGCACATGGATGACTACGAGTGCAGAGTGTAGAACGGTGGACGCCAGGCTCAAGACCAAATCGGAGGTCCACGCTGACGGTCGGCCGACCTCGTCTGATTGCAGGGAAGGTTTGCCGGGAGGATACGTCGGCTCTGAGAGTGTATCTGCGTCTTCCGATATCTTCCCAAACTCCCACGAGTCCACAGTCCCATCAATCAATTGCACCCACACCATTCCCGCCCGCCGCAGATTCAAATCTGTCGAGAGCTGCACTTGCTTCAGGCTGGCGACGAGTTCTGGATGGTCCCGGTACAGCCAGATAACTTGAAGCACGTCCAGGCCATCAATTTTCGTCGCGCCAGCCTCTCGTCGCCCCAAGCGGGAAAGCCGAAACGAGAGACCCAGTAGTACAAGTGACGCGACCAGGCATTCGACGATCTACGCAGTCTAGGTCAGCGACAGGCAAAGCAAATCTGTCAAAACGGTCCACAGACAGAGATGATGTTGAACTGGTCGCAGCTCTCAGTCTTTCGCAAACCTGTCCGATATATAGACTCACGGCAAGATGGCCCTGAATAAGAGACTCTGAGACGATTGCTTGGCCAGTGAGCAGGGAAACATTGAAAGGTTGTGACGAGTTTCTGGACGCTGACGGAGGAGGCACTTGGCTGACTAGGGGTACATGATGAGCCACACATCTGCGTTGGACCAATCATACTCACGTGTCCAGAACATCGACGCCACGATCTTGGCCAATTCATTCTCAACCTCATGGAGGTAAACGCTGTTTCGGAGAGTGGTGTTGAACGGGTATAACTCTAGTTGGTGCAGCAAAGCCCTACGTGTTTCAAAGCTCTGTCAGTGCAGGGCAAGCCGCCTAACAAACGAAAAACGCACACGTCTGCGACGGTCAACCCCGAGTTCATCGTATCGTGTTGTAACTCCGGGGGAGCCTGAGTGTCAGGCATCGCTGTATACCACGCTTCCCACTAGATCGCAAAAGTTGAATCGGCTTGCAGGTGAAGCCAAAGTCACGCACGATATCCAGAAATCCTCTCGCGCCATTTGCGAACGCCGCACTCGACAAATCATCGAGTTGGCCGGAGAACGGTGCCCACGTTGACGTCTGTTTTTCGATGGGCGGCGACTCGAAGGTGGTGAGATTGTGTGATTGAGCATCGACGAAAACTCGACAAGAGCTGGATGACCTCAGCGCCGTTGGGGCTCAACTTTATCCAGGGGGCGGTATTGTTGCGCGAATCTAACACTGGGATGTCGGTGTAGAATACGGCGGGCGAGGGAAAGGTGATGTAGGAAAGGGGGGCCGCTGAATAGAAGCATCGGTCCACAGAGTTACAAGATAAGGACACAAGGTAGCGCACATGGTGAGGTTTTTCCAGTCAATCCCACCGTGGAGATGACGTCGAAGTCTGCCCGGGGGGTTCACGCATGGCATTTCGAAGCGACAGAAAAATCCTACCGGTATAGTACAGCCAGTACTCCGTTCCCCCAACATTTACGGTCTGCGCTGCGGCATTGAAAGCTGTATCTGGTATGTATCCACAGCTTATGTTGAAGCCGGTAGCGTTGACGCGCACGGAGCCGGTTCCTGTGTTCGGCTCAAGTACATCGTACAAGGTCGCCTCGTGGAGTCCAAGGGTATTGTTTGGGGTGAGGAAGGGGAGAAAAGCTAGTGAGCCGCCCGCGTATTGCCCAGCAGCTTCCCTGGTGAGTAGCGAGTAAGTATTACCCAAGAGAAGATAAAGCTTTCATCATACAGAAAATCCTGTCTATTGTCCGCTTCGACGCCGGAGAGGTTGAACGCCGGAAGGCTCCGCGTCGAGACGGGCACAGATGCATTGACAAAGAAAGACTGCGGCGCCGCTACGCCAGGGAATGCTGTATGCAGAACCAAGATCCCGGCAAGATACGTTAGGGCGGAGAGGACGCCTATCGTCGACGCAGGAATGACCCTCTGTTGCCAAAGTCGTACTACGGCAGAGCCTAGACCAGACCAAGCGACAGCGTTGTCGTGAGTTGCTGTGAGCAGCTGATTCCTATGCAGATCGCAGCGGAGAGCGAGGGACTGTGTGATGAAGACCAGTAGAGCGGAATAAAGCTAATGAGATGGTGAGATCAGCGTGGCGGCGGAAACCCATGTTCCATACCGTGATAAAAGTCGTCAAGATCCCCTTGACCAGCCGAGCCACACGCAGTTCATGATCCACACTGAAAACTATCTGGTGTTCCCACCCTTGGAGCCATACGACAACCAGAGTCAGCTGGATGGCGACCAGCGCCACATGTAGGGACATCGAAAGAGTGCTGCGTCGGCGGGAATACTGTATCTTCGTTGGTTCTGTGTAGCGTGGATTGGAGGGAATCCCACGAGGGAGCAAGATGACGAACTTCGCGGTGTGTCCAAAAGAGCGTCGCTGGAACCAGAGTCATGGGTGTGGACGGTGATAGAGCGGAGGTAAGCCTCGTCTATTAGGGCACAGGACCTGTTCATGGAGAGGGACACGGGAGTTGAGAGGATTTTGGGACCAGGGTGAATTATAGTGGCAAAGCGGTGGGCTGCCATGCCCATCACCATGGAGATGCGATGGACCTCTCGAGTGTGGCCTTCGGGAGGATATCTGCAGGGGTGCCAATCCGATGCTGTTCGCGGTTGTCGTCAGGAGATCATGATGGGACACGCAGAAATAAATTTGCAGGCGCTGATGAACGGAACACACCAAAAATGACGACGCAAGGCAATGACATCGAAAGTCATATGTAGAAGACAACGGCGTTGGACCTGAGGTCAGGAGGCATCGGAATTTTGGTTTCCTGACAGGAGAGACAAGCCTACGTACCGTCCGTATTCCGAAGCGATCATGGCCGCACGACCGAAGATCGACGAGTCATCTCAGCCTCGGAATCCAAGATTCAAAGGGAGACGACTCCGCGGGAGGGACTGGGCGGCCGACTCCCAGGGGCTGGGACTACAGGATGCGACAGATGGGAGTCGGGAGCAAGAGAATGATCCGACTCGGAGGAATATCAAGGCAAGCTGATCGCAATCAGTGTTACGATTCCTGACTGGTTTAGATCAATTAAGAATAGTTGCGCCCTGATTAGACAAGGCCCGTAAGCATTTTGAAATGCATCTGCCCACCATGAACAAATCGCCTAGCATCTGGAAGCGCAGAGCTCGCGAGGAACCCGTTCGACTCGGGGACGGGCCTTCCCCGAAACGAGAACCTTTTCCACCGCAGGCTCAAATCATATGCTTGTAAGTCCACAGCTCCTGACAAGAATTAACAATACTTACTTGAAACCCGACCGACGATCGAGAATCGACAAGGCCCGTAAGTCTATACAACTACTTAATCGTCAGTTGTACTAGACTGGTCCCGAGACTAGCCCGTAAGCATTTTGAAGGTCTCCAGAATCGAGATTAAAACGCAGGAAACCCTGTTCGAATCGGGGACGGGCCCTTCCCGGAGAACGCATTGTTTTTCTTTTTTCTTTCGCCACAGGAATGTTAGAAATGGACGAGTCGCAATCACAGACGGAATGCCACATGTTGCCTCCGGATCCATTCACACTCACTCCAACAAGTCCCGAACTATGTAATTCAACAAGGCCCATAGGCATTTGGAATGCATCTGCTGCCTGTACCGTGATTTGTCCAATCGTTAACGCAGAGGACCCCGTTCCAATCGGGGGCGGGCCGTGCTGCCAGTAGCGAAGAGTGACTCCTTTTCTTGTTTCCTTTTTTTCCCCTCGAAGAGGAGCAGGATCCGTGGGCGTTAACACAGCGGTTCAAACTAATTGAACAAGGCCGTAAGCATTTGGAATGCATCTGCGCACTACAAGCTATCCACATCAAAACGCAGGACACCCCGTTCGACTCGGGGGCGGGCCATGTTGCGGGCGAGGTGCATTCTTTTCTTTTTAGAAGTTGTCGAAATTTCCCCGTCCAAGAGGCGCAGGATCCGTCAAACGGTTCATTTGCAAATGAGAAGCACGTCAACTTCAATCCGGGTCGCGCCTTGGGCGTTAAGCTTGGAATGGTGTCGATCTCAACGACCGCCTAGCTGCGTGCGCGAGCTAAAACAACAAGTGTGAGGCAGTAGGCGGTTGCGAGAGAAAATGTGCAAGTGTTTCACCACGTCCGGCGCCGAACCAGGCAAAATGCAGCGCTGGCAGGAGGGATAAGACGAATGGGACGGTGACGGAAGCGAAGGCGTGGGCGTATACGTGGACGGAGGCGTAGGTCGAGATCGGAGGCGACGAAGACGAAAAACTTAGAGCTGATACGAGGGGGAGAACAAGTCTGTGTGAAAACCTCCACAAAAACAGTCTTTTATACATGGTAGAGTAAAGGGTGAGTGTAGATAAATCCGAAGCAATGTACAACTTAGCAAAGATGAAAAGCAACCAGGGAAGAGAGTACAACGGAAAATCGAGGGATGGTGCACGGTGGGACGCCCGATGAGTGCGTAAGTGCAACCAAAAAGGTAGAATTAGTGGAATAAAACCAAAGAGAGGCAAGGTGTCCGAGGAGTAAGGAGGAGGGGGAGATTGTCGTAGTCGATGAGCGCAGGGCTGGAGGTGTAGGATCGCGGCGACATGGTGGTCGTGAAGCAAGAGACAACTGCAGCCGTACTGATTGATTTGCACTGTATGCCGGCAGTTTGAACATGCTCCGTGTCGAGCGCGTTGGCGTGCGCGACAATGGCCATTTGTATTAACGATTCAGCAGCACGATTGAATCCAACCCACCACTGAAGGATTATATATCCGATTGCAAGTTCGGAATGCATCTGCCCAACATCTTGTTGTCATGAATTTGGAACGCAGAGTAACCCGTTCGACTCGGGGGGCGGGGCCTACCAACTTGAAGAACCAAAATTTTACCCCGATTTTTATTTTTCACAGCAAACAAAGAAAATCATCTTCAGGCGCAAACCTCATATAAATGGGGCACAGCTCGCAACAACCAGTGATACGCGTAACAAGAAGTTTCCTCCACATTCGCCCTAGTTCAAGCTCAGCAGACCATTAGCCAAGGCCTGTACGCATGTGGAATGCATCTGCTCACCATGAAAGTTGTCTACCTCGTACCGCAGAAGACCCCGTTCGAATCGGGGACGGGCCGTGCTGCAGGAATTCTTTTCTTGTTTGAAATCCTTTGCCGTCGAAGAGGAACAGGATCCGTCGATATTACCACAACGATTCAAATGGGAGGATTACGTTGACTTCCGGGTCGGTCCTCGATCGCTCGACGATCGAGGGCCACTGTGATTCACAAATGATTGAATCCAACGAAGCAAAAGATTTATGCAAGGCCCGTATGCATTCGGAATGCATCTGCCCAACATTTGGCTGTAACTTGGCAAGAAATTGGAACGCAGAGTACCCCGTTCGACTCGGGGACGGGGCCTCCCCGCAATTCTATCGAGATTTTTTGATTTTTCACAGCAAACAACTAAATCATCCTCAGGCTCGAATCTTATGTACTTTGACAAGAAGTTTCCTCCACGTTCGCATCAGTCCAAGGTTGGCAGACGATTAGACAACGCCTGTACGCATGTGGAATGCATCTGCTCACCATGAAAGTTGTCTACCTCGTACCGCAGAAGACCCCGTTCGACTCGGGGACGGGCCGTGTTGCGCGAAGTGAATTCTTTTCTTGTTTGAAATCCCCTCCCGTCGAAGAGGACCAGGATCCGTCGACATTACCACAACGGTTCAAATGGGAGGATTACGTGAAGTTCCGGGTCGGTCCTCAATCGCTCGACGCTCGAGACCCACTGTGATTCACAAATGATTGAATCCAACGTTAACCAACCAAAATATCTATGCAAGGCATTCAAGGCCCGTATGCATGTGGCATGCATCTGCTCACCATGAAAGTTGTCTACCTTGTACCGCAGAGGACCTCGTTCGACTCGGGGACGGCCCATGTTGTGGTGATGTGAATTCTTTTTATGTTTCCAATTCTTTCCCCTCAAGTCGGATCTAGGAGGAGGATCATTAGCACAGCGGTTTATTTGCAAAGGAGGGACACGTCAAGTTCCGGGTCGGTCCTCGATCGCTCGAGGGTCACTGTGATTCACAAATGATTGAATCCAACCAACCAAAGCATATATGCAAGGCCCGTATGCATTCGGAATGCATCTGCCCAACATGTACGCTGTGCAGAGAGTTGGACCGCAGTAGTACCCCGTTCGACTCGGGGACGGGACGATGACTCGGGGATAAAGTTCACTTTTTCCCCACACCAAGTCGGGCCAGGATAATGTGCCGCTGCAGTGCCGCGTAGTGCCGCTGAGGGCCGCTGCCGCGTGATGGGTTTTGGTGGGGGTTTAAAATCGTGCCGCACGGTCTCTATAAGGACAGTTAGGTCGAGTGAAAGTCAGAGGACGCAAGTTGATACTTGTATGTATTGTTTTGGAACATAAAGTGGGGGAGACTCGAGGAGATTAACTTCAAGAAATGTTGTTGCCATGAAATCCAGGCCAGAGTCCGCCATATAGCACCAATATGTACTGTTTTGAAGAAGAAAATGGCCGGGAATCACAGTGATTGACTTTAAAAAAATGTGTTGATGTGCGGCCCTACGCAGCCCTGAGCGGTACCGACAGCGGCCCTCAGCGGCAGTAAGCGGCAGTGACCGCGGCATTACGCGGTAGTGGCAATGGCCCTACGCGGTACTGCGCGGTAGTGACTGCGCCACTACGCGGCACTGCGCGGTAGTGACAGCGGCCCTCGGCGGCACTGTACATCAGTAGTAACAGCGGTCCCCAGTGGTACACCAGTACTGACAGCGGTCCTCGGCAGGGATGCCATAGTGACATGCGAGGGAAATACATTTTTGATACGTAGAGGTGAGGTCCATTTCTTGGAGGTAAGTTGAACTTGGAAGTAAGTTGAACTTGGAAGTAAGATGATTTCAGTTCGGAACCGATCGATCGGTAGACTGTGCTCCACGGGTCTACTTATCCGTTATCACCACCACTCCTATCTTCGAGAGGCCATTCATGGCGGATTCCCCACCGGTTCTTATGTTGGTCATCAGTGTCACTCTCCTTCCTATTTTTCTGGGTTCCCATTGGGATCAAATTCTCGGGATCCTCCACCACGTCTACGCTGTCCTCTTGCCCTGGCTCATTACCTCGACTCTTCTACATGCCCCTGGAATTCTGCTAACTCCCCAAAACCGCGTGCCTCCAATTTGGATCCAGGACCATTATTGTACACGGTAATGTAAATATTCGGCGGACGGACAAGTTGGGGTTGAAGAAAGTTTGATTTGATCTCGACGAGGATCCCGACCCTATGGACACTAGCTCGACTGGCTCAGCGGATGTTTCGCCTCGCTCGGGTGACCTCCGAGCGTGAGGAACGTGCGGAGGATGAGGAGATGTGTGTTCTGTCGAAATTTTAGTGTCCCATGCTCACAGAACGGAAAGCCGCACAGCAGCCGCAAAACTCAAGTCGTCCCAGCATTCCAGTGCAGACTCCGGCGCCGACGGAAAAATGGGATATCGTTCAGTTGCAGGGGTCCGTGGAGATTGGGAGCAGATGCCTGACTGCGCGGGATACGCGCGTGAGTTTCCGACTGACTTTGCGGCCGAATATCCCCGTCTCTTGCATTTAGTTTAGAATCTCCGTAATCCCATTCATGCTCAATGAGCGTTACCACTGGGCCCCTGGTTAACTGTGAATTCTACGCGACCTTGGGGGGAAGTGGGTCTTGAGAATCACTTGTGTTGAAACTTGTGTCGGGGATTCATCATGAATTGATTTCAATATTCTGACCTCCCGGCTGAACCTTTGGCAACTGAAGGCCAGGATGTCTTTTTTTGAAGTGTAGCCAGAGTTTTTGAGCATAGTACGACGCCAGGAAGCATTGAACCCGACTCATACATCTCGATTACAACAATCCCATGTTTCCCTTAGATCCCTCACCCAGAATCAAAGGTTGCAGATTTTCCCAAATCAACACCATTATTGGATGCCCTGAGATAGCAGGTAATCACCCCAATGGTTTGTTTAAATGCTTAAATTTTGCTACCGAACAAAATTTCAGTACGGTAGCGTGACAGCGGCACTTGTGACTGCAGCGGCATATCGATCGCCCGCTGTCACACAAACGGCACTCACGCGGCAGTAGCCTCAGCGGCAGTAAGCGGCAGCGGCACTACGCGGCTCTGCAGCGGCCCTCCCAGCGGCTGCAGCGGCATATTAGCCGGGCCCCACCAAGTCCCTTGCCGCACGAAATCGGCGTCTTGCAAATTACTACAATTACTAGCATACATTTGACTCCATCTACTCACCTCCCCAAATCACCTCTCACCTCTCAATCAACCCCTCCCTCTCCCCCCTCTCAGCCCCAACCCAACCCGCACCAGCCAACGTCCGCCTCACCACACCCGGCATCGCCACCTTGGGCAGATGAATCGGCAACACACCCATGGCCGACGACGCACTGGGTGATGTGTACCCCGTCGGAGGGGACGACAAGGGTGAGGGCGTCGCATCAGATGCAACCCTCCTCCCCGTGCCCGTGCCCTTATTCATCGCAGAAGCAAGCGGAGACGAAATGAATGCAGGCGCACTCTCTGTACTCGCTCGACGGTGTGGATGTAAGGGCGGCGGCCGACCAGGCGGGAGTGGTGGGGAGCCATGCACGGAGGCAGGAAATGCACGCGTCGTAGGCGGTGCCGTACGCGGGATACTCATATCAGGCTCTCCAGACAGATGACCACGGAACGTTGACAACGCGCCATCGGACGTCGAGGACATTCGACGTGGTAGAGGCGGGGCTGTCCGATGATTTTGCTTTTGTTGTTGCGGTGCATCAGGGGGCGGTGGAGGCGGTGAACGAAACGGGTTGTGATCCCGTTGAGCGGGCCGCCCTGACCCTGGATTCGACGCAGTGCGTTGGAGCGATAAACCATGCGGCGCTGGAGTGATAGATAAACTCGCACTAGACGCCCGTGTATGCGTCGCTGCACGTCGCAACGGGAGTGCTGGTGGGGTGTTTGAAGCCGAGAGCGAAAGGGAGGAGTACCTGTGTGCTAGCGAGGAAGAAGCAGCAGAAGAAGCGCTGGAGGAAGTTGATGCGGAGGATGCGGAGGATGATACCGTCTCCCCTGTTCCTGCCGGGAACCGCGGGGAGACGGGTTTGCGTGGAGGCAGTGGCGGGCGTGGGCGGGCCTCGGGAGAGGGTGTCGGTGTCGGCAGGAATGGGTTTCTCGTAGGTGGAACCGGAGCTGCTTCCATTCAACTGAAGTCGTGGTAAAAAAAAACGGATATAGACGCACCCTGGACGAATGCGAGACTCCGATTGACGCCCTGTCCCTTTTGCACGTGTAGGACAAGCCTTAGGACGGCGAAGAACTCTCCGCGGCCCAGAGTCGTCAGAGGTGCGAAGAGGGCGAGAATCTACTCTCCGCTCAATGTCCAGGCATTGAAAAAGTGAAGAAAACGCACCTCGTCCACCGTCTGCGCCCCAAGCGCCGTGTAGCGCCCGCGAATCCACGCTCGAGCCTCGCGCACGCTGATACTCACCTGCGATGTCGAGGGTGAGTCCTCATCGAGGAGTTCAGCGAGAGTGGAGGTGTAGAAGGCGTGCTCGGCATCTGTGAGGGCGGAGGGGTGCAGCGATAACGAGCGGGAGGAGGACATGATGGCGGGCGGAAGTGAGCCGTGTCGAGAAAACTCTGTCGTCATCGGTCAGCATCAAACGGGCTGAGTGATCTGCAATCCCGTAATGATCGGGTCACATGCTGACTGACTTTCAACCAGTCGCGACGGTTTGACGACTGACGACGGCCGTTTTTTGGCAACAAAGCCAAAAGAAAAAGGGATTTTGTCAAGGCTTGCCCCTAGATATTTATGTGCTCCAAACTGTGCACATGCAGCGTGCTTGGAGTGGGCACCCAGTTCGATTCGGGTCAGCCTCATGCATGAGTTGATCTGCAACATGATTCTTTTTCCAAATCTCCGACACACGGGAAATACCGGTACCATTGCAACACTGCGTACTTAACTCTGCTTGGGGCCTGATGTAGAGACATTCCCTCGTATGTAATGCCAGCTAGGGACGTTCCCGTACGGTACCTTTGCCCACTTCTCTACTGGTATGTGCCCTTAGCCGAATCCACGTATCCCTCCTGCTAATTGCCTGGGACTTGAGTCAGTGCTCGTTCCAACCGGGTCTGCCTCATAAAATGGACAATGAGAGATACATCTTTTGCCGGACTTACCTCGCACCTACCGGTATCACCTGGTCGAAACACCAGCTACAACCCAAGTATCCCTCACTGTGCAGAGCGCCGCCGAGGTGAGATAAGCAGTGGAAAGGGTCCAACTGTGCGGTATGATTCTTGGTGATCCGCACAGACTCTTGCTTCAAAATATTACGTCGCTACAACACCCAGTAGGCCGTTAACATCAACTAAAAAGCGGCCATCACTGTTCCGGAGGGTACCGAACCCTCGATCTCACGATTGAATGGATTGATCCGTAACAGTCGTGCGCCTTAACCAGCTGGGCCACGGAACAGACGGATGGCCATTTGGGGGAATTGACATCCCCTCATCAGCATGATCGGACACCTCGGACACGCGCCTTCTTCGTCTGGCCTCCAAGTTGAATCTGTGCCCCCGGCGAAAATTCTCATTCTGTTGGCTTAATGACCCACCCACGCTATGACCGAGCCTTTGAAGCACCATCAGTAATTTAATTCATTCAGGCTTACAGCAGAGTTCCCCGCCCTCTCCTCGTCACCCAACGGCCAACGCATTCCCCGAATTCGACCCAGATTATTATTGAGGACGCGGAATGGACGTGCTGAGATACCGGTTTGAGCAATCGAGCTTTCTGTAAGCACTGGAGTTGCGGCAGCCCCCAAAAAGGGGTTAAGTACAATTGAGCGGGTTCGATTCCCACTGGGTGCCTAAGATATCTGCCGAAAAAGGTTATCGTCCACATGCAGATCCGGATTCCGGTCCAAGGAAGTATGGGAATGGGTACATAGATCGATAGCGATCGAGTGGACATCGGAGAAGTGAAATTTGAATGTCCGTCGGGCCTCGGCACAGGGAGCTGAGGTTCATAGTCCCTTGGTCGCAGAGCGAGCAGAATAGCAAATATCAGCAGCAGTGTACTTGGCGTGACTCGACGAAATCGACGTCGGACGGAGTGATTCGGATGTCGTCTTCGAATCTTCCAGAGTATTGCGTATTCGGCGGATGTCCACGCAAGTCGCGATCGGAAACGAGATGATCGCTGAGCCATGAGCCATGACGACACGGGATAATGAGCAAGCCGATTCGTGTCTCCGAGACGCAGTTTTGTCGTTGTTGCTGACAGAAGGCAGCAAATTGTCCGAGACATGCCGTGCCGGTTCGGGTGAGCTCGCCCGACATCTTCCGGGGTATGTTCTTGCAAGAGATACTGTGCTGCAGCAAGGAAATGCGAACGGAGAATCCTGTGGTAAGGCGTCGGACGGAGAGCTGACGAACGGGAGGAAAGAGTGATGACAGATCTTGGCAGCTTCCGGAATTCCAAAAGTGAGCTTACAAAAACACCGCTTCATAATCCCTTTCTTTCCGGCCGTGACTCAGATTCAGAAACTTCCGTACACGTTTATAAAACACAGCGCTCATGGCCGTCCTAGTCACCCACCGACTCGCCTTCCGCAGTCCCAACGATGTACTCTCCAGCGTCTGACTCGTCCTCTGCCTCGTCGAGCTCGTCTCCGAGCACCTCCTCAAGCGCTTACAGCTCCTGGAGTCCCAGCAGCAGCAAAACTAGCAGCCCTGTGCATGCTGCCTCTCTCGTAGATCCAGCCACGCACTCTCCCGAGCTCCTGGAGCTCGTCGACGTGGAGGTCTCCCAGCCTGTAATCGGTACGCATCTGGTCGTCTTTTGGCACACTTTCGCTAACACACACTTCCAGCCTACCTCGTCTCACGCATCTCCTCTGCCGTCTCTTACTCCCTCAAACGCTCCGGCGTTACCCCGTCGTTTACTCGCACACCCGCCCATCTTCACAAATTCACCACCTTCGTGACGACCGTGCTCTCCCGCGCCGAGGTCTCCACCACCGACGTCCTCGTGACCCTCGTCTACCTCACCCGAGCACGCCATCACCTCTCCATCGCGCTGGAAGAGTGGGCCCTCGAACGCGTCTTCCTCGGTGCCCTCATCTGTGCGTCAAAGTACACCAACGACAGCACCCTCCGGAACGTCCATTGGGCTTTGTGCACGGGTGTCTTTGGGAAGCGGGATATCGGCCGGATCGAGAGGGAGTTTCTCGAAGTGCTGGATTGGGAGCTCGGTGTGAGTGTGGAGGACATGCTTGCCCATCGGGAGGGCATCATGCATTCGGCTGAGGCTGAGGGTGCTCCCCTCCTCCTCAAAGCAGAGCCTTTGCGCCGCACCTCCTCGTCTTCGTCCTCGCCATGCTCGTCCGCTGGCTGCCCCGACCTCGAGCCCTCCTCCCCCCATTCGAGTATCGGCAGCCTCTCCCCGCCCACACCCATCTCACATTCGACCTTCCCTGATCCCATGGACGTAGACGAGTACCACCCATCTCCAGTCTTCGTCTCCGCCCCAAGGAAGATGTCCTCAAAAGCCAGCCGCCGTGGGGAGGCACACGGGCGGATACACTCCTTCTTGCACTCCCTCCCTATACCGCGGCACCATCATCATCACCATCAGGCCGCTCTGCGCGTCGCGGCGTAGGCGGTGTGTCTGGCCGTCGTTGGCGGCTTTCCTTACCTCTTCCCACTAAATCCCTGGCACACATATGTATATGCCGACCCCGTCGGATACCGGCATACACTGCGCCCCTTCGCCTACGGGCATGCAGGGGTCGTTTTGTCCCTCGAGGGTGGGCGCGCTGCGTGGCGCCGATACGAACGGCTACTCGCGTAGACTGCGTACTTACTTCGTTTATAAGTTACCATTCGATAATCTTACATAGTTTGCGATGCGAGTCGAATTGAATGGAATGGTGTGTGATAATTCGAGGGGTTTCACTCAGGCGCGAGGTTCTCGAATGGTGTGGACGATGTCTTTTATCAGGAGCCTCGGAGAGCTACGACAGGCGTCAGCTGGGAGGAAACAATCACCTATTGTCTGCAAGGTTTCGGTGCACACTCGAATGGAAATGAACGCACAAGTTTTGTAGAAAATGCCAGAACCGTAGCGAGCATGACGATGAAGGTTATGGATCCCACCCTCTGTTAGTGGGCGGCACGAAGCCCGTTGGATTCGGGATGATCACTTGTTCTCCCCATCCCTTTTTCCCATCACCGGCGGCTCGGTCCAGAGGAGGTGGGTTCAAGAAAATGAGTGATTAACACCGGCGTCATTGGATTGTCGGAAGCCGCGGCTACTTGATAAGTATTCCAACCGGACTGAAGTTCAACGAGAGCCCGAGCAACTGAGAGCCCGAGCAGCGATCTTCGTAGCCAAGTAGCCGTCCCGACGAGCCTTGAACCAAGGTTGATTATCGGACAGACCGGCAGTCCCTTGATTTCATTATCAGCCTTAAATCGCCGTCCCGGAAAATTACTCACCGGAAAATCGCACCGGGAATCTTATCGCCCGCCGCAGGCCTATCTTCGCGAGTAGTCCCTAGATAATCGCAGGTCGCACGGCCGTGATTCCTGAGTGGCCGGTACTCAAGGGACTTGGGACATCTAGAAGCCCGCACTGCCCGTGCCTTTGCCTTCCCCGGGCCACCCACATGATGTCGAGAGACTTTCCGCGGAGGTCGCTCCTGCCAACACGGACGAACCAGCCTGAGAAGAAGGAACAGTAATGGGACTGAGTAAGGCGCGGGTGAGTCAGACAGATCGTCGGTGCACAGGATGTGGACTGATGTGGACGCGCCAGTCAGCCGAGGATGACTCGACTGCGGCTGAGTAACCCAGATGACTAACTGCCCTGGGATTTGCGTTCCGGCAAACCAGTTTGGGGGTGAGATTATCGTCTAGAGTAGTCACCGAGTAACATCTTCCTACGCGTTCCAGAAGTAACCGGAGTGAGCCTGGCTTGCCCTGGATAATCTACGCTCGTACCGGTTCGGCGACGGTAAATCGACTTGGACATCTGACACATTCTGTCCACGCTGGAGATAATAGATTTTCGGTGTATCGTTGGCCCGCGACTCCGTCGGGCACGTCAAAGATTGAACCGATTGTCCCCGCACTCCGAAGAAGTCCGACCGACGTTTGGATATGCCGCGGAAAACATCGGGTGGTTCTGTGGGGTAGCACACTAGCGTCGAAAGATGTGCCAAGATGAGTGTGAGATGTCTAGTCGATGTATACGGGGTCAACTTGACATTCTTCCGACTCTTATCTCTACATCTCGGCAACTTGATAATCGTCAGCAAAATGCAAAATCATCTAATCTAATCTAGACACCTGTCATTGGAGCCCCTAATCAAGCGCAAACGCTATGACGACTGCGGGGTATTTTCGCGCGAGCTGTGGGGTTCAACGATGATGTATGTGGCCCTAGTTCAAGCCGGTTCATCCTGGTTCGCCGCAGCTGCGAGGATAGACATCTGGTGGCGAGAATGCCAGTTCGCGCGGTGGCTGCGGCTTGGCTGCGCAACTTCAAGGTCCGACGGAAGAACTGCGATTAGATTGTATTTCGCCGTCGCCCCCGGATTTCAACGCAGCAGCTCCGTTAAATGAGCGAGGTTTACTACGGTGTTGGACGGAAATGAACAGCGGCTCGGACTGATTACATATGTACGAGTCCACGTTTGTCCATCTTCCCAATGCAATTCATTTTGTCGTGATTATCTACAAGGGTGTTGTGTCTCAATCTTATCGTCTTATCACAATTGCCTTGTTCTGATCTTCTCCGTTGTTGTCCATTGAATTGCCAACAAACCAAGACAAAAGCACAAAAGTCCCACTTGCCGTGAATGCAATCACAAGAGGCGCGCAACAATAAGCAAACCCACACGAGTCAGACTCGGCCCAGCTCAACTCAGACAAGGCATGGACACCAAGACGGAAGCAAGATATTCCGATCGCCGATCAGGACAATCCGAAACGAACTGAAACAGGCTGACCTGAGACACGACGAGGAAGTTTCGTCCACCGCAACGGGCGTCGCTGTAAATCCCATTGCCAATGGGAGGCAGGAAATTGGTTCTGTGTGTGCGCACCCGCGAGGTATTTGAATTTGAACTTGCGGCCGAATCGTCAGCAAGATTTGCGAGGCCCGTGGTTGGTATGGCAGAAGGGCACAGTCGCGTCGAACGGTAATCAAGTCAGTAGAGTCGCGGAGGGAACCTAGTAGATACCGGTACGATCGGGTTGGGGCAGCTGGTCAACCTGCCAAGAGCCTGCGTTGACGTTGGTTCCGGTGCATTCTAGTCGCCAGGCAGTGTAGAGTGTTGGAGGACGCGCAGATCAGCGCGAGGCGGTACACCCGACTTGCGTTGCAGTGCATTGGGTGCAACACGGAGGGCGCTGGGCCCTGATGTTGTGCGCCCGCTTGATTAAGTCTGTACGAGAATTTCGAGCTGGTTCAATGCGCGCTTTGACGTCGAGAGTGATTTGAGCTGGGGCCAGCCGCCCGAATGTTCCAAGCGTTGTCAAGCAACCCCCAAGAGTCGGTGGTCAAAGCGAGGAGGTTGAAGGGAACTTCGAAATCCACACATCATCTGGGTCAAAACACAAACAGTGGAGGACCCGACCAAGCGCGAGCCAGCTCGAAATCGAAATCAAATTCCAAGCGCAAGTGTAGGTTGAATTTGGCAACGACGTCGAGGGATGTGAATGAGTGTAATCAGTCCAGCCAAGCCAACCGAGTAGACCCACTCCGCCACGGCATACTCGACCGGCGGACACACCATAGCTGATCCAGCCCGTGGATCTCCGCAAATCATATTCAGCGGGATTCGGGAGTCGGACGGACACGTCCAACATGATATGATATGGCACCCCACAGAGATCCGCGCACAGTGACAGTCTGATCATGACAGAGTGAGGGGCTAGCGGGTGGGGGCGGGGGTGGGGCGGGGCGGGCACGGGGTTGGAGTCGATGATTGATATTGTCAATGTCAGTAATCTCCATCCATGTCCATCGAATATTCATCTGGACATCGACATAAGTACTCGCGCGCTGCTGTCCGTGATTTTCTCTTCTGGAATCGGAACTGTCACTTTGCATAAGTGATGAGTAAGGAATGGGGAGGAGTTCGGGAGAGTTCGGGGTACGCGGAGACCTCGGCATGCACCCATAGCCTAAAACTGATTTCCGCGGAGGGGAGGCGATGTGCTAGTGAGATTAATATATTGATATTCAAGGTAAGCAACGGTGACGGTGCCAGCTCCGAGTTGTCCGAGAGAGAGAGAGAGCGAGGACGCAGACGCCGTTGAAAATCCGAATCCGAATCGGAGGCGCAGGATTGTCGGCGGTGCGTACACAGATATAGACATTGTCAGAATCTGACTATGTACGAGTGAACTTCGGGTCGAAATGCGCAGGCACAGGCAGGTGATTCCCGGCGTCCCCGAGGGCGAGTCGGAGTCGGAGAGGCGATGCGATAAGCTCGCGGACCGGGACCGGGATACTAAACTTGATGCGAGATGCGAGATAGCGCTGAAATGTCGGGACTGGACTAAGAATGTCGACCGGGTATTGGGACCACGGGTATACGGGTATACGGAGCCTGGATGGAAGGGCATGAGGTATGGGCGAACGTGGATGAAAGAAAGCAAGTCGAGGCAGACAAGACAAAGAGTGCATGCAAGACCCGATCCGCTCCACAGACTGTACTTGTCCGATAGGATGCTACTGCGATGAAAGGGAAATGAAAGGGCATGGGAAGACTCTCGAGCTTGAAAGAACAGACAAAGACAAAGACAAACGTGGGATGACCATGGGATCGTCGGACAAAGAAACAAAGAAAGCCGAGCCAGAGCCAAGGATGAAGGGGAGATGACCCGACCCGGTCAAAGAACGAAAGAAAGAGAGAAAGAAAGAGATGCCGCTAAGATTACCGCGCGCAGACCCGTGAGCAGATTTACATACATCGTTATCCGTCGATCATGAAAGGGAGGATTATTGAAAGGACGATGAGATGGATGGATAACCGAGCCCGAGAGAGAAGACGCCGGTGGGAGGAACTCGAGGCTGCTGGCATGCACGGATTATCGCTTATTCTTAGCAGATTCTCACCCAGATGAAAGACATCTTGTCCGAGGCCAGGTCGATTATCATATTAGATCAGTCAGCGTGTAGGGCATCTCGGACCGGAGTGCGACTGGCGAGGAGATGGCAGAGATCCGCTTGTCGTGGACGGAAGGGAAGGTGAGGTGTGTGCGGGCACGAGGTTCCGCATGCGCCGCGTGAAACAAAGGGAAGGCAGGAAGGAGGGAAGGAGAGAAGGATATCAAACAAAGGGAGGGAGGCATGAAAGGGAGTCTCGAGGCAAGCCGCGTTTGCGGGAAACGAGGCCGTTATCAGTTGACTGAATGTCTGAGTCACCGAGACGGAGAAACGCCGAAAGACGGGGATATACGTGTCGGCTGATCGGGCGGGTTGCTGAGTGAGTGGATTAGTGAGAAACGTGCTAGGAATGCGATAGATTCATTGAGGCCAGCAGCAGAGGAGGACGAGGAAGGGCGGCATGCAGAGCAGCCATAGGGCAGCAATGCGGGACAATCGCAGGTAGTCGGAGGAAATGGACGCCGAGACGAACTGAGCCGGTTCAGTTTGTTTGGCTCGGCTGACAGCCCGATGCCACGCCAAATCGGGCTGGTCATCCGCTTTGAGACGACCCTCATAAAAGGGCGGCCTCTCTCTCCGGTGACACCCCACACCGCAGTCACCCATCTCGACGACGATGACCCGCTCCTCTTCGCCCAACGGCGCTATCGAGTTCAGCTACGAGTTCCCTCGTGCATCTACATCTGCCCTCCCCGTCCCCACACCAAGGAGACCCCGCTCTCCTCAGAGCCACACCCTGCGCCGGCCCTCGCCTACGAGGCACTACCAGTCGGACATTGACGACGATGGTACTGACGACGACGACGAGTCGTTCGGGTACCCACACTTCCGCCCGACGGGCAACCAATGGGCACGGGCACCCCAGCCCTCGTACGCCTTTCCCTCTTCTTTCGACAGCGAGATGTCGGCGCTCTCGAGCGTAGCCTCGCAGTCCCATGCACCAAAGAAGATTCGCAAACCCCACCACGTGCGCGCCTCGCTCGACGAGCCGCCCTCGCCCTCCTACTCCTACGACATCTTCGACGAGCCTTCGTCTTACTCTGACAACGATGTCGAGGACGACGACGAGGCGATTCCCGAACCCACAACCCCCTCTTCCTCGCCCTGCACCTCGCTGCGTCGAGAATGGGTAGCCCTCAGCCTACGCGTTCAATTTGGTGTCTTCCGTGCCAAGCGGAGGATACGAAACATGCACACCATCGCGCGGGTGACGAGTCTCTGAGTCTGAGCTCGTCTGGTTGGCTGTCAATTTCCTTCTCTCGCTATCGAATCATGGCTGCACCTACATTATCTGCGCCACATCATATCCGCCTGCGCCACCTTTGCGTCCGCGCCATTCGCATTTCTCATTTCGGAACACTTTTTGTATATGCATTTTCCCTGTAGCACATTGTCACTTGTACCACCACTATGCAATCAGAATCGTAGACGTTCATGCCATCCATCTCTTGTGTCTTGAGGATGAGAAACTGGGACCCACGGTGACTCGAGTCAACCAACTTGCACGTGCCTGCTGCGCGTCATGAGAAATCTATATAAAATGACGCGTCGAGGCCGGTCATGGGATTGTTTCGAGTGAGAATAGCTGGGGGCGGAGCTTGGGGGCGTGTCCGTGTATAATCTGACTCACTCGGTGTGCATGGCAGAACAGCAGGTGTGCTATGTAACACTGCTGTGCGATTCATCGTACGGAAATTCGGAAATCGGCGAGTTCTGGAGTCGGCGAAGCTGTGGGGGCATCGTCGGCGAATACGCGTGTTAAAAGGCAAGAAAAGGCGCGTGATATTCGATTCGTTCGTATTCCACGATTCCATCTGACCCCGAGCTCACCCGATTCCAACCGCGCAGCGTCGACGTCATAACCCGCACACGGTACACGGTCTCTGGTACTAGTGCGAATTCGAATCGGAATAGGCCCGTCGTACTGTAGATAACGGTTCGGACGCGTCGAGCGACGTCATTGCAGGCAGGCAAATGGCAAACTTTGGCAAATGAATGAACGAACGCCTCGAGGCGGGCCGTGGAAGAACTTGAGAATTCGGACGCGTCGATGTCATACATATTGCCGCCACAATCCCAATCGTTGGTTGGAGTTGATTTGCAAAATCAGAGCGAAGAGATAAGAACCGGAATGGAAGGGAACGTCGATCCGGTGATGAGGGTTCGGCCTCGGCCATCTCGGCGACGCGTGCCTGTATTCTGCACATTCAGGTTGTCCATAGTATTTTTCGGGATACCTATTGGTCGCACAATAGACATGAGCAGGGTGTCAACCACCCGCACATGCAACTCCCTCCACCGATGGTGTTCACGCGATGGCCGACGCCATAATGATATTATGGTATATCCAACCGACGACCGTACACCCAGAGAGCTCCGCAATTCTCTTCCAGAATGCGACTCGGAAGCGGGCGGGCGTTGCTACGCCGGGAGGGAGGCTAGGTGATTATTCTGGTTCGTTCTCGGACGTGATTCCAACTAGCAGCACGTGAAATGGAGCGGAATAACTGGTCTACCCCTCCGTCCTCAACGCCCATTCACCCATTGTTCCGGGGTAGCCCCAAAATTCCGTCTCGGCACCTCGATCGCTCCCGCTCCCGTCCCGAAGGCTGAATACGTGCCAGACAAGATGTACAGGAGCAGGCACGACCGTTGAGAAATGAATTTCTAGGAGCCGCTTCAAGTAGACTCTGCACGATCCGCTACGCCATGCCACGCGAGTTTGAAAGATTGAAATATAGGGGTGTCCCGATGCGAGTTTGACTCTTTTGATGTGGGAAGCGAATCGGATCGGTGTGCTGCCAATGATAGGAGGCGAGGAGAAACTCTGAGTGAGATCTTGGCGATGGCTGGATAACTAGTCCAAATATCATCTATATTCTGCATCCCGTCCGCAACCCATGAGATTAGGCTGAGCTCAGAGTCAGGGGAGCGGAGCGGAATCATCATGGAAATGGATATTATGGAATCGATGACACGCTAAGCGTTGCCCTGTGTGTGCCCAACTGCATTGAAAGAAGAAAAAATTGAACCTGCTGCAGGTAAGCAGTCTTCGAGCTGGCTCAACTCCAAGCCTGTACTGGTTCGTCACTATTCCTGCAAATCGTGCTCGAAATCACGATACAATGCAGAGTTGGGCTGACTTTCAACTGTAATTTCAGTTTCACTTGCATGCAACGAAATGATCGTATGTACTTCACCTCAGGGAGCGCATCGAATCGAAGCGTGGTCGGTGTTAGTCGCACCGGCGCTCAGGCCTCAGGCTGCCCATTCCACCAAAAAGCCTGTCTACAAGCAAGCGTGTAAGCATGTAATTGGTAGGACGACAAAATCGGACTCACTCCTCACCCAAACATCCCTCACAAAGACATTCAACCTGAGACGAAATCGAAGGCATATCCGAGCCCGAATGTCCGATACGATACGATTCGGGTCGAGGCGTGGGGTCGCAGCCAAATCCGAATCCGAAAACCGCAATTGAATACTTACCCGGACGTGTCTCCGCTAGTCCGCCTGTTGGCAGCACCCAGGCGCTCAGCTGTCAAGTGATAGATCTGCGTCTACCTCCAAGGCGCCGGTGAGCGACATAATCAAGAAGCAAACTGGCTCGCTTACATACTCTGAGTTGAAGGATAGCCAGCTGGCTGGGAAGATAGGAATCCGAGCAAGATTGGATGAACGATGCACGCACGCACACAGGCCGGTGAATCAGAAGGCAGATTGGGAATATTCATTCGAAGAGAGCAAGAGAAAGGCTAATCATAGCGCCGAGCTGGCGCGTCAGAAGGCGGCGTGCGATTCTGGACTTTGGATGGTGCGTGTAGAGAAGAGGAAGATAAAGACGAAGTACTGCGCGGGGATAGACCACAGAAGGAGGAGGGCGCACGCGAAGTCCAATTTCGAAGAACCTGGATCCTCAGGCGGGATTAATGAATGAATAACAGATATTGAAATGGAAGTGAGAAGTGGCGCCGGGACTGTGGGGTACCGGTGCGGAATGGAATGCGGGAGTGCGGGGTTCGGTTTGCGGGTTGGAATTGGAATCAGTGCATCCATCTTCTGATGAACGAATGAGCACCAGAAGTTCACGCACAGGCTTGGCACAGGCGCGAAAAAAGAGCAACATCGGGATTCATTGAAACAGGGGAGGTGTGAGGATGCTCAGCATTGCACGCAGATTCGATTCGGAGGTGTAAGTAGAGAGGCGGCAGGGAGGGAGGGCGGCCGTTATCTAAATAGTCTTGAAGCCACGAGCGAGCACAATAAACGTAGCCCAGAGTTAACCCGACGCGTGTAGATCCATGGCCAACGGCGAGTACAATGTGTTTTGCATGCGAAAAGAACGCTCGCGAGCTTGAAGATCGAGGGTACCGGTTGGTGTATGCGCTGTTGTGATGCGATGCGATACGGCGCCGCGCCGCGAAGGTGCAATAGTACCTAGACGAAGCTAACTAGAAACTCAGAGTTGCGTTTCGAAGATGGATGACGTGGACATGGTACTTAGTGTGGTACGATTCCTTTCCAAAATCGAATGTTCCGTCGTCGAATGGTGATAGCGATATTCTTCGAAGTCGGTGACGGCGCGGGGCCTCGACTCTTTCCCCGCGTTGATGCGGCGGTTGCAGAATGGAATGGAATGTAATTTTCCAACAGCGAACCCCTGATATTTACCGAAGCCGATTGAGACGTGGTACCAGAAATCGATATCATGCCGCGAAACGGCTTGCTGCTGAGCATGCGTCGTAGGCGAGGGAAGCGCTAGGAGGCGCAGAAGGCCGAGGGGGTGCGCGCTTGGGGCGCGCAGTAAGCATGTCAAGGTACATGCATCAGACGAATATAGTGCGCGCGGGTTATCAAGTGTCATCGCACACGACTGCGGGTCTGTGAGATATGATAATGTATTGGATTCTGGAAGGGAGATAGACACACGAACCAGCTCGGATGCGATCTGCGGGCTGGCTTCGAGTTGACAGCAGTCTGTACGAGAGAATCCGGGGTGTGGTGGGGTAGCGCAGTAGACGCCCAACAGCATGCACACCTCACAACCCAGAGAAAGGAAAAACAGCATGTCACACGTGCATGGGAGGGGCGCGATTGTGTGAGAATCTCGCGGAACATGAGGCGGGATGGACTGGCCGGATATGGAAGGCTGCTGTGTTGAAGCTCCGACATGAGGCCGATAGAATAGTCTCCCAGAGAAAGAGCCGCGTCAGCTGAGCTTGGCTTGTCGACGTCGCGTAGCATATTGCCGAGTCGTTTCTTGCGATTGGCGGCGATCAGAATGAGGCAGAGAGAGAAGGTGTATTCCCGACAGCGAGCATCCTAGCCGAGACCGACATCGTTGCGACGAGGAATGACTCGAAAAGACATGCCTTATCGGATCTTGAGGCGTACTAATCCGGGCGTTAATCAGTCTCGCGAGGCAAACAGGCTTTAGCCTGATATACTGATATAGCCTAGAGCAGCAGACATGGAGCCAGCTGTAGTAGCAGAGCAGACCGTATGAAAGCATGCTTGTCTGCCAAACCAGCTCGGCACGGGGATGCAAGTCCACAAGAGCCTAAACGCAAGGGCGACAGACAGGCAAGACGGGATGTGGGGCCAGATGGATGCCTAACCGATGAAGTCAAAAATGAGCGAAAGGGAAGGAGACGCACGGATGGATATAGAATATTACAACGTCACCAAAAAAGTTTCCGGGATTCCAAGCACCGTCGACAGAGCTCCCAACAAGAGGCGTGCGGGAGCAATCGGAGAGAAATTTGTACACGTATCGGGGAATGCGGGGCCAGTAGAGACCGAGTCCTTGTGGTCAGCCCCCATCCATACGCCAGCGTTCCACGCATCCCGGGCCCAGGTGGCACCAACTCGGAAAAAGTTCGTCGAGAGTGAAGTACGATGAGCCAGCTCATCCGGGAGTGACGGCGACATTGAGCATGGTTTTGTTCTCGTGGATGCGGGAACAGTCAGGATCATTATAGCGCGAGAAGATCTCAGGTTGGCGTGGCGCGCCAAGCACTGGCAGGAAAATTGTCAAGCTGAATGTACCTGCGGCTTGTACATCAGTAAAACTACAAGAAGCACTCTGAGGACTTTGAGGACTTTGGGAAGTCCTCAAAAACCTCAGAGACCCGTTCGAGCCCAAAGTCCATAGGTCTTTGTACAGTAGGGTCCACATGCACTGGAAAGCTTCTTTGGTCTTTGAAGACTCTGTGAAGTCCTACTCAGCCATTGGAAAGTCGTCTTGAGAACTTCAAAAGACCTCAAAAAGCACTGCAGATTATATCAAATGTAATTCAATTCACGGCTACACACATACATGTACTATGTACAGTGAGAAAAATTAGGGAAAGGGTCACAACGACGACGCCACGGCTCTCGGATGGCAGTGCGGCGGGGTCGGACTCGAGGAAGGAATGATATAGCGGGGGCGTGCGGAAGAGGGGCTATTCGGCGCGATGCGGGTGTAGTGGAGGATTGGGTGGGGTGGACCGGAACGGGAGGGAGGGAAGATGTAAGAAACGGTGGAGGGCGGGGTAGAGGAATGGTCTGTCGAGCGCAACGCGACAACCAATAGGGCGTGGGAGGTGCCCGATAGAAGTGGGTGCGACGTGACGTTGCAGATGGAACTCAAGGGAACAGTTAGTTGCCAAGTGCCGATGAGTCGCTGCAGGTGCAGCCTAGGCGGCAGTGTCGAGCCGTGCGGAAGGGGCTTGGCTTGTGGACGTGAGCCTCGCGCGGGTAGGCAGGTATGCGGATGTGTGCTTGCAGACAGATGGACGAGACTTGAGACTTGCGCGCCATGAGCCTTGATGTACCAGAGAGGCGGGGACAACTTGGGCTTCGCGCAAGTGCTTCAGGGTATTGAGAAGATAACGGCTGGCATGTCGGAAAAATATATTTAGCCTTATAATCCCAGGAGCTAATAGGTCAAAATAAGGCATCCTTTTTAGGCATTGCAAGCGCCCTATAAGCCACGTCAACTCTCATCGCCAGCCAGCAGCCTGCCTCGCAGCTCTTCGACACAGCCCAGCATCTTCTGGGAGGACGATAGTCACCATCCACATTCCGACCGCGCACAGTGCTGCCACCAACGCCGCTCTCTTCGCCTGCACGCCGTTTCGCGCTTGCTTGCCCGAGCGCTCGAGAATTGCACGAACGACAAGATCCAATGAAAGCGAGGAGAGTCTTTGAGCACGGATTGGAGCCCAGAGTGGTGTAGGAGTACGTTTGCTGCTGCTCTCGCCCTGTATTTGTACTGACAGCACTCGATATCCTCTTACAATTCTCGGCTTCCAACGACAACCACCATTATCATACACTACTCAAAGCCAACTGGTGCTGTCGAATACCATGCGACCTCTTCATGTACCTCCACATTCCATATGGGAAATAAAACATGTTTGCATCTACAATTGGTCGATTTGTTTCATTCTACGCGACATATCTGTGTCCACAAGGTCGAAAACGATGAACTCGCCAAAATTGTCAAAGTCTGGGACGAGCACGGCCCCGCGAATGATTGAGTGCGCCGAGATGAACTCGGAGTTGACCCTCGGCTTCGCCCGTACCCTGCGGAAGCGCAGCAACCTGTCCTTCCTCGATACCCGACCAACCGGAGCATCCATTGGCTGGATGAGCGCAAATGGATGTGACTTGTCCTCAACCGTGCAAGAAAACATGTAGACCAGTTGCGCGAAGATGGGTCGGTCTGCTGTCTGCACTAGAACGCAGTCGAAGCGCGCTTGGCCGTGGAAGTCGGGGTTGCATCTGAGGTAATCTGACGTTGACTTCCATGTACCCAGAGATTCGTAGTGGACCTTGAGGAATCGGAAAGGCGTGATCTACGAGGAACACATTCAATTTCGGGTGATCCATTCACGAAAATGGAACAAACCGTGTCAAGTCCGTTGAAATGTATTCGTCGCCCGTTCGGCAAGTTATACCCAAAGGTGGGTAGGAAATCGGAGAGAAAATCACCAAACCGCACGCGAAAACGGGTAAATGCCGCGTCGGGGACCATCTGTTCTTCCAGTACAGAAAACGCCACCGGCTTCGTCTTTGAACCAATATTGATATTGGAAAGAATCGAAGGCTCTGTTTCTTCTGAGGCTTCGTCTGGATCTTCGTCGAGGGCCTCGATCTGTTCCCGCACAAATGTGGCTACCGCACGCCGGTGATCGTGCTTGACGAGCTGAAGCGCGGTGAGGTTGTGCACGGAGGACAAGAGAGGATGCAGCTTACTTGGGCGGTGACATTTTTGAAATTTGTGAGCCTGTGGTACGTGTTGCGGTCCTGGGCGTGCATCGCTTCGCTTGGTTTAGTGCCAAAGTTTCTGCACGCTCCTTTGTTTTCTATATCCGTGAAGGCGTGCTGGCGAGCATGAAATTTTGGGAATTTCCAGCTTTTTTCAGCGTATACCGTTCCTTCGCAGGCGTCGATATAGTCCTGGAAGCAAATAGTCACTGTAAGCACTCACATGAATCTCGAGAGCCAAGAAATTGAAATCATACCTTCACAATGCTGTCGAACTCCAGAACCTCACGTTTGCCTTCAGCAATCGTTTCCGTCGTATGGACTTCGAGCTCCAGCAACATGTGATACTCCAAATAGCTGCGGAGAACTTGAAGCAAGAGAAGGCCAGCATCGTCAACAAGCACATTGTGCGCAACGAAAAGCATCATCTTGGAGATGTCGTCGTGCTTTGAACCATCATTGAATGAAGTGTTCATGATGTTTTCGAAATGGCCAAATCCTCGCCAGCGTGGGAATGCAGCCATCCTTCACGATGTGAGCTCTGGTACAGCAGATATGCTTGCTTGAGACTCACTGTGTGTCAATTTTGACGATAGCTGCTCGGCCAAGCTCTGTAACCCGAGCTTTGATCTGCGTAAATTGATGATCTCCCCACAGGCCACCCCCGTCTGCGTGCAGGGGATCATACGACAACGCAGAGTGAGGATCGGCACCTTTAATATTCCAAAAGACATTCTGGCGAACTGTAAGCACATGTTCAATCAATAGGAAAAATAATGTTGCCTCAACGTCGCGCATTCCGTGATCTTTGAGAATCTCTTCTTTTTCGGCAACGGTTCTCTTCGCGCGAGCCTCCTTGAGGATTTCCTGAGTCTCAGTTGCTGATCGTTTTGGGTGCTCTTGCGATAAATCATCCTGTTCGTTCCACGGGACAAAACAGATAGGGCATGGATATAGACATTGTAGCCCGCGGATGAGGGCCATGACACACCTGGATAAAAACTTGTCAGTGATTCGGCGCATGAAAACCAAACCACGTACGCCTCTTCATAATCCGCAGCTAATATTAAAATTATGGGCCAAAGCCAGCGAAGGATGTCGTCTCCGCACTGAGTCCAATCACCCACCTTCGCAGGCTCCACGAGGGACTCAAGCAGCTTGTAGAATGCTGCATGCCAGACAATATTTTTAAAGTTGGCAAATCGCGGTTTATTGTGCTCCTCAGGATCGTCCGGAACCTAGAATAACGCCTCAGTCGCTCGGACACATAAAACGGCAAATATGATAACATACTATTGGCTGATGCCCCACCACTTGTCCACCTCCGAATCGAGTAGTATTACGAATTTCATCTGGCATGTTTGCAATTCTGGCGACCACAGCGTATGCTTTCTGAGTTCCAAATGTTGATAGCTTCGATTTGTCGGCGTAAACGACGAAGCATACAGGTTTTGCTGCGGGGTCTTTCGGTAAGGAAGACTAAAATTGAATTATGAGCGCCATTGGAAGGAGAATACGACTGAGAGCTCACTTGTGCAGCCCAAAAGGCATCGGCAGTCTATGGCTCATGGTAGAATCGAGTATACACGTCGCCGTTGAATTTATACACCTTTTCGGCATCCCAAACGAAACACGAAGCAAGGCGAGGATCTTGAACAAGACTGCGAGCCCAGTCCCACAGCGGACGAGTATATGTATCGAAGGTGGTATCTTCTTGTTTGAACCTCACCGTGACGGTCCCGCGTTCAAACTGTGTAATGAAGGATATAATTCAGCCAACCAGCGACAGGGGAAAAGAAACAACTTCCCTCGGTACATTTATGAGATGCCAGGTCCCATAGTTCATCAAGTTCTCGCTGACCAGACAAGGTAAACTCCTCTGGATTGTGCATAGCCCGCCGAATGATGGAGATCAATGCCCCCGTCGCGGTTTTGGTGAGCATATTGGTCTCGCAAAATTCGGCAACTTCAAAATCCAACCGAGTGCGAAACGGCCGCCATGGCTCGGGATCGACAGGTGGTAGCGGTTGAGCAATCGTGGACATTACATACTCACGGTACGAGAGGAACACAGTCCCTCGCTCACTGTGAGGATGGAATACACGTTTAATTTCCTCTGGCGGCGGCGGGCTCTGGTCGGATTCGGGTGGACTATGGCACTCCTCAAGATGGGGGACCTCCGGGATATCGTTGTCGAAATCAGCTAGAAATAAGGATAAGAGCATTTTGAATGGTGTATGGCAACACACCTCCCATGATGATGTCAAGCCCTGTTTCCGCCATATGCGGCGCAAGACTTGAAGACGCTTGTGCTTGGTGAACCGGAACTAACGAATGTCACTTGGGATATTGGTTCGTTACCGGGAGGACAAAACTTACTGCCTGCAGCTGCCAGTTCTCGAGAAGCTAGTCCTAATTCAGGTGTTGTGTGAGCACCGATTCGAGCATAAAAGCGCCAAATGAACCTACGTTGTCGGGTTTCTAGCTGTTTGGCAACGAATTGTGTGTCGCCCCGCTCTTCAGCCGTCTTCTTCTCGCAGGCTTTTTTGTGTCCAGGAAACCCCTTCTTCTTCCAATAGCGGTTGCATAGGGTGCAAAGAATGTCCCCAGGGGCAGCCTTGAGCATGCTGGATCCGATACCGATAATCAGAGGTCGTGAATCCTTGGTGAATCTGACACTGAATACGACACGGAAGTCAGAGTTCAAAGTCGTCCGGGGCACAGATTCGGCGAGGATTGGAAGCAACTAAAGAGTTCGATGAGTGGACGATCTCTGAAATGCAGCAATGCTGGGGGTGGAATGCGGAAGAGAAGTGTTAATGATCATGATGCAGATCACATGAGCGTGGCATTTCAGCTGCTTAATTCTCTTCCTCCAACCTCCATCGTCTGCGGTAATCCATCCCGACGGGCAGCCTGATATGTTCTCTTTCAAACCACTTGGACTCTGGGAGTCAAGACCTGGGATTTCCAGCCACCCCGACGTGCAAAGATAAGAAGCTGAGCAGTCGTCGTATCGATTTTTTTGGGCCTGGGTGCGTGGCCTCGTTCAATCTTCTCATCTTTTGTCTGACTAGGGCTACAGTCCTCTCCAATTACACCGACCACGGTGACTTTGCGTGGCAATAGGGCCTTTTAATTCAGACACAGACGCAGACTAGGATTGGGAAGCCAGGCTGGCTCGGAAACGCTCAAGCGCGGGAGCCTGCACTAATATCCAATGGCCCGTAAGTCGCAAGAGCTGGTGTGCATGCACTCTACCTTCCTTTGCGTTCTATAGAACGGCGCCCTGGCACCGTCAATGTGCGGGAGCTCCCGCTCTCTGCCCTCCTCTCTCGCGGTCACGGGGGCTGCTGCCTCCTAATGCTGTATGCATCTTTGCCCGAGGCACCTCAATCGTTACCCTCTCAAGCCTGTCAACGTCTCTGCCTCTATTCGGGATCGCATGTGGCTACATGGGTGCGAGGTACGTGCTATGGGCGTCACCCGCGGTCGCGATATTCTGAAATGTGAGCAGAGGTACGGCGGCGGAATCAGTGGCGTGAAGAGAATACGCCGGAGGCCGGTTCTCTCGCTCCGCTTCGTGTGATGATACTCCCTCCGGGTCTGAATCGTCTCCCGATGCTGTCCACGCCTCCGTGGATACTTGCCTCCCTCCGACACCCAGTGGTAGCTGTGGGTTGTGCCAGACCTGTTCTGGCTGGTGAGTCTCTTCCATCTGTATCCAATGTGTCCGACCGCTGACGCAAATCCGAATCGTAGTGCACTGGAGCCTGAGATCGATTTGTATTCTAATTTCCTACTTTTGAAATGTTGCAGTAATTTGTATTTCTTCCATCCTCATTGTGAATCTTCAGACAGTGTACGAGCAAGGTGGGACCTTCAGAAACGGCCTATAATTATGGTAGGTAACCAGACAACTTACGTGCATTCCCTTTTCTGAATCTGGAGCTCACGGAATGTCAAGTATACTTTCGGTGAATTTTTCTTTCCTTTGTCTTCCTCTCTTCCTCGCTCACTCCAGGACACTATGGCGGAACCCAACAACGAACCGTCCGCAGACATGGCAGAGTACAATGGCGCGTCGCGCGCCGCACTTCTTCAGGTAAGCAACTTAATATAACCGTTATCCTTCGTGTCCAAGCCTAACCCAAGCATAGGCCCTCAAGGACAGCCAGGTGGAGAACGGCAGACTCCGTGCTGAAAACGCCAGACTTCGTGACGAGAATAGTAATCTCACGGCCACGTCCACGTCCACAAAGAAACGACGGGGGCAAACCGACGACAAGTTAGGATACAAGACCCATGTCATTGGCTGGGCGAAGAAGATTCTCTTCACTCGAGCCCTCCTTATCGACACGTCGCGGTTCTGCGAGCGACCTAATCCATCCGCTGATCCCATGGCGGTCTTCGAAGGCGGCGACGACAATCACGCGCAGTCGGTCACCACTGCACTCTATGAGGAAATACCTCCCAGATTCCACGAGATTCTTGACGCGTCCAAATACACGAATCTGGCCAAGGATGTGAGTGTTTCAATTTGATTCACGCGCCAACATATTAATGACCCAAAAGTTTGTTCGCGAGCACGGAGACGCGCGCTCCACTCTGATCAGCAACATACGCAAGAATCTTCCTGCCATACTTCAAGGGTGCTCTATTGACTCTTCAGAGCTTGGCCAGTTTCTAGTGGCCAATGCCGATAGGAGTAATAGTGCCGCTTTCAAGGGCCTCCTCCAGTTTCCTCGTGACAAAAAACCGACCCTCTTCGCACCGATCTTGTTTCCCCGGCTCACCCAGGTCATGACGGACATCTTTCTTGGTCCTCCCGTCCAACGAGTACGTGACAGCCCTCTTCCATTATTGCTTGTTAATGATGTCACACAGGTGCATCGGCTCATGTACTACGGGCCCGGTAGTCTCGTATTGGGCAACAAACCGGCGTCGAACTCGAATGGTGTCAAACTCCATCTTAAAACTGTGACTGCATCCTCCATTGCAGCGTCAGCAACGTTGGTGTGTGCTCAAATTACCTGGCTCCATGTTCTCAGCTAACTTGCATCTCAGCTTCGGTTCGTACTCTCGGTTGATAAGGAGTGGTCGTCCACGGGAGCAATCTCCAAGATCACCTGGGAGGAGGACTACAAGAGTTATCTAAAAATGCTCACCGAGAACAGCCACGCTGACCACGTCAAGAATATATTCAAAGTTTTCGGGCAGTTTGTTTTCTCAGGTGTCAAACTCGCCAATGCTGCGGAGGAAGACGCAGACGAGGGAGTGGAATCTGAGATAGCCGATGCGATGCAGCGCTTTGAGCTCGGGGATGATGCCGATCTTGCACGGGGAACAGCAGAGGAGGGAGCGGGGCGTGTGGAGGGCAGACTGCAGCTTGAGACCCAGAGTGATGAAGCTCAGAGCGGGGTTGACGAGGCTGTAACAGAAGAAGTGGCCGAAGTTGTGCACCCAGCGCGGGGAGGGAACAGAGGTGGTCGGCGGGGTCGGGGAGGTAGAGGACAAGCCGCGGGAAGAGGAGGAAATGAAGCTTATGTCCCAAGCCCTCCGGAGTCTGAAGCCCCTCGTCGGGCCACACGAGCGTCGCGTAGCGCGGCGTAGTTAGCGAGCAAAAAAAAATTGGTAGTCAAGCGTTTTCGAGTAGCGTGACTGACCCGAAAGAGAGTATATCATGGCCTGCTTTCTATTCCTATAAAAGCACTGCCTGGTGTAGTGGTTAATGATCTCTGATTGCTCCGTGTTTGACATGTAAAGGTCTTGGGTTCGAATCCCGGTTGCAGCAGCAGCAGCAGCGGCTTGAATTCGTTTCAAATACAAAGAGCTTCAATGACATTACCTTTTGACCCTATTGGGCTTGCTCCCTCTTCCAATTGGAATCCCTTCAAGTAATATTGCCTTATAATGCCGCCTGTCCTTATCATCACGGCTTCACCCAATCATCACCGGCCAACTAATTAGATTGGCTCAACTAATCGGCACCTAAAAAGGCAGGCTTTGCCTGATGGCCTGATCGGCCATCACCAGTGATCTTAAGCCCACGTGCGTTTTTCCGACACAGGCGTTGGAGAGGGACCGGCTTGACACGACTTCGGCGGGTGTGGGCAGGAGGCTGCCAGGAGCGGACTCGGAGCACCAACGAGTAGAGGGAAGATGGTGGGGGAAGAGAAGAGGCAGCGGAGAAAATTGCCCGAAATCACGCCATCTTGCATAATGAGTCATCTTCCCGATGATCCGAGACACTCCGCTCGGATCAATCAGAAAGACTTGGCGAAATTTTGCTAAGTCCCCGCCCTTCACCCGGCCACCAGCCCCGCGCTACCCTCCACGGGCGTCCGTTGTCCCGCATCCTCGCAGATTCCGTTCTCACAGTATTCTCATTCACTCGCATCCACTAATTTTGCTTCCCGCGAGTCACAAGTCATCGATAAACCTGCGACAAACTCCCTGGACTCAAACAGCTCTGAATGGGCACATTGAGCTTTCTGAGCAGCAAGGTCTCTGAAAACTTTGACCCCTCGTTGATCTTTGAATAGTGCTGGCCAAATACGAATACGATACGCAAAATCGCGTATCATATTATATCCATATCGTATTCATACTCACTGAGCGTATTCAAATATATTTTGAGTATATTCAGATATGTTACTGTGTCCAAAAATCATTCAGTGTCGGGGTTGAAATCACCTTGAAACATGTTCAATTTGATGTTCCTGCAGTCCTTCAACATCCCAGATGCATTAGGGTGCCAGAAGTGGTTCAATCCTGCCATTGCCGAAAGCTTGGGCTCCAGATCACATCATTTTGATTGATATAGATGAGGTAATCTGACTGACCAGTGGCTGATGCGACACTCCAATGGGCACTCAGGGGTCTAAGATGCATTCTAATGTCTTCGACTGCGCTCTGGGTCACTTTGATTACCCCCACAGGGGCTGAACTGGCTGATTTGGGGCTCTTTTCACGTATTTGAATATATTTGAATATATCTGAATACAGGCTCGATACAAGGTCTGCGTATCATATTCATATTCAACTGAATATATTCAAAATATATTATCACGTATCGTATTTTTGGCCAGCACTATCTTTGAAAATTATGCCCATTTTGGACCTGGCACCCTGGGAAGACCTTGTCGAGGTCAAAGTCCTACAAAGTCCTTCAAAGTTCAAGCCTCAAAGTCCGAAGACCTCGTTCAGAGTCCGAAGACCTCAAAGTGCTTTCTGTAGTTTTAACTTTTACTGATGTAGCCTGTGGGCCACAACGCGCAGGAGCGGTGCACTCAAGGCGAGTTCTTGGATGTAAAGGTGTGATATGCCGCGACGGTGTGCGTCGAGCGACACAGTGTATGGACATCTGAGTCGTCGGGAGGCCGCAGCCGCAGTGCGCAGCCGTCCTGAGCCAGCTCATCCGATGATGCCGGGCGAGATCCCGCCTATGGAATAGGCGCCCGCGGTATACATTGGTGGAAAGGCACGGGGGAGATGAGTGACGCGGGGCAGCAGATGGGCCTTGAGGAAGTCGAGGAGACAGACAGATCGATTTGTCATCGCATCACATCAGCCGGGTTTTCGGTCCGACTCACGACTTGCTCCCCTCGCCTTGCTTTACATCCTCCTGCACCCTATACCAACCCCGGGCCCTACAATTCTTGCTGACGATTCGGCCGCAAGTTCGAATTCAAATACCTTACACACAGAACCATTTTTTGGCTTCCGTTCGCAATGGGATTTACAGCGACGCCCGTTGCGGTGGGCGAAACTCATCGTGTCTCAGGTCAGCAGCCTGCTTCAGTTCGTTTCAGATTTTCGTGATCAGCGATCGGAGAATCTGGCTTCCGTCGTGAACCCATGTCTAGTCTGAGTTGAGCTGAGCCGAGTCTGAGTCGTGCGGAGCTGCTTATTGTTGTGCTCGGCCCGTGGGACTTTTGTGCTTTTGTTCTGATGACAATTCAATGGACAACAACGGAGAAGAATCGAACAAGGCAATTGTGACCAGACGATAAGATTGAGACACAATAGATATAGATAATCACAAAAAAATGAATTGCATGGGGAAGATGGACTCGCACACGTAATCCGTCGTTCATTTCCGTGCAACGCCGCCCTCGCTCATTTAACGGAGCTGTTACATTCAAATCCGGCGGCGACGGCGAAATACAATCTAATTGCGTTCTTCCGTCGGACCTTGCAGTTGCGCAGCCAAGCCGCAGCCACCGCGCGAATTGGCCTTCTCGCTAGTCGCCGCACAGCTGCGGACGAACCAGGATGAACCTGCTTGAACTAGGGCCACGGCCACATGCATCATCGTTGAACCCCACACAGTCGTCATACGATTTGGGCTTGATTAGGGGCTCTAACAGGTGCCTGGATTAGATTAGATAATTTGTTGACAGAGATCGGTTATCGAGTTGCCGAGATCAAGAGATAACAGTCGGAAGATTAATGTCAAGTCGACCTGGTAGAGTCGTAAGTATACATCGACTTGACATCGACTAGACATCTCACACTCATCTTGGGACATCTTTCGACGCTAGTGTGCTACCCCACAGAACCACCCGATGTTTTCCGCGGCATATCCAACTTGGTCGGAGTTCTTCGGAGTGCGGGGACAGTCGGTTCGATCTTTGACGTGCCCGACGGAATCGCGGGCCAACAATATACCGAATCGATGGAGCGTGGACAGAATGTGTCAGATGTCCGAGTCCGCTGCTATCCGATTTACCGTCGCCGAACCGGTACGAGCGTAGATTATCCAGGGCAACTCAGGCTCACTCCGGTTACTAATACTTCTGGAACGCGTAGAAAGATGTTACTCGGTGACTAGTCTGGACGAAAATCTCACCCCAAGCTGGATTGCCGGAACGCAAATCCCAGGGCGGCTCGTCATCTGGATTACTCAGAGCTCGCCGCAGTCGAGTCATCCTCTGTCATCCTCGGCTGACTGGTGCGTGGACATCCTGTGCACTGACGATTCTGCCTGACTCACCCGCACCTTACGCAGTCCCATTACTGTTCCTTCTTCTCAGGCTGGTTCGTCCGTGTTGGCAGGAGCGACTTCCGCGGAGAGTCTCTCTGGCATCGTGAGTGCGGTCCGGGGAACCCTGACAGTGCGGGCTTCTAGATGTCCCAAGTCCCTTGAGTACCGGGCACTCAGGAATCACAGCCGTGCGACCTGCGATTATCTAGGGACTACCTGCGAAGATAGGCCTGCGGCGGGCGATAAGATTCCCGGTGCGATTTTCCGGTAAGTAATTTTCCGGGACGGCGATTCAAGGCTGATAATGAAATCAAGGGTCTGCCGGTTGTCCGATAATCAACCTTGGTTCAAGGCTCGTCGGTACGGCTACTTGGTTACGAAGATCGCTGCTCGGGCTCTCATCGAACCTCAGTCCGGTTGGAATATCAAGTAGCCGCGGCAGGCTTCCAACGATCCAACGACGCCGGTCGTTAATCGCTCATTTTCTTGGACCCACCTCCTCTGGACCGAGCCGCCGGTGATGGAAAAAGGAATGGGGTTGGAAAATAAACGGATCACCCCGAATCGAACGGGCATCGTGCCTACCACTGACAGAGGGTGGGATCCATAACCTTCACCAACGGTGCTGGCATTTTCGTTAGCTTGTGAGCTCATCTCCATTCGAATGTGCACCGAGACCTTGTAGGTTGAAACATGCAGATTGTTTCCTCCCAGCCAACGCCTGCCGCAGCTCACCCGCACCACTCGAATGGGGCCCGGATCGATTGGGTTCAAATCATTATCACACACAATCTGTGAAGCAGTTGAATATGCGCATGGATTAGAGCGTGAGCCAGCGACGTGTCTCGAATCGACTCGGTCCACCATTCCCGCCCTCAGCGTCGCACCCCACAACACCAACCCCATTGAAATCACCCAGTCTTTCTCTGCAGAGAAGATCTGCTCCGTGACTTGCAACGACCAGCTTGGCAAAGTAGGTGGAAGAAATCCTCCAGTGTGCTTTTTCGGGGCAGGAACATGGCTCGTACGTCCCTCCCATTATCCATGATACACCCCTACTCAAGCCCCACTCACTGCGTGGCTCCAGTAGCCGCGATTTCGAAGTCAAGATCCCAAACCTCTTGCCCGATGAGCAGGGACTCGGAAATGGCTTCGTCAATACGGTGATCAATCGTAACACCTTTAACCACCATCGTGGCCTCATATACATCGTCCGTACGACACAAGATTTACTCGCCACTCCACCGGCCCGCCAGCTGGGCTGCGCTCGACAAGACGATGGCACAGGCAGAGGCCGGAAAGTCGCAAGGGTTTGCCAAGTTTCTCCTTGGCTCGTCAAACTGGATCAATGGTCGCAGACACTGTTCGCCGTTTCAGAGGGTGTGGTGTGCGGCAATATGTAGTTCTCTGATGGACCCACGACGATGCTGCGCAAAATCGGCTTGGGTGCGGTGAAGCCACGGAGGTCCTGGAACTTGGCGACAGCCATTTCGTTCAACAAGGCGGGCCTCAAGCGATCGTTGCAAGTCCGTGATTTCGGTATCCAACTGCGCGATACGGCTGCGCGCCGCTTCGAGTTCTGGGTAGGATGACGCGGCCGACATAGCGAATTTCGGATTGGCCAAGTGCCGGAATCTGTGGATCATAAGAGCCTGGATGAGTGAAATTTAGGGTGTGCAGACAGGGACGCACGAGGGTGATCCCCTACTCTGTCAAGAGGAGGGTTCTGTGGGGCTGAATATGTGATCTCCTACAAGGGTGTGCATCAAATCATGATTTTTAAATTTTGACCTCACTGCAATTAGGCGACGTGACCCACAAACTGCTCCAAGAGAAGCGTGTACCTTAAATGTCCACGGGAATCACCTTTCTGTACCGGCGATCATGTTCCGGTCCACTTGATATAGGCATCTGGTCCGCAACGTGCCGAAATGCTGCTGCAACGTCCGGATTGGCCTGGCTTTATTTTTTTAGGAGCTCCGACGACTCCATGGAGCCCAAATATGCAGTATTGACCCTGCCGGTGCACGGGGGTACATGCCATTTAAGAAAGCGATGTCCCGGTACATTATCTACTTTTGCCCGACACCAGGCAAGATTGTTGATGTAACCGCCGGCAGCGGATCGGCACTGAGGTATGTACATCAATGCACCCGATTCACTTTGTGCCACTGATCCGACGTGGATCTGCAACCAGAGTAGGGGAACGGTGCAAGCACCGCTATCCCGGCTGCTGGGAGCGTATTGACTTTTGCGTGGTGGATGCAAAGGACAAGCAAGGCACTCCTGACTTTCCGCCTCACACGTGCCGCCCGATTTAGTAATTTGATGGGGGCAGTGTGGGGCGGTGCTTTCGGCAATTTCTTCGGCCGTCAATAACATCATGTCTCCGAAGCTGTCCCTCTCACCTTGCTCTCACCTCACCACCTTCCTCGCCCTGCTCATCGCTGGCCCCACCGCCCCTCGCAGACTCTCGCATTGGCTCTCCCTCTCTCCAATACGCGTCCTTGCCCATGTCCCTTCCTCGCCCACTCGCCGCTTTGTGCTCCCCTTCCTGGCACCTGCCCACCCAGTATTCCGGCCACGCCCGTCGTATGGCGTCGCAGCACACCTCAGCGTCCACATCGCTCGCTCACACACCCGCACGCTGCACTCGCCCACGCCCACGATGCCTCCGAGTCCTCCTGACAGGACCGACCACCACTCGCCTGCACTCCCGCCCACTCGCTCGTCACACCACTCTCGCCACACACTTCGCTCACCTCTTGCCCATACCCACTCGCTGCGGCGACGTATGCCCGGGTGGCGGCTGCGTGAGGCTCCCACGCTCTGTGTCATCCCAATTCGCAAGCTTGCTGCTCGCTCGTCCGCACGCTCGCCAGCGGTGGGCTCGGCCTACCACTAGATAGTTATCCGTGTATTATTTATGTTCTCAATGTCTATGTCCCAATGTCTATGAGTCTGCCTACCTCCGTCTTGTAATAGGTACTTGTGCAATTGCTTGAGGACTTGGCGATTCTTGGGTTTCTTGCCGTGTGATCTGATCACTCATCCATCAGTTGCCGAACATGCACAGCCAAGCACTGCCCCCATCAAATTACTAAATCGAGCGGCACGTGTGAGGCGGAAAGTACGCAAGTCAAGCAAGGAAGCGAACACAGCCCTCCGATTGATCGGGATTCGGCATGATGACATCAATCTCATCTTGGACACGAACCACCATCTTGTTAGACCGGAATGCGGTCTGTCTACGAAAGGTGCCGATGGACAAGTCCCACTTTCGACACGACAGGCTGGATTCAAGCCTACCATCTTGTTGCACTCAGCCCGAATCGCCATATGTACAAATCATTCCACCAAGGCTGTGCGCTTGCTGTGTCATCTGACTCATCTCTCTCTTGCCGTCTCCCATCTCGCCTTTCCTCGACCCTCCATGCAGTCTTTGGGGAACCAGTCGCGCGTCAGCCTCCTCAGCTGGTGGTCAGACAGTAACCCCGGGCTCAAAGGGGCCACAATCAATCTGCATACCATGACCAAACCACTCCTGCGGCTCATGTCCATCGTCAAGCTCTCGAATATATCAAGAACAACAAACCACTGACCGAGGCGATGTTGGACATCTATTCTTCATACCTCGAGTGCGTGTTTCAAGCTTGACTACGGATCGTTCACCATGTGATAACTGTGGCCAGATGCAAATATGTGGCTAGCAGGACCAAGCTCAGAGTCTTGTCTTACCTGACCTCTAGGGCAGAATTGAACATGCAGGAGGCCCGGAGCATAGTCTATTCCGAGTCCTCCGTATTTGGCGAAATCACACAGCTCCTGGAGTCACCAAAGGCGTACATATGTCGGGAATCGGCCAAGCTGATTACAACGTTGGCGGACCCCAAGACGGGTGGAGTACCAATCAATGAATTGAATCGGATCGTTGAAAAGCTGGAATGGCTGTTGCGGTGAGTGTCCATTGATACTTCCACGGGTGTGACTGACTGACTCAATGAATGAGCCGGCTGATAGTCACAAAAATACGACCAAGGTCGAATCGATGCTGTTGCTAATCCAGATCGCTTTCTGGTCACTTCATGATTGTGATACCGGGCATGTCACTGACGCGGCCCCACTCAGCGAGATAGTATTAAAGATCTGCTCTTCATGCCTTCGGTGTGTTCTCTCATCTTCTTGGGTAACAGTTGATCCAATACACCTTTGCAGATCTAAAAACGTGGCTCCCGGGATGAAAGTTACAGTCTTGCGGCACCTAACATGGAGGATTGCCGCATTCGACGTGGGCGCACAGAGTATACTCTCTTCCTCCGCATTTCCCGAATTCCTGCAGCTTTCCGAATCATTGACCGGAGGACATATACAAGAGTGTCAAGATCCGGGTGGAACTTGGGCGCGAGTGGCAGGCGGCTGCGAATGCTTTCAAGTACGTGCTTTCTCTGCTGTGGATGCGGCTGCTGATCGTGGCTGTTAGCCTGACGGCCTTGAAGAATCTCAAGGCGCTTGCAGCTGGGGCGACGGGTGAGTGTTTTTACCTACGGTCCCGCACTTTCCCTCGCTGGCTGGTACTCGACCTCGTCCTCTGTACCTCTACCTCACTCCATCTTTCCTTTTTCGTCTGCCTCCCCTCCGTCTCTCATTCGTACTGACTCCTCTCTCTTCCAGGAACCGAAGGGGCCTCCTCGCAGCCAAAGGCAAAGCGCAAGGCCCTGGGTGGGGGAAGTATACCTGACTGCTGTATATGTGAGTCTCGTCTTTCTTTCGTCTTCCTCGAGGCGAGGGGCGTGTGGGCCATCGGGTCGATGGCACCGTCTACTCCACGAGACTCGTGCACGGACACGTCTACCCGCACTGCGTCTTTCCATGTCTCTGTGGCCGCTGTTAGTCGCCGTCGAGCTCACCCCGTCGTCGTCGACGTAGCTACCATCGCTGCGGTCCACTCGTACACGTCGGGTCCCGGAGACGGTGGGTTCTTACCGGGCTCCTCTCCGTGTCCGGCGACTGTGCGAGTCCGAGAGCGCGACTTGGGTTTGGTGACGTCACAGCCTCGGTGAAGAGACGTCTCTGGCCGAGTCCTCCTGCTTCCTGCTGGGAGGGGCGTACGGGTGTATGGGCCAGCTATGCTCCCGCTCCCTCCTCTCCCGCTCCTGCTTCTTCCTCTCCTTCACCCCCGACTAACCCTCTCCCCTCAGGTCTCTTCCCAGTATCAATCCGCCAAGCGCTCTTCATCGCTCCGTGCTCGCACACGTTCCATTACAAGTGCTTGAGGCCGTTGTTGGAGGCGCATCATCCGGCGTTTAGGTGAGTTTCTTTGTTTTTGGAGGTTTGACCGTGTGGCTGGGAGGATGCATGCGAGGCTCGCGCGGAGGAGTCTACCACGGTCGATGGTCGATATTACAACGTCCAGGCCCGCGTCCTGCTGCGCCTCCCGCCGCTCGATATGCGCTCGTTTCCCTGACCTCCTCGCATCCGTCATACATACGTGCTGGCGCCTCTCGTCCTCTAGTTACCCGTTGTGTCGGACGTTTGCGGATTTGGAGGAGGATGTAGAGGTTGATGTGGATGAGGAGGAGGAGGAGGTGAGTGTTTTCCTACTTTTGGTTTTGCTTTGGATGGTGGGCCGAGACCGTATCGTGCTCCCCGTCGCGGTATGCCCGTGCGTACACCAAGATCTCACTCAGAGTTTCTCCTCGAGCTCGCCTCCTGTAGGCTATCAGCAGCACACCGATCCGATTCCCTTCCCACATCAACAGAGTCGGACTCGCCCTATATTCCAATCTTTCAAACTCGCGTGGCGCGGAGTCTACTTGAAGCGACTCCTGGAATTTCCTACCGAAGACTACCGGTGAGTCGTGCCTGTTCCTGTCCTGTACATCTTGTCTGGCACCTATTAGCCTTCGAGAGCGGGAGCGATCGAGGCCAAGACGGAAATTCTGAACTGGTGGCGCTCCCCGGAACAATGGGGTGTGAATGGGTGTTGACAAGAATGGAGGGGTACGCCAGTTATTCCGCCCTAAGTATTTCACGTGCTGCTAGTTGGAATCACGTCGAACGAACCAGAATCATCACCTAGCCTCCCTCCCTCCCGGCGTAGCAACTTCCGGAACAGAACTGCCGCGTCTGGGAGTACGCCTGCGCCCTACGGTTGGATATATCATTATGGCCATCGCGTGCGACGTGAACACCACCGGTGGAGTCATCGCATGTGCTGCGGGAGTTGCAAGTCGTACGACTTGCCACTGCCAGTGGTTGACGCCCATGTCCATCGTGCGACCAATATCACGAAAAATACTGAAGCTGTGAACAACCTGAATGTGTGCAAGCATATTGCAAGCATAAATACACGCAGGCCGAACCCATGTATGGCTGCTTTCATCACCGGATCGACGTTCCCTTCCATTCCAGTTCTTATCTCTTCGCTCTGATTTTGCAAATCAACGTTAACTCCAACTCGGCGCGTTGGGGATTCAGATTATGGTGCCACTTGAGGCGGCCGTATGACGCGTCTCAAGTTCCACGGCCCGCCTCGAGGCGTTCGTTCATTCATTTGCCTCGCCTGCCTGCAGTGACGTCGCTCGAGTCTCGACGCGTCAACATCCTCATCTGACATCCGAATCGTTATCTACCAAGTAGGTATGACGGGTCTATCTCGATTCGCACTAGTGAGCACTGAGTGTGGACCGTGGACCGTGGGCGGGCTATGACGTTGACGCCACTGCGCAGCTGGAATCGGGTGAGCACGGGCGCTGGGTCGGATGCACTGCAAGTGTCGAATCAGATACTACATATATCACGCGCCTTTCCCTGCCTTTTAACACGGGTATTCGCCGACGATGCCCACAGCTTCGCCGACTCGCCAGAACTCGCCAGAATATTCCGATTTCCGAATTTCAGTACGATCACACAGCAGTGTTAGCACAACTGCTGTTCTGCCATGCACACCGAGCGAGTCAGATTATACACAGACACAGACACGCCCCCAAGCTCCGTCCCAGTTATTCTCACTCGAAACAATCCCATGACCGGCCTCGACGCGTATATTTTTCTCATGACGCGCAGCAAGCGCGTGCAAGTTGGTTGACTCGGGTCACCGTAGTTCCCTCAAGATGGCATGAACGTCTACACGATTGCATACTGGTGGTACAAATGACAAGACAATGTGCTACAAATTGAGAAATGATATACAAAAAGTGTTCCGAATGAAAAATGCGAATGGCGCGGACGCAAAGGTGGCGCAGGCGGATATGATGTGGCGCAGATAATGTAGGTGCGGCCATGATTCGATAGCGAGAGGACAATGGAAATCGACGCCCAACCAGACGAGCTCAGAGACTCGTCACCCGAGCGATGGTGTGCATGTTGCGTATCCTCCGCTTGGCACGGAAGACACCAAATTGAACGCGTAGGCTGAGGGCTACCCATTCTCGACGCAGCGACGTGCAGGGGGAGGAGGTGGGTTCCGGGATCGCCTCGTCGTCGTCCTCGACATCGCTGTCAGAGTATGACGAAGGCTCGTCGAAGATGTCGTAGGAGTAGGAGAGTGAGAGCGGCTCGTCGAGCGAGGCGCGCACGTGGTGTGGTTTGCGAATCTTCTTTGGTGCATGGGACTGCGAGGCTACGCTCGAAAGCGCCGACATCTCGCTATCGAAAGAAGAGGGAAATGCGTACGAGGGCTGGGGTGCCCGTGCCCATTGGTTGCCCGTCGGGCGGAAGTGTGAGTACCCGAACGACTCGTCGTCGTCGTCAGCACCATCGTCGTCAATGTCCGACTGGTAGTGCCTCGTAGGCGAGGGCCGGCGCAGGGTGTGGCTCTGAGGAGAGCGGGGTCTCCGTGGTGAGGGGACGGGGAGAGCAGATGTAGATGCACGAGGGAACTCGTAGCTGAACTCGATTGAGCCGTTGGGCGAGGAGGAGCGGGTAATCGTCGTCGAGATGGGTGACTGCGGTGTGGGGTGTCACCGGAGAGAGAGGCCGCCCTTTTATGAGGGTCGTCTCAAAGCGGATGACCAGCCCGATTTGGCGTGGCATCGGGCTGTCAGCCGAGCCAAACAAACTGAACCGGCTCAGTTCGTCTCGGCGTCCATTTCCTCCGACTACCTGCGATTGTCCCGCATTGCTGCCCTATGGCTGCTCTGCATGCCGCCCTTCCTCGTCCTCCTCTGCTGCTGGCCTCAATGAATCTATCGCATTCCTAGCACGTTTCTCACTAATCCACTCACTCAGCAACCCGCCCGATCAGCCGACACGTATATCCCCGTCTTTCGGCGTTTCTCCGTCTCGGTGACTCAGACATTCAGTCAACTGATAACGGCCTCGTTTCCCGCAAACGCGGCTTGCCTCGAGACTCCCTTTCATGCCTCCCTCCCTTTGTTTGATATCCTTCTCTCCTTCCCTCCTTCCTGCCTTCCCTTTGTTTCACGCGGCGCATGCGGAACCTCGTGCACCTTCCCTTCCGTCCACGACAAGCGGATATCTGCCATCTCCTCGCAAGTCGCACTCCGGTCCGAGATACCCTACACGCTGAGTGATCTAATATGATAATCGACCTGGCCTCGGACAAGATGTCTTTCATCTGGGTGAGAATCTGCTAAGAATAATCGACAATCCGTGCATGCCAGCAGCCTCGAGTTCCTCCCACCGGCGTCTTCTTCGGTGCGTGTACGGTTATCCAAATCCATCTCATCGTCCTTTCAATAATCCTCCCTTTCATGATCGACGGATAACGATGTATGTAAATCTGCTCACGGGTCTGCGCGCGGTAATCTTAGCGGCATCTCTTTCTTTCATCGGTCGTGTCATCCCCCTTTCATGCACATCCTTGGCTCTGGCTCAGCTGGCTTTGTTCCTTTGCCCGACGATCCCATAATCATCCCACGTTTGTCTTTGTCTGTTCTGTTCTTTCAAGCTCGAGCTTCTTCTCATGCCCTTTCCTCGAGGAGGCATGTCCCTTTCTTTCATCGCAGTAACATATTATCGGGAGCACTCTGGAGCGGATCGGGTCTTGCTTGCACTCTTTGTCTTGTCTGCCTCGACTTTCTTTCTTTCATCCATGGCCACGTTGCCCTTTCCTCGAGGCTCCGTATACCCGTATCATCCAATACCAATACACCCGGTCCACATTCTTAGTCCAGTACCGACATTTCAGCGCTATCTCGCATCTCGCATCAAGTTTAGTATCCCGATCCCGGTCCGCGAGCTTATCGCATCGCCTCTCCGACTCCGACTCGCCCTCGGGGACATATGTACTATGTACGGACACTGGGAATCACCTGCCTGTGCCTGCGCAGTTCGACCTAGTCAGAATCTGTCAAATGTCTATGTGTACGCACCGCCGATAATCCTGCGCCTCCGACTCCATTTTCAACGGCGTCTGCATCTCTTTTTCTCGCGGGCGACTCGGACAACTCGGAGCTGGCACGGCCACCGTTACCCTTGAATATTCAATATCACTAGCACTAGCACATCGCATCCCCCCCCGGGAGTCAGTTCTACCACTGTGGCTATGGGTGCATGCCGAGGTCTCCGCGTTCCCGACTCTCCCGAACTCCCCCCCCATTCCTTACTCATCACTTATGCAAAGTGATAGTTCCGATTCCCGAAGAGAAAATCACGGACAGCAGCGCGCGAGTACTTATGTCGATGTCCAGATGAATATTCGATGGACATGAATGGAGATTACTGACATTGAAAATATCAATCATCGACTCCAACCCCGTGCCCGCCCCGCCCCACCCCCGCCCCCACCCGCTAGCCCCTCACTCTGGCATGATCAGACTGTCACTGTGCGCGGATCTCTGTGGGGTGTATCATATCATGTTGGACGTGTCCGTCCGACTCCCGAATCCCGCTGAATATGATTTGCGGAGATCCACGGGCTGGATCAGCTATGGTGTGTCCGCCGGTCGAGTATGCCGTGGTCCCGCCGGTGGAGTGGGTCTACTCTGTTGGTTTGGCTCGGACCGGCTACACTCAACCACATCCCTCGACATCGTTTCCAATTTCAACTTACACTTGCGCTTGGAATTCGATTTCGAGCTGGCTCGCGCTTGGTCGGGTCCTCCACTGTCTGTGCTTTGACCCAGATGATGTATGCATTCAAAGTTCATTTTAACTTCCTCGCTTTGACCACCGACTCTTGGGGGTTGCTTGACAACGCTTGGAACATTCGGGCGGCTGGCCCCAGCTCAAATCACTCTCGTCAAAGCGCGCATTGAACCGGCTCGAAATCCTCGTACATACTTAATCAAGTGGGCGCACACCATCAGGGCCCAGCGCCCTCCGTGTTGCACCCAATGCACTGCAACGCAAGTCGGGTGTACCGCCTCGCGCTGATCTCCGCGTCCTCCAACACTCTACACTGCCTGGCGACTAGGATGCACCGGAACCAACGTCAACGCAGGCTCTTGGCAGGTTGACGAGCTGCCCCAACCCGATCATACTACGGCATCTACTAGGTTCCCTCCGCGACTCTACTGGCTTGATTACCGTTCGACGCGACTGCGCCCTTCTGCCATACCAACCACGGGCCTCACAAATCTTGCTGACGATTCGGACGCCAGTTCAAATTCACAATACCTCGCGGGTGCGCACACACAGAACCAATTTCCTGCCTCCCATCGGCAATGGGATTTACAGCGACGCCCGTTGCGGTGGCCGAAACTTCCTCGTCGTGTCTCAGGTCAGCCTGTTTCAGTTCGTTTCGGATTGTCCTGATCGGCGATCGGAATATCTTGCTTCCGTCTTGGTGTCCATGCCTTGTCTGAGTTGAGCTGGGCCGAGTCGGACTCGTGTGGGTTTGCTTATTGTTGCGCGCCTCTTGTGATTGCATTCTCGGCAAGTGGGACTTTTGTGCTTTTGTCTTGGCTTGTTGGCAATTCAATGGACAACAACGGAGAAGATTAGAACAAGGCAATTGTGATAAGACGATAAGATTGAGACACAACACCCTTGTAGCTAATCACAACAAAATGAATTGCATTCAAACGTGGACTCGTACATGTGTAATCAGTCCGAGCCGCTGTTCATTTCCGTCCAACACCGTAGTGAACCTCGCTCATTTAACGGAGCTGCTGCGTTGAAATCCGGCGGCGACGGCGAAATACAATCTAATCGCGGTTCTTCCGTCGGACCTTGAAGTTGCGCAGCCAAGCCGCGGCCACCGCGCGAACTGGCGTTCTCGCCACCAGATGTCTATCCTCGCAGCTGCGGCGAACCAGGATGAACCGGCTTGAACTAGGGCCACATACATCATCGTTGAACCCCACAGCTCGCACGAAATACCCCGCAGTCGTCATAGCGTTTGCGCTTGATCAGGGGCTCCAATGACAAGTGTCTAGATTAGATTAGATGATTTTGCATTTTGCTGACGATTATCAAGTTGCCGAGATGTAGAGATAAGAGTCGGAAGAATGTCAAGTTGACCCCGTATACATCGACTAGACATCTCACACTCATCTTCGTGCATCTTTCGACGCTAGTGTGCTACCCCACAGAACCACCCGATGTTTTCCGCGGCATATCCAAACGTCGGTCGGACTTCTTCGGAGTGCGGGGACAATCGGTTCAATCTTTGACGTGCCCGACGGAGTCGCGGGCCAACGATACACCGAAAATCTATTATCTCCAGCGTGGACAGAATGTGTCAGATGTCCAAGTCGATTTACCGTCGCCGAACCGGTACGAGCGTAGATTATCCAGGGCAAGCCAGGCTCACTCCGGTTACTTCTGGAACGCGTAGGAAGATGTTACTCGGTGACTACTCTGGACGACAATCTCACCCCGAAACTGGTTTGCCGGAACGCAAATCCCAGGGCAGTTAGTCATCTGGGTTACTCAGCCGCAGTCGAGTCATCCTTGGCTGACTGGCGCGTCCACATCCTGTGCACCGACGATTCTGTCTGACTCACCCGCGCCTTACTCAGTCCCACTACTGTTGTTTCTTCTCAGGCTGGTTCATCCGTTTTCGCAGGAGCGAACTCCGCGGAAAGTCTCTCGACATCATGTGGGTGGCCCGGGGAAGGCACGGGCAGTGCGGGCTTCTAGATGTCCCAAGTCCCTTGAGTACCGGCCACTCAGGAATCACGGCCGTGCGACCTGCGATTATCTAGGGACTACCTGCGAAGATAGGCCTGCGGCGGGCGATAAGATTCCCGGTGCGATTTCCCGGTAAGTAATTTTCCGGGACGGCGATTCAAGGCTGATAATGAAATCAAGGGTCTGCCGGTCTGTCCGATAATCAACCTTGGTTCAAGGCTCGTCGGTACGGCTACTTGGTTACGAAGATCGCTGCTCGGGCTCTCATCGAACCTCAGTCCGGTTGGAATATCAAGTAGCCGCGGCAGGCTTCCAACGATCCAACGACGCCGGTCGTTAATCGCTCATTTTCTTGGACCCACCTCCTCTGGACCGAGCCGCCGGTGATGGAAAAAGGAATGGGGTTGGAAAATAAACGAATCACCCCGAATCGAACGGGCATCGTGCCTACCACTGACAGAGGGTGGGATCCATAACCTTCACCAATGGTGCTGGCATTTTCGTTAGCTTGTGAGCTCATCTCCATTCGAATGTGCAGCGAGACCTTGTAGGTTGAAACATGCAGATTGTTTCCTCCCAGCCAACGCCTGCCGCAGCTCACCCGCACCACTCGAATGGGGCCCGGATCGATTGGGTTCAAATCATTATCACACACAATCTGTGAAGCAGTTGAATATGCGCATGGATTAGAGCGTGAGCCAGCGACGTGTCTCGAATCGACTCGGTCCACCATTCCCGCCCTCAGCGTCGCACCCCACAACACCAACCCCATTGAAATCACCCAGTCTTTCTCTGCAGAGAAGATCTGCTCCGTGACTTGCAACGACCAGCTTGGCGAAGTAGGTGGAAGAAATCCTCCAGTGTGCTTTTTCGGGGCAGGAACATGGCTCGTACGTCCCTCCCATTATCCATGATACACCCCTACTCAAGCCCCACTCACTGCGTGGCTCCAGTAGCCGCGATTTCGAAGTCAAGATCGGTCATGACCATCAATCCTCTTCCAAAAATTCAACGCTGAGGACGGCATCGGGGAATGACTCCCGATACAGGTCAAACGAGAGACGCGCTTTCTGGATCCCCATCGCCAGCGGATATCCCTGCGGACGCAATCGGGAAAGCGCGGCGATAGGGTCGGATCCCAGAAAGAATTCGGGAACAATGAGCGAATCCAGGGCCGGAAGAGTAAGCGCGCTCACGAGTGCCACCAAGCTGCCATCGGGCTCGCCATCGGACCCCCAATACAGGCCCAACGAGTGCAGACGTAGGAGCGAGACTACGGGGTGGGCAGGTGCAGGATCCGCACAGCCGTAGATGGTGAGCGTGCACGTCTCGAGAGCTGTCGTTTGGCCAAGTACATAGATTGCCTCGGGGATGTAAAGTTCGGCAGTGAGAGTAGTGAGTTGGGACCAGGGAAGGGATATCGTGAAAGGGTTGCATTTCATCGAAAGGACCAACTTTCTCAAATTTGGTGCCAATGTCAACATCCCCACCGCCGTTTCAGAGGGTGTGGTGTCCGGCAATATGTAGTTCTCTGATGGACCTACCTCAATGTCAACGTGTTGCAAACGTGAGGCGTGGCGCATGATCGCCTCCACGAACAGGTTGCTAGTCGGGATAGAGGCCGCGTCCTGATCAGGGCCCTCATCCCACAATGGGATGGACAGGGGGCAATTTCTGGATCGTTTCAGCCAAATACCCAGGCGTTCGAGCCGCTGTTCACGCAGCGAATGCCGGCTGTCATGGAAATCCAGTCGAAATGAACTCCACAACGCCGGCACTCCAAGCGCTATATCACGCCATTGGCGGCATATTTGAAGCAAGAATGAGGGCGAGTGTGGGCCAACCGTGACGAGCGGTGTCAAGTCGTAGTCCGAGGGGAGGGAATGAATGAATATTTCCGATGTGATTTCGGCGGGAGCGTCAGAATCGGGTACTTGTATCGGGCGAGAACTTGGTGACAGCCATTTCGTTCAACAAGGTGTGCTTCAAGCGATCATTGCAAGTTGTCAATTTCAATATCCAACTGCACGATACGGCTGCGTGCCGCTGGGAGTTCTCGGTAGGATGACACGGCCGTCATCGCGATTGGCCAAGTGTCCGGAATCTGTGGATCATAGGAGCCTGGATGAGCTAGATCTAGGGTGTGCCGACAGGGACGCACGAGGAGGATATGATTTTCCGGCTGCTGGGAGCGTATTGACTTTCGCGTGGTGGATGCAAAGGACAAGGAAGGTTTGATCACGTGAAACAAACGAGGAAGCCAAAACAGCAATTGATCGGCATGATGGCATCGATCTCACCTTGGACCCGAACCACCATCTTGCTTTGATCTTGCTCGACTCACCGGGTGGCCTTTCCGGTTTACCTCACTTCTGGAGGAATTCTGGGCCAGTCTTAACCTTGGCGCTCGCGGTTTTCTTCCTGCTACTTCGTATACTCGGATATTGGACGAACAAGCGCACCGCAATGGATTTATCCAGGATGCCGCCGGCGGCCGAAGATGAAGGCCGCGACCGCCAATGCCAATGCCACTGCTTCCCATTTCATTATAATACTACCTGATATGATGTATCGCCGCGACGCTCACACTTTGAAGCCGATGCTAGAACAATTTTTCAGCGCGGTGACGGCCGACTTGCGGCCGACTGCCAATTGGCAAGTACTTACAGCAGACCGCTCCGGCAACAAAAACCTCAAGATGCCCTGCAAGCAGGAGCGGTGCGGTTGCAGGAACAGCTGTCGCAACAGCCTATGCGTTAAATTCCTTCACTCGAAAGATCTCCTTCCATTGCCTGTCATACTTACTTGACAGCCCGAATTCCACCGAGGCTGTGCGCTTGCTGTGTTTTCCATCTCTCTTCCCGTCTCCCACCTCGTTCCCCCCATCATCATCCATGCAGTCCTTGGGAAACCAGTCGCAAGTTAGCCTCCTCAGTTGGTGGTCAGACAGTAACCCCGGGCTCAACGGGCCCACGATCAATCTGCATACCATGACCAAACCACTTTTGCGCTTCATGTACCATCGCCAAGCTCTCGAATATATCAACAACGATGGGCCACTGACCGAAGCGATGCTGGACATCTTCTCTTCATACCTTGAGTGCGTGCATTTTCTTAGAGTGCCGATTCATCCGATAAGCGTTCCCAGATGCAAATATGTGGCTGTCAGAACCAAGCGTGCGGTCCTGTGGTACCTGGATGGCAAGGCGCGTTGGAACATAGAGGCAGCCCAGAGAATTGTCGACTCCTCTGTGTTTCTCGCACTTCCGCAGCTCCTGGAGTCATCAAATGTGCATGTACTACGTCGGGAATTGACCACACTGATCAGAGGGTTGGCAAGCCACAAGTCGGTTGTGGCACCAACGGATGCGTTGAACCAGATTGCCGAAAAGCTGGGCTTGCTGCTGTGGTGAGTTTCACATATGGATTGCACAACTCACTTATTCATTACGCTGGTCAATAGTGAAGAAGGCACAGCCGCATGGGCGATGCATTTGCTGGTCCAGATAGCTCTCTGGTCACTTCATAATCGTGATCTTGAGTATGTCAGTGACACGGCCCCACTCAGTGAGGGGGTGGTACTGAAAATATGTGCTTCTTGCCTTCAGTGCGTTCGGTCATCTTACTGGGTACATCCAGCTGACATTTCCAGATCAAACCTTGTATCCGGGTGGATAAAGGTGATAGTCTTGCAATACCTAAGAACGGAGATGGCAGGATTCGAAATTGGAGCGCAGGGTATACTCAATTCTTCGACATTTTCCGAAATTCTGCCGCTCCTCGGATCGTCGAACAGGGGAATGCGACAGGAAACTGCGCGGCTGATTGGGGACTTGACGTCCCACCGCTCGGTCGGCCAACCGAACAATGGATGGAACCAAGTGGTCGAAAAGTTGGAATTGGCGCTACGCCAGGCGACTGTTGTCAATGACTGATCGCCGTTGACCTACCAGCAACAACAACGATGTAACCGTGGGCGAACAAGCGTTCAATTCGCTAATCAGCATAGCCGGCTCTTCACACGGCGCCGAAATTATTGTGGCCTCCGACGTTCTTGAATACACGCAGGAACTTCTTGCATCGACTCATCCCGAACTTGCCATCGGGGCAGCCAGGCTCATAGGCACCATAGCAGAACACCATTCAGATGCCGCCACCATGACAACTATGATCAAGAAGCTGAACTTCTCCTTCGACAGAATTGTGGTCCTTTTACAGTGAGTTCACCCCCACTCTTCCGATCTGGGAAGCCACTGACCTTGGAGTAGTCACGATGATACTCGCGTCGAGAGGGAGGGGCTCTCAGCCCTCTGTAAAATTGCCTACTCGAACCTCACAGCGCAACTCATAATGGATACGACGGCGTTGGAGTCTGTGGTTAAGCTCCTCAACTCCCCCGATCACATGGTCCGACTCGAATCCTGCCGCTTGATCGCGAAATTATCCAGCCACGAAGATGAACTGTCCCAGCTCTTAGCGGCGGACCCACTTCCAAAACTTGTGCAACTTCTCCGGTGAGAGTCGCTTGCCAAAATCTTGTCGGCAACTCTGATCTTGGCTCAGTCCACGGGACGCCCGGAGGTTGACAAATGAAGCGCTAGAAGCATTGTGTCAAATCGCCAGTTGGGAGTTGGGTGCGAAAGCCATCTTGAGCACGCCCGCCGCAGAGGACACCATCTTGCATCTAGAGCTAGTAGATGCAGAAATAATCTACTGGCGGGCTGTGTTGCTTGGAAAACTTCTCAAACACAGATTGAAGTTGCGCGAGGAAATCTCGAATTGACGAGGTGGACCGTGGTAGTTGGAAAACGGAGGTCATGTACCGGTTACCTAGTAGATCCTATGTACACATGCAGGAATGATGACGACTGACCTATGCGTTCGCGCCGAGAACTGAATAGCAGGAGAAAAGCAGAGCGTTTTACACTTGAGCCAGGACGACACGGAGCTTGTATCTAATTACCCAGAGCGACGTAAGTAGTGGCCGGTCGTTGTAAGGGTTGAACCTTCGGCACGGTTTGATCCGTTGATGGACGGCCGGAAGTGACGCGTTCAGAGTTACGCGTACAAGCCGCTTCCGCGGCTTATCCGCAGCTTGCCGAGATGACATGTGTCATCGGCCCGAGCAGACACGTAGTTGTGCCTTGTTCTCGTTTCGGTTACATTAGTGTATAGCTTCTAGTATATAAGATAGTTTAGTTTTAGTAGAGTAGACAAGTTTCTTGAATCCAACAACTCATCCACTCACCTGTGCAACACTACTTGGTTTCTTGACGACTTCTTGCGGGGTCTTACACCACCAGGACCTCACAGTCGTTGAATTGTTCAGCTCAGTTTGGACTCGAAAAGAATTGAGAATCCAGGCACACCGAGTTGTTCACTCTGAATCGAGCACGCGCACAAGATGCTCGCTTGCAACAAGGTCCTTTCATGCCTCACAAAACTCGGCAATTGCAACTCGACCAAGGATGCCTTCAATTCGACTCGCATCGCAAACTATGTAAGATTATCGAATGGTAACTTATAAACGAAGTAAGTACGCAGTCTACGCGAGTAGCCGTTCGTATCGGCGCCACGCAGCGCGCCCACCCTCGAGGGACAGAACGACCCCTGCATGCCCGTAGGCGAAGGGGCGCAGTGTATGCCGGTATCCGACGGGGTCGGCATATACATATGTGTGCCAGGGATTTAGTGGGAAGAGGTAGGGAAAACCGCCAACGGCGGCCAGACACACCGTCTACGCCGCGACGCGCAGAGCGGCCTGATGGTGATGATGATGATGTCGGGGTATAGGGAGAGAATGCAAGAAAGCGTGTATCCGCCCGTGACCATGCCCATGGCGGCTGGCTTTTGAGGACGTCTTCCTTGGGGCGGAGACGAGGACTGGAGATGGGTGGTACTCGTCTACGTCCATGGGATCAGGATAGGTCGAATGTGAGATGGGTGTGGGCGGGGAGAGGCTGCCGATACTCGAATGGGGGGAGGAGGGCTCGAGGTCGGGGCAGCCAGCGGACGAGCATGGCGAGGACGAAGACGAGGTGCGGCGCAAAGGCTCTGCTTTGAGGAGGAGGGGAGCACCCTCAGCCTCAGCCGAAAGCATGATGCCCTCCCGATGCGCCAGCACGTCCTTCACACTCACACCAAGCTCCCAATCCAGCACCTCGAGAAACTCCCTCTCGATCCGACCGATATCCCGCTTCCCAAAGACACCCGTGCACAAAGCCCAATGGACATTACGCAGGGTGCTGTCGTTGGTGTACTTTGACGCACAAATGAGGGCGCCGAGGAACACGCGTTCGAGGGCCCATTCTTCCAGCGCGATGGAGAGGTGATGACGTGCGCGAGTGAGGTAGACGAGGGTGACGAGGACGTCGGTGGTGGAGACCTCGGCGCGGGAGAGCACGGTCGTCACGAAGGTGGTGAATTTGTGGAGATGAGCGGGTGTGCGGGTGAACGATGGTGCGACGCCAGAGCGTTTGAGGGAGTAGGAGACGGCAGAGGAGATGCGTGAGACGAGGTAGGCTGGAAGTGTGTGTTAGCGAAAGTGTGCCAAAAGACGACCATATGCGTACCGATTGCAGGCTGGGAGACCTCCACGTCGACGAGCTCCAGGAGCTCGGGAGAGTGTGTGGCTGGGTCTACGAGAGAGGCAGCATGCACAGGGCTGTTAGTTTTGCTGCTGCTGGGACTCCAGGAGCTGTAGATGCTCGGAGATGAGCTCGAGGAGGCAGAGGACGAGTCAGACGCCGGAGAGTACATCGTTGGGACTGCGGAAGGCGAGTCGGTGGGTGACTAGGACGGCCATGAGCGCTGTGTTTTATAAACGCTGTCGTCGGGTACACGGAAGTTTCTGAATCTGAGTCACGGCCGGAAAGAAAGGGATTATGAAGCGGTGTTTTTGTAAGCCCGCTTTTGGAATTCCGGAAGCTGCCAAGATCTGTCATCACTCTTTCCTCCCGTTCGTCAGCTCTCCGTCCAAAGCCATCCGTGCCACAGGATTCTCCGGTCGCATTCCCTTGCTGTATTCAACACACCAGAAACTTTTGCTGGAGAATACACCGGAAGATGTCGGGCGAGCTCACCCGAACAGCACGGCTACGCGGCATCATCTCCTGTCTCCGAGCCGGAGAATTTGCTGCGCTCGGTCAGCACCATCGACAAAAACTGCTTCTCGGAGACACGAATCTTGCACGAATCACCCCGCGGCGGCTTCGGCGAAGTCTTCCCATTATCGATTATCCCGTGTCATCTCGTTTCCGACTTGCGTGAGTAGAGTCGGTAGACGTCCGCCGAATACGCAATGCCCTTGAAGATTCGATCGACATCCGACTCATTCCGTCTTCTCTTGAGGCTGAGTTGTAGACGTCAATCTTCGGGCTCCAGTGAATGCGCCAACTCGAGACTTGTCCTACCTACTCCCGCGTCCGATATCTACTCGCTCGAAGATTCGGTGTTCTCGACCAGCCACCATCCTGATTCTCACCTTCCCTGGACCGGATCTACATGTGGGCCTTAGCCCTCTCTTCGCTCTTCCTCATTGCATCGGAACCATCCTTCCAGTTATTCGGGCGCAAACTTCCCAGTCCCTTCCAGACGACTTTTTTTTTTCACCTGAACTCGACCCGTACGCCGCATCATGATCCATCCTGTTCCGGAACTCGTTTCTCTCTTATGAACCTCAAGCTCCTGAGCAAAAGCGCCCTATACATGCCCACAGAATGTCGATCGGATAATCAAATTCCAACTTCTCCGATATCCACTCGATCGACCCATTCTCGTCTTTCCTGGACCGAATCACGTATTCCAGTTTTCTCCCGGCAACCTTCTCACTTATCGCTGGCTCAAACCTTGGCCATCTCCCTGTATCGTATCAATATGCACACGAGCATCGGTCGTGAACCGGCTGAGATACATATACTGTGAGCGTGGTGCCTTTTTTTGCCCTGCGCTCATACAAACCCACGACGCACGCATCCTGGCAACGCAAATTTGTGTGCTCCGAATCTCTAGGCTCTGAATCCTTTCTTTCTCCGCCTCGAGCTCGCTCAAGAAAGTACTCAACGATAGGATCCAAAACCAGGCATCTCAATCCTACAGCCTAGTCCCTGATCGCAATAATCACAAGGTATGTATGTATGCACTTATAATTATGCAGTATGCACACGGGCAGGCGCATCAGTCGTTCGAATCGGCTAGTGGCCATAGACTCGCTGCCTAGATCTTTTTTGCCTAGCCTCTTGAAGTATACTCTGACAATCCCCGGTCACAGATTCCCCCGTCTCGATCCGTCCCCAGTTGAAGGCGCGCAGAACTTGGAGGTTGTGCGCTGGTCGTGTAATCTGATCTCGACTTGCATCCTCGCTGCTGCCTGCACGACCACATCCCGGAAAATCCCCTGTACAATCTCGGCATGTAGATGAAAGCTCACTTGCGACCTTCGACTGGCTCAGCGGGACACTCCCAACTTTCACGTGTACTGTCCTCAATCATTTCCATGACCGTCGTACGTCTATGTGGAATTCTATATGGGATACAAACCTAATCATCTGCAGTCTGCAGCTACAACCGCAGATTCTATCGTCCTTGTCGCTCACAACTTGGCCATCTTATCAAGCATCGGTCGTTCGAATCGGCTGGGCTACATTATGGTGTATGCATTTTTTTGCCCGCCTGCGCTCATTGATTCACACCAACAGCACATCTTGGCGGGCAACTTTGTGTGCTCCGAGCCTCCAGGCTCTGAATCCTTTCTTTCATCAGCCTTCAAGCTCGCTCAGTCAAGAAAATCATATCACCATCGATACCAAAACCAGGAAAGCCTGCTGAATGCCTTTTCAATCCTACAGCTTAGTCCCTGATCGAAAATGCACTTCTAATTATGAAGTATGCACACAATAGTATCAGCCGTTCGAATCGGCCAGTGGGAATTTGGCGGTTGTCCTGAATATATTTTTTCGTTCTGCACGTTCCATTCCCGTTCGCTTGAAGGCTCTTCTTGGCCACGGGAGCCACTCATTCACCCGTCCCATGCGTAAACAAGTGTGTACCACCAACGACTCGATTAAACGAGTGTGTAATTCCAAAACCAATCATCGCAGGACGCAACTCCAGAAGAAAATCCAACAGGATTGCTCACGAGGTGTGCACACGAGCATCGGTCGTTCGAATCGGCTAGGAGCTATTTGCAATTGATGTTGAAACGAGCATTTTGTGTCCCCCTGCGCTCACACCAACCAAGCATCCTGCCGAGATGGCATACTTCAAACCTCTGCATACCGTCTTGACAGGATCTCGATCCTTAAGCCCAAGATGTGGGTCCCCAATTGACCAATTAAACGAGTGTGTTTGATTCAAACCCAAACAAGTCCCGAAGAAAATGCAGCAGGAATAGGTATGTACAGAACCCACGTATGCATCCTGAATTTGTCCCAAAGCGTACGGAGGAAAGAACAGCGGCTACCTCAACAAATCAGCTATCGCACGCATGCTGCACCGTGGCTGCTGCGGCTGACCACTCCCCGCGGCCATCTCACGCGAATCCGAAGCCAGGTCGGACACAGACGGACTCATTCGCCGGCGCTTCAACGGCGGGCCCTCCAGCACACTGGCCCCGTTGGCGTTCTCGGAAGGCATCAGGTTTGTGAGCGCCTGACATTGCATCACGAATAGCGGGAGGCCGATGCGCTGTGGTGGGGCTTGCCTTCTGGGGCGGGCCTGGGCCTGACCCTGGGTGAAGGGTGAGGGCGAGTTGAGTGGTGGTGTGTGCGAGTCCGAGTCCAAGTCCACGGTGTCTGGCAGTGAGCGACTTCTGCAAGTCAAAGACCCCACCCGCCCCATCTCCATCTCCATCTCTGCAATCTTACGCTTCAGCACGACACACTCATTCCTCGCCTCATCACGTTCGGTCCGGAGCCGTAAGGCGCAGTCGCGTGCCGACCGCGAGAAGGAGAGGAGGGATGAGTTGGCTGCGGCGTGTGTCTCGGCGCGCCTGCGCCATGTGGCAGTTGTTAGGTGAAGGGCGGCGAGGATCTTGGAGTCCATACTCGTCGTCTGTGAGGAGCTGCATTCCGAGGACGGTAGGAGTATTGATGGGACCGGGGACGGGGATGCAGGGAGCGAGGACGGGGAGGACGCAATGCTTTGTGGAGGCGTCGGTAGTGAGGTGGACGAAGCAGCGATGGACGTCGACTTTGGGGAGTCGATGTACACTGGACGGATAGGAGGCAAAAAGTGCGGCCGCAAGTATGGCGGCATCAACATCGGGTCTACGCTCACTACAATTTCGTTGTGTTGTCAGTGCTGGCGGGAGGAAAGGAAACCGGGCGACGCACGAATGGGAAACGGGACCCGACATGTCGGGCAGCACGGGCGCCCTGTCCCGGGTTCCGGAAGTGTCGTCTGGGCGCTGCGGCTAGTGCCAGTAGCGGTAGAGTCGCGAATGCAGTCCTTGCAGAATACATGGCCTGTGTGCCGACGTTAGCCGACGTAGTCTTGGTACGAGACTGTAGCGACGCACCACAGGGTAATGAGACGGGCGCAGTGAAGCGTTCGTAGCAGACGGTGCAGGTGGACATGTGTTGCGGGTGGGTAGAAAATGGAAATGGGCGGCGGTGGAGAGGACCGGGTTAAATAAGGTCGAGTGAAATGCAGGACATCGGGGACGGAGAGACGGGTGTAAGCAAAGTTTACATATGATAGCAGGACGATTTCGTAACCGGCGGTCAAAGCGGCGACGGATCTGACGGATGACACCAAAGCGGAGCATGTGCTAATACTCGTGAGTCAGCGGCCCTTAAGAACTCGTCAAAGAATTTGAGCACAGAAATGCACAGTCAACGTTGACTCACGAAACAGCTCACTCGGGAATTGCTCGGCCGGACGACTTGGCTTAGTCTGAATCAGCGTGGCAATCATTCCCGTTCAACCGTCATCCGGATTCCGGATATCCACGGGCTTAGGAGGCTAGGTGAGACCCGCCCAATTCCGCGGTCTCGGCTTGCAAATCCCGCCATGTCATTGATTCGGAGATTGAAACAAGTTGTGGCTCACCATTCTGCTCTAGAAATACTCGATTGTGCACCTCCGAGGCCGATGTGTCATCTTGAGCGCCCAGTGAGCGCGTGAACTTGAAACCGAAGGATAGTACGAGGAGTTGTGGCACTGTCAGCGGAGTTACCATATGAAGAAAGAAGCGGAGTGATGACACAAACGCGCGCACCGGAGGGCGCCCGTCGCCGTCGGGCAACCGTTCTGCGAGCGCTTTCGGAATGGGGGCGGAACTTTCAGATGGTTTCCAAGTTCCCGCTATGGGGCCAGAGTTAAGCCCTCCCCGAGATAGATCATAGGACTCACTCACACCCCACGCGCGTTCCCATTTGGCGTCTTGAAAGTTGATGAAGTTCCCGCTCGTGCCCACGGTAATTATCAGCATCGGATTGGTGAGCACGGAGCGGCGCGGGATCGGGGAGAGGCAGGCGTCGGGGCGTCCTGGGCGCGCCGCGTCTGTATGAATTTCGTGAGCCGACAGTCACTCGAGTGCGGAGTGACACGGGCACTGGCAGGGCCCCGGCGGCGATCTGACACGGACAACGATTGAGTAAAATAACCAACTCTAAACAAGTAAGCGTCTCGCAACCGTCCAGATTGTATCACCTATAAAGGGATCCTGTGCAGGTACCTACAACGGCCGCATTCCCGTTCAATTCGGGGTTGGGTGCTACACCAGCTGCTGAGCTTTGGTTTTCTTTGCCGCCAATAGGATATCTAGGAGAATTCCTGTCCCTTTTGGCAGGACACTGGCAATTTGGCTTGTCTGCCCAGACCGGCTTGTTTCAGGGGGGGCGGGGATTTTGGTGTAATCCCCCGCATACGGCATGAGGCAACGAGTCTACCCCGGGCTGCGCCGGGCAGGACGTTCATGCCAGATCTCGACGGGCGTGTGCATCATGAGAGCTGGGAGCTAGGTGCGCGAGTATACGCGGAAACACTGTCTACCAGGGAGCTGAGGGATTCCGAGCCTTTCGCCACACGCGCCACGGCAGCAAAGTTCAACCCCTTGAATGACTCCCGAATGCAGCTGAGGATACTTTCGGGAAACTGGGCGTGGATCTCGGAAAGCCACTCGGAATTCATGTATTCAAGAATCAAGAACATTCGGCAAAAACGACATCTGCTCTGCGGCCATGATATCAGGGAAGCGAAACGATGAGCGGAGATAAAACTCACCAGATCAAGAAAGTACTTGTGCACTCAGTCGTACCAACGCAAGAGATCACCGGATCAGAAATCGAAGACATCGGGTCGGAAAAGTGAATTAGTGGTGACCCTCCCCCTCCCCCCCCCCTCTTTACATAATCCATCAATTTCCTTTTTGGGTAGGTTGTTAACACACTGCCACCGACTGATCTTCACTGGAAACCTTGCCAACATTGAAGAGGGCCTCCGAAAGGTATCCAGAATGTTCCCAGAGGCTTTGCATGTGCTCGGCGTCTTCATGGTGTTTGTGATTACCCATTTGAGCTCGGCTGGAACAGAGTGATTAGGCAAGACTCGGACGAGTCGGACATAGTGAGCGGCAGGAGTATACATTTGCGAGTATGAGTATTTGCAGAAGTTGGGAAAACCATACTCACACTCGCACGAGTATTAATGGCGAATATTCGTGTATTAGTAAGCAATATTCACGAGTATTTGCAACTCGCACAAAACTCGCAACTATTTTCATTCAGTCAGCTTGAATGCACTTTGGCAGCGCAGAATCCACAAGCACTTAATTGATAAGGTGTAATCTTTGAGTCACAATCGAGGTCATCTGAATGAATTGACTGACAAGTAGTGTTTCTCGAGTCATCGGTCATCCAATGAGCAGTCCATTAAAAGTGAATTCAAATGGTCACAGACAATGAACAGGTTACGAGAACTTACTTGCTAAGTTCTCGTTCTTTTCAAATTCTGCGGTAGGTTTTCACTAAAATTCAGACTTTTGATTATGGCGGCTGTGCATTTCCGTTTTGCGGCCACAATCACTGACTTTGACAGCTCCCATCAGCTCATTTTTCCTTTCGCTCTGGAGCCTCCAATTTTTCACCGAGCCCTCTGGTATTTTGCGGGTACACTTCTAGTTGTTGAATTTGAATTTCACTCTGCATAGATGAGCTCCCATATCCAATAGTGCATATAATATTGTTGATCTTCTTGCTTTTGGTGATTAGCTCATTCCAGGTTCACCCAAGGTGCTGGGTCTTTGCAATGTAGGTCTGTTTGAAGCTTAGGTTGCATCAATGTGTATGCCAGCCCTCAGGAAAATTAGGAAAATTAGTGGTATTCAAAATGACTTGAACTCTGTGATGTATGCTGGTGCTGATCAAAATCTTTATCCTCATACCCATGGACAACACAGTTGAATTCCTGGACAGGAATTTGGCTCAAATGCTGCTGTAGACTTCTGCTGGGCCACCTGGACTGTTGCGGGTGAAGCTGCTCTGTGGGCCAAGCACACAATCTGACTACCAAGTGACTGGTTCCTAAACATGTGGGTGAGAGATCCCTTGCATTGTCATTTCTTGACAAGGCTACAGGCTTTGGTGAGCTCTGGCTGCAATTTTTACAGTGCTACGTCTACTGGCGGCAGAAAGTGTGCAGCCTTTTGTGCACTGTGATCTGGGTTGATCAGTGATCACACATGTCACATTTGTCACCGTGACCCTGAATGAGACTGTGTGCACTGATGAAAGTCATTTGCTTCAATTGGATGTGTTACTATTGACCAAGCGGTGTTTCTGGCAGAGTTGGAGGTTTCCATGAATGGTCACGCGTGAATAATGTCACGGTGCGGTTCCTTCACCGTGACAACATCACATGTGACAACAGGACTTTGATATGTCTCCCCAAGTATTGTGTTGGGAAGGCCTGTCGCGTGTTTCTTGCCGTTATTGATTATTTCATATTCTGAGGATTTACATTCTTTGTTGTGCAACAGATTGTGCCTTGGCCCTCACCATCTACTAGTAATAGAAAAGGTCCAAAAAAGAAGTTCCCGTATATGCCGTGCTTGCAACGGCCCTGCCCCCCAAGTAGTGACTGATGGGTAAATTGAATTCAGTCCAGGAATAGACATACATTACGGAGTGATTGCCACGTGCCGGCATGCCGAGTGATGCCGAGTGATGCCAGTGATCAAATTGCCTATCTAGGTCACTTGCGTACTTTCCGCCTCACACGTGCCGCCCGATTTAGTAATTTGATGGGGGCAGTGCTTGGCTGTGCATGTTCGGCAGCTGATGGACCAGTGATCAGATCACACGGCAAGAAACCCAAATCGCAATCGCCAAGTCCTCAAGTCCTCAGACAGCACAATTGTACAAGTACTATATGACACGACAGAGGTAGGGAACGGACACATAGACATTGAGAACATAAATGATACACGGATAACTGTGTAGTGGTAAGTAAGCCGAGGCTCGAGCGTTGTGAATTGGGATGACACACAGCGTGAGAGCCTCGCGCAGCCGTCAACCGGGCATATGTCGCCACAGCGAGTGGGTATGGGCAAGAGGTGAGCGAAGTGTGTGGCGAGAGCGGTGTGACGAGCGAGTGGGCGGGAGTGCAGGCGAGTGGTGGTCGGTCCTGTCAGGAGGACTCGGAGGCATCGTGGGCGTGGGCGAGTGCAGCGTGCGGGTGTGTGAGCGAGCGATGTGGACGCTGAGGTGTGCTGCGACGCCATACGACGGGCGTGGCCGGAATACTGGGTGGGCAGGTGCCAGGAAGGGGAGCACAAAGCGGCGAGTGGGCGAGGAAGGGACATGGGCAAGGACGCGTATTGGAGAGAGGGAGAGCCAATGCGAGAGTCTGCGAGGGGCGGTGGGGCCAGCGATGAGCAGGGCGAGGAAGGTGGTGAGGTGAGAGCAAGGTGAGAGGGACAGCTTCGGAGACATGATGTTATTGACGGCCGAAGAAATTGCCGAAAGCACCGCCCCACACTGCCCCCATCAAATTACTAAATCGGGCGGCACGTGTGAGGCGGAAAGTCAGGAGTGCCTTGCTTGTCCTTTGCATCCACCACGCAAAAGTCAATACGCTCCCAGCAGCCGGGATAGCGGTGCTTGCACCGTTCCCCTACTCTGGTTGCAGATCCACGTCGGATCAGTGGCACAAAGTGAATCGGGTGCATTGATGTACATACCTCAGTGCCGATCCGCTGCCGGCGGTTACATCAACAATCTTGCCTGGTGTCGGGCAAAAGTAGATAATGTACCGGGACATCGCTTTCTTAAATGGCATGTACCCCCGTGCACCGGCAGGGTCAATACTGCATATTTGGGCTCCATGGAGTCGTCGGAGCTCCTAAAAAAATAAAGCCAGGCCAATCCGGACGTTGCAGCGAGCGAGGGCGTGTGGCGAGATCCGCGGGAAGCGGTGTGACGAGCGAGTGGTGGTCGGTCCTGTCCTGTCAGAAGGAGGTATCATGGGCGTGGGTGAGTGCAGCGTGCGGGTGTGTGAGCGATGTGGAGGTTGACGTGTGCTGCAACGCCATACTACGACGGGCGTGGGCGGAATGCTTGGTGGGCAGGAAGTGGAGCACAAAGCGGCGTGGGCGAGGAAGGAACATGATGCGAGGCCGCTTATGGGAGAGAGGGAGAGCAAATGCGAGAGTCTACGAGGGCGGTGGGGCCGGCGATGAGCAGGGCGAGGAAGGTGGTGAGGTGAGAGGGACTCCCAGACATGATGTGATTGACGGCCGAAGAAACTGCCGAGAGCACTGCCCCACACTGCCCCCATCAAATTACTAAATCGGGCGGCACGTGTGAGGCGGAAAGTCAGGAGTGATCTAGGTCGGTTCCGTGAGCTTACGGTAGCCAGGCAAATATTCACCAGTACCAAGGTTTTTGGAAACCAATACTCGCACTCGCACGAGCAGCACAGCCACCGCCACTCGCGAGTATGAACACTTGTACTTGCGAGTGAAAGGCTGTGAGTATTCGCAGCACTCAATACTCGTGCCGCTCTCTAGTCGGACACTCACCTAGAAAGTCCCGGCAGGCTGGTTGAAATACCTGCGGCAGAACATAGTCGAGTCATGTGGTCTAGGTCAGTCTGCGAGGGAAAGAGATACTCCGATGGATTGTTCTGGAACCTCTGGCAGCACATGAGGATTGACGGCTGACTGAGGCATCAAGCACGCAATCCTGACGAACCGATCAGAGCAACAATGCTATTGGCCAGATGAGGCCTTGGCATCACAGATACCATATATATTCTTCACGTAAATTGTATAAAAGCCCTAGCAAAACACCCTGCACAGTAGTAGATTTTACCCTCCAAACTGTGAGACCAGTGCAGACAATTAAATTGCTCAGAACCAAACCCGCGAGAGCTAAAGCTGAGCCCCGGCTAGTTAAGCTTTGAGATCGAGTGATGACAGAGCCCGATCAGACCAACAACCACCAACAAAAGCAGAGATCCACCTTGCATGATTGAGAGCTACTCTCAACTGATGGGGTGGTGGATTTGAAAAAAAAAAAAAACTGATTACTCATTCCATTTCGCACATTGTTGAGTCACAATGTACTTCATTTCGTAGTGTCAGGATGGTCATCACCGAGGAGTTTCCGGGGCCCTTGTAGCATGGAAAGTTCAAGCCCCTCTGCCTCTTGGTACTGTTCCAGGTGCCTGTATATGGCTGCAAGGTTGGACATTGCAAACAGAGTGTAACGGTATACTATATCTCTTTCATTTTTGTCTACTTACTTCAATCACCACTTACTTCCCCATTAGCTAGTTATCTTTCCTTATACGTCTTTCCCATGTGCTTGTCGTACCTATCACGTCGATCCTGATCCTATTGTTCCGTAGTATAAATACCTGTTTGTTCGTAGTTAGCACCTGGGTCAATCTTATCCTTTACGCCACTCACTTGTTCGTCCGACCAACGAACGCCTCGAATACTTCTCAGTGTATCGGAACTAGTATTCGACTTCGGTCTTTTACTCTCCGCTACATCTTTTTGAGTGTCGAATCTCCGTCGTCGCCGCGCCGGTTTTCCTCTGGTCTGATCAACCGCAGCTACCGCCCACGACGACTCCCCCAGCTACCTCGCTAACTATGAACACCCCCAACACTCACCGGACCCGCGCGACCACTCGCGCTGGTCTTCACCCTCCTCCCCCACCTCTCTTCAGCCCCCAGGCAAATGCCGATGGGGCGTCGGAGGCTGGGGACCCCGACGTGGTGCACACCGACCCCGTCAACCCCTTCCGCGGCTCAAGATTCTGCCGCGATGAATTCCCCTGTTCAGGGACGTAATTCCGCTGTACCCGCAGCGAGTACTACCGGTGGCAACGCCGATCGCTCTTCCGCGTTGCCGACGCTTACGCAGAGCAACATTCACATTCGCCCCGACGTGCTTGGCTCCGAGCCAGCGTCAGACGAGGACGAGGAGGGCTGGATCCCTGTTACTCGTAAAACCCGCCGTAGTCATAGCGGACGTAGCTCAGATGAAGTTGATACCACTATTACTATTCATCCCGCTTCCTCGAAGCCCACGTCCGATGTACATTCGGTTTCCTCGACAACGACTGTTGATAAGGCTACTCATAGCATGAGTCTTGCTGACCTCGAGGCCAATGCCCGTCGCTATCAAGCTTTGAGTAATAAGTTCAGCGCGCTTGCGCACGGTAGATCTCACCCTACGGGAACATCTGTGGACGCACAGAAGGAATCTGGTGGCAAATCACCAAAGAACGAGCACAAAGGCATGCTCATCGACTTCGACGGCGAGGTCGAAGAGCTGGTGCTCGAAGAAAAGGAGACTTGGGTCCCGCACAACGCTGACGCCGGGCCCTCGAAAAAGGGTAAAGGCGTTGATCCAGCGAACTGGGGCGGCATTCCCTCGCTGCACAATTTCTCCGAGAAAGATTTGAAGCGGCAGCAGGAAATGCTGGCCAACTACGCCGAGATTAATCGCATTGCAAAAGAGGAGGAGAAGTCTGCGCGCACCTCGCACAATGATTTCACTCCTGTGGTTACATCTACCCCGGCGAGGAACCACGCTGGTCGCCAGCGTTCGAAGAGCCCGAAGGCAAGCAAGGCCTCGGCTCACAGTACCGCCCCGGTTGGAAATACACCTTCCGCGGCCCAAGTTCCCGAGGCACCAGCCACGCCCGTTGGTGTCTCGTTTGTCCCTCCCGCTACTGCCGTGGCGGGTGACAAAGCTGCCAACGGTCAGGAGACGAATCCCGCTCCCGACCTATTGTCCGGACTATTTACCACAGAAGAGATTATTAGCCTGGTGAACGAGAAGATCACCCAGCTTACCTCACAGCAGCTTCGAGAAAGGGAGTCGACCCCGACTCACACCGCCCCGCCTGTAGACGAGAAACGGAGGGCGCGTACCCCGCGTGAACCGACGCCGCCAAAATAGGCCGCTGAAGCTTTCTTTGAGAAGGCATTCCGCGGATCTTCCAAACCTTCTATGCAGGCTGCTGACCCGCCGTCCGACCCGTCAGACGATTCCAGCTCGGATTCCGAGTCTAATCATGACGGACCTGGAAAGCGGCGGGACAGATCCTCGAGCCCGCGCCTGTCGTCCAAACGTCGGCGTGGTCACGAGCGCCGCAAACGAATGAATTTGAAGCCGATTCCACCGTCGCATTACAACGGGGAACCCGACGCGAACGCTATTATGCGTTTCGCACGTGAAGTTACTACCTATCTCGAGATGGGTAATGTACCTACGCACCGTCGTGTATATTTTACGTCGTACTTCTTGCAAGGAAAAGCCCTCGATTTCTATAATCGTGTTGTTGCCCCGAGTGAAGATTCCCAGAACTGGCTACTCGAGCCGTTCTTTGTCGAATTATTCAATTTCTGTTTTCCTGTCGACTTTAGAAATAAGCAGCGACGGAAGCTGGAGAAATGTTACCAGGGCAGCAAGTCTGTCGACGAGCACGTCGCAGAATGGACTCAAATCTTCAATACAATCGGTCTTGAGGATAACCAGGAGAAGGTCGTCAAGCTGTTTAACAGCCTCGCCTTCGATGTGCAAGCGGAGGTCCTTCGTATGGACGTTGACCCCGAAACGACGAACCAGGAGCAGGTTATCAAGGCCGCAAAGAAGGCCGAATTACTGCTGAAGGTGTCTGCGAGGGTTTCCAAGCCCACCAGCGCACCCTCTAGACGCACGACACAGGGGGCATCAGCCGTGGCACTTTTTTTCGTGTGCCAAGGTGGCACTTGGGAGGTAGTTGGCGCGCAGTTGCCATGTGGGAGCAAAAGCACGTGCCCCGTGACTTACTTGATGTGCGTGAGTTCGATTCCATGTCCCTGCTTCCATTTTTCTGGCCCAATACATTTGGTGATTATGACCCTCGACAAAGCAGTATAAAATTCATGTAAAATTCCGATAGCAATGGTATGCACCCTACACAAATTTAAGACATGATTGGGGGGACATTGGGGGGTGTCCTTGGGGATTTCTGCACCAGGACCCTTACATTTATGTGGAAAAAAGCAGGACTATAGCCTGTGTGTCATTAACCATAATTTTGTGAATCATCAGAGCCCCATGAAACAATGCTCTTCGGCTATTCGACTATCCAACAATCTAATGACTTCCGTTAGATTATGTAATGCCCGGCTGGTTGTGAAACCCGGGGAACCGATCAAAATCCCACCGACTGTCCAACTACTGACCAACTACCCGCCAAGTGCCACGCAAGTGCCACCTTGGCACACGAGGCAAAGTGCCATGGCATTTGCCCCCTGTGCGAACGATGAGCAGCAGAAACCAAATGAATCTCGGTATACTCGTTCATCGTCGTCTCATCCCTCCCGCGGCGAATCACAATATCGCAGTCGTAGCCGGGGAGGACGTCCGAATGGCCCTGGGCGCGGAGAAGCGATGCGCACGTCGTCCGCGTCCCTTCCCGCCAGAAATACTCGACCCGGCGTGTCTAATAGATCTGACACGCCGGGAGCACATCTTTCGCCTCAGAAGCGGAATGAATTGCTGGCCGCGGGTCGCTGCTTCAGGTGCAGCGAGCCTGGGCACATGGAACGAAACTGTCCCAAGGTGCAAACGGTGCGATCTGGAAACAAGGGCCGACCCCCTGGTATTCAGACACACGCTGTGAGCATCCCGTCTGGCTCAGCCTCTCGGGACGCGTTGTACGAGAGCACCACCGTGCTAGAAACAATGGCCGTCCATCTGGGTGTCCAGCTAGAACTCGGGGAGGGCGGGGTACCTCAGGAAAATTTCTCTGAAGCCTCCGGCTCCGAAACCTCCGAAAACGACGTTGGTCACTGTGGTGAACGCGCTGCTGAAACCGATACGGAATTGGAGGACTGGCGCAACGTAGCCACTCCCTGGGACAACATCAGTACCTCGGATTCCGACTGCGATGCTGAACACCCACCTATTCGCCGAATTGGGGACTTCTGGGCGTCTCGCGCAGAGGTTATCTTGCAAGCCGCACAGCCGTTCCCTGGAGAACCCGACATGTCAGATGAACAGCGATACAACGACCAAAGATTCCTGGTTTACCGGTTTACAGTCGACGAGTATGTCGTGATGGACAGCGAGAACCCATCGCTGGAGACGGTCGTACATCGAGACACGTTGTACGAGATGCAATTCCAGCCCGCCTTGTGGTATGCCCGAATCCTGGCACAACAACGGCCCGCCGAGGAACGCCAGTTTGACGAAGGCCGGTACACTACTCCAATGCGGGATGTCGATGCGGAAATGGTCCGTCTGTTACTCATGAGCTACAAGCTCGACGGCAGTGAGAACGACTCACGTATTGACGAACGCTTTGATGTCGTTCCCGAGTCGGATGGAATGCTCCTGCGTATCTGGGACCGCGAGACGGACGTCACGGTCTTACTGAACAGGTATCTTTTGGTGCCGGGATTCCCGTTGGAAGCTTGGTACGACCACCAGCTGCTCGCACACCCAGGAGACTCCGTGGCTGGAATTCTCGACTGCGCTCCGTTGAGCATGTGCAACGACAGTGAACCGGTCGTTCTCTTCAACTGCAGGTCGCACAGAGACCAGGACTCAATGCCTGACTTGGAGTCGATCTCGGAAGACACCCAGTCAACGCATAGCTCAATGCCGAGTCTGCGCACTATCAGCGCCTCGTCCGATGGATCCGAAGAAGAGGAAGAGGAAGAACGTACCCGTCCCGTACTCCCAGGCGATCCTGGCGAGACCATCGAAGACCGCCTCAACTTGTGGGCCCTGGCCGCTCGAATGGACACGTCCCCACGACCACCACGTTTACCCCGCCGTCATCAACTCGGTGACGTGCTGGGCGATACGGTGGCTGGACTTCTCAGCTTCTTCCAGCCGTACCCTGGCGACGACGCCGTGATGTGGAATGGCCGAAGACGATTCCATGTTGTTCGCCTCGATCGGGACACGGTGCTCATCGAAGACGCGTTTGTCGGATTTGCCGTTCCCTTGGAGATCAAGTACTTGCGTGGATCGGGATTCCCGCTCGTCGAATGGTACGCCCGTAAGAGGGCCAATGCTTTGGATATCGAGGATTATGAACCCTCACCAATCCACAGCTTCACCACCGAGGAAATCTTGGCCGACGGAGTGCAGCAATACTTCCATGACGTCAGCCGCGACTTCCCCGAATTTAGACGAGTTTCCATCGAACGCATTCCCCGCGAGCCTGGCGACTTGGAGTCTGAGAATGCCGACGACTTCTTGATAACCATTCGCATGGGTGAGCTTCACTTGCACGAGCCGATCAGCGAGGAGGAGCTTTTGAATCCTCGTCTGAATCTTGTGGATTGGGTCCGCAAGAGGCAGCTCAAATATGCGCTACGGGAAGCGCAGCGTGGGTTAAACTATCGCTGGATGTTGGACAGGCTGTTCAAAGCACCTGAGCCCGAGACGGAGGGCGCATTTGTCTTGCAATGCTCTGCAGCGCAAATCCCTGTCGACGGTGTCAAAGGAATATCCCGCACAGCTTCCAAGCCTAAACTTACCAATCGCATTGTAGCTCGGCCCCTCATTATCGTCGTTCGTGTCAATGGAGAGCCCGTTCGCGCTCTCATCGACACCGGCTCCCTCGGTGACCTCATCTCGACTTCGCTCGCGGATCAGCTCAAGCTGAAGAAGACGGTGCTCGAGGATCCGCTCACCCTGAATCTTGCCGTCCAAGGATCGCGGTCGAATATCAATCACCCTGTCGAGGTCGATATCAGCTATCAAGACACCTCCGAGAGGAGGGAGTTTTTGGTCGCTAACCTGAGTGGGTACGACATGATCTTGGGCACGGCGTGGCTTTTCCAGCACAAGGTAAGCGTTGGCTTCAATCCTGCTCGCGTTTGTATCGGCAGCGCTGACGTACTCCCTCTTGAAGGTGTGACGACCGCTCGGGTGTATGCTGGTGCAATTGGACTGCGCGAAGAGGACTTGAATGCTGCTCGTAACGAGATCTTAAACTATGCTAAGCCTATATGTAAAACTGCTATTGAAACTGGTTTACCTCCTCTACGTGCGATTAACCATGAAATCCCTCTTATTGACGAGAATAAGATTCTTCCGTGGAGACCGTCTCGTTGCCCAGAAGCCCTGCGAGCGCAGTGGGATTTGAAGCGCCAGACTTATCTGAAAGCCGGGCGCTGGGAAGTTACCAATGCGGGTAATACCTCGCCGTTACTTCTAATACCGAAGGTCAAATCAAATCCGCCGGGACTTCGAGTTGTTGTAGACTTACGTGCACGCAATGCCAATACAAAGAAAATGACCTCCCCACTCCCCGACATGGAAGGAATATTGCGACGCGTCTCACGCTGCAAATTCCGCTCGCTCATCGACGGCCAAGATGCCTATGAGCAGATTCGGGTCATCCCCGAACACGTACCGCGCACTGCTGTCAGTACACCTGACGGCAATATGATTAGTTATGTCCTCCAGCAGGGAGATTGCAACGCTCCAGCGACTTACCAGTCGTTGATGAATCATCTTTTTGGCGAGTATATCGGACGCTTCATGGACGTGTATCTTGACGATATAATTATCTATTCAGACACTTTAGAAGACCACGTTCGGCATATCAAATTGATAATTGACATACTGAAGCGCGAGAAGCTCTACTTGAGCGAGAATAAGATGCAAATCTTGAAATCCGAGTTGAAGATACTCGGTCGCGTCGTTGACGATGAAGGTATCCGAATGGACCCCCACAAGGTCGACACCGTCGTAAACTGGAAAGTCCCGACGAACCGTGAGCTTCTTCGCGGTTTCCTCGGGTCGGTCACTTACCTTGGGGGCGACGTCCCGGAAGTACACATTCCAATGGGTATTCTACATGAGTTAACAAGCGATTCGGTGCCGTTTCGATGGAGTTTCACTCACCAACGTGCGTTTGAAGACGTCAAACGGCTGGTCGCACTCAGTCGCGACCACCATCGTACCCCACTCGACTACAAGGCCGGTGCACCACCCATCTGGCTCGTCACCGACGGCTGCAGTTCCGGTGTATCCGGCGTGGTGTGTCAAGGCGCCGATTGGAAGAACGCCAAAGTTGCCGCGTTCTTTTCGGCCAAACTGAATTCTGCCCAGCAGAATTATCCCGTCCACGAGATCGAAATGCTTGCTGGCATTGAGTCGATGTTGAGGCATCAAGACATCCTGCAAGGATGTAAGTTTACATGGGTCACCGACCACAAGGGCCTCACTCACCTCGTAAATCAAAAGAATCTGTCTGGAAGGCAGGCTAGGTGGATTGAGAAAATCTCCACATTCGATTTCGATATCAAGTACATACCTGGCCCCGAAAATGTTCTCGCAGACGCGCTTTCGCGCATCTATTCAAATGAATCTCCAGGTACTGTGCGCGCGCGGTCAGAATACACCTATCACGACGTCGTCAACAACGACGTACTTGATATTCATTCCATAACCATGCCCGTATACGCTGGATTGGAAGCCCGCGCGCTGACGACGGACAGACTGACACGCTCAATGACTCGAGCCAAGGCTGCCGAAGAGGACCAGACTGAAGGTTTTGGGTCAAACGCCCGTAAGTCCCAAAAGGAGGGCGGGGGTACCAACCAAAAATCACACAAGTCGTCACCGAAGACGAAGGCCAAAGTCCATGTCGACGACGCGTCGCATGTATCCGATGATGAAGACCGTGGCAAGCGGGAAGCAGTCGAATCGACGGCTGAAGTACCTTCGCAAGGGTACAACACCCGTAGCCGCAGTCGAGCGAAAGTCGCGTCCACGCCTGAGTCGTCTCGAGTGACCGGCACTCGAGAGGCAGCCGGAGACGCAAGCAAAGCAGGCTTGACAGCTGTCAACACAGCCTCCGCTCCTCCGTCCCGAGACTCCGAATCTCCCTCTCACGCTCCACCGAAGGTGAATCCCTCCGTGCAGACGCCACTTGAAGACGAGGCTCAAGTCCTCAACGAATTCGAGCATCTTGACGAATCCCTCCTCCAAGTTGTGAACTCTGGATGGCACGGTCTTGACCTCACCAAGCTCCTCGCTAGCACTTACGCCGAGGACCCTTTCTTCAAGCATATACTCGACTCTCCGAAGGAATATCGCAACTTTGACGTCGAGGACGGACTCATCTATCTACGGCAGTCCGATAACCGCGTCCTCTGCGTTCCCAAGACGACTTATCGTGGTCGAAATGTGCGGGAGATCGTCATCTCAGAAGCGCACTCTATTCTGGCACACCTCGGCCTTCGAAAGACTCTGGACTACCTGCGCGACCACTTCTGGTGGAAAGACATCTTGGATGATACCCGCAGCTTCTGTGAGTCATGTTCTACGTGTAAACGAAGCAAGCCAAGTAATCAGCAGCCGTACGGCTTGCTGCATTCTCTGAATCCGCCCATGGAGCCTTGGGACTCCATTGGGGTGGATTTTGTTGGACCACTCCCCGAGTCTCGCGACCGGAATGGAGTGTACAATTCTATTGCTGTCGTCATTGACCTCCTCACGGGGATGGTACATATAGTCCCCGCTAGGATTAATTACACGGCGAAGCAAATGGCTGAACTGATATTCGAGCATGTCTACAGACTTCATGGCCTCCCCAAGTCTATTGTCAGCGACAGGGACTCGCTTTTTACCAGCATATTCTGGAAGCGGCTTCACGAGCTTATTGGTGTCAAGCTCAAGATGTCAAGTGCCTATCACCCTGAAACCGACGGCGGCACTGAGCGCGCAAATCGCACCGTGACTCAGATGCTACGGCAGTGCATTGGACCAAAACAGAAGGACTGGGTCTCTAAGCTACCGGCTATTGAGGTTGCCATCAACTCTGCTCGATCTGAGACGACGGGATACTCCCCCTTCTTCCTCAACACTGGACGGATGCCTCGCCTACTGCTCTGGAACTCAGACAAGTCCCGTGCTTACCCTGGTGTAGCTAATTTTGCTCTACAACGTCGACTTGCTATTATGGCTGCTCACGACAGCATGCTGGCGGCTCGCGTCAAACAAACTCGGACCGCTAATCGCAAACGACAACCGGCGCCCTTTGAAGCGGGTGATCTGGTCTATCTTTCTTCCAAGAATATCGCCTTTGAGAAAGGACTCGCGCGTAAGCTCATTCCGAAATACATCGGACCGTACTCCGTTGTCCAGGACTTTGGAAATGGGTCCTTCAAGATAGATCTACCGGCAAACATGAAACAGCGTGGTATTCATGATGTATTCCATGCTTCTCTGCTTCGGATACATGTTCCGAATGATGATAGAAAATTCCCTGGTCGGCTGGACTGCCAACTAGGTGTATCTCTGGATGACGAAACCAATGAATGGGCTGTTGAAGAAATTATCGGTCACTTTGGACGCCGTTCCAAGGCCATTTTCGAGGTCAAGTGGAAGTCTGGCGACGTCAGCTGGATGCCTTACGACCAGGCTAAGCGTCTCCAAGCGTTAACCGATTATTTGGAATCACAAGGGGTATCCGACATCAAGGAATTACCTTATGGTTCAGGAAGACCGACAGAGGACCCCACACTATACCCCCAAAGGTCGTTTCCGCCGGCCGGACGCCGTTGTCCGAACCAGTTTAGTGGGGCGCCAGCCCATTTGTCCGAACCCGCCAACGGCCTGATAGCCGAGTTGCCTTTTTTTGGAAGTTCGGCCCGAATTTATCAAAATTTTCACCCTCAAATCTGCGCGGCTCCCCTGCAAATCACCCTCAATCTCCCGGCAAACTGCAGCCAAATGCTACCTGCGGCCGCGATGACAACGCTGAACAGGACCGAGATTGGGTCGATTTGGTGGCCTCCAGACCCTCCCTTGTCCGAACCTTCGTCCGGGCTCCGCCTGCGGCGGGCTGGCTTGTCCGAACTTTCTGCCGGCCGGAAGGGCATTTTCGAGGGTCATTTTGTCCGAACCCGCAACGGCATGCGACCGTATAGTGTGGGGTCCTACCGACAGCCGCAGAAGATCTGTTCCTGGGATCAGTCAGTATCTCGCTTCGGCGAGATATAATTGAGGGTGGACCCATGAACGTGTTTCCCTCTATAAAAAAATCCCCATCAGCCGACTCGTTGTCCCCGCCTACCATGTCTCTGTCCACTATGCGCTGAAACAGTGCACCGACGTGCAGCCGTGAAATCAAGACTCAAAATAAGTACGAGCTGAAGGCGAGTAATCTCAAACCAACAACTAACAAATCTTTAATCCAAATCTCACAACTTCAAATCAATACTTCTCGTGTGTGTGTTCGGGGTGGTAGGACAGGCGTATCGTCCGTCAAGACCAATGTGCAAATATCAATTCCGCGGGAGCGGGATGTTCAATTCAAAGTAACAGGTAAGCCTCAGTAGTCTTCCCGCAAAGAGGGTTATCAATGGATTCGGGGATCTCGGGGACGCGAGGTCAACCGCACAAGATCAAGCTTGCAAGTATTCAAGTTTCAAGTTTCAAGTCCCGGGGACCAAAGGTCAACACGCAAGACAGACAGGGGGGAATGCAAGCAAGCCTTCTATTCGGATTCTAAGGTGAAGTCCCGGAGGAAGCTTCGATTTCAAGTGTAATTCAAATCCAATCAATAAATTCTGAGTGATCGTCCAGTTGCCTCCTAAGAGAGCGGTCTGGTCTACTACTGTACACGGTAAACTACTGCGGCTTATATACATTTTGCGGGCACTGATAAATATGGTATAATTGCCTGCGGATGACACGTCGCATCTTCCCGGGAGGCGTTCCGAGTGACCCTAGGCACTTATTAGGGAAATGGTCCTGCGGGACATCAATTGCGACAGATTGCGTGCTCGCAACCTCAGTCAGCACATTCGGCCCGCCATCGGCATCTGCCAATGTGGTCCCGCTGGTTGCCGGGAACCACGCCGGTGTTCTATCTGGTTTCAATTCATCAGCGGGAGAGATTCCCGGTGACGGATGTCAAACTGTCATGTCGGCACTAAGGCGGCTCGGGAACGGCACCTCCGGGAAACCTAGCTACCAACCCAGGGGTAGTTTATTAAACTCCCGCGAGATAGGCTTTGATAATGGCTCTGCCCGGAGGATGGCATTTCACATCCCGCCATGTCCACACTGTCTAGTGGCTGTACGGTGCTCGTTTCTTTCAATTCCGTTCAAATTCAGAGTGATCGACCGATCATCTATGATATCATTGATCAGCGGACTCCCGGGAGGAGCCTCGATCATTTCCAATTCCAAATCATGGTTCCCCGGACAGTGAAGACTGCCCATTGAATTGATATAGTGGTTGACCCCAGAGAGTCAGTTTCATGACAGCCAGCGAAAAGGCTTGATAGTTTCTCTTAGTCACCCTCGGTGCAATAGTACGCGGCTGTCAACCGTTTCCTAGAGCCCGGCAGGTATGTACATTCCCGCCTAAGGTTCACCAGGGGTGGAGGTCTACCTCCAAAGGTCAGAGGTAAGGTTGAGGGAGGTAAGGGTAGAGGTCGACCCCATGCTCGACCTCTCATTTGTAAATGGAGGCTTTGGGGGCTAGTGACCAACCCATGGGTGAGCACAAGCCTGGAAAGGCCTATTTGCCACAATATCTGAGAATCTGTAGCCCCCAGGCCCTTGCCAAGGCCCAAACCTCTGACTGTACCTCCGACCTTTGGAGGTAAGGGTAGAGGAGGTAGGGGTGGAGGTCAGGCCATTCGTACCTCTACCTCTACCCCTGGGGAACCTTATTCCCGCCAGCTTGCGACCATTAGGGTTCAATATACCGTCCCGAGTAGAACTTATACCCTCTGCAGCCATTGTATGCCTGGAGATGTAAGTCTTTGATAAAAGAGCGAAAATTGGTGTATTTCACGCGTAGCCGCATGCACGCCTTATCATCTCCCCCTTTCTGAGATTCTGACTGTCCTCAGTCAGCTCAGTGGGTGCATATTCCTTCAATGTGCTCCACTTTTAGCACTGCACAGAGATCTGCCACAAGGCCCGGCAGATCTGTGGCACTTCCAATTGCTGTCCGATTCAACATCATCAAGGTACCCTTGGTTTCTATTTCTGTTTCGCACCCGCCGCAAGACCTAGAGCCGCGGGAATTGTTCAAGTCTTTCCGGCCATCAAGACCAGCATTGAGCGTGTTCTTCCGTTCCTGATCATTCATTTCCTTGCCGGCTCTGGAAGGAGCCAGTCTTTTCATTCAGAGTTGTTTGTGACATAGTATGACATCCGTAGTTTCTTTTATTCCATTATTCAACTACCGGGACTGTTCGAGTCCCAGCCGTCCGTTTCATCAGCGGGTCATGATCATATCAAAATGCCTGCTCGGCGATATATATAGCCGTGACCCCAGCATCGCCTCCAAATCATGGATCTCTCCGTCGAGCCACAAGCTCCGGGAACTGTTTTGCTCGATGTCAGCGCATACCCACCACCAGCTCAAGAACTTGTTCAAAAGCTCTATACTGTGGTATGCCCATGGCTGTATCTGTTTCAAGTCTACGCTTTAATCTTCCCGCCCATAGCCCGACCTTCTTTGCGAGCGCTGCGTGAACGAGAAGATACCCTGCAAGTTCCGCCGCTGGGGCACTGCTTGCGAGGGCTGCCAGGACACCAACTACCAGTGCCGCTTCGAGATCATCGACTGGTTTGTCGCCACCTATCCGATGCAGATAGGGGACACCGGCCTTCTGTGCCACTGGGAACGTGTGTATTCATTTTTCTTTAATCTACGCCAATGACTGACATTGCTTGACAGCCGGGGCTTTTTCTGAACTTTGGTATTGGCTCAAGGTGTACGGTCTTACGCCTGCCGTCTTTGACGGTTGCGACCAGGATGCTTGGCCGAATGCCATCACGGAGCCCGTCCGTCAGTACATTTATTCCCTGCACGACGCCGAGCTTCTCCGCATCTCAATTCCATGAGAGATTTGGTTGCGTAGAACCCGCGATGGCCGAGGCTATCGTGGGCAGCCCGCATCATATACATACGGTGCTCTTTATCTACGACTAGCTGGTGAGTTGATCCTTTCTCAGATTTCCGGTATAGCCGTCCTGACTTGTCCAGGAAGAATGATGCTGCGTAACGAACAAAGGACAAATATTCCTTGTCACTCATGCCCGCCGGACGCTCCAAAGTGTTACGCCACCAGTCACGCATCATCTCTAACCTTCCATCAGCCAACCTCCCTGCATTCGTTCTATGATCTTCTACGTATGGTTCCCGCTTCTCGGGGTCATACTTCACATCAGCAACTTGACACCTCTGGCTTTTCCGTCTTTTACAACTTTTTTGGAGCCAAAAAGAGCCAAAAGTGCGAAAGACGAAAAAGCACCTTGCCACTTTTGAAAGCTAGGTCCGTCTGCGTAAAAAAGTGCTTTTGAGCAAAAGCTTGTAGAAAAGCGGCCGAAAAGTGGCGTGGATTGCGCTCAAAAGCGTTCACAAAAGCTACTCTAAAACCAGATGGGCGCTTATAATTCACACAAATGAGGCCACAACAGATGTATTGAGTATAACTGTACGCGACACATGTAAAGAACGGTACCATCTAAGCAAACAACCAATACATAAAAGCCCGAGGTACTGTCGGTCGAAATCAATACAGGCTATCAGAGGGGAGGAGCGCACAAACCTAGGCATCGACATCCGAATCCTGGTCAATCAAAACTAATGCGCTACCCTCGGAGCTGTCGGCGGCCTCGGCAGCGTCGGCGTCGACATCCATGATGTCCTCCGAGGGCTCCGCTTGGTCCCGCTGAGCCGCCGCACGTTGCGCTGCAGCAATGATCTTCTTCCATTGGATCGGTTGGAGCTGGTTGAGGACATTGTGGATGTTGGTGGTCGAGTTTACGTGGACCGCTTGACCCTCGATCTTGGCCGGGGCGTCGCTCCAGTTGGTCTTGGAGAAGTGGCCAAGGGTGCCGTCCGGGATGACCAGCTGGCCGGTCGAGTAGTAGTTGAGGGCACGTTTAAGCTACAAACGAGGAGTGAGAAAGGACATGCAGAGAAGAGAATGAGCGCACAGCCTGAATGGTGTACGTGAGAGCGCCGATGGGGTAGGAGTGGGGCAAGTCGGGATCAAAGCCATGAGGCCCGGCGATACCGTTCACGGAGGTCATGGTGCAGTGGACGGCCAAGACGCGAGAGCAGAGTTTGCTCTGAAATACACCCTGTAGATATCCGTCAGTGCGGGTCGTAACACTCATGATGGACACACCTTGAACTTATAAGTAGGCTGCTCCTTCTCGTCCTCATCCTCGCCCTCGTCCTCGCCCTTGGGCTTGATCTCGATGATGCTTTCGTAGTAGAAGATGCGAGCCGCGTCGTCACCCTGGAGCTGATATTGGACTTCGGCGGCCTTGGCTTCTGGGTTATCCAGCTTCTGCGTGGTGAGCATGTTCTCGAGGGAGGCGATGGCAGTGGTAGCGAGCTTGTGACGGTAGGCATTGATTTTGTCTTGACCCTAACAAACAGTCAGTTTATCGAATTAAGTAGTAAAAGCAGCGATGACACACGAGCTTGACGATCACTTTGACCTGGTTGGCATCGCTGGGGTCGTCCACACCCACCGTGTATTTGGGAAAGAGGTCGTTCCAGATGTCCACGAAGTCGTCGGGCAGCAAGTCCGTCCAGCCCTTGCGTGTACCAAGCTCGTTGAGCACGGCCGGTGTAAACTCGCTCTTGAAGCGAGGAAGGAGGGCGGGGGGGAGGGCGTCTCGCTTGATGTCCGACTTCTTTAGCTGGCCAGAGGACTTGAGTGCCTTGAGGGGGACGAGACCCACGGCTTGCGTCTCGACGATACCGGCGATGGAAGCCCGAAGAAGGAAAAGAAGTAAGTGACGTGGCTGACACGTGATTGATTACTCACCTTCTGCCGTGCATCCTTGGCCTTCTCCTCGGGACGAGCAGACACGCCCTCCTCGCCATCATCAGCGTCGGAGTCAATGCCCCCAATGGCGCTGGCGTCGCTTTCAGGCACGCCCAACTCGCTGGAGGCCCGTCGGGACAAGGCCGACCCGGCCGACATGGATCGGCTGGGAGCGGAGATGTCTACAAAGAGTGTGGATCGCCTTGCGCAGCTTCTGGCTGCGTTATACCCGGACAGAGACCCTCCCTTCGCCGACTACAAAGATCTGTATGCTACAATTGACGCCATCCAGCAAGGGGATATTCCCTGGGAGTCGTTCTCCGTCCAATATACTGGTCCACTCCCCGAAAACGGACCTGCTCCCGTGTGGATGACGGAGACGTTTGAGGTCTGGTATCGCTCGCCTCTCGCCATCTTTGAGAAGCAGCTGGCAAATCCTGACTTCAAAGACGAGATGGATTGGGCGCCGAAGCGCATCTTCAAGGATAGCAAGCGCCAATTCACGGACTTGTTTTCGGGAAACTGGGTGTGGGATCAAGCAGTGAGTGCTATTTTTCTTCATTGAAATGTGTTGACGAATCGTTTTCAAGGATAAAATCGCTGCGGAAAGCCCAGAGAACCATGGGGCAATGTTTGTACCAGGTGTATTCGGCAGTGACAAAACCACCGTCTCTGTTGGAACCGGTAACACAGAATTCTATCCTTTCTACGGTGGTATCGGCAATATATACAACTCAACACGTCGAGCGCATCGGGAGGGTTTGTCGGTGATGGCTTTTCTTTCCATTCCAAAAAGTACGCACCTTTCATTCGTTCGGATACCCAACATTCACCCCGTTTGTAGCGACTCGACAATACGCAGCCAGCAAGGAGTTTCGCAAATTTCGTCGCCAGCTTTTCCATTCCTCCATCGCACGGATCTTGCAGCCACTCAAACCCCACATGACGACTCCACGGGTCACTAGATGTGCTGACGGGCACTTTCGGCGCGCCATCTATGGCCTCGGACCTTACATTGCCGATTATCCCGAGCAAGCTTTACTTACGTGCATCGTTCAAGGCAACTGTGCTCGGTATGTGCTTGGCCGAGATTGAATATTGAGTCCACTCAATTATCTCTTAGTTGCCTCTCCCCTTCGGATGACCTCGATCGAGAGAGTGCACGCCGCTGTTTGGAGCATACCGAGGCGCTCCTCGACGCGTTGTCTCTGAAGGAGCTATGGGACGATTTTGGTATCGTCGGGGACATCGTAGTGCGTACTCTGTCCTCTCTTCGTGTGGATCATCAGATTAATCATGTTGCAAAGCCGTTTACTAGTGACTTTCCACGCGCAGATATCCATGAATTAATTTCCATGGATCTTCTTCACCAGATCATAAAGGGGACGTTCAAGGATCACCTTGTGGACTGGGTCGAAGAATATATCGAATTGACGCACTCGCCGGCGGAAGCCAAACGGATACTTGCCGAAATCGACCGACGGTGAGATTTTCGTTGATTCAATTCCGCTCTCTTCACTAATGTATTTACAGTATTGCCATAACCCCACCATTCCCTGGCCTTCGCCGCTTTCCTGTTGGGCGGGGATTCAAGCAGTGGACCGGAAATGATTCGAAAGGATTGATGAAGGTGAGCGCCAGACTGTGCTTGTCCAAATCAGCGAACATTAATATACGCACAGGTCTATCTCCCAGCCATTGCGGGGCTGGTCCCAAATGAAATTGTTCAGACTGTAGCGCACCTTACAGAATTTTGCCACCTGGTCCGCCGTTCCGTGCTTGATGAGGACACACTCCTCGTCATTGACACGACGGTGGCTCGTTTCCACGCCGCGCGTGAGATATTTCGCCTAATCCGCCCCGAAGGATTTTCGCTTCCGCGCCAGCATTCCATTGTACACTACCGCGAGCTTATTCAGGCGTTCGGGGCCCCCAACGGACTCTGCTCGTCGATCACCGAGTCAAAACACATCAAGGCCGTCAAACGGCCGTATCGCCGCTCAAACCGCAACAAACCGCTCAGCCAGATACTACTCACCAACCAGCGTCTCGATAAAATCATGGCCGCCCGCGTGGATTTCACGGCTCGGGGTATGATGGACGGATCTCTGTTTGCTGGCCCGCCCATTCCTGCTCCTCCTCCTGACGCAAATGAAGAACAAGTTGACAATGGAGTTGTCGAAGGTCCCACCTGCCTCGGGGAAGTGACGTTGGCGAAGCGACACGGTGAGTGCAGTGCATCAACGTATGCTTTTTCTGTTCTTATTATCCTATCCAGTTCGGGGAGTCTCTCGCAATGTACATGACGTCGCGCTGCACGTTGATCAACCGCGCCTGCACGAACTCATCCGGCGGTTTCTTTTCGAACAACTACACCCCGACAGGGATGCGCCTGCCACTATGGCGGAGTGTCCACCATTTGCGGAGAATGTATTCATTTACAACTCCGCTCGCGCCGTGTTCTATGCGCCCAGCGATGTCTGTGGCATCGGGGGTATGCGTCATGAACGCATTCGGGCAGTCAAGTCCTGGTACAGCGGACCTTCCCGATATGATTGTGTCTTCATCGAGCATGACGGAGACGCTGACGGCTTCCGTGGTCTCCACGCTGCCCGTGTGCACCTCTTATTCAGATTCAAGTACCACGGCGTCGACTACCCCTGTGCGCTGATCCACTGGTTCTCCGCGCACGGGAACGAACCCGATCCGGACACGGGTATGTGGATTGTCAAGCCAGATTGGGTACGTGGCCGGCCTCGGGACCCCTCTCTGGCAGTGGTATCCCTTCGCACAATTTTCCGGGCTGCGCATCTCATTGGGATGGCTGGGAAGGAGTTTGTTCCAGCCGATGAGTTGTTCAATTTTTCTCACTCACTCGACGCGTTCAAGGTGTTTTACATTAACAAGTATGCGGATCATCACGCACACGAAATTGCATTTTGAATGTTGTAGTATAAGTAGTAGGGCGGTACTTTCTGGGACTCACTTTTTTGACCACTTTTAATTACAACTGCTTCCACACCGAAAAGACGAAAAGAGGCAAAAGTGAATCTCGACCAAGGAAAGTCCGATGCAAAGTGCCGAAAAAAGATGAAAGCGGAAAAAGCGCCAGAAAAGCTCTCGAGGTGCTCAGAAAAGAGGGTGTCAAGTTGCTGATGCAATTCAAGTCCGGGAATCATTGGCTCGCCTTCTGGCCGCGGCGCTGATTTCCCGGACATCTTGTTCTGTGCGAGAACTTTGATACTCCCCGCAGCTATCTCTGCTCGCAGGGTTTGCGTTGCCAAGACTGATGCTTCCACTTCCGTGCAGAAATCATGGACTGACAGCGCCGGGCCCAGTTTCTCAGACTCTTCGCCGCTGACTCCCTGTAGGAAGCCTCCGCGTGTATCAATTTGCTCCCGGAATTCATCGTAGTCTTTGAGCGCGGGCCAGAGTGCACTTTCTGGATGCAACCCTGGCGGCTCATTCATATCAAGATCTTCCCCTGCCGGCGGGTACTTTGGATCTCCTGGTTGAATCTGACGCCGGGACAAGCCATCAGGACCGAAGGTCTTTCCCGGGACATGCTTCAATCTGAAATGAAACATGAGGATTTCCTCAATCCACCGATTTATGGTGGCATTGGGACCCATGCCGGGATGATCCAGCATTCCCTTGAGATATTGTGCGTCGGTTTCAACTACCAGCTTGCGGCAGCCTAACAGCCAATATCTCATGTGGTCAAGTGCGCGTTTCAAACCAAAGAGCTCCCGCTTCGGCTGGGAGTAATTCTGCTCCCGGACATCCAACGGAATGGATGCAAATCGAGCGTAATACTTTCTCTTTGGGTCTTTTGGATCACACTGATAAATATGGATTCCAACGGCGAGGTATGATGTATCCACGGCCATTACAACTTCCGAAGGAGAGTCATATCTGATCGGTCTCAATGACTCGCAGTCTTTCACTAGTTCTTTCAGTGCATCCATGGAGGCTTGTTGCTCCTCGCCCCAAACAAATATCTCTCCTGCTCGTATCAATTTCTGGATTGGCCGGGCAACAATCGTAAAATCTTGCAGGAACATCCTCATCACTCCAACCGTGCCAAGGAATGCCCGTACATCATGTACATCCTTCAAGGGACCCCAGCGCAAGATAACTCCAACTCTATCTTCATCTGGCTTCATACCCTCGTAGGAACACACATGTCCGACAACCTTGAACACCGACCGTGCAATCTGGATCTTTTTCCCGGCGACTGTTGCCCCACAATATTTTAATCTCTGCAGAATCCGGTGACAGTCTTGGATGTGCTCCCAAAAGAACCGTCTGACTCCAGGATTTGCTTTTATTCTTTCTTCTGTTCCATCCGGCAACTCATATCTGGTAGGCGGCCCGCGGACTGGTAAGTCATCAATATACGGCCTCACTACGTGCGGGATTTCGTCGCGCATGATGTAAGTGACATCTTCATGGAAAATTGGAACAGAGTTTGTCCAACCCTGTGGCAATCTGACCAGCCGCAGGGCACCGAACGGTGATTGGAAGGTAGTATAGTCCCGGGACTCTGGGTGCAGCAGACGCTGATTGTACCCTGAGTACAGATCGAAAGTGGAGCCGCAAGCTCTCCCGGCAAAGCCCTCAGCCAAGTCAGCAGCACCCGGGGGTACACCCGAGTGCGCAATAGTCACGGCATTCAGTGGCTCCAGTGAGTGTACTAGGCGTAACGACTTCTTATCACTCTTGATCACACCGAAATACTTTGTGCGGTAAGCACTGTTCGAGGGCTCGTATATATTTGCTTTAATACTCGCCCTGAGCACTTTGCACACCTCCTCCAACTGCCCGGGAGGGATTGGTATATTCCTCTCGACCCAGACTTTATGGTTCGGTTGAACTGGCATTCTGACTTGCGGGAAGAAGTCCTCCCGGAAGGTGCCGCGTTCTTCATCATTCCAGGCGACTGCCTTTTCATGGAGTGATAGCATATGATGTACAATCTTCATCTCGTCCGGGAGAAGAAATCCATCATTATGCATCTCATCAATCATTTCTTTTCTCTCTTGTGTATATCTTCCAACGGGCATGAATTCAGGTGGGTGAGCATCGAGCGGGACCATGTTGGCAAGCGGGTCACCGATAATGTTCCGCTCAATTCTGAACTCCTCCGGCTGATCTTGAAATACAGGCCGCACTTTCATCGCAACTGGCTTGTATTCTTTCCCGCGAAGACCTCCTTCACATCAGTTCTTCCGACAGAGACGGGATCGGTGCGAGTCTTATTACTTTCAAACCTGGGAATCACCCAATCCGCATACTGACAGCATTTACATCTGTCTCCCGCCGTGTGCTTCGATCTATCACCCACGTACAAGTAGTCCTCAGCGGGGAATCCGTTCAACTCACTTTCTGCGGGCGGCTCAGCAAATACCTGAGCTACATAGTTTCCTTTCAAATTCTCTGGGTCTGATCCACCGTCACACATTCCACGAAACTCCTGGAACATCTGAACGGCAGGGGTATCATTTTCAACTCCGGGTACCGCAGCATCGAGGTAGGCTAATTTTATCTCGTCTGGAGTAAAACCGCCTTCCCCGCTGTACTGTACCGCTACTATTCTAGCTTCCCCAGTTTCATCTAATTCAATCTGGACTGCGACTTCTCCTTGACTGTTAATCAAATCATCGAATTCTGAAATTTTGCCTCGGCTGTGGTAGGCTCGGTTTCTTCCGGCAACTCTGTTGATGTCCCCCGCACTTTGCGCAGTTGCCGTACAGTTCCACGCGGGAATGTTGGCATGGTATATTTGTGCTTCGTAGTGGGGTCACACAGTGTTATGAGCTGTGATCCGTCTGTTTTATTCTGGATGTTGCTCCCGGCGAGAACTTCGAAAGGTCGGCCAAGAAGCACCTTGTAGGCGGGAGCTTTGATAATGTGCACTTGTAAGTACAGAGTAATCTCGCCGAATCTAAAAGGTACATTCTTGGAGAGACCGACAGATTTCTCCACCTGTCCATTGGCACTTTGCATATAAATGCAAATCTCAGGGTCCCAACCTAATCCCAACTCTACGGCTACTGCTTCAGCCATTGAGACAATTTGGGACCCGCCGTCACAAATTGACTCTTGTTCTGCGGCTCCGTTGATGAGCGGGTATAGTACCCTAAGTGCTTCTGAATCGCCGGCCACTCGTTTTGAATCAGCCTCATTCAGAAACACCCGCTTGAGAGTCCCGGATGCCGGTACTGAAGTAAGATACTGCAGTACTGGATCAGTGACAACCAATGCGCCTTTCGGGACCAGCCCATCAGCTTCAGCGAGAGCCTCGATCTGGGTTTGGTACGGAAGCTGGCGGGCATCTATCATACCGTCTGGTACGCCGTCCATCAAAGTATCAACGACTTCCCGGGCGGGAGTCTCGTCATTCTGATCTGGATCTTGTTCAATTAGTTCCAAGACCTCGAGCGCATCCTTGATGGGTACGCGAGACTTGGTGAGCAATCCTTTCATTTTCTTCCTCAACCGCGGGCTCAATTTAATGAGGGTTTCCCAGGAGATGCCAATCTGCGCTTCTTTCAGCAAGCCGGCCACACCTTCTACCTCCTCATCAGAATCCTCATTTTCAATTGGCGCTCGCAGCCGGTAATTCTTTTCTTTCTTGCCGCCGGCTTCTGGTGGAGCACTCCCGGGTATCATTTGGGTATTTGTGGGAGGTCTCCCGGAAGCAGGTGGCCGGGGCGCGAACTGAACGGGCGGAACATTTCTGTAAGGTAATTCATTCACCTTCCCGTCATCATTATCTGTCTGTGGCGCCGGGGAAGTTTCCTCCTGCTCCACTTGACTTCCAATTTCATCAGCATCGGTCCTGCGCCTGGTCCGTGCCTTGTTCTTCCCAGAAGCATCACCCACCGGTTTCTTTGGTGGGTGCTTCTTTTTATCAGATGCCTCCGCCGGCCCGCGCATGGCTGGCGGTACGTAGACTCCATTTCTACGGTCCTCTGGGAGCTCGTTGTGGTTCAAAGAAGAGTCTACGGCTCCCTTCCTCGAACCACTCATAAATTTGGCTGGCCGGCGCCGTTCCCCGTTCGGGAGGGATTGGCTCTTGTGCCGACCGCAAATTGAGCTTCCTGACCTGGCTCATTCCCGGAGTTCGCGTTCAAATGCTGCACAGCCGCAAGGACTGTAGCGAGCATATTCTGGTCCACTTGCGCCGGCGTTTGAACCTTAGGGGGTGGTTGAACACCCCGTCTTGGAACCTGATGATGTTGAATCAATTGTCGGATGAGGTTCTGTTGGTTCTGCTGCTCAATGCGCAAGGCATGGATTTCTTCTTCTCGGGGATCATAGGCATTCTGAGACTCCTGCGGGTCATAGTATCCATATTCCCCATTATCTTCTTCATAGGCAGCCCAGTCATCCGCAGTCATGCCCGGCAGCTCAGCAGCTTGTACAAAGCTGCTGGCACTCAAGATATTGACGGAACTGGTGGGCACCCTGAATTCATCCACTATCTGACTCCGGGGTTTGGACCCTCCTAACGGTATGGGTGTTCCATCCATAAAGAAGTCCCGGGTGCCAATAGCTTTTATCTTCCCTTCGGCGAGATGCTGTAAGCGACGTGGGCAGGCGCCAATGAAGTGACCGGTGGTGCGGCAATAATGACACAAGTCCATCCCGGGCGGTCGGCCAAATCTGACTTCTTGCCGGGGTGGCATGGTTTGAGCATCAGCAGATCCAGTAACGCGTCCGGGAACGGACTTGTACAATTGGCGGATCTGCTCGAAGTCCTCCTTGTGCTTTTTGTCGCTCACATCCATACGGTCCCGCATATTCACCAGCGTCAACTTGATCTCTTCTAGCATCTTTGCCGCAAGGCCGCCAGATTCTTCCGACTTCACAGCTCTTTCCGGAGTCAAAGATCTCCCCTTGCCTTTCGAGCGTCCGCCCATGATGGTTGACATGTACTCCTGGCGGGTATCATGCTTGCGGGACAACTTTCGAGCCTGGGCAATGACCTCCTGGAAGGTATAGCCTTTCTCTTCAGTATCTGCTTCGGGTGCTGCTTCCTCATCTGCCAGTGGATCAAGTTTCTCGTTCTCTCGGGCGAAGTCTATCCGGAAGATGACTTGCTCTCTAAGCCCAGGCGTGAGTTTGTCCAGAAACAGTGGGACAGCTTCCCGGTCAGTGATCAACCCGGAGGTCATCAACTTATCAACTTCAACATTCATTGCGCGAACGAGCTTCATGAGCTCCTCGGAATCATTCAGTCCAATCTCCTCAGAGTCGAACTCACTCAAAATGTTTTTCAATTTCTTTATAGAGCCCCGCTCGCTATTCCTAGCCTCCGGGTAATTCTCTAAGATCTCATTCTTGAATTTCGTGTACGGACCCTTGAAGGATGCAAACTTCCGCCATTGCTCAGCAACTTGCCGATCCACGTATCTGAGTAGAAGCGTGTTCTTGGCTCCATCGACAGTTCCCGCAATCTCCATCATTCGTTCCATATGATCAAAGAACTGAAGGAGTTTCTTGGGTTCTTCGTCGCTGAACGACGGTGCATTCTTATCATAGGGTTCGGGGATTTTCTTATCATTTGCCATGATGACAGGTAAAAGGGTTTGTAGGTTTGGTATAAAGGGTGGGTCCTGGAGGTCTGGTACGTCCGGGGACTGAAGATTTGTGCTATCAGGTTGAAAGCGGGTTTGCGGAGCGGGTGGGCTCGATGTGTGGGTTTGTTTTAGATTGTGATAGGCCTGAAGCCGCTGTCTGGTAGACTGTGCTGCTTCTTCTCTCGCTTTATTGGCAGGAGAAAGTGAGTCCTGGTTGACTGTATCAGTCTCCTCAGTTGTCACTCGGTTCGAATTCTTGGTCTCTCGAGGCTTGGGTTTGACCCAACTCGAATGAGCGTCTCTAGCGTGTGTGCCGGAGGCCGTTTCGAGAACAATGAAATTCGGAAGTATGGTTTTTGGTTTGAATTCCGGAGCTAGGGCTCAACAGAATAGGTTTGGTTCAGGAGCAAGGCTCGACCGAAGAAGGTTTTTACGTTAGGAGCGGGGCTCAACCGACGGAGTTTGGTTCAGGAGCAAGGCTCGACCGAAGAGGTGTGTGCGTTAGGAGCGGGGCTCAACCAACAGAGTGAGATTCCGGGAGCTAGGCTCAACCGAAGAAAGGTTTGTGTTTTTGGTTCCCGGAGCTAAGGACTCAACAGGAAAAATTCAATTCAGGAGCAAGGCTCGACCGAGTAGGTTTTTACGTTAGGAGCAAGGCTCAACTGACGGAAGGAGGTTCCGGGAGCTGGGCTCAACCGAATAGGTTTGTACGTTAGGAGCAAGGCTCAACCGACGGAGTGAGATTCCGGGAGCTAGGCTCAACCGAATAGGTTTGCGTTCTGGAGCTAGGGCTCGACAGAGAAGTTGTATTCAGGAGCAAGGCTCGACCGAATTGGGGAGTGGCTTTCGTTCACAAAGAGACTGAGTCCCAAATTTTTCCCGGATGGTATTTTTATAAAGCAATGTATCTTGTCACCCCTCGCGGTGGGCTCCAGATGAAACGGTGCACCGACGTGCAGCCGTGAAATCAAGACTCAAAATAAGTACGAGCTGAAGGCGAGTAATCTCAAACCAACAACTAACAAATCTTTAATCCAAATCTCACAACTTCAAATCAATACTTCTCGTGTGTGTGTTCGGGGTGGTAGGACAGGCGTATCGTCCGTCAAGACCAATGTGCAAATATCAATTCCGCGGGAGCGGGATGTTCAATTCAAAGTAACAGGTAAGCCTCAGTAGTCTTCCCGCAAAGAGGGTTATCAATGGATTCGGGGATCTCGGGGACGCGAGGTCAACCGCACAAGATCAAGCTTGCAAGTATTCAAGTTTCAAGTTTCAAGTCCCGGGGACCAAAGGTCAACACGCAAGACAGACAGGGGGGAATGCAAGCAAGCCTTCTATTCGGATTCTAAGGTGAAGTCCCGGAGGAAGCTTCGATTTCAAGTGTAATTCAAATCCAATCAATAAATTCTGAGTGATCGTCCAGTTGCCTCCTAAGAGAGCGGTCTGGTCTACTACTGTACACGGTAAACTACTGCGGCTTATATACATTTTGCGGGCACTGATAAATATGGTATAATTGCCTGCGGATGACACGTCGCATCTTCCCGGGAGGCGTTCCGAGTGACCCTAGGCACTTATTAGGGAAATGGTCCTGCGGGACATCAATTGCGACAGATTGCGTGCTCGCAACCTCAGTCAGCACATTCGGCCCGCCATCGGCATCTGCCAATGTGGTCCCGCTGGTTGCCGGGAACCACGCCGGTGTTCTATCTGGTTTCAATTCATCAGCGGGAGAGATTCCCGGTGACGGATGTCAAACTGTCATGTCGGCACTAAGGCGGCTCGGGAACGGCACCTCCGGGAAACCTAGCTACCAACCCAGGGGTAGTTTATTAAACTCCCGCGAGATAGGCTTTGATAATGGCTCTGCCCGGAGGATGGCATTTCACATCCCGCCATGTCCACACTGTCTAGTGGCTGTACGGTGCTCGTTTCTTTCAATTCCGTTCAAATTCAGAGTGATCGACCGATCATCTATGATATCATTGATCAGCGGACTCCCGGGAGGAGCCTCGATCATTTCCAATTCCAAATCATGGTTCCCCGGACAGTGAAGACTGCCCATTGAATTGATATAGTGGTTGACCCCAGAGAGTCAGTTTCATGACAGCCAGCGAAAAGGCTTGATAGTTTCTCTTAGTCACCCTCGGTGCAATAGTACGCGGCTGTCAACCGTTTCCTAGAGCCCGGCAGGTATGTACATTCCCGCCAGCTTGCGACCATTAGGGTTCAATATACCATCCCGAGTAGAACGTATACCCTCTGCAGCCATTGTATGCCTGGAGATGTAAGTCTTTGATAAAAGAGCGAAAATTGGTGTATTTCACGCGTAGCCGCATGCACGCCTTATCAGCGCGCATTCGAGAACGAGTTCTGGGATGACTACCGTTGGCCGAGACAGATTGCTGGCGCCTCTTCGCAGCTTATGGATTCCATCCACCGATTCAATCGGGAGCACGAGATGTTCGATCGTGTTGGTCTCAACATCTTCCTACTCATTGTCCAGGGTCGTGAACCCCAGATGGTCACTGGCTCCCACGTGAAGCTCTGCTGTGACTTCAACCTCGCTTTGCGCAACCTTCGCCCCGGTCACCGCATCCCCAACGTCGAGCCCCACGGCTATACCGACCTGGCTGTTGACGCCAACGCCCCAGCTCATATAGCTCATATATCTAGATATCTACGGGCCTTGGTCCAGGTACGTTTTGCGATACCTGTGGGCCTTTGCCAGGTCAGCTTGGGGGCTGTTGGCGGCTTCTCGGCAGAGGTTGGTCAAGCTCTGCTGATGTGTTTTGATGTTTTCGGAGCCTCAATTGAGGCATCATTCTTGATGGGAGACGAAATGCGATCAAATTTGATTGAAATACACATAGAAAGGAAGATAATCAAAAAAGGCCCAATATGGAAAATATTGCTATGAATCGGCACCTCGGCAACCTGCCTATACACCCAAAAAACACCAAAAAAATGCCCTCAGCCGCCGTGGACACCCAGAAACACGGTACACTCCTGCACGCAGTCCCCATCAATGCTCCTCCGCGTCCTCCGGGTCCTTGGGTGGCCACAGACTAGCTGGCAGCCCCGGCGTTCTCGGATCTGGATCTGCCTGCAGCAGCCCCGCCAATGAAAGTGCCGAGCGCCCCTTATCCTTCAGCGATCTGGTGCTGCGACGTAAACCAGTAGCTGTATCTGGCGTTTCGGCGGCATTGGTGATGGGCGCAGGGTTGGCATCGGGGATGGGGGTATCCGGCGGGATGGGGGTATCCGTGGTAGTATTGGTGATGGGTGTAGGGGTGGGAATATGCTGTGTGTCGGGGACGGGCGCAGGGTTGGCGTCGGAGATGGGCGTATCCGGCGTACCGGTGCTATTGGTGACGGGTGCAGGGGTGGGAATATGCTGCGTGTCGGGGACGGGCACGGGCTGTGTATTTCCCTTGGCCCACCCGGGCTTTGGCTTCGGTCTGGCTCGCGGCTGCTGGTGCTCGATGTCCTCCATCGCCACGTCCTCCATCGCCACGTCCTCCTCTGCCGATCTAGGCTTCGTCAATCAAAGGGAATGAATCAAGAAAAAGCGCACTCACGCAGTCATTCCCCGCAATACCCACGTCACATCTCCTAATGCACGTTTCCACTCCGCCCGCTGCTTGTCCGTCTCCAGCCGCTCGTGCCACCACTTTAAACACGCGATTGGGCCAAGCAAGCCATTTTGACCCGGGAGCGTCAGCGACTTCCAGCTCCCCGAGCCCTGCTGGACCAATTCCCCATCTCGCCCGTCCGGGAGCCTCCAGTCCGGGTTGATCGTCTTCCACCACTTCCACCAACTCTTTGAGAAGCTGTTCACCATCAGCTCGGGCGCCACGCCCGTGCGCCCACGCCCAATCCAGACCTTCATCTGGTCTGGCCGATTCGTTGTCGTAAAGCCTTTGCCCTATTCGATCATGAGTGCTGGGCTAATTACCATGCCGCCAATTGTACCTTGCCAACATCAAATCCCGTAGATTCCTCCAGCTTCCACCAGAGCTTGACCAACGCCTCCCATCCTGGCCCCATCTTGGCCGCACGTTCCATCAAATCCGCCTTCATCTCTCGCGCCCACTCAGTAGGATCCTTCTTCTCTTTCTCTTTGCCCTTCCCCTTCCGCCCAACGGTGCTTGGCTTCTCCTTGGTGCTTAGCAGCAGACGAGACTCAAGAGGTAGAGCAAGCCGTAGGGAGAATAGACTAGATTCGTCTACAGTACTGAGACTGTAGACGGGTATATATACTACATGATCGAATTAGGTACGAGGGGTAGGGGGTAGGAGCAGGGGCGATCACGACAAGTAGGGGTGTAAATGCAGGGGAGAGTGGAGTACCAAGCAGGGGTTGAGACAAGACCCGGCCGATCAGTGATGATCACTGATTAGAGTATTGATGGTTGATGATTGATCGGGTTACAACCCGTCGGGTTGTGGCCTGGGGTCATATCATGACACTATTATAGGCAGGCTCAAGCCTCCCTGTGCACCCAATAGCATCCTATACCATGCCTAACATATCAAGGCAGATCCTGAGGGGTTTAAATGATACAGAAACACCCTTAGTGTACAAAGGATGAGTGAAAAACCGGAAAATTCCCTTTCTGGGACTTGGGAGTAGTGGCCAAGCTGGGACAAACACAGTGGAATGACCCTGATGCTGGGTGTATATGGGTAGTGGGTACCAACCAAAACTGATCCATAGGAGAAATGATGTTCAAAGACCAGTTGAGGATGCAAATTGGCTGGGATACAAAAAGGATTGCAGAGAGAGGGGCTCAAGGGGCTTCAAAAATGCGAATTTTTGTATGGGGTCTCCAATGTGTGATGTAGACTCCTGGGAGTATAGGAAATTTTATTTGAGGCCAATCGGCCCAGCGGTCGTCGAGGAAGAATGAAAAATATTATTACTATATCAGTGGGGAGGGGTAGGTACAGCCACTACCAAATACGGTAACTTCAGGAATGAGAGTTGGCGGGAGTTCGATTCAGTGAGCCGGCAAAATCATGGAGCATTTTTTATCTGCTACTTGAGCACCTTCTGAGTCACCTGATAGACTCAACATGCACTGTGTACACATAAAATATATATTCCTTTAATACTGGGGCTCTTGTGTAGTGTACTGAGATGATGTTGCCCGGAGATAATGCCTAAAAGGGAAGATCTGATGGCATCAATCATTACGTAGGGAGGGAGGGTCCTTCGACCCTCTGAAAAAAAAAATTGGAAGGTATGTTACATTTTTCTTATCTTTGAAGCCCCTTGGAGGGGCTTGATCTTGTGACCCTGAGCAAAATACAGCACAGGGTGAGAGGAGAGATAACAAGTAGACTAAGATGACATTGATGAGCTGTGTCTGGGGTTCCACTGGAGGGGCAGGTAGGCTGTTCAATTTGCTCACCCAGTCACTCTTGATGCAACCCTGCTCTAGTGCTGCATTTTGTACATGTTGGAGACACTTTGGGGTGCCAGTTTATTGGCAACTCTGATAGTTCTTGACTTGCTCTACAACTTCGCTTTTTTTGATGATGCCATCAATTAGTGATGACCAGTGGTCAACAGTACAACTTGGCCCGCAACAGTGGTGGCTCTCAATATCTTCCACACTCATCAACTTTGATGCGATCACTGATACTGATGGCATCTGATTAGCAGCCGAATGCTGTCTATCATTTTTTCTGATTTTTTCCCTCTTTTTCCGGTGAGAAACGGTTGAGATATCACTTGAAGAAGGATGAAAATGTGGGGAGAAGGACTTAGTTGAGATTCGTCGTAGCTAGCTACTTAAATACAAAAGCAAGGTACAGCCATACATAAGTAAGAATTAGGGAACATGCACTGAATAACACCGATACAAGTACATGCAAGTCAGTATGGGTAAATGTGAGTATGTACAGCGAGTGTTTAAACCACACTCTACGTGTCAGTACTTCCACGTCAGTAGTACACGTCAGGGTGCGTCCGTGTTTGTCCTTCCAACATCACTGACTTACTGTTTAAGGCAATGGTGGGCCCGCCATCAGGGCGGGAGGTGCGCTGATGCGACATTTTTTTTTTTTGTCCAGACTTTGGCCAGCCATACAGGGGATTTGCACGTACAAGTCCTACTACTTAGATCTCTGGCAATTCTCCGGCTTTCTCCAGCACTTTCTCCAGCCATATGCCAAATAAACCGAAGCCCTTCCACTTGGAAGGGCAACACGACTATATGTCGCCCTACCAGCTGGAAGGGGTACTTGGGCTCATTAGGTGTTCAACAGTGCGTACCTCAACGGGAAATTGGATCCCGACGAGGAGATCTACATGGAACAGCCTCCGGGTTACGAATTCGCGGATCGGGCCGCGAATGTTGTCAAATTCGCGAAGGCATTGATGTATGTGCTCTAAACCTACTATAGAAATCAACCAACTCGAAACAACAAGACTAGATGAGTCTCGATACAGACGAATCTATATCTAAACAACCCAATCACGAAGCTCCGGGGCGAGTGACAACTATATTGACAGCAGGCGAAGGCGAGTATAAGTCCCTAGTACAGGGCCTTATGAAAGGTTGTAGGGAATACTGTGATATTGTCTTGAAATGAGTGGTCGAGTTTTGTATTGCGAATCAAGATCCTTGATATGAACCAAGAATGACAATTCTAAAGCGTTTTTGTAGATTTTAAGCTTCTCAGCTGAACACAAAAGATGTATAAAGGTTTGGCTAAAAGCCGGGTTGCACAAAGCGAGGTATTTGGGTCTCTCGATCCCTTTTACACTGGTATCCGAGGACGACAGCGACCGATACAACACGGATTTCGTAAATTCCAACAATTCCTGAACCAATTCCTGACACTGAACACACAACCAGACCCTAACTGACACACAAACCGTACCAAGCCGTAGCAAGCCTTCCAAAGCTGCCACTGAGCTGAAACCCTAATCACAAGCCAACTGGCACTCGAACCAAACTATGCTTCAAACTCGATTCACACAACAGGAGCCAACAAAACAACAATTTAGATTTTCAAGGGCAATTGCTTATTCTACGCAATGCACCTTCGAAAGCCTCGGACAAATCCCGTAGTCGCAGCTGGTAGCTTGCTAGTGGGGGAAGTATCCGCTGCCCTCTTGGGTAACACTCTATCTACTTTATACATGTCCGGGAATCATATGATAGTACAAATGAATGGCGCAATAATGATGAATCTCCCACGTATCCTGAATAGAAACGACCTGATTGGTTGATCTGACACTGGTGCTCAGTCAGCCAGAGCGCCAAGCCATGATTCAGCATGTTATCTCGTGATTCCATCGCTGATCCATGACTCGGACAGTTTGGATATCTTGTATCCTTTCTTCCCCTCCAGAGTATGGCCTCAAAACGTACTCCCACGTGTTGTAGGTCTCGAACGATACCCATATCTCCCACTCTTGGTCTCGGATACCAGCAGATACTTGACTAATAGTCCGTATCCGAGCCGGAATCCACTTGTTCCGGCTACTACGTCACTTCCATCGGACCCGTCTCGGCGGTCTGCTCATGTTTCAGGTCATTCGGCCGACTTGTCCATCATTCCGTGAACTCCCGAACCTCCGAATTGCACTTGCACCAAGGTTCGAACTGCTGACAATCTCACAACGGTTAAGAACTGTTTAATTGGTGTATCCCATTGGTAAGGCAGGTATCCACACCTCCTACATGTTTCGGAGTGAGTCCATCAGTCGTATCCAGGTAAATACCCTTCAACCTGTATAGTACTCTAAGGTATCCACCGTACTGACTGTCTCTGGGCTCGGCATCAGCTCTCGTATTGAGATCATATAGTATGGAAACCACATCTGAAATCGTGCAAAATACGTGTTTTCAAGGGCAGTCAAATTCCATGCTCATCAGCGTTGTACGGGTTGAAGCAGGGTGGCAGGAAATGGTACGAGACGCTTTCTCGCTGGCTTTCAGAGCTAGGCTTTACACAGTGCACGTCCGACCATGCCGTTTTCTATGCTCGTGATGAGCACGATCTCACCATCCTCGCCATCCATGTGGACGACTGCACCATCACGTCCAGCTCCCCGGCGCTCCTCATGTCGTACAAGACTTGTATTGGCGAACGTTTCAAGATGACGGATCTTGGGCCTATCAGTTGGCTCCACCCCATATGGTGGTGATATCGCGTTAGCTCCCGCAGAGCAATGGTATTGATGGTGGCCAACTGCCCAGCAATATCGCAATAAGCCCCCGGGATATAACCCACCCTTATTGCGTTATAGCTACTATATGCGCTGTCATCCACGCTGTTGTTCATAAATATGAAACTGTCCCACGTCTTTAAATAATGTCTTCTTTGGCTTCTTCCTCAATCTGATCGAGACGGGGTTCCCATGACTTTAACGCTGTACGGCGCCAATGTATATCGGGTTTATTTGGCGTTGTCACGTGCGCAAATAGGTCAGCGCGTGACATTCGGGCACTCTCGAGCCCTTGCGCTCCTCCTCGAGAATATCCTCGAGCTCTTCAAACTGCGTTGTCTTCATCTCGAGTTTTGACAAGGTTAGCTTGATCAACGACGCCAGCGTCCAGCGGATCTGCGCGTCTTCAGCATCAGCGAGGGCCGAGGCAGCCTTGGCAGAAGACTTGAGCGCAAGGTCGGCAGCGCGCACGCCTTCGAATGTTGGGCTCAGCGGCGGGCGTAGGAGGTTTACTCTACCGTCGGCACCACTGTCTTGTGTCTTCTCCTCACTCGTGAGGTGATAAATAGCGCCGCTTTGGCCGCATCCGCAGCAATGCTTGGACCCACAACGCCCGCAAGGAACGCGACGACACTCACGACAGGGTTGTTGGCTTGCTCGAATGGAATATGCTGGCTATGCTGGAGCGGGCCCATGGATGCCTCCGTAGCAAGGTAGTGGTCCTCAATTGGTAGCTTAAGGAGCTTGCGGATACAGCGCTGGGCGCTGCGCATGCCACCATACTCGATACAAGACCCATTGCCGTCGTACATCTCCACCTTCACGCCCTTGAGCCGCAGCAAAACCTCTTGGTCGTCTGCCCAGTCGTCCGGTGCAGCACTGGCGCCAGCGCTCGTGAGTTTGACAAAGTCGCCGCTGAACATGGTGGAAGGGAAGCACCCGTCGAGGTAGCATGGAGAGCAGAGCCCAAACTTCTCATCTTTGAGAGACTGGTAGCGGAGCTGCGTGCAATCAGCACCGCACGTATCGCAAGTGGAGTTGCCGCTCGGGCGACTCGTGCCGTTGGCAGAGCCATTGCGAGTGCCATTGGTATGGCAGGTATACTGTAGCAAAACTGGACATGATTTTACTGAAAACCACACCACTTTACACCAAGAAAACGACACAGGTGAGTTGAAAAGCACAACTTCAGATGACATTAAGAAAAAAGCACAACCTCTGCACCATGAACGACACAGGTGTCGGTGCCATCGAAAAATGACACAACCTTCAAACATAAAACGACACAACCTCACCTCATGTTCAGAAATCAACACAACCCTGTAGATGGAAACGATTTTGCAGCAGGCATACACTGGTATGTCAAGAAACAACACAACCCATCATCAAATTCCCGGTGCCCCGTTGGACAAGGCATGACAGAGGCGGCATTGTCAATGTCTGATGGATTGATGCTGTATGGCGCCGGCCGGAAGAATGCCGATACATCAGATAATGAATCACCACCAATATGGTCAACAATTAGGACCCATATCATCCCCGGAATCACACTGACGACGCAGATGGCATGGGAGACTCAAATTGGCTCGGGCATGGTAAGAGAACGAAGATGGGACGGGCGGGATGAGGGAATAAGCCAAGAGGTGAGCGTGTGATTACGAGAACTTCACTTGCTTTTCAAATTCGATCAGGCCAGAATCTTGACAACTTTTTCTCTGCCATGTCCACTTTTGATTAACCCGGCTGTGCAGTTTCCTTTTTGCGGCCACAATCAGTGATTTTGACAGCTCCAATCAGTCCAGACTTCCTTTCCCTCTGGGGCATGCAGTTATTCCTCCATTCGCTTGAAAATTTCTGGGCACACTCCTTGTTGCTAAACTTGAGTTTTGCTCTTCAGGACTGGGGTCCAATTTCCAATGTTATCTATGATATGGTTGATTTACTGAGTTGCCGTGATCAGCTCATTCTCAGTTCACCAATGGTAATGGGTGCCTGCGATGTAGGTCAGCTTGAAGCCCATGATGTATGAATGCATATGACATCATTCAGGAAAATTGTAAAAATTATCACACTCTGAAATGGCATGAACTCTGTGATATACACTCATCCCCAAAACTGATATGCATTGTACTCACAGGGCACTCCGGGATTATATCCTGGCTATGCAATAGAGTGGACTCACAGTTCAATCTTCTACATGCTGGAGGCTGTGGAATTGTACACGTCATGATCAAAAGTAACCGGAAATTCGGTTGTGGTGATAGCCACAGTGATCCGGTCGAGCCGAAATTTGATTTGGGCATTCTTTGCAACATATGAAGTACTCTCAGGTAGAAAAACCCAGACCAGAAGTCTCGTGTTGAGCACACAGGGTAGAAGTTTTGTGCCATGCCATATTCTGGAGTTTTGTTGAAAGTCTGGTTCGCCTGCACTTCCTGGGCTGATGTAGGGGGCTGTAGGGATGCGAATGGAGTGTTAGAGTAGTGCTTTAGTAACTCAGTTCAAATGATTTTAGTGTGGGGCTTCACAGAGCAGGTAAATCTAACTGGAAGATTGGGTCCAGAAATTCAACAAGATATTTTTTTCCTCCGTACCTGCTACAGAGAACCAGTCGATGACAAATGAACTTACCAATTGATTTTAGACAGTCTGAACCCTCTTGCAATGGTATCACATTGAGTCTGATGCAAGAACCGCGCAGAGATTATTGAATGAACAGCTTCCGGTTACTTTTGATCATGACGTGTATGTATCATTTGAGTACAGATCAATACTTAGATCTAAGAACATTCTTGGTCAGATATTCCTTGTCAGCCCATTTTTTTTTCAAGAGGATGGATGGTCCTGTAGACTCCAGGTCAAATTTGAGAATGTAGGTCCACTGTTGGCAGGAAGTGCGAGGTGCCAATCACATTATGGGCTAGGTTCGGCAGTGTAAGGTAAAGCCAAGGAGTGCAGGTGTTCTCCATATTACATTGATTGCTGACATGTAGTCAAATGCCATTTTGCTAGAGGCCTTTCACTCTTGTTTTCCACTTGTTAAGAGGACCAGGGAGGTGTTGTCACACGTTACTGGTGTTACGGTGGCGGACCTGCACCGTCACATTTGTCGCATCACGCCAACTTGACGTTGGCATACAGCCACACACCCAGGTTTTATCTGATGCGATCAGGGAAATGGCTGGGAACAGAGAGCTGTCACAGCAGTCACATCACTGGGAGTCGGATTCTCTACACAGCCACTTGGCTCCATCGCTGATCAGTGCAAGATCAGTGACTGGCGGTGGGCAGTATCTAGTTGAGCCAATATTTAAGTTATAACATCAAACCCAATGAAGTTCTCGTATACTGCCGTGCTTGCAATGGCCCCTACCCCCAAGTCATTCAGTTGAAATCAGGATAATTTACTGGTCCGTGTTCCTGTGTTTCATTCTCCGCTGTTGATTTGATGGCCCTGCAAGGGTCACATCGTAGTCACTACTCCTTAGATACACTGTATACTTGGAGTTCCAACCTGTGTCATGTATTCAAAGTATTTTGAACTGGTGCCGTTCTTGTCATCGGGACAGGAGGTTAGGTCATTTGGAGAAAACCGGGCTGTGTTGTTTCTGCGCCGAGTGTAGGTTGTGTCATTTTTGCACAACTGTTGCTGCAAAATTTGGAGTGACAGGCTGGTTGTGTTGATTCAATACAGTGGTTGTGGAGATTTTTGTGTGGTTTTCAAGTTGAGTCGTAATTCCTGTTGCATGACGGAGGTTGTCCTTTTTATCATGAAAAATGCCTTAAGCTGAGTGTTTCACTGGCTGAAAACTGGGGGTTGTGTCGAAAAAGGGTTTTGCTACACTATACCTGCCGTTACATTGGCTAGTGCTTGCGCCTCAGCGGTGTCAATGGGGCGTGCCATTTTGTTGGAAGTTTGGTAAATGCTCGAACGAAGCTCGAGTGATGAGGGAGTGGGCGCAGGATTGAATGCCGTGAGGTGTGTTGAGGATAAAGAGGATGTGGACAGAAGAGTGGCACCCGAGCAGCGGGTCGCGAGTCTGGATCAATCTGGCAGGATCTTAGGAACGAGTTGAGAAGTAGTGTATGGGCGCACCTGGTCCTTTATAAGACACCGTTCAAGGAAAGCGCGGACATGCAGGATGGCACAAACGTCCCTGGGTTCCCTCCCCGCTACCCATGGGAAGCAGCCGTGGTCCACGCGTGTAGCTTGAGAAACGGGATGTCTTCTTGCAGCGTTTGTGGACGCGGTGCACGATGGTCATTCCGGTTCCGCTGTACGCGTGAGGCCTGTGTGCGAAGGAGGTGGTGTGTGGGGTAAGGGCCAGCAGCAGCCAGAAAGAGACGAAGACAATGCAGAAGACAAGAGATGAGGACACGTCGGTGGATGCGCTGGCAGTGTTGATCGGCATCCAAACGAAGGCGCGGCTGTTGCCAAACAGGTGACAACAACCTTGACAATGAGCGGCGGTGACGGCGGCAACCAAGAGAGCGGTGGGCGGCGTGCGGCGTGAGGATGTCGCAGCGAAGAAATATATTGTTCGTGTTGACCAAAATAAAACTTTCAAAAGCTCCGAAATATCTATGATTAACCGCAATGGACAAAAATCATTTAGTTTTTTTGAGGGCCTGTTTTTTCGCCCAATGTCATAGATTGATGTATTTCTTTGAAGATCTACAGCTTTTGACATAGATCCTCAAATCTGAGGTGCTTTTTTATGTGGCCACCTTTTTTGTTTCCAGGGAGAAATCAGAGAAACACATCAATCTGTGTAAAATGAGTGGCTGTGCAAAAAACACATAGATCTTCAAAGATCTTGACTGTCTCTTTTTTTTCTCTTGGAGGACCTTTTTATTTTGGCTATCCCAATGTTGGCCGGGCTCCTCATCAGGCCGATGTGATGCCTGATGCCTTCTAAATGTTCCCGTCAACCTGACTGTGTGCCTGCCGGGGTCATCCATCAGCAAATCGAAGGCAGTCGGCAGCCGGCTCGGCAAGTGGGGAAAAAAAAAGAGATCAGTGTGTTATGATTGACTGCGGTGGACAAAAATCATTTAGTTTTTTCCGGGGCTGTTTTTTTGGTCTCATGTTGTAGATTGAGGTATTTCTTTGAAGATCTACATCTTTCTACATAAATCCCCAAATTTGGGGTTCTTTTTTTGTGCAGCTGTACATTTTTTCGGTGAGACATCAGAGAAACACTGGTTCCATGGAAACACACAGATCTTCAAAGATCATCATTGTGTGTCTTTTTTTTGCTGAGGGCCTCTTTATTTTGTAATATCCCAATGTCGGCCGGACTCTGCATCAGGCCGATGTGATGCCTGATGCCTGGCATCACGGCTTCTAGAAGCTCCCCTTCTTTCTTGATATTTACATCAACCTGCCGGGGACATCCATCAGGAAATCAAAGGCATCTGGTTGCCGGCTCGGCAAGTGGGGAAAAAAAAAGAGACATCAGGATGTAGATCCACACCTGCTAGTCTTTTTTCCCCTTCACTGACCTTTTTTTGTTTGAATGACATCCAAAAAAAAAGACATCAGAAATAAAAAAGAGGGATCATCTTTGAAGATCTTTGATCACTACGTCATCTTTTCTGTGATGGCTGGCAAAACATGTAGATTCATGGAAATCTATGAAGATCTCTGCTCTGGCTGCACAGAAATGCCACCATCCAGAACAGGACACCATTTTTGTCCACCTCGGACAGTCAAAGTATGTAGATCTCCACCCACTAGTCTTTTTTTTTCATTCACTGACCTCTTTTTGTTTGAAGGACATCAAAAAATAAAAGGCATCAGAAATAAAAAAGAGGGGTCGTCTTCGAGAATCTTCGAAGATCTTTGATCACAATGTCATTTTTTCCGTAATGGTGGGAAAACATGTAGATTCACGGGGATCTATGAATATGACTGCTCTCATTGCACAAAAATGCCACCATACAGAAAAGGACTGCAGGGAACATTTAAAAGGTATCGGGTATCACATCGGCCTGATGAGGAGCTCGGCCAACATTGGGATAGTCAAAATAAAAAGGACCTCCAAGAGAAAAAAAGAGATGGTCAAGATCTTTGAAGATCTATGGGAAAAAAGAGGCGGGTACATAAAAAAGCACCTCAGATTTCAGGATTTATGTGAAAACTCGCAGATCTTCAAAGAAATACATCAATCTATGACATTGGGCCAAAAAACAGGCCCTCAAAAAACTGAATGATTTTTGTCCACGGCGGTCAATCATAGTTGTTTGACTGTCCGGGGTGGACAAAAATGGTGTCCTTTTCTGTATGGTGGCATTTTTATGCAATGAGAGCAGTCATATTCATAGATCTCTGTGAATCTACATGTTTTACCTGCCATCACGGGGAAAATGACATAGTGATCAAAGATCTTCGAAGATCTTTAAAGACGACCCCTCTTTTTTATTTCTGATGCTTTTTTTTGTTGATGTCATTCAAACAAAAAAAAGTGCAGTGAATGAAAAAAAGACTAGTGGGTGGAGATCTACATCCTGATGCGTCTTTTTCCCCCCGACTTGCCGAGCCGGCAGCTGAATGCCTTTGATTTGCTGATGGATGTCCCCGGCAGGCAGACACCAGGGTTGATGGGAACATTTAGAAGGCATTGGGCATCACATCGGCCTGATGAGGAGCCCGGCCAACATTGGGATAGTCAAAAATAAAAAGGTCCTCCAAGAGAAAAAAGACACGGTCAAGATCTTTGAAGATCTATGTGTCTTTGCACAGCCGCTCGTTCTACACAGATTGATCTGTTTCTCTGATCTCTCCCGGGAAAAAAACAGGTGGGTACATAAAAAAGCACCTCAGATTTCAGGATTTATGTGAAAACTCATAGATCTTCGAAGAAATACATCAATCTCTGACATCGGGCAAAAAAACAGGCCCTCAAAAAACTAAATGATTTTTGTCCACCGCGGTCAATCATATAGTTGTCTAGCTCACCATCCGGTCCCAATTCAACTTTTCGACACGGAGGTCCTCCGCACCAACAAACCCCCTTGGCCTCCCCCCAATGACATCCAAAAAGGGCAACTGCTTGCAAAACCTTGTCGCGCACGAAGGCAAGCGCAGGCTGGCCGTTTCGTCGAAGCCAACCGCTACAACGTGGCGACCCCTGTCCTGCCTGAGTGGGTGCTCCCTAATTTGACCACCCATCGCCGCGGTGCTCATGATGGCCACACTCAAGCAGTATATCTGGGCAAAGACCTGAGATCTGAGTGCAATCATTTTCAGCTGATCCCTCTTATTCTGCACCTAGAGAGCCATGTATCTGCATTGAGAGGTTCAAAACTATATGGAACATCTTATGATTACTCCCTCTACTCATATATGTAAAGGTTCTTGCAATATTCCTCTGGTTGAGTTGAGGTCTGTCCGTATTGAAGGGCAAGAATTTGTTCAAATGGCCAGTAGAGGTCTTGAACAGAACTCCATGGATCCTGTACCAATCCTCAAGATCAATGACATTTTCTGGACCCCTTGAGTTCCCTCTCCATACTGGTCACTTCCAATGGGCCAGACTCAACTCCATTGGTCCCCTATTAGCAGAATGATTGGAAAATCTCTGTGCATATAACTTGCCCTTCTGAGAAGATATTCAACTAGTCTTTGCTGCTACAGGCTTCATGAAGGTAATAGAATCTGTATTTTATAGTTTGCCCAAGGAAGAAAATTGAAGAGCCTGAGCATTACAAGGAACACCTTCTCTAGTGGCATATGTCCCTTTCCCCTAGCCCATTGAGCAGCTTTATACAATGGGACTTCAGACTCCATTCAGAATATATACTCATTCCTTGGGGCACCAAAGATCGGGTTATCCAGTGCCACTATCAATACCTACACCTAGATCTACCTTTTATCTCATTCACTTATATTACTCTCCCAAGAGTCACATCCAGGCCGATATCTCAGATCTAGTATCCTATGTGGTACCAGAGCATGTTTCGACCACAGATCACACAATTGCATAGTCTGTGTCAATTGACAGCTGTTGACCCGTACCTCCTTAGCCGAGGCACGTGTTGGCACGTGCAGCTTTCCCACCCGTTTTCTACGGATGTTCAGGTTCGTTTTTGGCACTCGGAAGGGTCAATAAATGTCACTGGATAGTCTATACATGAGTCTGAGTGCTATTGAGTGTTGAGAATTGCCAGGATCAATGCCTCGAGTTGTGCCGCAAGCGGGTGGGAAAGCTGCACGTGCTTTCACGTGGGCTCGGCTAAGAGGTACGGGTCGATCATTGTCAATTGAATCAGACTCTAGATGAACAACAAAAAATTACGACTATCTAATTTTGTTCATCCGAGTATGACGTTGGGAGACTAACAATTGCAAGACAGAATGGAAATGATATCAAGGATGCAAAAATAAACACACCATTTGCACTTTTACAGCAGGTTCCTACACCAGATATGAGGATAGGTATTGTCAGACCATGTGAAAGGCTTATAGCAACAATAGTTGTCTGCAAGACAAGGCAAGGTTTCAAGAGGCAAGCACAATGGGAGTGCAAAAGCAGAAAATTGCCTATCTGGGCCAAAGGCGTAGTGGCCCAATTAGGAAGACCATCAGAAATGCCAAAGATTCTGAGATCCTGAGCTGATGGCGGCACCCCAAGGTCAGAAAAGACCACAATTGAGTGTGTAGGGAGTTGTGAGACCCAGTGGGCATCACAAGTATACCACTTAGACATAAAAGACTCGTGTTTGAAAAAGTATTTTGCATTTTGCGGGCCAACCAGTCAGTTTGATATCAAACACTATTGACAACTCCTGTAGCCCTTGAGCGGCTCTACAACTTTGATTTTTCTGATGGCCGGATCATTCTTGATGCATGCCGCCGTTCTAAATCACTCAGGGATTAATATCACGTTTTGGCACGGCCATCAATCATTTCTACCAATCCCGAGAAGGTAGTCTCTCGTAGACAGACTACGATACAGCTGACGAACAAGTTGTAGCTGTATGTAGTCTGTTTGCAATCGCGCCCCTTTGGCAGGTGCCACCCAATCGACGTCATCGCCCAGAAGGGATGACCACGTGCACTGCCAGCGCGACACCTCTCCTCCTCCTCCCTGGCTCGTCTCGCCCTCCAACGCGTGGCCGTCCGTCACATATGCTCCAAACCGTACCCAGAGGCTGTCCAAAGGACCTACCCCGCTCATGGCTTCCCCTCAGCCCCCAAATCCTGCTGCATTACTCGCCACTTCGTCGCCACCCGCGTTCCTCGCATTCCGGCAAACCTGAGCCTCCACGGCAAGGAAACCGCGCTCTGTGACGCCCCAAAGTCTCTCCGATACCCTCAATCGCGTCTCTTGCGCCTTGGTGGATGTCTCCACGGCCCTGCGGCTGACCGTTGCCCTATGTGTGAGGAGGGATTGGAAACTCAGGTGCGTTAACTTCAATTCTTGTTCTCCGCACCTGTTTTCATATTCGAAGCATCCGAGTACGACCCTACAACTTAAAAGCCCGAGATTCCCGTCGGCAAGACGGCGCTGAACCCCACGACAACGACTCCCCTTGCCACCTTCTCAGCCCCTGCAGCCGGCGCGCTACCTTCCTCCTCTTTCATTCCGTCATCCAATCGCTTTTGCTGTCGGCTCCCTCTCGGGCACCTCACCTTGGGTGCAACTATGCGTTGCATGGCGAATGCGATGACTTACGAGACAAGGGCACGGAGTCGAGGGCCAGGCTGCCATAGTTAGTCGTTCGTGACTGTTGTCGGCGCTTGAATGGTGGATTGGTGTTGAGCTGACCGTCTGTGGCCGGGGCCTGGGACTGACCTGATTCATCCCTTCCTCATCCATCCTTCTTCCAGTCATTTTTTGTGTCTGATAGCAGTAGTTATCCTCAATGATTGTTTTTCTTGCCACTTCCTTGAAATCTGGGCCGGCCTGACTGCATTTGAGCCTGTAGAAAATAGTTGACGAGCAACGGGCTCGAACCGACGCGGACGAAAAAGACCACGTGACGCATCCCTTTTGGGCGATGACGTCGTTTGGGTGGCCCCTGCCAGAGGGCCGTGTTTGACAGCAGACTACCGAGAAGGGCCAAAGTCTGCCAAACAGTAAATTATTCAGTTTCAACAGTATATAGGTTTACCATCGAATTCTGATGTGCTGCCGCGGTGTGCCGATCAAACTGAAGGGCTGCCGGAGAGCTGCCCCTACCAAATTTTAGTGGTCCGACAAGTCTCGACGAACTTTGCATTGGCACGCTGGAGTGTTCACGGCTTGTTTTGCATTAACACTACAGCATGGGCTGGGGACCGATCGTACAGGAGAACACTCCTGAGGTGTTTAGTATTTATACTTGGGTAGAATCTCATGTACAGTAGATTCTACCTCGTCTAATCTCCAGCGCTACTTTGGCTTACGGGTTACGTTCTCTTCCCTCACGGACACAACCCGACTCGCCTATTCGCCGAGACTCAACTCGTCTCGTTGTGCTCGACTCGTCTCTTCTCGACGTTCTCGAGTTCGTCGACCTTCTTGTCGTACCCGGCCGTGTCACCCACGCCGTTCTGCGTCTGATCCGATCACCCGGCAAGCCGGCCTAGACGCTGTTGTTGACAATGCGCTTGAGATCGTCGGCCAACGGGCTTGTCCTCCAGTTCGGGATATGGATGTATTGTAAGAACACCTTCGATAGGAGCCCTTGCTTTCTCTCCGGTTAGCCCATGTTCCATCTGTGAGCTATTGTGCTCTCAGCGAGGTACGCCCAATTTGCTCGTTCGGCATCGTCTCGCAAGAATTCCTTGGCGTTCCACAGGTCAATTGCTTCGTTCCTGGATTCAATGTCTAGGATTTGCTTCCCTCCCTCCAGCAGTGGTCGACTCATAGTCTGGTGGGCAATGCGGGCTTTCTTCCCTTCCCACAGGAAGTAGTCTTGTGTCCTGATCAGAGATGCCTCTATGTCTTTGGGCATACCTTGTACACGAGTAAGGAATTGGGTCTTTCCTCCGATCACCATGTTAATGACATGTCTGCATCCCTCCAGGGATAGTTTGCGGGCATTCCATTTGGTGAGTGCCCTTGAAATCTCTTCTAGGATTCTGGGCCATGGTGTTGTGTAGTTGATATCGTTTCCAATCCAGGCCCCAAGGATACGGCATGATTGTCCGTCTGCAACCACGGTGAGCTCATCTTCGAAAGTGCCGGACTCTTCATTGAAAGACCGTGTCACAGCAATTTTATGTATGTTCGTGATCCGAATGGTAAGACAACTGTTTTTTGCCGACGCAGCTCCTGTCCTCTGAATCTTGATCGTGGTGTCGTCTCATTCAATTTTTGGCCTCTTCGCGGAGCTTGCGGAGCGTCGTGTTGGAGTTGTCGTAGAGCGAGGCAAACCAGAGCGAAGAGGATGGGCAGTGCACGCCACCGGGCAGTGCATGCAACCGTCTCGTAGCGATCAAACAAGTAGCGTCTCGTGGTGATGAAACGCGTCACGAACGCCACTGGGCGGTTCGTTCACCATGGTAATTGGCTATGTACCTCGTCTCTATGTACGGTAACTTAGCTACTGAAAAGGTGAAAGTACGAGCATGTATTCGCACCTTGAGCAATAGAACTTTACCCCCCATCTGTGCATACATATATCTTTATTTTCTAGTACACGTCGAGGGTCTGTAAAAGAGATTACATTTTTGGTACGTTTCCATTCATCAGTGGGCAGCGAGCTGGCAGGGGTGTTGGTCGCAACCAACCATGTTCGACAGATCTCTTTCTATCTGATCTCCATGGCGATGCCCACCATTGTCATCCCTGCCCCCAAAATAAGGCTCCAACCATTTAGTTTTCGTTTGCGACAACGGGCAAACTAAACGAAAACGGTTGCAAACCGTTTGATAAACCGTTTAAATGGTCTATAAATGGTATATTTTGATGGACTTTGGAGGTGAGTTCTCGTCAACCTCAAAGTCAATCTAGGCAACCAATTACTGCATGCACAAGTCATTCAACAGCTCGAGGATGTGAATTCACCCATGAGTACCTGTTGGACACCTCCAGAGGCAAATCCAGGATGTCCGAGATGCCCGAAACCGTGTGCGGCGGTCTCTGCCGCCCTATGATCCATTGATGGCCACTGTTCAAATGAACCACATGCCACGAAATGCAAGATTCACTGACCTCGGCTCCAATGAACTTCACCGAATGGTCCCCTCCTCACTGGCTGAGGTGAGAACCATTTGTCATTTACAAACCGTTTGTGAACAGTTTGCCGAGGCTCACAAACTAAACAGAAATAAATATGATTAATAACTGTTTAAACGTTTGTAAACAGAAACTATTGGAGCCTTAGCCCAAAAATCTTCCCAGTTGCAGCTTCTCTCCTCGTGGCCTTGAGATGTCCTCTCAAAATCCACACCGCCGAAGCGGTGGCACTTTCCATCGCATCTCCATGCCGATGCCCACCATTACCTATAATGCCGGCTGTCATGCAACCCTGGTCCCCACCCCTTCGCACCTCCCCTTCCCTCTCCATGAATCAGCCCCCAGAATTACACGAGACTCGCCCCCGCTCACTCGCCGATGACACAGAGGACACAGGGTCCGGCGAAACTCTTCTAGACAAACCTGGGCTGGGTTCGTCATCAGTTCTCCCCTCGACGAAATTATTCCTAACTCATTAATGTTGGTGTGATACAGAACCGACGGAGAGGGACTTGTCCCGTCAGCGCAGCATTCTTGCATTGTGCTTGCACTTGGCGCTAGTCACCGTCCAGTTCCTTCTTCTCGTGGTGTGGCATCAAGAGTGGGAACACGAGATAATTTTCACTGTGGATCAAGAACTGCATGTGGCCCGGCTCGTCAAGGGAATCTTGACAACTTTTATCACGGTATAGGACATGCATCTCGCGGCTACAGTTATCTCACCAAGATCATTAGCTCTACTCCGCTTTACTGGTTTTTGTCACGCAGTCCCTGGCCCTTCGTCACGACCTTAACAGCAGGCAACCGCTCACAGCCACGCATGACAACGCTGTTGCTTGGTCAGGTCTAGGCTCGGCCGTCGTACGACTCTGGCAACAGCGCGCCGTCCCTGCGTCACCAGTAGGCGTCCTCTGTGCTTTGATATATCTCGCCGGCATCGCGGTTCTCCACACAGCGTTCCCTGCAGTAGCCGCGCCACAGTCTTTTGTCGTCAATCAATCCGTGCCCATCTCGACCCAAAACCTTCCGGCGTTCGACCTATCTGGTGTCAACGAAACCAATAGACAGGATTTTATGTACGGCGAGAGCTTTATCTTCTCTTGGGTGCTACTCACTCGCTTCTCACCAGGGAAGCTGCTGAACAATACGCATTCAGCTCGCTATCTTTTCTCCCCTTCCTCACTCCGAGCAACACCCTGGGACTCCATGAGGCGACCTTGTATGATGTACTTACACCGAACGGAGGAACGGGCTCTGTGCGCGTCAATGCTACCGGCTTCAACATCAGTTGTGGATACATACCAGATGCAGCTGTCAATGCCACTGCTAGGAGGGTGGATGTTGGTGGCGAACAGTACTTTCTGGAAGATGTCTGTAGGTTTCTCTTTGTTCCGAAATGCAATGTGTGAAGCTCAAACCTTCTAGTAGGCCAAGTTATGATCTCCACATTGCGACGGAGTCCGAGCCTCCATGAGGATTCCACCTTCCTGGGCAGGCATGCCGTGTTCTACGCGAGCATTCCAGTTTTGGACTCGAACAATAACACTGCCCCTTGGATCAATGGGACTGAGCTTGGTCCCCCTCCGACGGTTTGGGCTGTGCAGATCTTCTGGTGCACCCTTGGGCTTGTCGAGCAAACAGTTCTCGTTGATTCTCAGTCGCACAACTTCACCTCGTTTGCTTTCAAGACGCCGCCCATCGAGAAACACACGTCGACGTGGAACCCACTCACTCAGGGATCCACAAATCTATCCAGTGCGGCGTTCTCAGATGGCACAAAAGGGTTTCTCGATATTGTGCGTATTGACATAAGTACCTGCCGCTGTATGCAAGTGGAGCTGATTTTTTGATCAAGTGGGAAGGCTGGTACTCTGCGATGCCTATAGCCAATCCTTCTCCACTCATTGCAGGGGCTGCAGCCCTGGGGTTGACGGTGGCGGATATGTGCGTTCTTCGCAGTGGTTTTCAACTGAGTCCCGACCAGTGCTTCACTACTGACCGGCTGTGCAGGGCTTTGCTGCAGCCGTTAGAGCTGTACCCATTCAACACGACTCCCCGAACCAGTGTTTACCTGCATGAGGTTGAGAACCAATTGGCGAAGAGTGTGGCGTCGATGTTTTGGACACGTGAGTTTTTTTTTGGTTCAACCCAACTGTTTCAGACTCGAGTGACGTCCGCGCAGTGGGCCACGTTCCTGCCCCGTCAGGGTACATCAACTCATCACAACCTTTCAATGTTTCACTGCTCACTGGTCAAGCAATCGTCTCAGAGCCCGTTATTCAGAATCGTCTAGCCGTGAGTTCGTACATAGGATATGCTTGCGAAAGACTGAGCTGCGACCAGCTGAACATCATATCTGTCCGTGGACCGTTTTTGACAGATTTGCTTTGTCTTTCGCTGACCTAAGCTGCTTAGATCTTGGAATGCCTGGTCGCCTCACTCATAATTTCGTGTCTCTCATTCCGATTGTGCCTCCTGGGACGACGATGGGAGGCTCCTGCGACGAGGATTGATGGGCTGGATGTGCTTCAGACTATCTGGCTGTACCGTGACCATCCTGAACTCGTCGCCAGTCTGGAGCAAGTGCAAGTTCCGACGGATTTCAATCTGCGGCGAGCGGGGATGGTGCGGGTGCAACTGATAAATGGAACCGGACGCATCCCAGAGGTTTTGGAGGAGGTAGGAGAGTTATCGGAAGACGCAGACGGTCTATCGGGGACGACATACCCTGCTGACAAACAGGCCTCAACAGGTAACACGTACCCGTCCAGGAATTCAGGGGCTGACAGACATTAAGAACCAGAAAGACTGGGCTCAACGTGGACATGCGACTTGGTGTTGGGTGTGCTGTCCACCACCCTACACTTGGGACTCCTGGTCATCCATTTGATCCTTGCAGTGCTCTGCAGTATGGGACTCGAGCACAGGATTACCTTTGCCCTCTCACACCAATCTCTCGTGGCTTTGCTCATCAGCACGCTCGCTACAGCCTCCATAACCGTACGACGCTTATTTCCCCACACTCATCCCTTACTTGATTCATTTCAGATATACACAGCCGGGCTCGTATTCCTGGCGCAGACCCTTTCCATCAGGCGGAGTCTTCGCAAGACCCAGATGCTCACGGTCACTGACGACACCGTGGCTGCCTGGCGGGGAGTTGGGTCGGCATTTGCGTCTGTCTTCCACCAGAGTCGGTCACTCTCTGCCGTCATCTCCGTGCTTTTGTACCTGGTCGGTATCTTGGCCCTCCATATCACATCCCCGGCTCTCTTCGCTGTGCAGGTATTCAACTCCACGGTCTCCGTCCCGGTCCGGACTCAAGGCATTCCCCAATTCACCTTCTCCGGCTACGAACCTTCGAGTATCGGCGCGCGGACAGATATATTGTGCGTTAGTCTCTGATGGAGGCATAATCTGATTGTGTGCGGTCCCATTTCCCAGGCACAGCCCACTGCTTTACGCACAAGGATCACTCTCTTATTTTCCATTCGTCAATTCCAGTTCTCCAACGTTGGGGCTTGAGGGAGGGATACTCTACGACGTCTTGAACAACCCAGATTTTCGAACAGGGACCGCCACCGTCGATGCCGTCCAACTCAACATGACTTGTGGGTATTTTCCGGATCCGGTGATTAATTCAACATGGCACACAATCAAAATCCTGGGATTGGATTATATGATACCGAACCTCGGCGACGGCGTCTTCTCTACGCTGGAGTATGCCGAGTCCGGTGACCAGGGGATGGTGTTCGACACCACGGCGCTATTCTACAGCGCGGTTCCTATTTTCGATTCAGCTGGTAATACCGGACCCTTGGTCAACGTCTCTGCAATGACGGCCTACGACGTGGATATTAGGCTGATTCAAATTTTCGGGTGTTCTTTGGGCCTGATCAACAGGAGTATTTCCGTCGACTCACAATCTCGAGTGCTGTCGAGCCCGGGGGCTGTCCGGAAAAATTCCTCCGTGTGGTCACCGGTTCAAGACACAGGCAACAGGACGGCGTCGGCAGACGCGTACGATAGGCTCGCGTACGATGTGCGTCCTAAATAATGTTCCTTCGTCTAAGGTCACCGTTTTCCAGTGGGAATCCTTCTATGCCGCTGGCATGTCGTCAAGCAACGGCCTCGAGAGCATATCCGATATGTTGTGGCTCACTCCCGCGTCTCTTTCCATCTCATCTGTTTCCAGGTTCTTCACCGAACGTTTCAACCTCGACTCTGCCGGTTCATCCGTCACCTTGCATCAGTTCGAAGATGCACTGGCCGAGCTCGTAGCCTCGATGTACTGGACTCGTGAGTAACGCGCGCAACGTACTGAGTCAAGCACCGAGACCCGTGCCCAGTAGGCCACATACCCCCGCTTCCCAGCTTCACTCCGACGAGCTTGGAACCCAATGGCCCTCCACCCATGGAGGTCTCCCTGCTGCAAGGAAACGCCGATCTCATCGCGGATACAATTGAAGCAAGGCTCGATGTATGTGAATTTCTCCGCCGAATTGATGCAGAACTTGAACAAATGTCGCAGGCTAACATGACTTTCGTGAGTGATTTCGAGAAGTTGAAGATAGACCCGATTCATTGTCTAGATCATCCTCGGCACTGTGATATCTGGCGTACTATTTCTTCTTTCTCTCCAATTTTCAGTCTTCCGCAAGCCCACCCGAGACGAGGGAATAATCAGTGGAATGGGCCCACTCCACATCATCTGGCTTTTCCGCAACCATCCGGAGCTTGAGTCGGAATTGGAGCAAGTTGTCGATCCAACCACAACTAAACTACGCAAAGCTGGAATGGTGCGAACATGTTTGGCAGGGCCGGGGGTGGCACATTTCATGGAGTAGTCGCCTTGAGGATATACAATCCGCTTATCTTACTAAAATAATTTAAAGTCCTTCATCCATCGAATAGTTGTCCCACTCACTGCATTCCGACGAGTCAATAACATTCAGAGGAAAGTGCTAGCCCGGCCGAGACAGAAACAGCTATACGCGCGCAAGACGCTCGCTTTCAAGGTCCTTTCAAACCGCGAGTGTTTGATTTACACCGTCTGCCAGGCGTCGTCTTAGGTCTATGTATGGCTGGAAGTTTTTGTCGAAAAGAATGTGGATGGAGGCCTCGGCTACGCAGAGTGTTTTACTTACACTTGAGCCAGTACGACAGCTCCGTGTATCTAGTTCCCCAGATCGAGGTAAGTAGTGGCCGGTCGTTGAACCGTTCAGCTCAGTTTGGACTCGAAAAGAATTGAGAATCCAGGCACGCCGAGTTGTTCACTCTGAATCGAGCACGCGCACAAGATGCTCGCTTGCAACAAGGTCCTTTCATGCCTCACAAAACTCGGCAATTGCAACTACCCCCCCGGGGGCTTTGCTCGAGTATCCAGCATTTCAATGCGCATTCCACTCGAGCCGCTCGAGTACTACCCGAGCGTGCTGATACTTTTTAGCTAGATATACATTATGTACTACTAGTCACCCCAAGCTCGAGCGACACTCGAGCAAGGCAACTCGAACGGCTCGAGCCACCCAATGCTCTACAATCCTCCACCAACTAGTGATGTAAAAGGCTCGGCCTGGGCCGCCGGGCCCGACCAAGCCGGGCCGGGGCTTAGTGAAGCCGAGCCGGGCCCGACACAGGGCTTGGGTGGGCCTAGGGCTCGGGCTTCAACAATCTCAGGCCCGATGGAGCGCGCCAGGCCCGGGCCTGGCTGCCAGTAGTGGTAATTGATGGGATCACGAGGGAAGGTGTCTGCCGACTCCGTTCCCATCATATGAACATAAGTATGTTGTGTTTCAGCCCTTCAGATCACCACATCTGGGTGCAATCACGCCTCGGCAAGTCTCGGCTTGATAGAGGAAGCCTAGTGATGTTCGTTCGAGACAATTTTGATCCAACCGGTGCTCATATTGCGTCAATAGCCTCATTTCTGACAAGCATGAGCTCGAACACAGGAAAATTTGAAGGCACCGTGCATTTCTTGTTGGCTAGACCAGAGCTGGTCTGTCTATGACTTGTCGATAGACGACATCTCATAGACAGACTGGTCCTCGAGTCTACTTGTTGGCGGATGGGCAGGCCCCGGCTCGAGCCCGGGCTTTGGGCCTGGCCCGGCTTGATTACGGCTCGGGCTCGGGCTCGGGCCTCGAGAATTTGGGGCCCGAGCCCGCCAAAGCCGAGCCCAAGCCCGGGCTTTCAGGCCGAGCCGGGCCCGTTACATCACTACCACCAACCCACCATGATCACCCCGGCTCGAGCGACACTCGAACAAGCCAACTCGAGCGGCTCGAGCCACCCAAGCTTCTCCAATCCGCCACGGACCCACGTTCCTTGACAGCTCGAGCAATCCTGCTCGAGCCAATCTTGTTAGTGATAGTCCACAAATAAAATAGGTCAACCTCGTAACATACCTGCACATCACACGGCTTGAGTACGATAGCTGGGTTGGCTTGCTCGAGCACGCCAGCTGCTCGAAGGACCCACCACTCGATCGGCTTGAGGCAGTATCGTTAGTGTGGCCCGCAAATTAATGTATCATGGTTCACACACCTGGCCCAATACGGCTCGAGCCGCTCGAGACTCAAAGCGATTGCTCGAGCCAACTTCAGCCAGTGTTGGGCACGAAAAAATACAAGACCATGTACCAATTGGGCTCGAGCGGATCGAGCGACGACGCGTGTAGGTTCTCTCCGAGCTGCTCGAGCGGCGTTGAGATTGTTCCATCCGCAGTTTGTGAGGCCCCAAAGACTTGCAAAAAACAAATAAGTTATGTGAAGGAGAAGGATGAGGTGTATAACGCACATGGATCCCGGCAAGTGCGCATCCCACTCACGATGCACGTTCGGTGGCATCGACAAAGATGCATCGGTGGCACCGTTGAGCATAGTATGCTTTCTGAATTTGTTAGTTCCATGACCCGTTGAGTTCTGAGAGGAAGCTTGCCTCGTATACTTGAGTATGGCGAGTGGCGCAGCCGCCGCCACCTAGGTCTGCGTTGATATAAGCCGCTGTGTAGCACGGCTGAATCCAGTGTGTGTTGTGTGAGGGAGAGGTGAGCGTCGGTGTACCGGAGTCGCGGTGTTGTGGTGGAGTGGACGAAGAGAGAGAGAGAGAGAAAGAGATGGCATGGACAAACAAATGACAAAGAGCAGTGATCGGTCTTTTAGCACTGCCTCTCGGACCTGTCGGACCTTTTCCATTTTAGGTCGACTCGACGCCACTGACACAGAAAAGGGACTTTTCGAGCAAAGTCATTTGGGTACAATATTCATCATTTAGGTGCAAGAATGATAGAGTATAAACATGAGGTCGTAAGAGTCGTCACAATGTAATAGGAGGCAGGAGCGCAGATCTGGCAAGTCAAAGTCAATTCACTGTCGTAGCATATTGTCAACGACAGCGCCTAGGATCATGATGCATATTAGGAGAGGACGATCGTGGTTACACACAGGGCCACAGGGGTGGCTCCACCGGGACTCTATTGAGTCAGGAGGATATTAAGGGACAGGGTCCGATCACACAGGAGTGAACTCCTGACAAAGTTACTATATAATGTTGGGTAGAATCTCCTGTACAGTAGATTCTACCTCGTCTATTCTCCAGCGATACTCTGGCTTGCCGGTTCCTGCCTCTCGTCTTAGAACCCGACATCTTAGTATTTGACTTGGTCTTCATTCACATATTCGACACGACTACTGGTCTCGCACCCGCACTACCAGTTCCCCTATTCGACGACCCTGCAGCCTGAGGCCTTGCGTCTGGCCTCTTGCATTGCAGATCACACTCATTTCGTCTGGTGCTTGACTACCTCATCCCATCCCTGGTCGTGTCCGAATCACCGTCACCTTCCTGTCGTACCCGGCCGCGTTACCGAGCGTGATCCGAGCGTGATCCGAACACCGGCATGTCGGCCTAGGCGCTGTCGTTGACAGAAGGTAGAATCTCCCTTTCGACTCCTCTGGGTACGACACGGAGGATGGGAAACTTCACATTGCTCGTCATGCATGCGTACTCGAAAGGCGGGCTTTGGGATTGTCCATTCCCACGGCTCTCATTTTGGTCTTGGTCCTCTGGGTCACCGAGTCGTGCATCGGTGCCGATAGGAGATGTCTCAGACACCATCAAGGAAGACCACGGCGTAGGGGAGGATTGGAGGAAATCCCGCATTGAGCAGGTGGTTGGAGGAATGGTGGAGTGGGCGATAGGGATGGCACGGCCAGTCCCCGAGAGAGTTCCGAGGAATGCTTCACGAGACGAAGATTTCTGACAACGACGTGATCAAAATGAGGTCAACGAGTCAACCGCGATTGTGTTGAGACAATAGGATGGAATAAACCGGTACCGCAACCCGCGGTCAAGATCTGGTGCTTCGTACGCACGTTTCCATGCTTGGTGGTCGACAATACGAGGTGGCGATCTGCCCCGGCTCCTGTTCATGCTCCATGTTTGACAACCACGAGGAAAACGCAAAATTGGGGAAGAACCTGGCCAGGCATGGTCCGGTGCCCTGATCCCGTCCGTTCGACTTGCCAACCCCCGGCTTACGATAGGGGACAAGACGGCGTGGAACCCGATTCGACACTACTTGGCGATGCTCGCGCTCGGACGATCTGAGGGAAAGGAACAGAGGATGCCTGCTTGGATGCGGGGTACGGAGGGGAGAAAGGTGCACCTTCGACAGGTCGCTGTTCGGATGGGAAGAACCCGACTTACGACTTCCGACGAACGAAGGCTTGCTGAGTGTTTGACGCAGGGGAGGAAGCATGATTTCCAGGCCCCGAGGAGTACTGGGACATTGCTGCACTGCCTGTCTGCGCAATGTGCAGGTTGGATTCGTGCCTACCAACCTGCAGCGCCTCAATCACAAGCTCGTTGTCCCATTTTGGGGGCGGACAGAACACGCATGGGATGGTGTTTTATTGGCGGAAAATTGACAAAATAGGATGGGGCTCACCGCAAGACGCGGTGCATGGACGACTCCAAAATTCGACACCGTTTGAGGTCCTGGGTTATCCGAAATCCACCCGACGGGTTATTGGATCCCCTGAGGCAACAACCCGAACGAGACGATACCCAACGAAACCAATCAACAACGACACGAATTAATGTTGGAAGGGATGGCGGCTCATGTGCAGACACAATATTTGCCATGACACATCCTAGCGTTGGCAGATGCACTCGACAAGTTGCATCCGTGGAGACAGGTGGGGAAGAGAAGGGACGGAACCAGACGGACATCAACGACACCAGGGATTCACTTGCACGTGCAGCTGGTCAAGAACACGACAACTCCTTGGGATTGCCAGGAGCCCGGCAACAAGATTTCGCTACATGGTGCACTGACTGCTGCACCATGCGGAAGAACCCGACCCCCTGGGATATGGCGGCGTCATCGGACTTTACTCAGTGCATCGGCATTGGAGTTTGAGTCTGGTTTGAATGGGAAGGGGGAGAGGAATCATCTGCACTTCGCAGGCAGTCGTAGAAGAGAAGATATGAGCAATTTGGAGATGACATCTGTGCGCAGAGCCACAATGCCAACTCAAATTGACTCGGTTGGTCACGGATCCTCAGTCAGCCCGTGAAATCTTGTGGTGCCGTTACAAGACTTGCCGGGACACGGGGATCACAGCCAAGGGCTTGTTGGTTATGCCCAGGAGAGAAACCATTCAGCAGGTTGATGGGTTATCCTTTTGAAAAACCTGTGCATTCGGGATCTGGGTTGCAATCGGCAACTCTGGATTCATTCGCTGTGGTTCTGGGTCAACCACTGCACAAAACCCTGGTCGATTTTGGGGTTCTGGGTGAACCTTGCGAACAAAACCCTGCGAGCGGTGGTGGAAGCGATTCCGGCGTGGAGATGAAGGGAATGAATGAATCTAGGCCAAGCAGGGACCGTCGGGAGCACGAATCTCTGTGCACGCCTCCTCATTTCGGCAATGGATGCAACCTGACGTCAACGAGGAACCCGATCGGCGACAGCAGCAGTCACTCAATACTCTCGGGAGGGGTTGCAACTTTTTGACCCAGTTTTCCTCTTCATTCTGACGGTCCTCCAACAACAACAAATGTATGCTTCCGCAGCGCAGCTTGTGGAGAAGCTGCATTCTGTGGTTCTGGGTCCACCACTGGAAAACCCTGTGCGATGTCGGGTTTTGGCACGGTCAGAACCCCGGGAACGGCAGACGGCGGAAAATGGGTCGGCAACGATGAAATGCGATGGTCTGGAACAGGGATTCCTGCATTGAGCAGGCGAGTGCAGTCCGGAGGGAAATACGGCAGCCGACAAGATGGTCAAGATCTGGGGACTGTCTTATGGCACGAGTCCGATGCCAGCAAAGACTCCGACACTTGTAGAATGGATTGTTATCCAAACCCCCTCACTGCGGCAACATTCCCAACCCGTCCTGTTGGAACAGGTTCACCCCGGGCTGAGCGATGGGGTGTCCAAGACCAGGACAGTTGGCTTCTGTGCTGAGCGACTTGGCGTAGGCAGCAGAACACAGCAATCGACAACATTGACTTGAAGTACTCAAACGACAAGAACCCGATCTCTACGCTGTTGGAATGTGCGGACGAATTGATACCCAACCAGCCGCCGGTCTAGAACACGCACCCTGGCGAGGTGAATGGAATGGAGGTTCATGGTGAGCCTGGACAATTTTGAAAACCATGACTCGACGCCCGACCACAACGACGATACACCCTGGCGACATGGTTTATGGTGGACACTTTCAACACCATGATTCGACACACATATTAATCTAATCTACAACTACGCAACCCGATCGCAATGTGCGACACAACCCGACCATGGACGATGGAGGTTGTCGACGGGACACCTTTTGATTCACAGGACGACTTGTGTCTGTGTGCTTTGGTTGGGTGGGTCGGATTGGAACGCAACATGGCTATGAGTCAGACTGGACTCAGAGGATGGATTACTGGGAAGGGAAGGAAAGGGGAGCCGACGGTGGGATACCAACGCTGGGATCCGCCGGTTGCGGGCTACGTCTGAGGCAAATGGGGATGGCAAGGATGCGGGGCCAGAGGACGCGCCGGGAATGCTCTGACAGACATAATTATGTTGGCCAGAACCCGGTGGCAGTTGGCCCGAGCCCTGCATGGTGGTGGATTGGGCAAGAACTCGAAAAGTCGACTGCTCGCGGATGAAGAACCGCCACGGACGGGGAAACTTTCCATTTGTCCAGTGGACTTCAAGATTTCAAGCGCAGAGAGGAGAGACCGGTCGAGATCTTTCTGAACCTCAACTCGAGGATGGCTGGTGGGGGAACGACGACGGAGTTTTTAGTAAACTCCCGACCTGGGAAGGAGACGATGATGATGGACGAGACAGCGGCGATGAATCTTCAAAATGACGACAACAGATTCTTGCGACAACAACAATGCATTCCCGAAGCAACCACGGGGATCTCGAGTTGGAACCCGACTAGTGATGACTTCACGCTGACCAACGAGGCAATGCAACATATGACCATCGGAATGGTAAATTGGGCACGGAACCCTCCTGCAACATACAGGGTTGAGAGGGGAGGAAGGGGGAGTAACCCGACGAAGGGGGCTCTCCTTTTATGTGTGGAAGCTGATGGCAATCAGAAGTGGAGATTTGTTCTCTATTCCAATGCACTCAAGGGCAGCGGTGTTTGGCAATGGGAGCGTCGAGAATACGAGAAGCCCAGCTGCCAGCCGGATGTGCCTTTGACCCCAACTTGGGGGATTTGGCTTCCACCATGGATGAGGGGCAGGAACAGGAACAATTATAGACCGCGTCTCACCCCGGAAGACGATTAATCGCAGGGCAAACACGTCGTCGCATAATTGGTCGCTGAGGGCATCGACCTTGAACGGAGGGGATGATGTCATGAAACCAGCGCTTGCCGACTGATCCGGTGATGCCATCACCGCCATCAGTTACGGATCACGAGATTCGTTATCATCAACAAACGTACGTTCGGTCCACGCACGACAAGTCCTTCCTCGAGAGATGGATGTCGCCCGCCTGAACAAGGAGTGGGTAGTCCCAGAGGAACTACCACTCGGATACGAGGGCAGCAGTACATGCCCGGCGCGGGAAGGGTTGCTAGGACAGAACCCGACGCACAGTGTCGGAACCCGACGAGGGGTTCCAAACACATGTCACCCAGTGAAGGTACAGAAGTACATGCCCGGCGTAACATGGGTTCTTGGTATAGAACCCATTGCGCAGTGTTAGAACCCGACGAGGGGGGAAACACATGTCAACCAGTGATCCCTCGGCAAGGGATCATGATGCATATTAGGGGAGGACGATCGTGGTTACACACAGGGCCACAGGGGTGGCTCCACCGGGACTCTATTGAGTCAGGAGGATATTAAGGGACAGGGTCCGATCACACAGGAGTGAACTCCTGACAAAGTTACTATATAATGTTGGGTAGAATCTCCTGTACAGTAGATTCTACCTCGTCTATTCTCCAGCGATACTCTGGCTTGCCGGTTCCCCCCTCTCGTCTTAGAACCTGACATCTCAGTATTCGACTTGGTCTTCATTCACATATTCGACACGACTACTGGTCTCGCACCTGCACTACTAGTTCCCCTGTGCTCGACGACCCTGCAGCCTGAGGCCTTGCGTCTGGCCTCTTGCATTGCAGATCACACTCATTTCGTCTGGTGCTTGACTACCTCATCCCATCCCTGGTCGTGTCCGAATCACCGTCACCTTCCTGTCGTACCCGGCCGCGTTACCGAGCGTGATCCGAGCGTGATCCGATCACCGGCATGTCGGCCTAGGCGCTGTCGTTGACATTGGGACCCTTCATTGGGGTCCGACACTGCGCGTCGGGTTCTGTCCTAGCAACCCTTCCCGCACCGGGCATGTACTGCTGCCCTCGTATCCGAGTGGTAGTTCCCCTGGGACTATCCACTCCTTGTTCAGGCGGGCGACATCCATCTCAAGGAAGGAATTGTCGTGCGTGGACCGAATGTACGTTTGTTGATGATAACGAATCTCGTGATCCGTAACTGATGGCGGTGATGGCATCAACGGATCAGTCGGCAAGCGCTGGTTTCATGACAAGTAGTGAGCGGCAGGAGTATCCATTTATGAGTATGAGTATTTGCAGAAGCTGGGAAAACCATACTCGCACTCGCACAAGTATTGATAGCGAATATTCGTGTATTAGTAAGCAATATTCGCGAGTATTTGCAACTCGCACAAAACTTGCAACTATTTTCATTCAGTCAGCTTGAATGCACTTTGGCAGCACAGAATCCTACAAGCACTTAATTGATAAGGTGTAATCTTTGAGTCACAATCGAGGTCATCTCAATGAATTGACTGACAAATAGTGTTTCTCGAATCATCGGTCATCCAATGAGCAGTCCATTAAAACTGAATTCAAATGGTCACAGACAATGAACAGGTAGTGACTGATAGGTAAATTGAATTCTGTCCAGGAATAGACATACATTACGGAGGGATTACCACGTGCCGGCATGCCGAGTGATGCCGAGTGATGCCGGTGATCAAATTGCCTGTCTAGGTCGGTTCCGTGAGCTTACGGTAGCCAGGCGAATATTCACCAGTACCAAGGTTTTTTGGAAACCAATACTCGCACTCGCACGAGTAGCAAAGCCACCGCCACTCGCGAGTATGAATACTTGTACTTGCGAGTGAAAGGCTGCGAGTATTCGCAGCACTCAATACTCGTGCCGCTCTCTAGTCGTGTTAAATGCTGAGCCGGCGGGAATTGGAACCGGAAGGATACCAGGAGGATTTGGTGACCGGAACAATGTAGATCACTACACCACAGAGGTTTAGGGTGAGTGAGGCTTCCTTGGCTATCGGGAGGGAGGACAGAGACGAAGTCAGACAGCGCAAGGCAGGAATACCAAGTAACATTAATAATCAAACTAAAGTACATGACGGTGAAGAGAGTCTTATATACAAATTGCCCTTGGATAAGTATCTCCAAGGCCGGAGAATTAACAAAGATCCAACCAATAAAGTCCAACGGCGGAAGGTGGAAATAGATGTCAAGGCGAACTGGATGAACACCTGAAGTCATTGAGTTGCCGGAAGACATATCGGCGGAAGTGCATCGACGGAGTGCTTGAGTTGCCGGAGACATATCGGCAGAAGTTAGCATGAACTGCACAGCCACTCCGGTCACTCCGATGCATGGATGTAACAAGTCGGACACTCACCTGGAGAGTCCCGCCAGGCTGGTTGAAATACCTGCGGCAGAACATAGTTGAGTCGTGCAGTCTAGGTCAGTCTGCGAGGGAAAGAGATACTCCGATGGATTGTTCTGGAACCTCTGGCAGCACATGAGGATCGACGGCTGACTGAGGCATCAAGCACGCAATCCTGACGAACCGATCAGAGCGACAATGCTATTGGCCAGACGAGGCTTTGGTATCACAGATACCATATATATTCTTCACGTAAATTGTATAAAAGCCCTAGCAAAACACCCTGCACAGTAGTAGATTTTACCCTCCAAACTGTGAGACCAGTGCAGACAATTAAATTGCTCAGAATCAAACCCGCGAGAGCTAAAGCTGAGCCCCGGCTAGTTAAGCTTTGAGATCGAGTAATGACAGAGCCCAATCAGACCAACAACCACCAACAAAAGCAGAGATCAACCTTGCATGATCAAGAGCTGCTCTCAACTGATGGGGTGGTGGATTTGAAAAGAAAACTGATTACTCATTCCATTTCGCACATTGTTGAGTCACAATGTACTTCATTTCGTAGTGTCAGGATGGTCATCACCGAGGAGTTTCTGGGGCCCTTGTAGCATGGAAAGTTCAAGCCCCTCTGCCTCTTGGTACTGTTCCAGGTGCCTGTATATGGCTGCAAGGTTGGACATTGCAAACAGAGTGTCAGGATGATTGTCACCGAAGAGTTTCTGGCGCCCTTGGAGCACAGAAAGCTCAAGCCCCTCTGCCTCTTGGTACCGTCCCAGGTCCCCATATGTAACTGCAAGGTTGGCCATGGCAGTCAGCATGTCAGGGTGGTCATTGCCAAAGAGTTTCTGGTATCCTTGGAGCACAGAAAGGGTGAGCCCCTCTGCCTCTTGGTACCGCCCCAGGGGCCTGTATGTAGCTGCAAGGTTGGCCATTGCAGACAGAGTGTCAGGATGGTCATCACCGAGGAGTTTCTGGCGCCCTTGGAGCACAGAAAGCTCAAGCCCCTCTGCCTCTTGGTACCGTCCCAGGTCCCCGTATGTAACTGCAAGGTTGGCCATGGCAGTCAGCATGTCAGGGTGGTCATTGCCAAAGAGTTTCTGGTGCCCTTGTAGCACAGAAAGTTCAAGCCCCTCTGCCTCTTGGTACTGTCCCAGGTGCCTGTATGTGGCTGCAAGGTTGGCCATTGCAGACAGAGTGTGAGGATGGTTGTCACCGAGGAGTTTCTGGCACCCTTGGAGCACAGAAAGGTCAAACCCCTCTGCCTCTTGGTACCGTCCCAGGTGCCTGTATGTGGCTGCAAGGTTGGCCATTGCAAACAGAGTGTCAGGATGGTCATTGCCAAGGAGTTTCTGGCGCCCTTGGAGCACAACAAGTTCAAGCCCCTCTGCCTCTTGGTACTGTCCCAGTTGCCAGTATGTAGCTGCAAGGTTGGCCATTGCAAACAGAGTGTCAGGATGGTCATCACCGAGGAGCTTCCGGCGCCCTCGGAGCACCGAAAGTTCCAAACCCTCTGCCTCTTGGTACTGTCCCAGTTGCCAGTATGTAGCTGCAAGGTTGGCCATTGCAAACAGAGTGTCAGGATGGTCATCACCGAGGAGCTTCCAGCGCCCTCGGAGCACCGAAAGTTCCAAACCCTCTGCCTCTTGGTACCGTCCCAGGGGCCCGTATGTGGCTGCAAGGTTGGCCATTGCAACCAGAGTGTCAGGATGGTCATCACCGAGGAGTTTCTGGCGCCCTCTGAGCACAGAAAGGTCAAACCCCTCTGCCTCTTGGTACCGTCCCAGATGCCTGTATGTGGCTGCAAGGTTGGCCATTGCAAACAGAGTGTCAGGATGGACATCGCCGGGGAGTTCCTGGTGCCCTCGAAGCACCGAAAGTTCCAGCCCCTCTGCCTCTTGGTACCGTCCCAGGGGCCCGTATGTGGCTGCAAGGTTGGCCATTGCAAACAGAGTGTCAGGATGGTCATCGCCGAGGAGTTTCTGGCGCCCTTGGAGCACAGAAAGCTCAAGCCCCTCTGCCTCTTGGTACCGTTGTTCTGCCGGTAGATAGACAGATAATTCTTGAGACACTTGAACTTGGCAATATAAGCCCCAGCCTGGACAATTGCCAGAGGCAGGCATGAGAGCTCCTGTGTATCCTGATTGAGTGCAAAATTATTGAGGAACTTGGAACCTACCTGTACAATGGCAGTTGCCAACTGGTGGGTTTCATCTGTGTGGTTCTTGACTGCTCTTGAAAGCAGCAGGGAAACAGCATCTTCCTTGTCCAAATCCCCAACACTGGAGTGAGCATCAGGGCCAAGAGCAGCCAGTTGAGGGTTTCTGGAAGTGATGATAATATTCCCATGGGTGCATTGTGGCAAAAATGGCCACAACTTCAACTTTGGATCATCTGCATGATCAAAGAGCAGAGTCCACTTCATGTGTTTGGAAATAAGCCACTGATGACCGGCTTCTGCTGTTTTTCCAAACCCTTGAGAAATTGCTATGTTCACAAAGGAGGCATTCAGATTGTCAGAAGAGCTGGCATTCACAAAGAATTGCCTTGTATCCCTAGAAAAGTTTGTGAGCCATCATGAAACCCCATTTTTGAGAGTTTCTACTCATTGCATGACTCAAGAAATTTCAAAGCTATCTGAGTCTTCCCAGACCCACCAAGACCATGAAGAACAAAAATCCTTCTCTTCTTGGGTTCTTGGGAAAAGTAGTGGTGCATTTTATCCAGAATTTCCTGTCGGCCCTGGAAGATCTGAGATGCTGGAGGGCATCTGACAAGGGCCAGAGCAGTGTGGGATTGTTCCTGAGCTGTGAATTTCCACTTAGAGCTCCAGAGATTTTATTTCAGGTTGGTACATACTGATAAGTGCCATTTTGCCTTGCTGTCTTGGTTCATGGCTATGCAAATGGAAGCTGCACACAGTGAGATGTGACTCTTGCGGAAACACCAAGAACTTACTTCAAGTTGGTGATCTGACTTCCATAAATCAAGGTCCCTCCTTTGCCAGGACCTCCATCTCCGTCGCCCACTCCACCGGGACCACCAGTGCCACCTGAAGCAACTAAGTAGTGGCCGTTTCTGCGAGATTCATGGCAGAGTGTGCTAACCATGTACATGAAAATGTGTCTCCGTCTGTATTTGAGCAGTGGGCAAAGACATTTAGTGGCTTGTGGTGTTGGTACAAGGTAAGAGAGGTGCTGACGTGGCAGGAATATTTATATGCTGACGTGGCAGGAATATTTATATCTTGACAGGCACTGCCCTACTTACCCAAAGCCCCGGCCTCCCCGGTCTCCTACGAAAACTGCGGAACTCACCCTATGACCAACCCTTTTTGGAAGTTGTGGCCTCCTACACCGGTCCCAGCTTTGGAGCCGATGATACACCTGCAAAATGAACACGCTAGGAATACGTGAAATTTGGCGATTTCTCTTATAACCAACAGAAGTATCATCTCACGAGAGCACTAGTGCTGAGCCCAGAAGCAGCTAGTAGGATTACAATGTATGGTGTACTGTACGGGTCGAAGGGGAACCTGAGCTGACTGACGGACCCACTCCGAAACATGTAGGAGTTCGTGCTAGTCCTATTATCAATGGGAATATCTTATAACCAAGTCGTTGAGCTCTGGTTCAATCCGATGGTTACAAGGGAATTAGCAGCAATTGGGAATAAGCGGATGGTTGAGTCATCGATCACAATCGAGGCCTCAGCTGGAGTCATTACCAACCGGGATGATGGCGCCGGGAGATCGTGTGCCTGGTCCGCGACATCGGAACACGGGAGCACTCTGGAATCACTACTTGTGAACTTCGGAATGGTGTCTTCAATGATGGGATACCCAAGATATGGGTATCGAATTAAAGCTACGGACCAGTACTATCCGGTCCTGGAACGATAGCGCAGAGGAGGAAAGATGGGAATAATGGAACTCGACTTCCGACCCTCGGCATCAGCCTTACCAACCTGAAACATGATGGATCGACGGCTGACTGAGCTTGGGATGGTGCGAGGATGGCGCCATCCAACCTGTAGACCAATGAAATAGCAAGGATACCCTAAATGCGTTGCGAAGATCGCATTCCTGTATTATTTATTAGATTGCCGGACTTGTATATAACTAGGTAGAGTGTTCCCTTGGAGGCTGAACAATCACCTCCGTCTGTTGTACGCATTAGCATCTCTAAAGGGTTGTGCTTGGGCTTTCGAGGTGCACTGTGTTGGATAGTGGCTTCTTAAAGTTTGTACTAGTTGGAATCATATTATTTTGAATCGGAATCATCGTCATCATTGAAACCAAATCGTCGTACTCGCCTCATATCAAGAATCTCTCAAGCAATCAGTCAAGTCAAGTCGTTGGGAACATCGTCGTATTTGGCTAGGGAATCTCAGTACCAGTCGGGAAGAAGTGTAGAATCGAGTTGTGAAGTTTCGGAATAAGGAATACGATCGGTGTTTGACCACCAACCCATCTACTACATCAATCTTATCAACTACAGCTGAGAAGCTATACAATCTACCAAAAGGGTTGCTTGTTCCAGTCTTGACTGAACCTAATACCCGTCCCTTGGAAATACCACTTTCCTTCGGAATAAACTTATTACTTTCTCCCTCCACAACCTACTACCTGTATAAGGACCTGTATTGGGACCTTTACTCGTCTGAACACTCGATTGAATACACTCGCTACGAGCTCGTGTCTGTGTTGGTTATCTAAATAAGCTACTTGCTTATTCCTGTGTACCACCGTTGATACGACTGCGTATTTCGCACACGTGAAATCTGGCTATTTAGCTGTTTTGGTGCGCACACCAATGCCTCTGTCAGGTGATATACCATAAGGGATAGGACTGAGCTCTGTGTCGCTATTCGTGTATTAATGAGACAAGTACAAGTCGTCAGTACACTACGCTTGGCTATTTGTTCCAGTGGTCGGTTGTAGTGACTCCAATAGGCGGTTCACGGGGACTACTACTTGAGGAGATACCATACCCAAGGAGATATACCAAGCCCAGGTGTATTCAGAAATGAGCTAGACTAGCTACAGAGCAAAGACGAAGGTTGCGCAGACGCGCAGTACTATTATGACAAGGTTCGCGGAGTACCTCGCGGACCGGTATAAGTCTATATATATGTATACAAACAGAGTGGCTCGTGCAGGCGAGTTGGAGGAAATACTACCATTCGTTCCGGTATTAAAGAGACACCCAGAGAAGAGATGACAAGCGGGCGAGTCGAACTCGCGCAGGCACACTAGTATGATCGAGAACTGATCAAAGTACGATCATGATCATGGAAGGCGGCGGAACCACGGCAGGCGATCAGAGGGATGATCGCGTCTGACAGAATCTGCCAGGAGTAAGCCTTGAATGACGAAGATGGCGGACCGAGGTTATTTATGGACCTGGGTCGAGGGCTATTGTTACGTCCCGTTCCAACTTCATCCAAACTCCGGACTCCGGTTCCTTTAACCGGAGTTTCTTTGACCGGAGTTCCGGTTCCTTTGACCCAACTCCGGATCCATCCCATCTGTCAGGCCGAGTCCTGCTTCTCGGACTACACCGGGTATTTTGGTTATTCACATGAAAAAGGAACCTTGACAGGATATTCATCTGACATGCTCTGGATCGACATCCACTTGATCACTCCGTGCGGACTTAATCACCTTATATCCACTTAGCCGGTTATGTCCGTTCTCAAGTCTATTTTAGTGTCTTGACAAATATCTCTCACACTTAGTATATAAGACTTTCCTTTTGTACTCGGTACTTCAGTTTGATTATCGACGTTCTTGGTGCATTCCACCTTGGTCTATCCGAGCCCCTCCTCTCTCCGATCGGATTCCTCATCCGGAACGCCGGTCCAGTCCGGTCCTCATCTCACATTGCTGGGCAGACGGTCACCCTCGACCTTAGTGGTGTCACCGTTCCTCCGACAATCGCCCCGGAACTCCGGTCCAACTTTCCCTTCCTCCGGTTCTTTCAACATTTAACCGGAACTCCGGTCCAAATCTTCTCCGGGCGATTTTATCCCTGCTACGTTCTTCTCTCGGATCCGACACCTAACAGCTATAGTCATAATAAGAGCTGGCTCAGCAAGAGAGTGTAATGAAACGACGGAATCAAATTACCAGGCCAATCGGCTCGAATGCCAAGATGGCATGACCGCCGATCAGACGGGCCAAGCAGCAACATAAGCAACAGAACCACGCGAAGCGGTTCGAGGGGATGTAATATAGGTGACAGGACACCTGTGGTTATAGGGAAAGTATTGTCAGCACCTAGGGCTAAGTCGGGTTCTAGTCGGCAACGAACGAGGCGACCGAGCGAAGAGCAGCAGACGAGACTCAAGAGGTAGAGCAAGCCGTAGGGACAATAGACTAGATTCGTCTACAGTACTGAGACTGTAGACGGGTATATATACTACATGATCGAATTAGGTACGAGGGGTAGGGGGTAGGAGCAGGGGCGATCGCGACAAGTAGGGGTGTAAATGCAGGGGAGAGTGGAGTACCAAGCAGGGGTTGAGACAAGACCCGGCCGATCAGTGATGATCACTGATTAGAGTATTGATGGTTGATGATTGATCGGGTTACAACCCGTCGGGTTGTGGCCTGGGGTCATATCATGACAAGTATGGAAATAGGGACGGCAGGCGCGTAATAGTAGTTATATCATCAGATCAGTAGGGAGTAGTATATAAGGCCTGTAGATCCCGCCCTTGCAGGATTGCATTGTACGCCTTCTTGCCTAGACATTGGGTCGAACCTCAACCATTAGGTGTCAGCGCGCTAGTCAAGGAATTGTGTGTGTGTTGTGTGTGTTGTGTGTGTTGTGTGGTTAGTGTGTTGTGGAGTTGTATTGCTTCGCGGTCTACTTCTAGGACATTACCTACTCGAGCTATCTACTATACACTAGTGCGCGTGACGCTGCGTATCACCGTATACGATACAGTGGTGTTGGGTTTCTCCCTTGGGTTTAGAGCACATTCGTCACCAATTTTGTCAAATCTCCGAACCCCACACAGCCCACCCCAGGCCCAGGTGCGGTGCGGGGTTCGAACTTCGAACAGGTTTGCCAGTGAGGCCCAGTGGAAACGCGCAGAGAACGAATGAGATCAGGTGAGAATCAAACGGGAAATGTCACTTTAAGCGAGCACCAAGACGAACAAACGCGAACAGATGAGCAAGTTCCAGTTGGTTGTACCTACGTTCTCGTTCATTCGCGTCTCCCTGGAGCTGTGAGGCTAGGTCGATATATTCATCCGACGTGCGGCGTGTGGACGACTGTGCCACGTAGCATTGTCCCGTGACTTGTCCCCTTCTTTTCCTTCTTCCAAGTTGTCATGATATGACCCCAGGCAACAACCCGACGGGTTGTAACCCGATCAATCATCCACCATCAATACCCTAATCAGTGATCATCACTGATTAGCCGGGTCTTGTCTCAACCCCTGCTAACCCCTGCTTGCTAATCCACTCTCCCCTGCATTTAAACCCCTACTTGTCGTGATCGCCCCTGCTCCTACCCCCTACCTCCTCGTACTTAATTCGATCATGTAGTATATATACCTGTCTACAGTCTCAGTACTGTAGACGAATCTAGTCTATTCTCCCTACGGCTTGCTCTACCTCTTGAGTCTCGTCTGCTGCTCTTCGCTCGGTCGCTTCGTTCGTTACTGACTAGAACCCGACTTAGCCCTAGGTGCTGACAAAAGATTCGTCTCCCCTTTACTCGAACACTCGACCGAACGAAACGATGGACCTTACCGCACTGGGTATACCGAACCGGGATGCGTTCCAGTCGACGGACGCCACCCACTACCAAGGATTGGATCAAATGGCACGCGAAGCCCACATATTCGATCGCGCTGAAGCGCTTAGTGCCGCCACTCGCGGGCTATTGACGGAAATCTGGGGACCAGACGGGAACCCCGAGGCGGGGTTGCAAGCCGGCGTCTTGCACCTCCAGAACGATCTCCAGGATGCATTTCAACGCATCTCTATGATGGAGGATCACATTGCGAAGACCAACAGTGTCATGTTGGACATACTGAAGAATCAGTTGGACGCGAAGCAGGGAAGTGGCGATAAATCCCGCAGAGCGCGGGTTGCTGCCCCGGCCGACTTTTCGGGGACTGCCGAGACCGTGGACGGGTTCTTGGCGGGTTGCTACCTCAACTTCCAGGACAACCCCGTATACGACAAGGACTCCGCCAAGATCAATTTTACCCTGTCTTACATGAAAGGAGGGTCCGCGGCAATCTGGGCAGAGAACGTAGTGAAGGCCATGCGCAACGGCAGCGGCACTGGCGCTTATACCACCTACGCGGCGTTCGAGGCCGACATTATCTCCAGCTTCAAAGGAGGAGCCCAGGTGGAGGAGGCCCAATCCAAGATGGAACACCTTCGGCAGGCGAATGGTACGGCTACGAGTTATTTCACCATTCTCGATTCGTACAACAGGACGGCGGGATACGACGATACCACGCTTATCCGACTCCTCAAAACGGGCCTCAATCAAGAAGTGGTGGAATCGATTTACGAGGGAGTTAACGGAGAACTCCCCAAGACCTATGCAGAGTGGAAAGAAGAAGCCATCAAACGTGATGGGCTCAAGAGGCAGTTCCGGGTCCTGAAGAATACCCTTTTGACGGGGGATAAAGCGGGATTCGGGAAAGCTGGAAACCCCAACTCGGGGTCGTACGGAGGCGGGGGACGGAACCCGATGCAGAACCCGAAACGGCCTGAAGGGTTCAATCGCACGGAAGGGTTCAACCGATTCGGCACCCAACGCACGAACACGAACGCTTCAGGAAGCAATACCAGCAACCCCGTCGTACGTACCAGCACCGCTACGACTGCCAGTAATGTCTCGGCCCCCATGGACATTGATCGTACGAATACGGGCCGTCGTCAACCTAGCAGCGAAGTTCACTGCTATGGCTGTGGGCTCAAGGGGCACATTCGTCGCAACTGCCCGACCCATGCACACGTCACCACGCAGTTCCGTGCCATGGTGGAAGAACCCGACACCGAAGAGAACTCGGAAGAGGAGTCCCCAGAGGATTTTTCCAACGACCGGGATTGAAAGCCACGTCCTCCCGGTCTTCCTCGATACCCCATGTACACAAGTCGTTCACTAATCAATTCCATACTCTATTGAACGACAAAGATTCTCAAATCGTGGCCAACGAACAAGAAACCGACACTCCTGTCCCCGAGTGGAGGAGTAAGAAGCCGATACCCCGAAAGAAGGTTACAGTCGTACCCCCTACACCAAAGGCGTCGTGGAAGGGGCTACCACCCAACAGCGCCGAGCGACTGCTGGACCGAATGTACGCGCAGCGTCCGCACGCAGTGGAGATGCTGCAGAATTGGACGTACAAAACCCGACGCATCGAAATTACCGAAGGATACGTGGAGGAACTACTGAGTCTCTACCGACCCGACGCTCTTACAGCCATTGAAGAGCTGCAAAACCCGCCTTCCTTCATTCGCGCCATGGGCGGGGTTTCAGTAATGGTCCCTATGGTGGTGCAGGACTTGGCTAGCCTCCGTGGGTACACGGTGGTGGGGCTTTTGGACACTGGGGCTACCGCGGAAGGATTCATGAACCAGTCGTTCGCCGAGAGGCATGGGCTCGACGTGGAGGATCTTCCGATGCCGGTACCTGTCTACAACGCGGATAACACCCCCAACGCGGGGGGCAAGATTCGACAAGTGGTCAGAATGCGCACTACGGTGGAGGATCATGAGGAAGTAATGACCTTCGCCCTAACCAATACCGGGAAGACGGATGTCATTCTGGGGTACAAGTGGTTGAAACGGCATAACCCCGAGATTGACTGGAGTAACGGAAAGTTGTCCTTTACTCGCTGCCCGCCTGCGTGCCGCACCGAACGCCTCTGGAAGCAATGGGAGGCCGAAGACGAAGATGGGTTGGAACCCGACGATCGGGTATTCGTCACCCGAATTTACGAGGAAGAGGACGCCCAACACGCGGAGCATATCCGAGCTGTGGGTTCGGTTGCGACAAAATTAGCAGCGGCGGCCCATAACGCGAAGGGCGACCAGACAATGGAGGATATTGTGCCGGCCCATTACCTCGACGAGTTTCGCAGTGTCTTCGACAAAAAGGACTTCGACAAACTACCGGAGCGGAAGCGTTGGGACCACGCTATCGAACTGAAGGACGGGGCGGAACCCGCCCGGGGTCGGGTTATTCCCCTGTCGGTCCCAGAGCAGAAGGAGTTGGACGAGTTCATTGCAGAACACTTGAAGACTGGACGGATACGCCCCTCGAAGTCTCCGTTTGCGTCTCCTTTCTTTTTCGTGAAGAAGAAAGACGGGAAACTTCGACCAGTACAAGACTACCGAAGGTTGAACGCGATTACGATCAAGAACCGGTACCCGATTCCCCTGATCTCCGAAATAATGCACAACCTCCGGAACGCGACGTGGTTCACCAAGTTGGACGTACGATGGGGTTACAACAACATTCGGATAAAGGAAGGAGATGAGGAGAAGGCGGCATTCATCACCAATCGGGGGCTGTTTGAACCCTTGGTGATGTTCTTCGGGTTGACGAACTCGCCGGCGACCTTCCAGTGCATGATGAACGACATCTTTGCCCGACAGATCGCCGAGGGTCGGGTTATTGTCTACTTGGACGACATTTTGATTTATTCCTCCAACAAGGAGGAGCATCAGAGGATGGTGCGCGAGGTGCTGCAGATCCTGCAGGACAATGATTTGTACTTGAAGCCCGAGAAGTGCGAGTTCGAGAAACGAGAGGTCGAATACCTCGGTGTGATTATCGGGGATGGAAAAATTCGGATGGATCCCGTGAAAGTTGCGGGGGTACGCGAGTGGGCGGAACCCAAAACGGTCAAAGAGGTTCAGAGTTTCCTTGGGTTCCTCAACTTCTACCGTCGGTTTATTGCCGGGTTCGGGATCCACTCCAAACCCCTGACACGGTTGACGAGGAAAGATTATCGGTGGCGATGGGGAGGTGAGGAAAGGAGAGCGTTCGAAACGCTGAAGGATTTGGTCACCGCCGAACCGGTGCTGCACTTTCCAACTGACCATGGCGAATGGCGGATGGAAGCCGATTCCTCGGATTTCGCCACCGGAGTGGTGCTTTCTCAACTCCAGAACGGAGTCTGGGTCCCGATCGGATTCTTGTCCAAATCTCTTAACGACACGGAACGAAATTACGACATTCACGACAAGGAAATGCTGGCGATTATGCGCGGTTTGTATGGGTGGAGGCATTTCCTTCAAGGCAGCAACAAAACCTTCGAGATTTGGATGGACCACAAGAATCTGGCTTACTTTATGACGACGAAGAAGCTGAACCGGAGACAGGCACGTTGGTCGCTGGAGTTGAGTGAATACGACTTTCTGCTGATCCACAAACCCGGCAAAACGCATAACAAGACGGATGCCCTTTCGAGGCGAAATGGCCATGAAAAGGGGGCAAAGGATAACAGCGATATCACGTTGCTACCAGCGGATAAATTTCAACAGATACCGAAGGAGGAATTTCTGCGAGCAATCCCAGAACAGGAGGGGGGGGACCAATTTTTGCAACGCATCAAGGACACCCACGACAAGTGGGAGGATGCGGCCAAAGAAGGTTTGGCCAAGAGCAAGGATGAAGAAGCCGAGGAGGAGAACCCGACCTGGCAGGAACACGACGGGTTCTTGACTAGGCATGGATCGGTATACGTCCCTTCCGACAAGGAGCTACGCCATCACATAACCCGGGCCCACCATGATACGTACATGGCCGGTCACCCTGGGCAATATCGAACGGCGGAATTGGTAGCGCGGAATTACTACTGGCCATCCATGACCCGGGACATCAAGCGGTACGTAGCCGCTTGTTCGACGTGCCAGAAGACGAAGACGTTTCCATCCAAACCCCGCGGACCCTTGTCACCAAACGCAGTACCCGAACGAGTGTGGCAGAACGTCTCGATCGACCTAATCACGAAGCTACCTGAGTCCAAGGGGTACGACAGTATTGTGGTGATTGTGGATCGACTGGGTAAGGGAATTCGGGTTGTTCCCTGCCGAGAACAGATTACCGGCGAAGGGATCGCCCGGGTTTATCGGGACAATGTGTGGAAGGATTACGGGTTACCAGAGGTGGTAATCAGCGACCGTGGAACACAATTCGTGGGCCACTTTATGCGAGACCTGATGAAGCTTCTGGGAATGAAGTCGAATGCGTCGACAGCGTATCACCCGCAAACCGACGGTCAAACGGAACGGGTCAACCAAGAGGTGGAACAGTACCTCCGAATCTTTACCAACTTCATGCAAGACGACTGGGCAGAATGGTTAACCTTGGCCGAATTCTCCTACAATGACAAGGTTCACGCAACGACGGGATTCAGTCCCTTCTTTATGACTCTCGGGTTCCACCCGCGCAAAGGGATTGAACCATTGCAAGAGGTTCCGACGGAAAAGGCGATGGAATTCGCGCAGCGAATGGAGAAGGTACGGGCAGAAGCTGCGGCGGCAATGCGCCATGCACAAGAGGTTATGAGGAAATACTACGATCGTAGTCGACAACCCGACCCGGGGTACAAAGTAGGCGATAAGGTGTGGCTAGAAGGGAAGAATCTACAGACGCACCGACCCACCAAGAAATTCGAAGACCGACGTTATGGTCCTTTCCCGGTGGTGCGCAAGGTTGGATCCCTCTTGTACGAAATCAAGACGCCTGCATCTTGGAAGGTTCACCCGGTTTTCAATACGGTCTATCTTCGACCATGGGTGCCACCAGTGGCCGAGCATCAGAAGGCGGTGGACCCCCCACCCCCGGACGTGGTTGACGGTCATTATGAGTATGAGGTGGAGGAAATCCTGAAAGTCAAGAGAGGTAGCGGGAATCAACGCAACACATTGCGCTACTTCATCAAATGGAAGGACTATCCCCCGGCTGAATGGACTTGGGAGAAGCGCGCTTTGTTGGATGGAGCAGAGGAATGCATAGAAGAGTTCTATGAGAAGAACCCGACTGCACTCCGTGAAGAACGGGTTAACGGCCGATGGAAGATCGTGTCCTGAGCGCTTCGGGACGCAGCGCTTGAACGGGGGGGATAATGTCATGATATGACCCCAGGCAACAACCCGACGGGTTGTAACCCGATCAATCATCCACCATCAATACCCTAATCAGTGATCATCACTGATCGGCCGGGTCTTGTCTCAACCCCTGCTAACCCCTGCTTGCTACTCCACTCTCCCCTGCATTTAAACCCCTACTTGTCGTGATCGCCCCTGCTCCTACCCCCTACCTCCTCGTACTTAATTCGATCATGTAGTATATATACCCGTCTACAGTCTCAGTACTGTAGACGAATCTAGTCTATTCTCCCTACGGCTTGCTCTACCTCTTGAGTCTCGTCTGCTGCTCTTCGCTCGGTCGCCTCGTTCGTTACCGACTAGAACCCGACTTAGCCCTAGGTGCTGACACAAGTCCTCTCTCGGGCTGGCCGCCTCGCCTTAATCTCCGCGCGTGGCCTGCCACCCACCTCTTCCCTATGCGATTGCCCGCCTCCCCTCGCTTGCCAGTCCCCCTTCCCTTCCCGCAGCTCTCCAATTCGCCGTAGTGGCGGCCACCTTGCGGCATCCGTGTATAGTGGCCAGTGGCCACGGGTCTGTAGTATGTGCCTTTCCGCTACTCCTGGCGGCTAGCTGACGACCGCTCGGGTGCAGCCCACCTCGCTTGCTTGCCAGATCCTCTGCTCTGCTGCATTGCGGACTCAACGGCAGCCTGGCGCTGTAGGTGTTTATGGATCGTGCCCTGCAGAACAAGCCGTTCAATGTCATTCTGGTGCGTTATGGACCTGTTTTATCATGCGCAACGAGCTCACTCTGTAATCAGATGGATGTCTCGAGGCCTAAGTCCCCGGGCACTGAATCCGACACATATCATTGTCTGGTAGGTAACACTTCTCTTCATTGATGTTACACACGGCTCAATTGCTCCAGCAACATTGGCTCAACGTCGCCTCGACATCTATGTTACCGTCGCCGTCCATCAAAGTGTCCTGGGAACACTCTCAATCGACGAACATCTGCCCTACCCGGAAATATGTACAACCCCATTCCTGCGTTGTACATCTACTCACATCATCGTATAGCGTATAGTTAATACCACCGTGAGTCCGTCATTATGCCCTCCAGCGTTACCGGTCTAGGTGTGCGCGGATGGCGTGGAGTGGATGGGGTGGTCTTGGGGCGGTCCCGGGTGGAGTGGAGAGTGACATGAACGCGTCGGTGTGTGCCGCGCGGTGCGAGAGCGAGGGAATGGGGAGTGGAATGGCCGTATTGTAGCCTGATTCATTCGTTTTCAATCCCATTTGTTCCCCTACGGCCGTATATCCCAATGCACAATGTGTCCCATTCATTCTCGTTTTATCGCGTTCACTCGAGGTCGAATGATGGCGGTTGTCAGCCGCTGTCAAGAGTTCGCATTTATTCTCATTTGACCGCACAGACCTCCTCGGCTATAGACATTTTTGTGAACAGACGAGATTGAACGAGAAACAACGAGGAAGGCTGACATTTTCTCGTTTCATCTCGTTTTGTCTCATTTGTTCTCTGTCAGTTTCCGCTGGGAGTGAGGTTTGAACCTCAAATTTTCCCCCGCGGCTGGAGCTCACACCGGGGGCAAAAGCCAGGGAATCTCACAAGAGGCTTACCTCCAAGAAGGCTTCTTTGACGTGGACTTTTTTTTTTTTTTTTTTTTTTTTTTTTTTTTGGTGCGACAATAGAACGCACCAGAATAAGGCAAGACATTGGTAGTCTCTTTTACATACCCTCGACGCTTCGCAAGCTCCGCAAAGAGGGTCTGTTGGTAACCACGCCCCTTGTTCCGGTGGGTGCCGTTATTACATAAGCTTGTCATGTGCAAGCGTATTTTCTGCGCGTCTTGACGTGAATTTGAGCTGGCACCAATGACAAGGCAAGTGAGATGGGCCTGCATTCCTCAGAATTTGATTCTGGACTATTTCTCGTGTTGAAAACCCTTCGAGAGCGGGTGCCGCGTAGTTGTGTTTCATGACCAAATAACATGCAAACAACGGACTTGGAGGCCATTCCTTGCTATGCACACCAAAGGATGACACAATTCATATACCTATCAGCTTGAATGTATTCAAAACCCCCGCCAACACGTCTTTGCAGCGCCAGAACACGTCGAAACATTTGCAAAAGCAATGGCTGTCAAATGCACGTGCTTTACCGTCGGGGATATTACATAATAAGGGAACCCTCCTGCACTGGGGGCGTGGTAACCGCCAGACTAAGACATTGGTAGATCAGTGGCAGCGTTGAAAGGACTGCGACTCGGTTCGATTCCGGTGGTCTTTGTTCGCGGAAAGGTAGGTTTTTTCTCGATGGCTTCCGGCTCGGCTCGCCGCCCAGCACCTAGTCTGTGTCAAGTGTCGGGTGTCAAGCCGTACCTATGCACGTGTTTGCACGTGCCACTTTCCCACCCATCTTCAGGTCGTTGTACTGAGCCGGATCTACCGTGGCAACGGAAGGAGAGGTTCACAAAGTCATTTCGTAGCTGTATACGTCTGCGTTGGCACCGAAATTGACCGTTATTGCTGTGAGTTAAGATGGCCGAGCATGTGGCTGTACCTGTCAATCACACCATTTGGCGCATGGGAAAGTCGCACGTGTCTGCACGTGGAGAGGTGCGGGTTGATGCCCAACACTTGAATCAGACTCTATTATCCGTTCTTTAAGATTATGGCTCCATCATTGATTCTTCTGTCCCCATTTGTGTAAAACTCTCTTTGTCCTCCTCTCTCACCTGGCTTGGCAGCCAATGGTCTCCCTCGAGATCCATGTTTGTTTTTCTCATGAAGAACCACAACTCAACAGCATTTGAACCAAATTTGAACAGCATTTCAGGCCACAATCCCACTCGGGCTCACAGCAACCATGCGGCCAAATTTGGTTCCCTCTACTCGCTCAACGCGCTTCGTGCAACTCAACAGCTTTGTTGTAATTAATCTCTACAGCACTTGACACTTCCACAGCTTCGCGGCTGATCACGGACTCCATTAGTTTCCCCGAAGGATGACGCGTCACCGGCATGGCAGGCAGATATAGACTCGGAGAGCCCTGGATAGCCGCCGCTGCCTTCCCTTTCCCTTCCGCCCATCCGCTCTTGCTGCCTTACTATTCATCTTCGGCCATGAATGTTCAAAATTCATCCAATGCACCGTCGGGAATGCTCTTCAAGTGTGGTCCTCAAGCTGGCTCCTCGGCCCTTCGGAATATGCGTACTGCTGGAGCATCCATATCCTCTCTGCATCAAATCCCTTCGCCGTACACATCCTGAAATCCTGATTTCTCCCTCCCACCTCTGATTCCGAGCCCTCGCTGTCGGTGTCCACCTCCGTCTTCCACTGTTATGAGTCACTGTCGTCCCTCCCCGACTCTGGTCACAGTTCCGGTCAAACCCGTTTGGCCTCAAGCTGCCCTGAATGATGCGCGGTTGTATCCCGCCCTTTGGTTCTGGTTGATTATGTGGCGCTGTGCTCAGGCCGAGTCCACACTCAAGGCGGTCCGATGGTTTCAGTAGTGCAGCGTACGGCAAAACAGTCGGAGGCGCCACCGCTCGGCTTGATACTCTGTACGAGAAGCTCTCTCCTGCCTCCTCTCCGTGTGCCCCAACGCCTTCTATGCAGAGCAAATACAGAGAGGTGGAAAATGATCTGTCGGCGTCGGAGATCTGTAAGCATTTGCAGGCAGGCAAGGGTCAGGTGTGTTAGTTTGTCCTCTCAGGATTTTGGACGGCGAACCTGATTCAACTTAAAGGTCGTCCATTGTTTGCCTGCCTACCTTTGCCAGTGCTTGAGTAGTAGTAAAGTGCATATTTGGAATTGAACTTCGTTCGAATTTGGGACTTGCCGGGTGGTCGAACATCGAACAACTTGAACTTCCGGAGCGAAGCGGAGGAATGTCTTGTATCAATACAAAAAATTCGACTATCTTATTTTTTATTGATACGAGTCTGACATTGGGAGACTACCCAGCACCGAGCTACCAGATGAGGGACACATATCTATTTCTTCTCGAATGGTCGAGGATAGTGCTCAATTCAAAGAGACGCCTCCATAAGGTTTTTTCGAGTCGGATGGCCTGATGGGCTTGGGTGTTCCGCTCCGGCTAGCTTGAATTTTTGACGTCAATGTAATGTAATCGTAAAGTGAGTTTTGCGCGCGCGTCTGGAGGGGTCAACGGGTGAGTGAGGAATACACTGGAGTGAAGAAGAGGGATGCGACTTGCAATTGAATATAGTGAACCAGCACACCGCATCGTCATCTGAAGTGAAGACGACGCTTTCCAGCTCAGTACCAGTGTCGAAATGAGACAGTGTCGCGCACGCCAACGCGCTCGACACGGAGCATGTTCAAACTGCCGGCATACAGTGCAAATCAATCAGTACGGCTGCAGTTGTCTCTTGCTTCACGACCACCATGTCGCCGCGATCCTACACCTCCAGCCCTGCGCTCATCGACTACGACAATCTCCCCCTCCTCCTTACTCCTCGGACACCTTGCCTCTCTTTGGTTTTATTCCACTAATTCTACCTTTTTGGTTGCACTTACGCACTCATCGGGCGTCCCACCGTGCACCATCCCTCGATTTTCCGTTGTACTCTCTTCCCTGGTTGCTTTTCATCTTTGCTAAGTTGTACATTGCTTCGGATTTATCTACACTCACCCTTTACTCTACCATGTATAAAAGACTGTTTTTGTGTAGGTTTTCAACACAGACTTGTTCTCCCCCTCGTATCAGCTCTAAGTTTTTTGTCTTCGTCGCCTCCGATCTCGACCTACGCCTCCGTCCACGTATACGCCCACGCCTTCGCTTCCGTCACCGTCCCATTCGTCTTATCCCTCCTGCCAGCGCTGCATTTTGCCTGGTTCGGCGCCGGACGTGGTGAAACACTTGCACATTTTCTCTCGCAACCGCCTACTGCCTCACACTTGTTGTTTTAGCTCGCGCACGCAGCTAGGCGGTCGTTGAGATCGACAACAGACTGTTGGTTCGATTCAGACCTTCTGCGTTCGTGAAGTGCAGCGGGGGTTTTTTTTCGATGGCTTGCACCTCGCCACCCGCCCGAACTTGATACACCCGAGCTCGGATGAGGGGCGTGTACACCATATAGGCATCGGCACGGGTACGGGTAACCCGCGCGGGTAGACGGGTTTACCCGCGGCGGGTACGGGTACGGGTAGCCGAGATGGGTACCCGTGACCCGCGGGTAAGCCGCCGAGCCGGGCAACTGCCGTCTCATCACCGGGGGAGGGCGTTTTCGACACCTACGAAGCCCTTATATCCCCACTAAATAGAAGGGACGGTGGGGGGTACCGTCCATTCTAGTTAGAGGGGATAAAGCCATCCGCCCCATACTGCAATAAACCCGTCAATAAAGTGCGCAATAAAGTACATAAATCTGCAATATACAGTAGGTAGAACATGTAGAGTACTAGTACACTACATATGCTGCAATAAACCCAATAAAGGACCTGATATTGGGGACTTGGGGAATCTCGAGTCCTCAGCTTAGTAATGCATCCGAAAACGGAAGAAATAATTCTAAATTGGGATCAATACAGATCTTCTGAGGCCTCCTCCCGCTGGTCGGCATCCACACCAAGCCCTGCCAGCTGATAAATCATCTCCGACACCTGCTCATCATGCGCATCATCCCCCTCGTCCTCACTCCCATGATCTTCCTCCATCTCCCCGACAGCTGCAGGTAACAGCGCATCCTCTTCCTCCACTCCCAGCATATCAACGTCGGAGACATCTGCCTCCACACCATTGATTGCCTTGCCTGGCTCCAGCGACCCTGTGAATCGCCCACCAAAGCGCCGCCTAAGTTGTTGCAGACGATCCATGTGCAGGGCATCAAAGCGCCCCCGACGGTTGCGATACTCTGCAATGTGGAATGTGAGCACCCGATCAGCCTCTACCTCATCCTCCGACTTCCCGACTGTCAAACGTAGGGCTGCCTCGCGTGCCAGAAGGAATGCCCGCTCATCCTGCATCCACGTCACAAAACGACTAATTCCTGTCTGGCTTCTGGTCAAAATCATCAGCGCCAAGATCCTCAGCAGTGAGTGGTGGACTCGTACCAAACAGATCGACCACCAGGACACTGAAGGTCTCTGGTGAGAGTCGCTCCTGCTCCGTCGGCTCTGGAACAGGTTCACCAGCCGTGTACCTTGAATAAGCCGCTACCATGTAGCGCATCTGAATCTTGAAAGCGTCTGTTCGGCGGACCGTACGGTCGCGACGTGTGCGCCAGTCTTTTCTTCGAGACCTGGACATGTTAAGTCAAAGAGCAATAAAGAGGAAAAAAGCATGACACACCTCTGCCGATGTTCCTCCTCAATACCATCCTCAAATAATCCATCCTCCTCATCGCGGTCGTCATGGTCATCAAGATCCCCGCCAGCGTGGCTAAATTCAGCGCGCGCACTCCCATCCAAAATATCATCGAGGGTGGGAATACCCTGGGCCAGAGCCGCCTCAGGGTCGAAATTCTCGTCCTCGAATAGATTGGCCAAGACGTGCATCTTGTTCCGAGAAGACTGCGACATATCTGACATGGTCAGAAGCAGTATGTGGCACATGCCACAGCTCCTACCTTGCCACTCCTCTTTACTCCTTCTCGCTTGCTCTGCCTCGTATTCTGCCAGCGCCTTCGGACCCATATTGAGCTTCTTGACGACTGCGGGGGTGTAGGCATTCTCTGGAGGCTCGTCGCTGCCGGTAAGGAACCATTTTCGTTTCTTGTTGTTATTTTTGCCCATCCAGGGACGACGAGAGAGGAGGGAGCGGCGACTTGGCAAGACGCGTCAACAACGGCAGGGTCATGTGACTTGCTGACGTAGTTGCCGTACTCGGTCTAGGCCGCCTTTATTCGCTTGTCTTTCCCGCTCTTCCTTCCTTCTGTGTCTCGTTCTACCTCAACGTTGGCGGCAGGGATGTTTGGTGAGTGCCCATTCTCATTCCTTGCGAAGGGACACGACCCTGTGACCCGGAGCATGGCCTGCAAAGAGGTCCCACGCGGAACTTGGCGCAGGCTTTCCTTCCTCCCTCTTTCAAAAGCTTGACTAATTCATTTGAGCTGCAGGCTATACCCCGCAGCCGCGTCGGTGGCTCCGTTCCAACAAAGAATATTCACCCTTTGACCTTGCACTGGGGCTCACCATTGAGGTCCCACACTTTGACGCCCACCAACGTCTCCAGACTTGCTTGAAGGAACGCGCGCAGTCGGGTGAGAATGTGGAGCCTGGGGAGGTTGTAATTCCGGGGCTGGAGGAGCTCAGTCTTCACGGTGTGTAACAAAACTTCCACTTAACGATCCAGCTTCTAACACACCTCCCAGACGACTTTACGACTCATGAATTTACGACTACGGATACCACTACAACTACTACCACGTCCACCACCCCCATGATCACGCTCACGACCACGCCCATGAGCACCACCAACCCTCACGCTGCCCACCTCGACGCCAACCTTCCCAACGCTGCCCACCTCTTCGACGCCAACCCTCCCATGAGCACCACCAACCCGCACGCTGCCCACCTCCTCGACGCCAACCTTTCCGCCAAACAACGACGCAAAATCAAGGACAAGGTCAAGCGGTTTGACTGCCGCCACGGGTCCTCCTCCACCACAGCCACCCTCGTCAACGCTGTCGTCAACGCTGCCGTCAACGCTACCCACCATGGCAAGGTCAAATCACATTTCAAGCGCAACAAAAAGCGCCTTGCCGCTGCATTGGCATCCGGGGACCCGAGGCGGAAGGCTATTCACACTCGCCGCGCACACGAAGCAGTTCAAGCGGCGCTCCATTTACCCAATGACGCCGCCGACCTTCCCCACAGCAAACCAGCGTGGATCGGCAACCGCAGCGGCCAGTACAATCCGCACGTTGACATGGACATGGAGGACGACTTGGTTGTCATTCAGCGGGGCAACACGGGTATGGGTGACGTGGTCCTCTCTCAGGAGGAAATCGACCAGCTAGTGGGCCGACCAGGCTTCCGGTACATTCCCTGGTTAGGAGTGTGAGTCCCAACAACCCGGACTGTCGTTCCAAACTAATTTGCAATATAGAATCACCATTCCTATTGTCGACTGCCATGGCCGCATCATCGTGATACTGGGTGGCCAGCCGAGGGATCGCGAAGGGTGGCAGATTGTCACCGACGGTGCTGCGGCAAAGATGGATGCCGCAGCGCAAGAGCTCGACGTCTCGGATGATGACTACGACCATCGTCGTGCGCAGCAACCTTACATTCCGATTTCTTGTGGAGCATCCTTCGGAGGCGGCCAGGGGGTAAGTGTATAACCTCTTCAGCCGGACTTTGCTTACCTCACTGCAGGAACCGGGCGTTCTTCAAAATAATCCGCAGAACAAGGCCGTAACCGACAAACTGAAGGCCCATGAGTATTTCGGCCGCATCGTTGGTTTCACTATGTGTGCGTTTTTTATTGTTGATCTGCCAGCCGCTCATTTTTGTGCAGCGCTGATGTATATATACGCTCATCGTCTCCTCGCTCGGTACCAACAAAACAAGGACGACCTCCTCAAGTGGAACAAGGACCTGCAGTGGAACTTTCCCCACAGCGTCTTCGCCGCATGTACCTTCAACTTCGTCAATGTTGTGATGGAGAAGCACCTCGATTTCGGAAACATGGCGGCGGGCCTTTGCCCCATCACCGCGCTTGGTCGTTTCAATCCAGACCGAGGCGGCCATCTCATCTTATGGGAACTCAAGCTTATCATCCGATTCCCTCCCGGCTCTACCATCCTCGTACCCTCCTCAATTGTCACCCACTCGAATACTCCGATCGCCCCAGGCGAAATTCGACACTCGTTCACCCAATACACCGCGGGTGCTCTGTTTCGTTGGGCATCCAACGGGAATATGACGGATGACGCGTTTCAACGCAGGGCGAGCACTGAGCAGAAAGCAGAAAAGGAGGCGGCGGCGGAGACTCGCTGGGAGGAGGGCTTGTCGTATTTCACAACGCTGGACGAGTTGAAGCAGCGATTTAGTCCCAAGTAGTCAACATATCAGTATATAGTTGAATAGAATCTTTGCGCTCACTCCCTGTGCGAAAGGATGGAATTCTTGAGACGAAGAAGGGCTGATTTACTTCGGGAACAGGTATTTGATTCGGGAACATCTTTTGCCACCTCATTATTCCTTGCACCGTTTCTCCTCATTTCTTGGTGGTATCTTTCCAGGCTATCTACCGGCCGTTTTGAAGCGTTTTGACTGATTTTGTTCGTCAGGACAATTTTTTTTATTTTTATTTAAAGTCAGGTCAGCATCCCACGAGGCTGGTTTTTTTTTTTGGGAGGTCATCTACATATGTACTTCGTTCAATAAAATTGCTGAGGCCATAGACCTCCTGGAACGATGGAGCCAGATTAAAAGATGATTTATTTTGATTCGGGAACTGATATTGTACCCCCAAAGAGGTTTCGTATTTACACTTGTCGCTTACTCTCTCTCTTCCTACTCCATCCTCTGTCGAAACCAGCCTCAACCTCAACCTCAACCAGCTCACACTTGGCCTCCCATGCCCCGCCCAGTGGGTCGTCCGCCTCTGGAGCCTGCTGAGAAGGAGCGGCGACGCAAGAAATCCAAGGCAGAATACGAGGATCGGTTCGTCTGCCTGAGATTTGCTGTCGACATTCATGCCTGTCTGACCAAGCGTTTCTCTTAGCAACCACGACCTGCGGCGTCGAAAGGCCCGAGAGCGCATGCAACGGTGCGTCTCCATCTCATTCTTCCTGCTTGGGTTCACGCTGCGTAGCAAACGAGCTTCCTTGGCTAAAAATCCCATCACACACTTCAAGGCCAAGCGCAAAGCTGCTCAACACTCGGAGGGCTATCGCGACCGGTACGTTGCATTGAAACTACCTACAAGTGTCTCTTCTCATCTGCTGGAGCAGAAAATTGGCGGAGACGCAGGCAGCTACCCGAGAGGAGAAGGCCAAGCAGGCCACCACCAAGTGCGTGTCCCATTTCTTTTGTCGAGGCAGGTACTAACATATTCCAGCCGCCAGCGTAAAGAGGAGGTCTACGAGATGCATCTTCCGGCACGCCGCCAGCGAGAAGCTGCCTCAGCTCCCCGTACGACCCCCTGTATTGCTGGCCTTTCCCTCTCCGCAATCCATGCTGCCGAAAGCGACGACGAGGACCTTCTCACGACCAATTTCCCTGCAGAACCCTGCTCCCCTGTCACCGACATTTTCACCCGCCCAGCACACCCAATGCGTTGCGCCCATTGCTTCTCCGAGGAATGCATTGGGTGCGCGTGTATGTGTGACGCGTCGACCGATTGGATAATCCACGAGGGTGGCCATTTCTTTCCGACTTGTCCCCGCTGTGGCTTCCAAGATTGCCCGGGGTGTGTCTGCGTCTGTCCGCAGAGCGACGAGTGGGTCGATCACGGTGGCCATGTGTCGCAGAGGAAGAAGAGGCATGCATCACGGGTGAAGCAGAGGCGTGGCGAGCAGTAGCGTCGGAGTCGGCATTTTTTTGGGTGCGACGGTCTGTGGTTTCTTGGTACAATTTTTTTTTGTACGACGTATAGCTAGAAACAAATTTTCTGTACAATGTAAATATGTAGCTAGAAATGCTTGCTCCTCCTCTACATGCCTGAGCGATTACTTTGCCGGAAGTTCCCGTTTTGGAAGCCGATCAACATTACTCTCTCTTGCCTACCACCACATCCAGCTCTGGATGTTCTCGAACACGTCCATGGAGCCCTCTGAAACTCAAATTGTTCTCGAATGCAGCAGTACGTATTCAAGTCGTTCTTGTCCCGTCGCCACCGCAAACTAAACTGACCTTGCTGCAGATTCAGATCTCAATTCGGCAGAATTCTAGAATTCTAGCGGCCTCATAAACGCGGCGACGTCTTTGTGTTTCTCCACTCCCCACCCTTCCCTTGCCCTTCCCTTGCCCTTCCCTTGCCCTTCCCTTGCCCTTCCCTCGCCCTTGCCCATGTCCAGCATTCTCTCTACCAATGTCGACAAAGTCGTCTGTCAGCCATTCCTTTGGCACACCCCAGGAACTTTGATCTCCGGTTCAGGTGCTTGCGATTTCGCTGTCGCTGTTGGGCGGCATGTTGGGATCTTCACTTCTGCGTACGTTACACTTTTCTTTTTTGTTTATATATCCTAACGACTTTCGCAGAGCTACTGCCAACGAGCAGACCGATGGCCACCCAGGGCAGCAACAGCGCTCTGACGCCTCCCTCTCTGGCATTCTCCTCAAATGGGAGAACCTTTGCCGTGGGTATCACCACCCACACTGCCCTGTGCCCGACTGCCCTCCGGGGTTCACTGGGCCCACCGCCTTCCCCATCGGCCCCCCCATCGTCGCACCCATGCCTGCTCCGTTTGCTCCGACCATCGCGCCCATGCCTGCCGTCCCGCCCCCCATTTTCCCAACGCTCCCGACTCCCATCTTCCCCTCGCTCTCAATCACCGTGCCCCCGGCTGCTGCATCTGCCGCCTCGCCCTCTCCTGCTCCCTCCTTGGTGTCCTCTGTCAGTACTGACTATGTGACAACCAGCGACGAGGACGAGGAATTTGAGCAGGTTTGGTCGCAGATGGATGCCGAGCCGCCCGCCTATGCTCGCATCATGTGGGCTGTTCGTGGCATCGAGGGCACCTTGTTCATCTCGGAGCAGGAGGCGAAGGACGCAGCCCAGGCGGAGAACCTCATCCCTCCCTCTCTCATGGGCTCCTGCCATCACAAGGCGCTCATTGGATTCTCAGAGTTGTAGGCTCGGGTCGGGGAGAGTGTGCGGCAAGCGGTGAGTGCGGCGGCGAGGCTTGGTTGGGGTTTTTTTCTTTCTTGATTGATCTTGCTCGAGTCCACAATCATACATTCTGTATTTCTACCTTGGCTACATAGCTACCTAAAATGTAAATAGCTACCTAAAATGTAAATAGCAATCGAAAATGCCATGACTGTCCGAAACAGGAAGGAGGGAGTGGCCAATTCCGAAACGGGCAGAAGTGAGTGAAATTCCGAAACGGGCAGAAGTGAGTGAAATTCCAAAAAGGGAAGAGCAAACATCCGAATTGGGATGAGTGTTTGGTCTCCTCACTTTGCCAGCGCATCTTCTGCTCAGCTCGAACGCATCTCCCTCGCTGCCTGCAGACAAGGTGTGCGTGCTCTGCCACCATACCACAACTCGACGGCAACCTTTGGCTCAGCACGAGAAGTTTCGGAACGCTCTGGTCCCTGGATACAAGCGACAGTGACATCCACACGTAACAGCTGTCGACGTGGGGCTGAGCTGGTCATTCCGGGTGGCACATTCTTGCAGAGAGTCTGGATAGGCGTCTCTGAGGCTCTTGGATGCTTGGGTTGGGGGCTTGGTGATATATATGGCCATTGCAGGTACGTTCTTTTTTTTTCTTCGCTCCATCCACCAAAGATGAACTTGCAGATGTTCCTCCTCGTTATGTTGACACGGACGGGTGTGGCATCTTCCGGTTGCCTAATTATTTCGCGTTCTGGACCACCCGCAAGTACACTCAAGGTATGTAAATTCTTCTCACATGCATTCCGCGGTCTAACGCGGATTTGCGATAAAGTTTTTCATCGCCAGTGAACCAGTGTCTTTTATTGCAACGCGTTTGCCAATCGACCCCCATTTCCCTCTCTTCTGCTCCCCTCTCTGTGACTCTTATTTTGTACCCATGCTGGTGAGCTGCTCGTTACAGGCCTCGACGACCACGGTACTGACAATCATATCTAGAATATCAAAATGTCGTCTGGCGACACCATCGTCTCCACCACCAACGAGACACCGCACTCTACCCTTGTGCCCAATGCGTCGGGCGGCACCATTGTCTCCACGCCCAACTCGACCCTTGTCCCCAACGTGTCTGGCGGCACCCTCGTCCCCACTACCAACGAGACACCCAACCCCATCATTGTCAACTCGACCCTAGTCCCCAATGCGTCTGGCGACACCATCGTCTCCACCAACAACTCCACGGCCAACTCGACCCTTGTCCCCAACGCGTCTGGTGGCACCATCGTTCCCACTAACGAGATGCCTAACCCCATTGTCGTCTCCACCACCAACGAGACCCCCAACGCGTCTGGCGACACCATCGTCTCCACCAACAACTCCACGCCCAATTCGACCCTCGTCCCAACGCGTCTGGTGGCACCATCGTTCCCACTACCAACGAGACGCCTCAACGCGTCTGGTGGCACCATCGTTCCCACTACCAACGAGACGCCTAACCCCATCGTCTTGACGGAGCCACCCACTGCCCCTCCTAACACCCACGCCGCCCGCAACCCCCACAAACCTATCATACCTTCGCATGTGCGCTATCGTGGCAAGAAAAACGCGGATGCAGTGATCCTTCTCAAACGCAAAGCCAAGGCGGGTAAACTCAGGTCGCTGGCTGAAGACGTTCGCGAGGTCCGCAAGGGCATTGAGGATATGCTGCCGGAGATGGCGGCTCGTCATGGGGTGACGAAAAAGGAGATGTGTCGTCGTATCTTCCATGGGGCGGGTCTGAAGAACAAGCGTGATCCGAACAGCTACAACGCCAAAGTGCGTGTGGTAATGCGGCAGCTCAACGAAGGTTTGTACCCTCTTTGCTCACCTTTTCGCCACTGTTCTGATAAGATCTTAGGGCTTGAGCTCGGTTCTCGCATTGGGATGATCGAGGCAAAGGCCATGATCAGGGAGGATCGTTCGCTGCTAGATGACCTTGACCCCGAGGACGTGGAGGAGGCGAAGAAGGAGCTGGAAGAAGAGCGCAAACTAATGAAAGACGGCGTTCGTGGTGACAATATCAAGGCGGCACTTGACGTGAAGCATACCTTGGACCATTTCCAGGAGCAGGTGGGTTTTTCTTTCGTTTCGATATTGGGCTTGACTAACTTCCTTCCGTGTAGATGGACCTCCTCGCTGACCGCTCCGGATCATCGGCTTTGCATGCTTCGCTCCCACCGACCACCATGACGCCGCTCAGGCCCGTACCCTACAATCACACGGCGCGCTCAAGTTTGTGCCTGAGGTCCTCAACCGCGACCAACGGCGCTTTTGCTCGATGTATGAGTTGTGGGCAATCCAGCGTGGGCCGTCTGGTAAGCTCTGCCGCTCTCACTGCTGAAAACGAGCTCATTGTATCATAGGCTCTGTCCAGGCTGTGTCCATCCCCGAGATGCGTGTCATCTCTGCAGGCATTCTGAAAGATAACCTCAGTACGTGTTTATTCTCCTGACTTACTCTGCTTTACTGATCAAATCCTTAGTCGATGTCCTTGGCCGCTCCAATATTGCCATCAACTACGAGAACTATGTGCGTGCCATGGTATACGGCAAGGGCGTTCTACTCGTTGGGTGGCCCGAGGAGGTTCCATGGAAGCGTATGGCTCAGCAAAGTGTTAGCGAGCACATTTGTCTCGTCTATCATGCCCTCCGTGACCGCACCTGCTTCTGGAAACGCGCTACACCCACCGAGCAAGCTGAGGAGGAGAAGCGCTTCAAGAAGGTCATCAAGGCTGGCCTCGCACCTCCTCCAACGGAGCGTCAGTCACGCTCTGACCTCGGGGGCAAGCACCGCACGGTCCAGCCCCGCGCACCTCGCTCCGACCGTGGGGATAGCTGTCACCAAGCTCGCAACAACGACGATGAGGAAGAAGAAGAGGAGGAGGAGGAGGAGGAACCTACCCTGCCCACACGTACCAACCCGCCTCGCAACAAGTCGCGTCAGGTTATCGAGGATGAGACCGATGACGAGGACAAGAGCTCGAGTGAGGAGGAGGACGTGGCTCCGGTGAAGGGGAAGGGCAAGGGCAATTCGTCTTCGACCGCAGCAACTTCTAAACCCAACGCCTCCAAGCTCCTTGCCGCCAAGCTCGCCGCCTCCAAGTTTACCACGAAATCACGCAAGCTTTCGCCTGCGGCCAGGGCGCTTGCGGAGTCGAAACGCACGCTGGCGGGGCAGAGCATCAAGAAGAGTGCTGTAGGGAAGGCAGGGGCGGGGAAGAAGAGTGGTGCAGCCAAGGCGTCGGGCTCCAAAGGCGGGGCAGCTGATGGCAAGCGCAAGCGGGCGTCGGAGGGTGGTAACGATGACGAGTCCACCGCGCCCAAGAAGCGCAAGACGGGTGGTGAGGTGGAGAAAGAGCCACGCCAGAAGGAAAACATCCCGCCGCCCAAAGTCATCGTGCCCCGTCCTGCTTGGAACAGCGTTTCCGGACGCGGTGGGCGCCCCAACACCGTCCGCGGCGGCGCCGGTGGTCCGCCTGGCCGCCGTATCGTGTCGGGCTAGTCCTGCTCAAAGATCGCTCACCTTCTTGCTTTCCCTACCATCTTGGTCTTGATGAACGCTCCTGTATCTTACCCCTCCTTTCATAGTTGATCCTGTGTCCATACTGTATATATACACCGCTGCGAATGATGTGCTTGAATAAAATGTCGATGAATTCTTTTTTATCTCGTTTTGGAAGTCTTTCTTCCGTTTTCGGATGCATTACTAAGCTGAGGACTCGAGATTCCCTAAGTCCCCAATATGGGGTACTTTATTGAGTTTATTGCAGCATATGTAGTGTACTTGTACTCTACCTACCTCTGCCTACTATATATTGCAGATTTATGTACTTTATTGCGCACTTTATTGACAGGTTTATTGCAGTATGGGGCGGATGGCTTTATCCCCTCTAACTAGAATGGACGGTACCCCCCACCGTCCCTTCTATTTAGTGGGGATATAAGGGCTTCGTAGGTGGTTTTCGAACCATGAGCAGGTTCAATTTGCTCTGTCACGCACTCAATCATATTAATTCAAGCACAAAAATTCCCTCCGGCACCAAACTGCCGCCATCTCAGCCACCAACCCGCGGGTAACCCGTACCCGTACCCGCGGGTACGGGTACACAGCCACCACGGGTACGGGTACGGGTAGACCCCCAGATACCCGCGGGTTTACCGGTGCCGATCCCTAACACCATAGATGACTCGGAGGTCGATCTCTCTCTCTTCCTTCGGAGTCGGATGGCCCGGTGGGCTTGAGTTGGATTTCATGACAGATTGGACACTCCAAGGATGGTACCCGGGAGGCTTGGCCTATCTTCAGTTCGACGTCCATGTAATCGCAAAGTGGGTTTAAGCAGAGTACTGTGCGCGTTGACTGGGAATCCAAAATCGAGATCCTGAACGGCGGCGTACGCCGAGTGGAGACTCGAGAGCCCTTGCCCGTCTTCCGTTGATTTCCATCCGAAATCGCCAGGTGTATATCTAGACTCTGGAAGGGTGCGACTTGAATACAACGAATTTACGAAGCAGAAGATGATATTGCCATCGACGCAGTGCCAGTGTTGAAATGAGACAGACTCTTGGTTCGATTCCGACTGTCTGCGTCTGGTAAACGAGGTTCCTTTGTTTTTTCATGAGGCGCGTGTATGTATCAGGTCAATTACCTTTCCGAAATGCTCGTTGCGCTGCCGTAGGTTCCATGAAGAATAGAGCTCAGGACAACGACTTTTTCTTTTCGAGTTATATTCAAGGCAAGAAGGTCCGGACCCATCTGAATCGTCGGAGTGGATTTGAATTTTGCAACTGGCATTTGCGGAGTGTCGAGTACCCAGCTTCATCGATGAAGGGCAGAGTACAGCATGGAGTGAAGACGACGCATTCCCGCCCGGCCTTGCAATGAGATAGACTGTCGCTTCGATTTAGGCGGTCTGCGTGATCGCTGTCATTACCTGTTTTTCTGATGGCCTGCGGCTCGCCGCCCAGCCCGAACATCCCCGAGTATGAGGCGCGTGTATCACTCTATGTATCAGCTCAATTCTCTTTCCTGGATGTGGATGTTTTGGAGCCAAGGAACGTAGAGGTCCCTGAAGTACAATTTGAACTGCGAGCGGCGAGTCGAGTAAACCAGGACGACGGGGTGAGTACAGCAGAATTCAGGACTTGTCACAGGGGGCAAATGCCATGGCACTTTGCCTCGTGTGCCAAGGTGGCACTTGCGTGGGCTCGGTAATGGTGTTTGTTGGCGCCCAAAAGAATTACAAAAAAATAGCCCAAAAAGGAAAGGGGAAAGAAAGAAAAAGGGAAAACTGGCTATACATAGATGGTGTTGGCGGCTTGTTATCAAGCACTCATCTGATGTTTGTTTTCAATGGGCGCTGTAAATAAGACCATCTGATAAGAGCTTCCCTCTTACCACCATGTCCCAGAAGCCCCCCGACTCTCCCACTGACTACTTTCAGGATGAAGATTCACTTCCAGATGACTTCTACACATCCCTCCCCACCTTTAATGACCTGCAGCCCAGCCCAATGCCTATTCAATCTACAGGACATCTCGAAGGTAAGTACCATTAGCTGCCATGAAATTGAGTGATGCAGCATGGAAAATAGGTCAATCCAGTGCTGTCCATGCTACAGAGGCTACACCAGATGCCGAAATTCCCGGCTTTGGTACCTTATTGCCTTTTCTTCAGAAAATTATGCTCATTGATTCTTAGTTCATTATTTGCCCTCAAATACCAACACTCCTGGTATGAAACTCCTGATTACACTCATGTGGGATGTAAAATTGGTCTAGGCCCACCATCCGATGCCTCCGCGTCCAATTATCCAGCAGTGTCATTTGTGGATAGCCAGAGTGGTGAGTTTTGTTTCTTTTTATCAAATGTCACTGGTGAGTAGATTCATTGCTAGAAGTCGCACGGCGCAGAGGACGTCCTCCACAACCCAAGCAATCCCAGTCCAAGAATCCACCAAAGACGGTTGGTCGGCCACCCAACCCCACAGTTCACCGACCCTATGCTGGCCCTCGGGCAAGTACTTCTCCACTCTACTTGCCATTCTGGATTGACTCTTGGGTTCTATTCTCAGGGACTTCTTGAAACTCCCTCACACATTGCTCGTATACCGGTTGCTGCTTTAGCAAGGTCCTCAGATGTCCCTGATCAACCAGGACGGCAGAGGTCTCTTGCAGAATATGGACTTGTGGCAAAACAAGGGGCTACAGATCATGGTCCTTCTTCTCTTGCCACAGATCTGCACACTGTGTCCACTACAGGTCCAACCACTCTGCCTCTAACATCTCTTGGGGCTTCCCCAGATCTAGCCACTCCCAGGATTGACCATGTTGTTCCGGATATGGATCCAGAGCAGATTGTTGACCTAGCGGACACAGATATGAATGATCTATCAACATTCATGGGTGGAGGTCAAGGCAGTGATGAAAGTGATGATGAGGATGACCCAGAGACAGAGAGCAAGCAGAGAAAACCACTGCCAACATTTCTCAAGGACGCTTGTGATAAATTCTTGCGCAAGGCAGATAGGCAATATCAAGACCACCAGACCTTTTGGGTTCCACAAAGGGCCAATATCTTCATTCTTGGGGGTGATCTTCGAAACAAAGCACATGCAAACATGAAGGTCAAGCCCAGTGCGGAAGCAATGTACAACCCACGTCTATTCTACTGGGATCCCTCATTCTTTGTTGATATCAACTGCCCATTATGCGGACACCACCTCACAAATCATGGTTCAACCCGGCCTCGTCGGGTTACGGACATGAGTGAATGCTTTTACATGATTGGTCGCAGGTATCACTGTACTAAATGCAAATCAAAGACGGGCAAGCCAACTGTGACTTTCAACAGTTGGGATCCAAGGATCATGAAAGGCCTACCGCCACAACTGCGCGATGAATTTCCAGCCATACTGAGTCACCGAGGGGCTATGTCAAAGCCCGTTTTTGAAATGATGCGAACAGTGTTCCACTATGGCCTTGGTTCCAAGCAGTTTTCAAATAGTCTTCAAGTTCTCCATAGACTGCAGTTCGACAAACTGCATGCTCAATATCTAGATGGAGTCATTGCTTGGGCAAATGCTCACCCTGAGTTGACCCAGACTGCAGACAATCCATTGCTATTCACTGAATTCAGTGCATTTGATGATCCTAAAGGATATAGCGGATTTGTGCCCAGTAGTGGTTGGCTCCGCATTATGTACGACATGTACATTGAGGAGCACGGTGCTGATATGGACCAGCAAGCTGCAATGAAAAGTCTACGACTTGGTGCTATTGATCATACATACAAGACAACCAAGCAGATCATGAAAATCAATGGAGAATCTGTATTTGCGGCAACCCTTACCCTGACCAATGAATTTGGGGAGGCTCGGGTACTTGCCTTTGTGGCTACAAGCTCCCACTCAGACTTTAAATCAGCTTTGGAAAAGGTCAAAAGTAATCTTGAACTCTACGGACTATCTCAGCCAGAAGTGGTGTTCACAGACAACCCTGCTGCAGATAAAGCATTTCTGGAAGGTGTTTTCCCATCTCTTACCAAGGATGTTACTCCCACTGAGAAATATGCTGGACTACCAACATTTGATCTTCCTGCTGATGTTGATGTTCGGATTTGCTGGGATGCAGCTCGAATTCAGGATGAGCTGGCAAAGATCACAAGTGACCTGAATGACAATGATCCCAATGACAAGCTAGTTGTCGGATTTGATGCTGAATGGGATGTTAACATCCATTCAAGGACTACAAATGCCACTGCCATAATACAAATTGCATATAAAAATTGGGTGGCAATTTTCCAGATAGCACATTTCCAGGGGAAGCTGCCTGCAGCCTTGATTAGTTTTTTGAAAACAGATCAAATTATTAAGGTTGGTCGTGCAGTCAAGCAAGACTTGGCACGGCTGGAAAGGGAGAGTGGCAACGGCCCATTCCAGGGTGGGCTCGATCTAGCTAGAATGGCTAAAGATGCGAGAGTGATCACAAACGCTCAGATGGGATTGGCAGACCTGTGCGCCCAAATATTGGGCAAGATTCTGGTAAAGGGGAACAGTCTGGACAAGGGTAGAGACACCATCCGTGTCAGCAATAACTGGAGTAACCGTGAATTATCTGCTGAACAGATCCAATATGCTGCATTGGATGCATTGGCATCATTACATATATACCATCGCCTTGCAAAAGCTGAAGTTCCTGGCAAGATATCACAGACTGATTTGCCTGGGACACTGGTGTCAATACATCATACTGATGGTCAACTCATTGCTCGAGGACACATCTCAATGGATAGCACAACACCATATGACAGCATATCAATCACAAACAAACGGGTTCGAATCACGGTCACTGAAGTTTGTGTTCCAGGTGCCATTATCTCCTTGCATCACAAGAAGGCACTTGAAGCTTTTGGACCTGTGCCATTTGATCTGGTTTGTGCCCGGAACAAGGTTCTGAGACGAGTGCCTGAACCCTCTGACTCTGACCTGACTTTGAGTTCAACAGTCTCTGATACCCAGAGCAAGCCTCCTGAGGTGGAAACTAGAACCGCAATCAACCATCCAGAACTGCAGGAACTGCTGACATTCCTTGAGCGGGGTTCTGATGAGCTAGCAGAAAATGCTACAAGCTGGATGGATGAAATTGATGGCCCACCTCCAGATTCTGATTCACAGAAGGTGGCTCCACAGCCTGACTTGGTGGATTCTCAGCACACACAGATAATTTCAGAAGTCATACAGGCATTGGAAAATGATCCAGAATTCTCTACTTGGTCTCTAGAAATCCGGAGCCGAGTAATTATGGATATCTGGCATGGAATGGCTCGGGTGAAAACTTCAAAGGAGCATGGAATGCGTCGGCCATTTGGAATTGCCTTGCGAGATGCCATCTTCATTCCACATGAAGAGGACAAAGCCAGAATTGAGGCATATCTGAAAACTCAGAACTCATCATGGGAACATCAGATTTGGTTCAATGCCCGTTGGCTGTGGCGTAGATGCCGAAGAACTGTTCCACCCCCAGATAAGCTGTATGAAGCGGTTCATGAGGTTTTCAACCTGTATGGACCTCAAAAGGATGCAAAGACCAACCTGCCTCTCTTCAATGCTCAAGCTTGGCATGATGCAAAAAATGTACTCAAAGCAATGAAATTGGGACTGTTGTCTGATCCACCGGGTGTCCAGCTTTATTATCAGATGTGTATTGAGCGCAAGACAAAACTTCCAATCTTCCGTTGTGCTCGTGGAACCAATAATCCTGAGGGATCCATTCACAAAAGTCTTAGAGATCGAATGCCAAAGTCTGGAGCCTCAATTCGTCACGCAGCTGCTCGCATCAAAGACTATGTTTTTATTCACAACCTGGTGGTTGGAACTATAAATCTTACAGGGAAAAATTATCAAGGTCATTATAATGTAGAGGTTTTGAACAGGTTGCAAAAATCATTGGATGATGCCAGGCATTGGATTCCAAATGCCCCAGTTCTGCGTGGTTGGATGAATGGAACTCTGTACACACCTGGGGGTGAAACCATTGGCATTTTGGCTTTGCCAGAGAAGACCAGACTCATGGCAGGAATTCTTCCACACAGTCTGGCAACGGACTCGAAGTTCAAGCATGCATTTCTTGCACAGCAACAAGGCACCAAATATGCTGTGATCACAGTACACTCAGTGGAAGAAAAGCAGCATTTCACAACCATGATGCAGGCACTCACTTCAACTCCAAATTTCAAAGATGCTGCTCGCACATGGAACAGTGCAGCTAACGGTGAAACTCTGTTTTATAAGGTGTGTTATTATACCGCAGGATTGAGCTTTTATCACTAATTCATGTTTATCAGCTTGAGAGTCACTTGGAATCCTATCATTAAAAATGGCTTCGTTCTGCAAATGAGAAGAATACAGTATCTCAGATCCTTCCCGCTGTCAAGAGCCTTGAAAAGAAGCTGCGCAGTGCAAATCGTGCAGCTGAGGCTTACAATGCCCCGTCTATAGTTGTCCCATTGCAGGAACCCATACTTACTGGAATGTTACCCAGCAGTCAGACTGAATCACAGGTATCCCTGGAACCACCGACTCATTCCATTTTCCGAGCATATCAGCCTCCAGGAGCAGCTGAACAGATACACATTCCAGTGGAACAAACTGCTGCCACAGACATTTCACTGTCCTGGCAGATAGGCTCAGACCATACATCATTGGCCAATGACCTACCCTATGCACCTCCTAGTTCCACTTATCAAGGAATCCAAGGTCCAAGGTCCTGGCTCACAACAGATGCATCTTTTCTTTCAACAATTACACCCATGGATAGTATGTGGGACTCAACATCTCCGGGAAATCATGCCATGAACTTCATGAGTTACAGAGGCTATTTGGAGTCTGGTGGCAGCTCATCTCATCAAGGGTTTGATCTTGAAGCATCTGCAATGACTACTATACCAGCCTCTGAGCTTGTCTCGCACGGTTCATTCATGTTCCCTGCTGTTTCGACCCCTACGTCATCTATGCAAATGCCCCAAAGGAAGAGATCGAGAGACACTTCTGGTAGCATGTTCATAGTAGAGGGTCAACACAAAAAACCAAAACGAATGTGTCACAAATGTGGTCAGAACAATTGCAAGGGTGCCTCACGGAAAGACCTGTGTCCAAATCCTTGCAGAGACTGCAATCGGTTGGAGTGTGAAGGAAGGATTGCCAAACATGCAGATGTCCCATGTGGTGCTCTTTTTTTTAACTCGAGCCACTGACATAGAGATTGAAGGATTTGTGTAGTACAGTGACCCGAAGTACATGTAACATAAGTAGTGGGCCTAGTGGCTCTTGTATGATCAAATACGAAAAGATCACTCTGTGCACAAGTGCCAGAGGTTACAATATTGATTTGAGCTTTTAGAACTCGGCAATCGAGCCAGAATTGACCTAGAAAGAGCAACTTCAATCCAGGTGCTTGACACCACATGGATCCATGTCACGGGAATTGACGGACAATGACATGCGACCGGATTGCCTTTTTGGCTCTCGCTCTGATCGGATCTTGCCTAAAAGGCTCAGATCCTGATATAGATGAAAACCTTTTGGGTTTCACCCATGTATGGGAATTTGATCCCACAAACACCGTAACCGCGCCCTTGCGTGGCACTTGGCGGGTAGTTGGTAAGTAGTTGGACAGTCGGTGGGATTTTGATCGGTTCCCCGGGTTTCACAACCAGCCGGGCATTACATAATCTAACGGAAGTCATTAGATTGTTGGATAGTCGAAGCCGAAGAGCATTGTTTCATGGGGCTCTGATGATTCACAAAATTATGGTTAATGACACACAGGCTGTAGTCCTGCTTTTTTCCACATAAATGTAAGGGTCCTGGTGCAGAAATCCCCAAGGACACCCCCCAATGTCCCCCCAATCATGTCTTAAATTTGTGTAGGGTGCATACCATTGCTATCGGAATTTTACATGAATTTTATACTGCTTTGTCGAGGGTCATAATCACCAAATGTATTGGGCCAGAAAAATGGAAGCAGGGACATGGAATCGAACTCACGCACATCAAGTAAGTCACGGGGCACGTGCTTTTGCTCCCACATGGCGACTGCGCGCCAACTACCTCCCAAGTGCCACCTTGGCACACGAAAAAAAGTGCCACGGCTGATGCCCCCTGTGTGTACGATGGGTTGAGCTTTGGCGCGAATCCCAGAATCAAGGAGCTTCGACTGTGCTATTTTTCAAATTGTTTCTTGTGCCGTTCGATGGAATTGCTTTTGTACATTGCAACGAGCCGTGAAAGAAGACCAGAAGTCGCCAGAACTTTTCGAGAGCGAGAGAGAAACCTGCATCAAGCCGCCCGTCGCCATTGTTGACAGCGCCCATCTATCAAGTCACAGCCTCGTTGTTGTTGTAGCGCCCAGGGTCCAATCTGCCAGAAATACAGCCCGTGGAGCTCGCACAGTGACGAAGAGTGCGAGTGTCCGCCATTGTCCGTCGTGGTCTTCAACTCAAAGAGGCAATTGTGTGACAAGACTGTGACACCACCTCGTCACCTCGTCCCGCCCACAATGGAGTCTGGCGCCGACTCGCCGCCGACGCAGCCCCGCAGCACGACGATCCTCAGCTCCTTCCTCCGTGGCCGCCCACGCAACAACTCGCAGTCCCACCCGATCGCGCCCCTCCGAGAAATGAGCCCATCACCACCGATACAGGGCCCTCCAAGCCCCAATCCTCGCCGAGGAGGACCAGGACAGGCTCAGATGCAAGCTCTCGTTGGGTCACCATCTTCTCAGCAGCAAGGCTCGCCTGGCAGTCTTAACCAGCTGAGCCACATGCTCCGCCGTCGGCGGAGTGCAGGGAATGTCGCCAGTGCTGCACCAACACCCATCGTCATTCCCGCGCAGCCTATGCTTCGCGCGACTACCAATGCCAATGCCAATCAGCCTGCTACTGGCACAGGAACTGGGACAGGCACATCACACCGCATCCGCCTCGTACCACACCTCGAATCACGCCGCTCGCTGCGTTTCGACGCTATCGCCCGTGATCTACGAGCTGGCGACACAGCCCTCCGAATCGGGCGATTCACAGACCGCAGTGGAATGGGTCTCGCTGCCGTCAACGCCCTCAACACGAACAAGATTGCATTCAAGAGCAAGGTCGTTAGCCGTGCGCACGCCGAGATCTGGGTGGAGCAGGATGGCGGCGCGGATGCGGTCAAGTTCTTCATACGTGATACGAAGAGCAGCTCGGGCACGTTTTTGAATCATGTCCGATTGAGTGCGGCGAATACGGAGAGTAGGCCGCATCAGGTCAAGGACGGGGATATATTGCAGCTCGTGCGTAATGCTCTGTTCTTTCATGCCAGCGTGGTGCTGATCGACGCCAGGGCGTGGACTATCAGGGCGGGGCGGAGGACATATACAAGAGTGTCAAGATCCGGGTGGAGCTTGGGCGCGAGTGGCAGGCGGCTGCGAATGCTTTCAAGTACGTGCTGTCTCTTTACCGTGGATGCGGCTGCTGACAGCGTGGATGGTAGCACGACGGCCTTGAAGAATCTTAAGGCGCTCGCGGTTGGGGCGACGGGTGAGTGTTTCTACCTACGGTCCAACTCCTTCCCTCGCTCGTACTCTTCCCATCCCTCCTCCTCTGTACTGCATCTACCTCATTCTGCATCCTTCCCCCCCTCTCCGTTTCTTGTCTTACCGTCTTCCTACCTCACCCCTGTGGACTCCATCTTTCCTTTTTCGTCTTCCTCCCCTCCGTCTCCCATCCATACTGACTCGTCACTCTTCCAGGACCCGAAGGGGCCTCCTCGCAGCCAAAGGCGAAGCGCAAGGCGCTGGGTGGGGGCAGTATACCTGATTGCTGTATATGTAAGTCTCGTCTTTCTTTCGTTTTCCTTGGGAGGGAGGGAGGTGCTGGGGAGCGTACGGGGAGCGCGGGTCGTCGCTTGGGAGAGCACCTTCGCTCCTCGTCCACCTCTTTGGTCGTGACTCGCGCGAGCTCACCCCGTCGTCGCCGACGTGGCTACCATCGCTGCGGTCCACTCGCACATGTCGGGCAGTCGTGGGCTCTTACCGGGCTCCTCTCCGTGTCCGGCGACTGTGCGAGTCCGAGAGCGCGACTTGAGCTTGGTGACGTCACGGCCTCGGTGAAGAGACGTCTCTGGCCGAGTCCTCCTACTTCCTGCTGGGAGGGGCGTACGGGTGTATGAGCCAGCTATGCTCCCGCTCCCTCCTCTCCCGCTCCTGCTTCTTCCTCTCCTTCACCCCCGACTAACCCTCTCCCCTCAGGCCTCTTCCCGGTATCGATCCGCCAAGCGCTCTTCATCGCTCCGTGCTCGCATACGTTCCACTACAAGTGCTTGAGGCCGTTGTTGGAGGCGCATCATCCGGCGTTTAGGTGAGTTTTTGGTTTTGGAGGTGTGGCCGTGTAGCTGGGAGGATGTATGCGAGGCTCGCGCGGAGGAGTCTACTACGGTTGATTGTCAACGACGTCGAGGCCCGCGTCCTGCTGCGCCTCCCGCCGCTCGATGTGCCGAGTCCTCCCGACCTCATCCTACTCGCTCTCCCCAGGCGTATCTGATTACGTCATGCATGCTGACTTTTGCTCAGTTGCCCGTTGTGCCGGACGTTTGCGGATTTGGAGGAGGATGTGGAGGTTGATGTGGAAGAGGAGGAGGAGGTGAGTGATTCCTGCTTTTGGTTTTCCAACGTATCGTGCTCCCCTTCGCGGTATGCGCCCGTGCGTACACGCAGATGTCTCCCACGGCGTGGTCGGGCATTCTGCTTATCGGTGGCCCACCCACTCGATCTCCGCGATTCCTTGCCCGTCTTGCGATATTCTCAATGTCACCACCTTCACCGGCCCTTACTCACATCCATTCTCTCACAGGACGTTGAGATTGTCATCGACGCACCACCGACCGCAGCAGCAGCAGCACACCACGGGGATGAGGATGAAGGTGTACTTGCAGACGATCTAGCGGATGTTGATGAAGAGGGGTACGGGTACGATGTGGATGAGATGTACGCTGCGCCGCCGAGGATACGCGTCGATGGAGGGATGGACACCGAGGTCGAGGATAATGCGGGGGGTGCGATGAGGTGAGTTGTCGGTTTCTCACTTCTCATCTATTCTTTACGCTGACGGCCTGCTTGTTTGTAGACGATCGCACCATGCCTCTGGTGGGCAGCTGATGGAAGTTGTGGATATGGAGGTGGATGGCGAGGTGGAGGTGGATTCAGGGGAGGGCAGTGGGAACGGGTCGGGTGAAGGACTCGGTGGGGCTACGCTTAGTGGGAAGTGGAAGCGGTGAATGCCCGTGTGTTCCTCCATTTTTACAATTATTTGGATCCTGGTCCGGAATCGTGCTTGGGCTTTCGTGGGAGGTTATACCCTGAGCTGGGCTTTGGATCGCAGATTCAGACAGCCTTCGTCTGGCAATGCTTGAAGCAGCCATAGCAGGGCCGGTTTGCCCGTTCGATCCGGCCTTCCCGCATACAAGGACCGAGCAACAAGCTAGCACATTTTTTAGGCTCGAGCCTCGCCCTCATAATCGTCGTGTTAAGTAGAGCATCGAGAGGGCATGGGGACCGTTCGATCATCCGGGTCCAAAGGTGAATCATTTTTCTTTCATCTGCGCAATGGCTTGACTTGTTGGAACGACACGTTGGACTGCCCGTGAAATGCCAGGAAGTGCTAGTCAATATCCTACCAGTAGAGCGTTACTAGCGCGCGTGGGACTCCGTGCCGTTCGATTCGGCTCCGCGTTGTATGCTACAGTGTTCAAGAAGTGTTTTTTTTTTTTTTAAATCGATTGTCACGACATGGCTACTATCTCCACTTGGAAGTTGCAGCGGGTGAATAAGTCTGCGCAGATATTACTTAGCGTCGTTCGATTCGCGCTCTGCCTCTGGATCCAAATGTATGGCAGGTATAGTGTAGCAAAACCCTTTTTCGACACTACCCCCAGTTTTCAGCAAGTAAAACACCCAGCATAAGGCATTTTGCATGATAAAAAGCACAACCTCCTTCATGCAACAGGAAATACGACTCAGCTTGAAAATGACACAAAAATCACCACAACCACTGTACTGCATCAGCACAACCAGCTTGTCACTCAAAATTTTGTGCCGGTTGCCGGCGGTTGTACAAAAATGACACAACCCACAGTTGGTGCAGAAACGACACAACCCAGTTTTTCCCAAATGACACAACCTCCTGTCTGCTGGCAAAAACAGCACAGGTTCAAAATGTTTCGAATACATGACACAGGTTGGACACCAAGTTTACCAGACAAAATAGTGACTAGGATGTGACCCCTGGCGGGGCATCAAATCATCATCAGAGAATCAAACACTGGAAACAACTTTCATGATCGATTGATATCCTGATCAATTTCAATTGAATGATCACGCGATCACGCTCAGCACACTTCCTCTTGCCTTGCTCTCGCCTTATCCCCTCATCATGAATCCTTAAGAATCCTCGGTCATCTACCTTTCTCATACAGACTCGGAACCATGGCCCATTTTGAATATTTCCGGGGATGATATGAGCCTTCAGCCTAATTGAATTTGTTGATCATATTGGTGGTTAATCAATGATTCATTATCTGATGTATCGGCATTCTCACGGCCGGCACCATACAGCATCAATCCATCAGACATTGTCAAGGCTGCCTCTGTCACGCCTCGTCCAACAAGGACCTGGAATCTGATCATGGGTTGTGTTGTTTCTTGACATGCCAGTGTATACCTGCTGCAATTCTTTTCCCCAACCACAGGGTTGTGCTGTTTTCTGAACACGAGGTGAGGTTGTGTCATTTCATGTTTCAAGGTTGTGTCATTTTTTTGATGCTACTGACACCTGTGTCATTGATGTTGCAGAGGTTGTGCTTTTTTCTTAGTGTCATCTGAAGTTGTGCTTTTGAAAGCTTTTCAACTCACCTGTGTTGACCCTCGGTGTGGAGTGGTGTTCTTTTTGGCAAAATCACATCCAGTTTTGCTACAGTATACCTGCCATACAAATGGTTACGGCTTTTTTCCTTCTTTGCTTTCTGTACACGTGTGGTATACTTATTTACAGACATGAACTTTTGAACCTAAACCACCCATTCAAGAACTAACAGCCAGCAACCCCGAATGCTCCAGATTTCAACCAGGCACTCCGTTCGATCCGGCTCTGGGCTCCAAGTACTCGGGTTTCCAACTTTTTCTCGGACGCATGGTAAGGCATGAATCTTGAATTCAGGCAAGCAGCCCTCACAGTCAAGTTGGCGAGGTGGAGGTGGATTCTGGGAGGGCAGCGGCAACGAGCCGGGCGAAGGACTCGGTGGGGCTACGCTTGGTGCCAATTGCAAGTGGAATTCTCCAAGCGGTGAATTGTTTTAATGTCAACGTGCGGACTTTTGGTTGGATACGAGGGAGTGAGATTCGATGAGATGTGTTTTGTTATGTGGACCCACGGCTACCGATAAGGATGAGGCGGCTCTACTCGGCGCTTGATTCGTTGAGCGCTCAAGTTCATTGCTTTTACCCCACTTCTACTCCTCTTCTCCGGGACTCAGGTGGAACATTCAACCGCTATGCCGTTAAACGTTCATCGCGGAGAGAGCTCCAGCCACCAACTTGAGACTCTCGGAGTGCCGTTCGATCCGGCTCCCCGTCGTCCGAGGAGTATGTTTCTTTTGGTATATATGCGTGTCTGACGTCTAATTTCTACTTTGCTATGAGTCTTACTTCAAATCCAGACTCGTTTACCGCTGCATCGCCTTGAGTTTCAAGCAAGTAGTTCTGGAACCTGTTTGTCTTTACTCAGTCCAAATTCGTCTGGGCATCAGCGGCAGCCCAGTTGGTTTCCCCGTTCGATCCGGGCGTCCCACATGAATGTTCCAAATACAGCGGATGTCATTTTTACTGGACTGGCCTCGCAATATTTGCGAGTTGCCATCGTAGGGATCATAGTGTTACAATGAGGTTACTCGATGCTACGCTGTGGGCATCCACTCAAAAGTGTTCCAGTTCACAGGGCATGGCATCCGTTCGATCCGGGTGCATAGCTGATTCCCCGTGGTTCTCCTGGTTTTTCAACTGCGCTTTGAAAATCCATATTTCATCGGATCTGCCTCACATCATTTCTAAGGAGGCTCAGTCTGTTCGGTTCGGGGGCAGCTCAGACCATGTTTTTCTTCTTTGAACTGCGTTGTCTGGTGCGATGAGCATATGCAATCCCAAGTATCGCGCCAAGTGGGCACAAATTATCGCGGGACTAGGCAAGGGGGACTCGTCTGTAGCCGACGCATGCCAGGGGCACGCCGTTCGATCCGGCCCGCGTCATATGGAGTCTACATCCGTTCTTTTTCCAACACGGAACATGGCTACTATCTTAGCGAGCGTAGTACAGCTTGCAGTGTATGCACAATCAGGCACGACCGACCAGATTGAAGCTCACCGTCTGTGAACAAGTCGTCCACGCCGCAGATATCAGCGCCGTTCGATGCGCGCTCTGCGTCTACATGGGAAACTTTGGACATGTATCGGTCTTTTCTTTTCTTCTGGTCGGATCGCTCGGGAAGCAGGTCCAAAGACCTCCTATCGCGCCAAGTGGGCACAATTTATCGTTATCGCGGGACTAGCCCATAGACTACACAGGCGAGTTTTCGATCCGGCGCCCGCGTCTCACAAAATTACAAGGAATCGTTTTTGTTCGAGTACGGTGTTCAGTGTTCACATATGTACGCGTCTGATTGAATCTCAGAGCCGGCATGTATACTCAGTACAATGGCTCCTCAGATTGGAGCTCACCCCCGTGAATGGGGAAAAAAAAAGTCCATCGTCCACGCAGATGTTAGCGCCGTTCGACTCCCGCTCTGCTTATGGTGAAACTATCAAAAGGGTCTTTTTCACTCCCGCGCTTGATATAACCACGAGGCATATGGGACATATTCGTGTGTAAGGATTCGACTTCAATTATATTCAATCCGCCCTTCTCTCGCACCGGCGGCACTCCAGAGTCCACCGCATTAGCATCCGTCTCCCTAGATACAGTTCATCGCAAACGCCCTTGCATTCTCTCTCTCCGCTTTACCCGGCGCATTCACCGGATTCAACAACTCGCGCAAGGAGATCGCGCGGCGGCGTTGGCGTGGTGGGTTGTCAAGTTGCGATTGGTCGCGGGTCGGCGAGGTCTTCATGCCAGTAAGACTCGGACGGTCGCGAGTATCCGGGACGAAGTGGGTGCCTTGGACGTTATCGAGAACGCGGAAAGGACGCGCCGACGCCGACGCCCGCTCGGGATGATAACCGGTATGAGATTTGGGTCCAGGGAGATTGGGAACTTTCAAGTCTGAGCTCGCGTACGCGTCGAAGTTGACGTCGGAGGTGGTGGCAACTCCAGAGACAGATTCACGATCGACCTTTGCGCTCTGAATGGCGGTGGCGAATTTCGCTTCGACAGCATCAACTGGCACAAGCGCAGCTTTCTGTGCGCGGCGGATGCGAGCCTTCTTCGTGGGCGCTGGTTTCATCCCGAGGCTAATGAGAACATGAGGGCGACGGCATAGCACAAGGGAGACACGTACTGCACCGTCTCGTGGTGAATGCGCAAGTTCGTGAGTTGGAGATATCCATACTCGCACCCTTCTTCAGGACACATGTGGCGACTTTTCAAGTTAGCGTCGTCAGAAGTGGGGGCAACATGTTACACATACCGTTTTTGCTTCGCCTGCTCATCCAGATGTTGCAATCCATGGCGTTTGAGAACGTCCTTGTATTGGAAGCTCCACGGGCAGTCCGCCTCGGGGCAGGGGAATTGGCGGGGTTTGGTTGGCGGCGCACAGCTGCCCTGGATAGACGCGTGAGGTTGGTGGCAAGCAAAGCGACCGAGGGAGAAAAGCGTACCGTCCTCTTCTTTGGCTTGCGAGCGCTGTCTTTGAGCATTGGCGATGGGGATTTGGTGGTGGAGGAGGTGGAGCAGATGAGAGTAGACGAAAGAACCTGGTCCCTTCAAAGCGGGCGAGGGGCCGCCTTTTATCGCTTGCAGGCAGCATTGTTCGTTCACTTGTTTGGCTTGTCCAGCCGCGCGTTTTACCGAAAGAAGGCGATGTTTTGCAAGGTTTAGCGGGCTTTGGGGGGGCTCAGGCACGTGTGGTTCTGTGCTTTTCGCTAAAGGACAAAGGACCCTGCCTCGTGGTTGTTGCTGATAAAGACGCCCGACGGCGAGAGGGCATCAGGGACGATCTGTGATTACAGATGTGCCCAGAACTTGGGAGAAGCATTTAAAGGAACGTTCGGGACTGTGGCGTCTGGAGCATGGAGGAAGACGATGATGGTGGGCGGAAGGAAGGGTAAATTGATTGGTTGATTGATTGCCGCACGGCGATTTGATTCTCTGTGCGGTGCCGACAATCGAAAAAGTCGCATGCTCTAGATCTGTGATATTCAGAATCAGATGCCTCTGCCAGTATGGATTTGAACAGCGCCTCAAGTGTATGGAGGCCTAGAGCACCGCGCTTTGAAACACGATGATAATCCATGATAGCCGCTGTCAACGAGCGTTCCGAAGTAGGACCCCGTAACCACCGGCATATTCTGCCGTATTCGAACAGTGATTTGACAATAGGTCAGTTGATTTACGGACGCGCCGACTCTCCAAACATGCTATGATGACATTTTCGGATTTCCACTCGGACTTCAAGCTTCAAGGGCGTGAACATGGGGTGGTATGATCCGAGGGTCCTGCTTGAAGCGTGCGTGGTTTTCCTTTGCAGTGAGTAATTGGAAATCCAACAGATCGGCTCTCCAGCCTCACATTCCGCTGGGTCTTCATCCCATGGCTACAATCCGAGCTGGATTCATACTGTCATCGCGTCAAAAACACCGCCAAATGCCACGATCGGAATAAAATCCTTCCCAACGGTGTTCCAGCCCATATGTTTCAATTTCCCGAGGACTATGTGGCCCTGGATTTCAAGGTGGGTTTTTTTCTTGTGTACTAGTTATTGAGAGCTGAATGATGGCCTGCAGATAACTGTTGAGCAGGAAGGCATTGACCTTGTTCGAGACATGTACTTATGCTCCTCAGGACCATGATATTTTCCAACTGGTTCCTGCGGACTTCAATTTGATCATCGCCCAGATTTACACAGAAGCCGGTCAACCCACAGTGGACAGACAAAGTTGCTGGGACGTCTATCTCACCCTCCTCCGCCGACTTGAAATACATCTGCTCGGAGGGCCTGTGGACATTGAGGCACAATGGGGCTTTACGATGCAGGACAAGGTGAATGGCGCCGATGAACTTGAATTACTCCAGGGGCTGGAGGAGCTGCACGGCGGATAGTCGGCAGCTGGGCAGTACTACATGGGGGGCGTCAATAATGGGGATGGTCTTGGTTCGTGGTTTTGGTTCGTGGTTCCCAATTCAATTCCTCAGCATACTAACTGGATCTTCAACGTAGATTCTGATCATTTGCAACAGTTGAGCAATCTAGTCAATCAAGTGGAGGCTGTGGAGCCAGACTTGGGGGACGGGAGTGCTCACATTGATGCCAAGGAGGAGGAAGTATTTGTCTGGTTTGATGATGCATATGACAGCTAACTGCATAATTCTGGAGCGCTCTCAAAAATACTTCACTCACACTTTGACAGCTTTCCCGCAACCCTCAGTGGTCGACACTGTGGAGCGTGGACCTCATTAGGAAGGTCAACGTCATCTACCGGCTGTACACTTTTTTTTCAAGTGCTCCAGAATTATGCAGTTAGCTGGAAGAGGGCCCCGAGGACATCATGAATGCAGATGAATGGTAGTTTGATCGGGCTGTACCGTTTGAACTTTGCTATTCATCATTCATCATTCATGATCTCATCAGAGTCGGCGCGATGCCGCATGTCAAATCAATGTTCGAATACGGCAGAATATGCCGGTGGTTACGGGGTCCTACTTCGGAACGCTCGTTGACAGCGGCCGTCATCGGTTATCATCGCGTTTCAAAGCGCGGTGCTCCGGGCCTCCATACAAGTGCTCGAGTGCAGCTGTGGTTTGCCAATGTGTCAACAATGTGTTCAACCTCCGTTCGATTCGGAATGACAGCATGTGCCATGCCTTGTTGAGTCTTTTTTCGGACATTAGGTGCGTTCAAAGTTTAAATTTTACCCGGCGTGCAACGGGTTTGGGCAACTCCCATCACAGTGCCCACTTGAACCCTTTGTTGCTCTTGAGTTGTCTTTTTTTCACTACTTTTGGCTGACTCGAAAAGAAGAGGAGCTCTTATATGATTATAGCAGTGCATTCTCAATAGCAAAAAAACCGAATCAGAGTCCTAAAGGCCCGTCTGTGTGCTCCATGTTGAACCTGATAAAATTCAATTCAATGCGGCCGCTTTATATCTGCAAACCTACCTCGTTGGATCGTATTTTGCATATGTCGCCTTGAGAAAGGGTAAATCTGCATATGTTTCGAACACATCCTGACTCGCGTCGGATTCGCTGATGAATAACGGAAGTCCGTGACTCGGTGGTGTCCTGAAAATCAAACATGAACCGCAGATTGAACAAAAGCCGAAAAAACGCACTCAGCAAGCATCGATTTGAATCCCTCATCGACATCTTGGGGCCTGACAGCATCGCCCGGTGCGTAGGTCAAGTCGAAATTAATACTTGCATACGGGACTCCTGGATTCCCCATCGCATTTGGCCCCGACAGACTCGCCTCCCACTGGGACACCAGGATCGGTGAAATGATGAGTGAAGACGCGACAAGGTGCGGGTGTGCAAACGCCGCCGTGAAATCGAGGAATCGATTATACCCATTCAAAAACGTGCCTTGGTCCCCTAGCCAGGACGAACCGCCGAATTGCTGCCCATTTCCGCGGGCATTCCCAGGAACGAGGAACGCCATGTCAAAGTAGCTCAGTGGGGAGAGGGATTGGGAGGTGCTAGAGATCGACAGGAACTCGCCAAAGATGTGCTGAGGAAGGTTGTTACCCAGGTAGAAGACATATAATATAGTAGCGTCGGACGCGGAGATGTTGAAGGTGTTGAGAGCAATGACGGCGCCTGCCAGTGGGCAGAGTGTTGAGTACGAGAAATGAATGGCGATCCTGGACCGGGGTACTTACCAGCGTTAGGGTCGACAACGTTGTTAATGTAATTCACAGTGGCATTCAGGAGGGCTTGGTTTGCTGATCCTGGGTACTGAACAAGATCCATCAGAGCTTTCGCACGAAGATTCATTCGAGACTCACAGTGATACTCCCTCCATACCACCGCTTCTCATCCTTCCTTCCGGTCTTGGCGGCATATATCCTAAACTCCGTGACGATCCCAAATCTGTTTGCCCCACCCTTGAGCGCACGAAACAGATCCGAGTGCTCGTTCGTAGCAGAGGCGGTGATTAGCTCGCCACCGACGAGTACAACGTCCATCTCCGCAATTCGGTCAGCAGACCATCCGTAGAGCGGAGCAGCGAAGTTTAGACCGCCCCCGAGGAGTAGCCCCACACCGACGTCGCTAGCGCAAGTCGTCGGTGAAAGATGCAATGGATATGAAAAGAAACGCGTACGTGGCGCGTCCCCCGATAATAGCGACGCCGTGGGGCTCCAGCACGATTTCAGCATCGCTAAAGCGCAGGCCGGGTTGCAGAGAAATCCAGTTGGTGTCGGCGTCATACGACACCCTCGTCATGTTTTCGAATGAGATGAGGATCCCATCCGTGACGCTATCATTGCTGCCATTAGACTCGACCCTAAACAGAATCGAGACGCACCTGTTCCACCCAATCATGGCACTGTGCCCTCCCGCTTGCACGGCGTACTTCGCGCCTTGTTCATAGATACTCTTCATGGCTACCTGGACATCGGAAGCCGTTTGAGGGTAGACGATGCAAGTCGGATGATCCAGTGAATTGAATAGATTCCACGTCCCGGCGGCTGTGGCGTTATATTGTGGGCCCGAAGACTTGACGAGAGTCGACCCAAGAGTATCCCAAAGGGAAGAGCAGACACTGGCAGCTGGCGCGAGCGCGGGCTGCGACAAGGCAGCAGGAGCGAGGGTGAGCGCTTCGACGAGGGAAGATCAGGTTGACAAGAGCATGCGGAACCCTGTCAATGTTGTGGGCGAAATGGAGCTTGGTTCGTCTCCCCCACGTCCCCCCCCCCCGTACTTATACAGTGAGTTCCGTAACTCTAGTTGCACTAGCACGGCTTGCCCGGGCTGGTCGGAGGCGGCGTTGATCAATTGTGAGAGTCGCGACCCACGTCAGTCACCCGAGGGAACGGCAAGGGTGAATCCCGCGGGTCTAACGGTCTACCTGTACCCGTACTACCCGTGGTGTACACCCGTACCCGCGCTGTCATACCATAAATATGCACTCGAGGTTTGTGGGATATTCAGGTGTGAAGTTCGTTCAGGAGATTGTGGATCCCATCAATATCAGCCGAGACGATGTATCCTCCGCATCCTCCTCCATTTCCGTGGCCGAGAATCCCCATCTGGAGAGAAAAATTGTTGGAAAACCTGCCCCATCGCTTGCTGGCTGTTCACCAGTCCTTGCCAGAGGCATGCGGTGGCGTCGTCGTGGGCAAGCTCCAGTCGGATTGCAGACGGAGTTCGCTGTTGATGTGGGAGGAGGCTTGCCTTTGGCTGCGTCCAGGAACCGTATCGTTGAGGGAGTCTCGAGGAAGAATTGGGTGTCAAAGACCAATGGAGTAGAGTCGAACGGGGCACCCCAAGCATCCAGGTCAACTTCGTCAACGCCGCAATGAAGTGGCTGCGAGAACCGTGAGTGGCGAGGAAAATTTGGTGAGCGGAGTACACACGAGGCAAGGACTGCCACGGTTTCTGCAGCAGGAGACCAGCTGCCATGCGGGCCAGAATCTCAGTACAGCTAGAGGATCAACTTGAGGGGCCGATTAGTCATTAGTGGCCAGTCAATCAGAAAAAAAACAGGCCATGCTGGGATCTAATTCCGAGTCTTAAAAATTTATTTTTAAGCTCGGCTTTATCGGCCGTTTTCCCGCAAGAATGGGGTCGCACTTTTTCGATGACGTCAGTGTCAGTGGTGGGATCACTTCCATTCATGGTAATTTTTCGATCATTTTGTCTCTTTTGGTAGGCCCCTTGTCATTCACCTTTACACATTGAACATGGATCTTATCATCTTACCCGTCGGCCTAGGTCCAAGGTTACGATCTCCACCGAGTGCGAGAAGCAGATCGGATTCAGTCGGCAGGCCGCGCTTTCTTCCGGTGGTAACCACTTCTCACTTTTCGACTCTGATGACCTCTGTGCTGTTGCACCGTAATGTCCACGGAGCGCGCCGTTTCCGCGGTACGGTTCCGTTGGAAAATTACATCCAAGCTTCAACCTCTTGATTCTCTACGCTCTACGCTCTACTTAACAGTCCGCCTCAATCCTCACTCAATCCCGATTCCACAGCCCCAGACTCGGATTGCCATGCAACAGCAATGGCCCTCAAAAGCAGGTATTCCAAATCCTCGATAAGGGTCGAAGACTTCAGAACGAAGGCGATTTCGCGCGTCCCTTGCGACAGACGCTCGCGAGGAGTAAAGGACTGCCGGGATCGGTTGGTGCCACAGATGGAGCGATTTGGAACCTCCTCCACCAGTCTGTAACGTAACATCAGAGGGCTGCTGTGGGCTGCTGGCAGCGGCTGGAGAACGGGAGCTGCTGGGAAGAGATGGTGGTGGGAAGAAACAAGAAGGTGATCCGTGTTGATCGGATCATCGTTCATATTCAAAGTGTGCCGAGGATATCTGCAAGGGAAATGTTTGTGTTGTGTGGAATTGCGCGGCGATTTGGAGGCCTTCAAATTCAATCTCGAAGTTCAACTGTGTCGATTCGACACTGGCACCGGGGGCAAAGTTCGAGGCATGTCGAAATGACATGCCTCGTGCTTGTCTCAAACCCCCATCTCCACGGCATTGACGGGACTCCCTGTTGAAGCTGCAACCGACAACGCGAACGTTTAGTGAGCTCCATTTCTTACCGATCTTCAGCTGTGTAACTCGGACCTCGGTGACTTGCCCGGACGGTTCGATCTTCATCTTTGGCGAGACGGAACTCCACTACGAAGCGAACCTCGGTATTGCCGACGCCTTCAACCTGGAGGCTCCTTTCATCGCCAGGAGCAACATCTCTGTGGCTGATTTGTACGACCGTGATCCTTATTCGATACCAAGTCTGTGACTTAATTATAACCGGGATATGTACAGCATCCAGTTCGCTGCCACCATCAGCCTGACTAAATGTCCTGGTGTCGCTCAGCCACCGTTCCTGTTTGGTCGGGTCGATGCCACTGCTCCTGCTCCCGAGGGCACGGTCCCCGAACCCTTCCGTGCGTCCTTTGAGCAATGACAATTCTGAGATTCTGAGATTCCCCGCAGAGAGCGCCGCTGATATTCTGGCCCGCATGGCTGACGCTGGGCTCAGCCCCGCGGACACCGTCGCTCTCCTCGCCTCGTATGTGTTCCTCCAGCCATATTTCTACTCTCACAATTCACGGTCTCCAGCCACTCCATTGCTGGTGCTGACGACGTCGACCCGGATGCTTCGGGTGTACCATTCGACTCTACCCCCTCGCTCTTTGACACCCAATTCTTCCTCGAAACTCTCCTCAACGGTACGATCCCCGGACCCAATCAAGGCCAAGCCTCCTCCCCTATCCAAGGTGAACTGCGTCTGCAATCAGACTTTGTCATCGCCCACGACGACGTTACTGCATGCATCTGGCAAGGACTGGTGAACAACCAGCAGGCAATGGCTCAGGCTTTCCAACAATCCTTCCTCAAGATGGGGATTTTGGGCCAGGACGCTTTCAAGCTCGTCGACTGTTCGGACGTCATCCCCGCGCCCCCTGCATTGACTCCGAGCCAGGCCCAGGCGTTCTTCCCTCCTCAACTCAACATCAATGACGTGCAGCAGTCGTGTCAGAGTGCTACGTTCCCGAATCTCCCGACTGCCCCTGGCGCTGTGGTGAGCGTGCCTTCGATGTGTGTTGCACTTCTTCTTGTATCATGCGGAGGCTGATGAACGTCATTCTGCTCGTAGTGTCCAGGACCCGCTGACCGATGGTCTGTGCCAGGATGATGGTACTGACTGCGTATTTCCTTCTGCTTGATAGGATTTCGGCTAGATGTTGAAACTGCATGCTACATGCAACGCTAGAAATTTGGGTTCTTTACAGTTGTATTTGGGTTTAGAGTGCGGAAAACTGGTGTTTATGAACTGGATTGAACAGTCACAATTCTAAAGCCCCACTCCTGTGTACTCCGAGAAGACGAATCCTGAGGAGGTTCTCGTCCCAGTCAATGCCGGGACAGTCGGCATTCGGTTGTCCAGCTCCGAGTCCGATTCGAAGACAAGGATGCCCTTTTTTTGTCGTTGCTGGCAACAGCCGCCGGAGAGGATAGACCTGCTTGCCTTGCAGTAACGAGTGTACTCACACGAATCTGGTTGTTTGTGGGATGAGGCAAATGCCTGTGATATGCAGCTGTGGCACGTTATATATTCAGATACTTCCTGCCAGCAGTTATGCACTTGGAGAACGCCTCCGTGTGAGCTCAGCTGTGGTCTTCCCATGCCAGTTTTCTGTTCGATTCGGAATGGGCTCCCTTTGTATGTAGCGCAGGCTTTTTGAGCCTGAGGGTCAACTGAGGGATGTGAGAAATTAAAATGTACACCGATTAATCATTAGAGAGTAATTAGAGTCAGTATCATGGATAGGCTCCTGCTTGTGGTTGCGTTCAAGCTCCGTTCGATTCGGAATGACGCCATACGTCCAGCTCCGCGGTCTTTTTGACATTGTCGGGAGACTGGAAACCTCCGTGACACACGTGATTTAGAGGCATAATTAGCTTGGTAAATACATCAAGAGAGCCGCCGGGAGGAACATTTGAATTCGCAGCAAATTCGCAGTTGTGGCAAAGATGTTGGATGTCATCGAACAGTGATCATGTACAGCAAGTAGCGTCCATCCCATGAATGTGCTTCTGGGCGATTCGTGAAGCCGGTGATCATCTCTTGGAAGGTGATAATTCTGGTCGAAAGAGGGTTCCGCCGTTCCGGGAATGCTTCGTATGGTAGCGTGGCACCTAGAGCATTTCAGCACAATGTTTCCGGATTTTCTCCGTTCGATTCGGGTTGAATCCTTGGGGATCTTGACTGCTTCTTTTTTCCTTCCAATCGAACACCATCAGTTTAAGAACCAGGAGTGACTCAGCGAGCGCCGAGTGAGACATGTCCGGACGGGATTCCGTGCGATGCTCGAACTGAGGAAACGGCCAAGGCGCGCTACTCCCCGTGCAATGATGCATGTGTGGCCGAAGATTCCCTGTTAGAAAGTATCGGAGGGACTGGAGCTTGTGAGCGCACCTTCCGTTCGATTCGGAATTGGTCCTTGTCATGGTGGATGTTGAACCTGCTTTTTGAGCTTGAGATTTTCAAGAAGACGTACACGGGATCTCATGGATGGCCCTGCTTGTGGTTGCGATGCGTGAGGACGATGATGGTAGATGAGACTGATTGCCGGACGTATTTGTGCGATCCCGATGGTCGGCCAACTGAGGATACTGGAACCGGCGAGGTCTGCAATCTGCAGCTGCGGCATGCCGTCTACAAAAGATTCGTGCCAACATATTGGATGATGGATGTGGAGTCTGCGTAGAGAACGCCTCGAGCGGTGCAGAATACGCGTTGAACTCAACTCCCGTTCGATTCGGCATGCGTTCCTAGAGCGGCGGTAGGAGTACTTTTTCCTTGAGGCTGGTACGATGAGAACTGGGAGTCTCACCGTATAAGATGTACCTTTCTGCGTCGCTCGCAGCAACAATTGAGTAGCATGTACTGAACTCCGCTTTGACCGGAGCCGTGATAAGCGAGGCAAACAACAAACAAGCTGTCACACCGCCACCCAAAAGACGACCCCACCCACAATGCCAGCCCAAACGCCCCCACCCTGGCCGCCCTCTCCGATGTGGGAGACCGACTCTGACCCCGAACTCGACGACCCCACACTCATCCTCGCTGCTGCCAACCACTCCCGCCTCCGTCGTCGCCCGGCCGTAGCTGTCCGGTCTCAGGACACCGCTGACACCACAGACCCTCGCAGCACGCCCACACCGCTCTTCTGTGGCACCGAAATCGAGGCTACTGATGCCTGGTGGGACGCCCACTCGCCTGCTTCCGTTCCGTTCCTCCCGATACCGCTATCAGGAACACCAGCTCGTCCACGTAAGCGCCCACGGAGGTCGAATGGCTGTGGTGCACGCGTGCATGCCGATGTACGTCCTGTACGAACTGGAGGCAGATGGCTTGGCGGTCGGGATGGCGTGGTGGGGACAGTAGTTGTCCCGCTCGAGACCCGATACTTTGATTCTGCCGATGCGGCTGCGCTGGGTCTACGAGGGGGTCCGGGATGTGGATGTAGCGTCGACGGTGTAGGGTGTGCAATTTGGTGAGTTTCTTCTTTGCCGACGTGGGCGGAAATGAATGAATACTGAAATCGCGGCGATCTGCAGTGGCAACCCCCTCGGAACCGTCACCACTCCATGCCGAACTCACCGCACTCCGTTAGCATCGACGCGGCGCTCGACGAAAGGCGAAATTCACTACACTTTCCTTCCCACCGCAGTATCACCACCCATCTCGACGCAGCAGACAGTGCGAGCTCGGTGTGTCTCCTTTCAATTTTCCCAGCGAAATGCTTATCGTTGCCAGCCCACGCAGTCCCTCACCTTTACGATCTCCTGAAGCCGAGTCCCCCGGAGACCAACCCCCGCCGCTCATCGCCGCCTCTCCCATTCCGGAAGACGAACAGGAACTCGGCGAGGTAGCGTCTCAGATGCGAGCGCGAATGCGTTACCGCGCGCGTGCCAGGCTGGCGTGGTCTACTGCCCCCGGTACTATTCCACCGGGTCCGTCGGCGAGTATAATCAGTACCGAGTGAGTGTTCTTTTCGTCTCGAGTGGACTTTGCTAATTCAGAATAGCGCAAGTTCTCGAACAGACGATACTGCTCCGGGCATGTCTTCCTCCTCTCTTGCCCTGCCAGCGGCCACGATGGACACATGGTTAATGCCCCTGCCGTATATCGGCCCTGCGCCGTATGTTGGGCCTGCACCAATACCAACCGCTGCCGCCTCGATACCGATCCAGCCTACACCCGTGTCTGAATCCACTTCCGCTCCAGCGCCAGTCGAATCAACATCTACATCTGCCCCCACCTCTGCATCTTCTTCTGCACCCCGTCTTCGGCGTACGGCCACCTCACGCGCGGACCTCGGTCTCCATGGCCACCGAGCTGCGAGTTCGACGAGCTCCAGTTGGACTTACGTCTCTGGGGCCGGTACGACGACGACTTTCAACTCGATTCCGAGGCGGACTCCGCCAAGTTTCCCCAGTGTGAGTGAGCAGGAGGCGTGGCTTGCTGCGGGGAGTTCTGGTTCTGGTGCTACTTCGGAGGTGGGTACGACGAGGAGAAGGAGGGCTTCCGTGCCTTATTTGAGGGAGCCTTTGGATTGGGGTGTGGAGGGTGGGCTCGTGGCGATGGATGTTGACTCGGAGGCGCAGGTGCAGGGGAGCGTTGAAGCTGATACGACCGCTGGTGGTCTCGTTCACACAGTCACGGTGGACGCGGGCGGTGGAAGTGTTCACGTCGTCGATGGGGAGGTTGGACAGGGTGCTGTCGAGCGGTGAAAATTTGGCTTGCGTTTGTTCTTTTCCTCTCTTATATGTATCGCATGGATGGATGGGTTGTATCGTATAAAGTATGTTTTATATCGTATTCTTTCAGCTCTTTCCCTTCTTCGTTTTACATTTGCAGTAAATTACTAATGACCAGTAGAGGAGTCAGGAAGCAAGTGTGGCGGGCAAGAAAGAAAAAAACGCACACCTTTCCGACGCAGTGTCCGTACCCGAGTCGAACGGGTCTCATGCGCACTCACAAGATGGAGATTGTTTACGAGGAGCAGACACATATCGCATGCTAACGGATTTGATATCTGCGTAGTTGGTTCCTGTCCTTGGGCTTTTGCCCCCCGTGCCAACTTGGCGTCGTTCTTCGAGGTCGGTTTTTCGATCGACAAGCTCGCTTGAATTTTCTATCATCCATCCATCGACAGGAAGCTGTATACGAGCCTCCGAGCTCTCCCGCGCAAGCGGCAATATTTACCTCTAGGTTCTCTCCCACCGGTTGCCTGGCACTGGTCTGCGATTCGAGCATCCTTCTCGTCTCGCCAACGAACGGATTGACGACGTCTCCGATTCTAGTTCTAGTTTGTACAACATTAGTGCAATTTTCCCTGCACGGTGCTTATAGATTCTCACACGATTTCCCGAACTCAATTTGCCTGTGTTTTGCTGGGATCATTTCTCTTGCTCCTGACTCTCATCTCAATCAAGCGGCCCGCCTCCGTCCGCTGCAGTCCCAGCCTCTCCGACTTCGTCCTATTCTGAGCAATCTGCAGTTGGCTCAGCTTCTCTCCCGCCTCAGCTTCTACCGCAGACTCCCTTTTGACCGTTGGATCTCCCGAGCCCCGTGACAGATGATCATGCGTCCGACGATCCAGGATCCTCGTGCGGCCTATCATTACGCGAGGAACTTCGAGCGGCAACTGATGAAGCGTCTGTCAAGAGAGACTACGTGCGGCCGTCCTCCTTCGGATACGTCACGCCTTATTGCTCTCGCCCGGTACTCCGACTAGTCATTTCTTGCAAGCATCCGCAGATTTATCCTGCCCGAAGATCCCGTCTTCTTGATTGTGGCGTTGTCATTTTGGTGCGTGTCAGTTCATCATGTCCTTTGATTCATCTCGAGGCGTCTCATCATGATCATGATTCAATATTCAATCCCAAATCCCAGATGAGTTTCGCAAACGAGCATAGGAGTAAACGCGCTCATACAGGCGTCCCAATATGAATCCGTCTGTTCATTTGTGATACTCCGGGCCACAAGCTCGAAGGGGCGTCAGTCAACAAACATGCCCTACTGGTATCTTGGTAGGGCTCCCAAATCGAGTCCCACGCTGCGGAGGCGATGGCACTTCCTATCTCATCTCCAGGGCGATGCCCGCCACTCTGTCGCTCAAACTTGGTTCCAAAAATTTCATCTCAACTCCAGCTTCTCTCTTCATGTCCCCGTCGAGACCCTCCCGCATCCTACAACTCAGAGGTGATGGTATGTTCAGATCGCCTCTCCATGACGATGGCCTCTGCTATAAGTCAGGCTGTCATCTTTCTCCTGTTTCAACATTTTCTGAACCCCCCCTTCCCTCTAGGCTCTCCATGAACCGGTCTGCGCTACACGAGACTCGCGCCCGCTCAGTCACCAACGACACAGAAGACTCGGCCGGCGAAACACTTCCAGGCAAACCTCGGTCAGGTTTGTCATCAGTCTTTCTCCCGAGATTAAGTATTACTCATGCTACCCAGCACTAGCGGAGATGCGATATTCTTGTCAACGCAGGAGTCTTCTATTGTACTTACATCTGGCGCTAGTCGCCATCCAGGTCCTTCTTCTCGTCGTGTGGCATCAAGAGTGGGAACACCGAATAGTTTTCAGCGTGAATGACGAACAGCTGGTGGCTCAGCTCGTCAAAGGTATCTTGACGACCTTTATCACGGTACGGGCATGCGTCTCGCGGCCACGGTGAGCTCACGATATCATTAGCTCTACTCCGCTCTACTGGTCTTTGTCACCCAGTCCCTCGCTCTTCGCCAGGATCTGCATACCAGGCAGCTCCTCACAGCAACGCACGACAACGCCGTCGCTTGGTCAGGTCTAGGTTCGGCCGTCGTACGACTCTGGCAACAGCACGCCATTCCTGCGTCGCCGATAGGCGTTCTCACCGCCTTGACATATCTCGCCGGCATCTCGGCGCTCCATACAGCGTTTCCTGGAGTAGCCGCGCCGCAGTCTCTTGTCGTCAATCAATCCGTGCCCATCTCGACGCAAAGTCTTCCGGCCTTCGACCTCTCTGGCGTCAATGAGACCAATACACAGGACTTTCTGTAGGGCAATGACTTCATCTTTCCGTTAGTGCTCTTACTCGTTGCTCACCAGGATTACTGCTGGGAACTACGCGGGCGGCTCGCTATATTTTCTCCCCTTCGTCACTCCGAGCAACACCCTGGGACTCCACGAGGCGCCTTGTATGATGTAATTGAACCGAACACAGGAACCGGTTCCGTACGTGTCAACGCTACGGGCTTCAACATCACCTGTGGATATATTCCGGATCCGGACACAGAATACAATGCCACGACGCAGAGTCTAAACGTCGGGGGGGAGGTTTACCTTGTGCCGGGTAGGCTTTGTCCTTGTTCTGAAATCTAATGCGTGAAGCTCAAACCTCCTTGTAGAAGAGATTACCATCATCACTACAGCATGGGGTGGCTTGTTCCCCGCGCATGCCGTGTTCTACACCAGCATCCCGGTCTTGGACTCCAACAACAACACTGCCCCTTGGACCAATATGACTGGCACTCCGATACAGGTCTTTCGCTGCTCCCTTGGGCTAGTCGAGCAAGCAGTTCTCGTTGATTCTCAGTCACGCAACTTCACGTCGTTTGCTTCTGGGATGCCGCCCATCGAGAAACACACATCGATCTGGATGCCTTTCTCTGAGCCCCCTGCAAATTTGTCTACTGAGGCATTTGCGGATGGCACAAGAGGGTTTTTGGATATTGTGCGTATTGATTGATATTCTTCGCCTGCGGGTTTATGGATTAAACTTTTCTCTGTCAAGTGGGAAGCATGGTACACTGTGATGCCTCCAGCTAATCCTTCTCCACTTGTAAATGATTCAGACCTGGGGTTGACGGTGGCGGATATGTGCGTGTTTCGCAATTGCTTTTACCCGACCAGTGCTTCACTACGTGCAGGGCTTTGCTGCAGCTACTGGAGCTGTACCCACTCAACAGCACTCTCCGAAGCAGTGTTTACCTGCATGAGGTTGAGAACCAATTAGCAAAGATTGTGGCGTCGATGTTCTGGACATGTGAGATCGCTTGGTCCAATGTCGATGTGACTCAGACTCATTGATGCCTGCGTAGTGGGCCACGTTCCTGTGCCGTCAGGGTACGTTTTCTGGTCACATCCTTTCAACGCTTCACTGCTTTCTGGCCAAGCAATTGTATCAGTGCCCGTGATTCAGGATCGTCTGGAGGTGGGTCAGCCACGAATCATTCTGATTACGTTGAAACGCTGAGGGGGCTACAACAGTTGAACATCATCTCTGTCTGTGGACCGTTTCGACGGTTGTACCTCCTTCTTCACTGACATAAACCACACAGATTGTAGAATGCCTGGTCGCGTCACTCGTACTTCTGGGTCTCTCCTCCCGATTTTCCCGCCCGGACCAACGAGACACTTGCGCAGCAAAAATAGGGCTGGACGTGCTCCAGATTATCTGGCTGTACCGGGACCACCCTGAAATTAATGCAAGACTGGAGCAAGTGCAAGTACCGACAGATGAGAATCTGCGGCAGGCGGGAATGTTCCAGGTGCAATTGATAGATGGCGCTGCGTACATGCGGGATGTGTCGGACTCGGAGGAAGTTTGCGAGATCATATCAGAGCACCGAATTTCTGTGACAATCTATCCTCCCGACAAACAAACTTCAAAAGGTTTTGCACAATCTTTCAGGCAATCCAAAGGCTGATCAATGGACCTTCAGAGCCGGAAAGACTGGGTTCAACGTGCACATCCGATCTGTTCTTGAGCCTGCTATCCACCGTCCTACACTTTGTACTCGTGGTCCTCCATTTGCTTCTGGGCATACTATGCACCATGAAACTGGAGTACACTATTACCTTTTCCCTCTCGCAACAATCTCTCGTGGCCTGGCTCATCAGCACCGTCGCTACAGCCTTCATAACCGTGCGCTACTCCTTTCCTCACAATCCTTCTCTCACCTGTCGCAGATATATACAGCCGGACTGGTGTTTCTGACACAGACCCTTTCCATCAGACGGAGTCTCCGCAAGACCCAGATGCTAACGGTTACTCACGACACCGTGACTGCCTGGCGGGGAGTTGGGTCGGCATTCACGTCTGTCTTCCACCAGACTCAGTCGCTCTCTGCGGTCATCCCCGTGCTTTTGTACCTGGTCGGTATCTTGGCCCTCCATATCACATCTCCGGCTCTGTTCGCGGTGCAGGTATTCAACTCCACAGTCCCGGTCCCGGTTCGGACACAAGGCATTCCCATATTCGCCTTCTCCGGTTACGAACCTTCCAGTCTCGAGGCCCGGATGGATGCATTGTGTGTTAGTCTTTGATGGTGCCAGGCAATTTGATCGATTTTGTCGTATGTCCCAGACACAGCCCGCTGCTTTACGCACAAGGATCACTCTCTTATCTTCCGTTCATCAACTCCGGTTTCCAACGTTGGGGCTCGAGGGAGGGATGCTCTACGAAGTCTTGAACAATTCCGATTCCAGAACAGGGATTGCCGTCGTCAAATCTGTCCAATTCAACATGAGTTGCGGGTACATTTCGGATCCGGTGGATCATCTACACGGGGCGATCATCGCTATCCGTGGGTCAAATTACTCAATACCGGGTCTCGGTTATGGCAAGTCTTGCTTGATTTTGACTAGTTTCCTGCCCACACGTACTTATACAGATACCATCTCTACGCTGGACTACTATGGCAACCAGGGTATGACATACGCTGGCACCACGTTATTCTATAGCATAGTTCCCATCGTGGATTCAGCTGGCAACACCAGCCCGTTACTCAATGTTTCTAATCTCTTACCGGGAGAGTTCCCTGGGGGTGCCACTATTCAAATTTTTGAATGTTCTCTAGGCTTGGTCAACAGGACTATTTCCGTCGACTCACAATCTCAAGTGCTTTCGAGCCCAGGAGCTGTCCAAAAAAAATCTTCCGTGTGGTCGCCGGTTCAAGACAGAAGCTCCAAGGCGGCATCGGCAGGCGCGTATGATAGGCTCGCTTACGATGTGCGTCCTAAATAAGGTTCCTTCGTCTAAGGTCATCTTTCTTCAGTGGGAGTCCCTGTATGCAGCCATGCCGGACGACCACAGCTTGAGTGTAATCGAGATGTGGGTGTCCATTCCCATGGCTGTTTCCATCTCATCTGTTTTCAGGTTCTTCGCCGAACGATTCAACCTCGACCCCAATGAGTCATCCGTCACCGTGACCTTGCATCAGTTCGAAGATGCACTGGCCGAGTTCGTGGCATCCATGTATTGGACCAGTGAGTAACGCGCGCGACGTAGTGAGTTGATCACTGACACTCTCAAGTGGGTCACATACCCCCGCCTCCGGGGTATGTTCCTACAAGTTTGGAGCCCAATGGCCCTCCACCGGTCGAGGTCTCGCTGCTGCAAGGAAACACCGTGCTCTTCACGGATATCATTGAGGCAAGGCTCGATGTGGGTTATTTTCCTCGTCCGATCTTGACACAGAAATTGAACAGTATTGCAGGCCAATATGAGTTTTGTGAGTAACATTCAACATGGCGCTACACCCGCTCATTGTCCAGATCATCCTCGGCACTGCGATATCCGGCGTACTATTTCTAATCTCTCTCCACTTTTCTTCCATCCGCAAGCCCACAGAAGACGAGGAAATTATTAGTGGAATGGGCCCACTCCACATCATCTGGCTTTACCGCAACCACCCAGAGCTCGAGGAGCAATTGGAGCAAGTTGTTGATCCAACCACATCCAATCTACGGAAAGCTGGAATGGTGCGAACACGGTTGGCAGGCCCGAAGGTGGAAAATTTCTTGGAGTAGTTGTCTTGATGATACGTATCCAATTTATGCTACACAAAGATTGAGTCTCCCATCCGGCCGGCCCAGACAATTCCGAATCTCAGAACAGGATATTGAGAAAGTTGAACAGCGCACATCCTGCTGCCTCACCTCCGTCTTCAACACCGCCATCAACAAAAAAAATCGTTCAGACTCATCCTGCCTCTCGAACGGGAAGTAAACACGGTATGTACGATTCTTCTGTGGGTATTTGGGTACAGCGTAGTAGGGTGGTTGAGACTTGACCCGACTCAGAAATTGGACGCCACATACCAGGGGGGATCCTTATGTGAGTGTGTTACTCCTCAATGATTTAAGTACATGCGCGTCTGCGGACACAAGGAAGACGCTGAACGCGAGGACGAACGAGGGATACCTTTGATGAAGAAGGGAATGCGCCATTAGACTGTAGAGGCGTTTGATGCTCAAGACGCCGGAGAGATGAGCCCGTCGAAAGCCCCGGCGAGAGAGTGGGCGCTGATGAATTTAAGAGCCCGATGTGTGTGGAGAGTTTGTTCAGGAGGTCCCAGTAGGTGAAATAGAGGGCAATATATTGTCCGAAGAGGCGGCAGATGTAGAGTGCGCCGGGGGTGAATGCGGCGGCTTGGCATGTCGTGGCGATTGACCAGACGAGGGTGGCGGTCGAGAGAAAGATAGCTTTGGAGAGGAGGGTACCGGCGCGCCCAGAAGACGATGTACATAAGTACGTGACTGGCCAGAGCTCAGCACTTAGTATCCGAGTCCTCGCCAAGATCTAGAGGGTGTCTCACCGCAGAAGCACTGGACGAGTCGGAAAGACTGGTCCAACACGAAAGGACGGTGTCCTGTCTTGAGGCTTGAAGCTTGAAGGGTGACGGTGAAGAGTCAGAAGCAGCGTGGGTATGATAGCCATCTGATCCGCTCATTCTACCATCAGCGACTCCGCCGTCGCCATCCGCTCCCGTGACTCCGCCGACACGACAGACCCTCGCACCCCCATACCGCTCTTCTGCGTCACCGAAATCGATTCTCCCGACGGCTGGTGGGCCGCCCACTCGCCTGCTTCCATCCCATTCCTCCCCATACCGCTATCAGGGACACCAGCTCGTCCACGTAAGCGCCCACGGAGGTCGAATGGCTGTGGTTCACGCGTGCATGCCGATGTACGTCCTGTACGAACTGGAGGCCGGTGGTTGGGCGGGCGAGTAGTTGTCCCGCTCGAGACGCGATACTTTGATTCTGCGGATGCGGCTGCACTGGGTCTACGAGGAGGTCCGGGATGTGGATGTACCGTCGACGGTGTAGGGTGCGCAATTTGGTGAGTTTTCTTTTGGCCGATGTGGGCGGAAATGAATGAATACTGACATCGCGGCGATCTGCAGTGGCAACCCCCTCGGAACCGTCACCACTCCATGCCGAACTCACCGCACGCCATTGGCATCGACGCGGCGGTCAACGAAAAGCGAGATTCATTACACCTTCCTGCCCACCGCAGTATCACCGCCCATATCCACGCAGCAGACAGTGCGAGCTCGGTGCGTGTATCCTTTCAAATCTCCCCACCAATGCTGACTAGACTTGCTACAGTCCACGCAGTCCCTCACCTCTACGTTCTCTCGATGCCGAATTCCCCGGAGACCAACCCCCACCCCTCATCGCCGCCTCTCCCATTCCCGAAGACGAGCAGGAACTGGGTGAGGTAACTTCTCAAATGCGTGCGCGCATGCGTTATCGCGCGCGTGCCAGGCTGGCGTGGTCTACTGCCCCCGGTACTATTCCACCGGGTCCGTCGGCGAGTATAATACCTACCGAGTGAGTGTTCTTTTCTCGAGTTGACTTGTGCTGATATACAGTAGCGCAAATTCTCGAACAGACGATACTGCTCCGGGCATGTCTTCCACCTCTCTTTCCCTGCCAGCGGCCACGATGGATCCATGGTTAGTGCCTTATATCGGCCCTGCACCGTATGTTGGGCCTGCACCTGTACCCACCGCTCCCACTTCGATACCGATCCAGCCTTCACCCGTGTCTGAAACCACACCCACTGCCGCCTTAGTCGACCCAACATCTACCTCTGCATCTTCCTCTGCACCTCGTCTCCGGCGTACCGCCACCTCACGCGCGGACCTTGGGGTCGGACTCCATCGCGATCGGCCTGCGAGTTCGAGTTCGACGAGCTCCGGTTCCTGGACTTGGGTCTCTGGAGCCGGTACGACGATGAACTTCAACTCAATTCCAAGGCGGACTCCGCCAAGTTTCCCAAGTGTGAGCGAGCAGGAAGCGTGGCTTGCTGTGGGGAGTTCTGGTTCTGGTACGGATGGCGGGGAGGGGACGACGACGAGGAGAAAGAGGGCTTCTGTGCCTTATTTGAGGGAGCCTTTGGCTTGGGGCGAGGGTGAGATGGTTGAGGAGCAGGAGGGGGTCATGCCGATGGATGTTGACTCAGAGGCGCAGGGCCAGGGGGAGACGAGCGCTGGTGGTCTCGTTCACACAGTCACGGTGGACGCGGGCGGTGGAAGTGTTCACGTCGTCGATGGGGAGGTTGGACAGGGTGCTGTCGAGACGTGAAAATTTGGCTTGCGTTTGTTCCTTTCCTCTCTTATATGTATCGCATGGATGGATGGATTGTATCGTATAAAGTATGTTTTATATCGCTTTCTTTCAGCTCTTTCCCTTCTTCGTTTTGCATTTCCAGTAAATTACTAAAGACTAGTAGAGGAGTCAGGAAGCAAGTGTGGCCGGCAAGAAGAAAAAAAACGCACACCTTTCCGACGCAGTGTCCGTACCCGATTCGAACGGGGTCTTCGCTTCATGGCTAGCAAATTGTACATGATGAGGAGCAGACACATTTCCCATGCTAACGGACTTGATATCTGCCTAGTTGGTTTCTGTCCTTGTAGGTTTGAGACTGGATGGAATGGCGGGAGGGTTGGAGGTGCAATTCTTCTTTATCTTGATTGCTGTCGTACGTACTCCATGACTAACTTGAGAGGCTAGGAAGCATGGGTGGGCGGAAAAACTGAGAGGACCTGTGGTATTGTCCGTACCCGAGCCGAACGGGGTCTTGTGCTCTATTTGTTAGAGGAGAGGAACGAGGGGGAGACGCATTTCCCATGCTGACATAGCTGGTATTGATGATAGGCTTTGGGAGGGTATGCCTAGTAAGTACTCTCCACGGACATTTGATTGGTGGGTTTGGAGCTGAGATCCAGTGACAAGTCCACCAAATGGACTGCGTCGATGGCCGGCAACGCGCCCTGCCTTTCGACCTCCCGGGGCAGTGCAACCAAGTTGAAGGGCGTCTCCATGCGGGACTTGAGCAATAGGGAGCCGAACGCGCCCATTCCTGGCGTGGGTGATTAGATTTTTGCGCCGTTGGGTGTCCAGAAAATTTCGTTGCGGAAGATTGTGCATCTTTTGTTCTCCTCGTTGACGGACTTGATTCTACTAGCTGTGATACCAGCACGTCAAGTGGAATCGGTCTATCAACGTTAACATAAAAACGGATACTTATGAGGATCCGAGTTCTGCCACACACTAAGTACCTCGTCTCCCGGCGTGCGATTCAAGCATCTCTACCTCGTCTCGCTAACCAACACGATCGACAACGTCTGGCAGGCGGATGTTGCGCGCGACTTGCGGTGAAGCTGCTATATTTTCTACCGCGGCGGGCAAACAAGGGGAAACTGCCTGTGAAGAAAGGCCCCTTTGACCTTCGCTGGCTTTTGCCCGCTGTGTACGTTCTAGACTTACTGTAGAACACTGCGATATTTCCTGTACTTTACACTCCCATATAAGTACATTGCTCATCCTTTCGTGCCGGGATCAGCCTGTGATCGGCTTGGTGGAACTCGGTTTGCCCGTTGTTTGCCCGTGTTGTGTTCGGCGCATCATTTCCATCATTTCTCTTGCTCTTGACTCCCATCTCAATCAAGCCTGTGTACCTTCGCTGCATCCATCGTGCCTCCCATCCACTGCAGTCTCCGCCTCTCGGAGATCAACTTCCTCCGAGTAATCAACATCCCTGAGGCTATGCCACGACAGCTTCTCCCGCGGACTCCGGCCTTTACCACTGCGCTGGACGATCCTCGTGTCCCGCACGTGCGGCCGTGTCTTGCTCTCGACTGTGAGTCCGACTAGTCTGAAGCAATCACGGATACATCCTGCCTGACCTCAGCACCGACGCAGCTCCTGTCCTCCGAATCTTGATCGTGGCGTCGTCTCATTTTTGGTACGTTTCCGTTCATCAGTGGGCAGCGAGCTGGCAGGGGTGTTGGTCACAACCATGTTCGACAGATCTCTTTCTATCTCATCTCCATGGCGATGCCTACCATGTCATCCCTGCCCCCAAAATCTTCCTTCTCTCCTCATGGCCTTTAGATGTCCTCTCGAAATCCAGACCGGCGAGGCGGTGGTACACCATTACTTATAATGCAGGCCGTCATACATCCCTGTTCCCCAACCCTTCGCACCTCCCCTTCCCTCTCCATGAATCGCCCCCCGGCAATACACGAGACTCACGCCCGCTCACTCCCCGACGACACAGAGGACACAGGGTCCGGCGAAACTCTTTTAGACAAACCTGGGCTTGGTTCGTCATCAGTTCTCCCCACGACGAGATTATTCTCAACCCATTGGTGTGACGCAGAACCAACGGAGACGGAATCGTCTCGTCAACGCAGTATTCTTGCATTGTACTTGCACGTGGCGCTGGTTGCCATCCAGTTCCTTCTTCTCGTCGTGTGGCATCAAGAGTGGGAACACCGGATAATTTTCAGTGTGGATCAAGAACTACGTGTGGCTCGCCTGGTCAAGGGGATCTTGACGACCTTTATCACGGTATGAGACATGCGTCCCGCGGCTATAGTGGACTCACCATGTCTTGAGCTGTATTCCGCTCCCCTCGTCTTCCTCACGCAGTCTCTCGCACTGCGTCGCGACCTTTACAGGAGGCAGCTGCTCACAACAACACATGACAACGCCGTCGCCTGGTCAGGTCTAGGTTCAGCTCTTTTCCGACTCTGGCAACAGCGGGTCGTTCCTGCGTCGACGCTGGGCGTTCTCTCCGCCCTGACATATCTGGCAAGCATCTCGGTTCTCCATACGGCATTCCCTGGAGTAGCCGCGCCGCAGTCTCTCTTCGTCAATCAACCCCTGCCCATTTCGACGCAAGGCCTGCCCACTTTCAATTTCTCTGGCGTTGACAAGAGCGATCGACGCAGTATTTTGTACGGCAATAAATTGATCTTCTCTTGGGGTATTACCTACTCAAATCTCATCAGGACAGCTGCGGGGCAATATGCCGGGGATTCGCTGGCTTTCCTCCCTTTCCTCACCCCGAATAATGCTCTCGGGCTCTACGAGGCTACGCTGTACGATGTACCTCTCCCGAACGCGCGAACGGGCCCTGTGCGTGTTAACGCTACGAGCTTCAACATCAGCTGTGGATACATACCGGATACTGCTTTAAATTCCACTACGCAAAGTATCAACGTTGGTGGAACGGACTACCTTCTGGGCATCCCCGGTAGGTTTTGTGTTTGATTCGAGATCAGCTCATTTTTCTGCCTGGTAGATACTAAGGATATCATCGCCACGGTGGAATTGACTCGACACAAAGAGCAAAGTGCGTTACTTTGCCTCTTTCTCCTGACAAATATTTGGTGAATCCTTGTATCCAGAGGACATTGTAGCCGCCCCCATCACGTTCCCCTCCCCGGCCCTCTTCTACACCAGCATCCCAGTCTTAGATTCAAAGAACAACACCGCCCCTTGGATCGACTTCAGCACTCAAACGGTTCAGGTCTTTCGGTGCTCTCTCGGGCTCGTCGAACAAACGGTTTTTGTTGACTCTCAATCACGCAATCTCACATCGTTTGCTCTCGAGATACCCCTCGAGAAAAAGACATCGACGTGGTTACCCTTCTCTGGCCAACTCGATAATTTGTCCACTGCGGCATTCTCAAATGGCCAGAGCGGGTTTCTGGATATTGTGCGTAACTGCGGCACGACCTGGAGGTCTTTCAATTGAAGTTGATTTTTTCAATCCAGTGGGAAGCGTGGTATACAGCGATGCCGGTGAGTCCAAGTCAAGCTGCCTTTGAACCCCATCACATAGTGCTTTGCTGCAGCAAATGGAGTTGTACCCGTTCAACACCACGCGGCGACAGGTCGTTTACCTCCATGAAGTCGAAAACCAGTTGGCCAAGAGTGTGGCCTCGATGTTCTGGATACGTGAGTTTGCTCAGTCCAACGCACCATGATGTGCCTATCATTGGCGTCCGCATAGTGGGTCATGTTCCACCCCTTTCATCGCACACGTCCTCGGCACAACTTTTAAATTTCAATGTTTCCCTCCTCGCTGGACAAGCGACCGGCTCACGCTCCGTTATTCAGGATCGTTTAGATGTGAGTCCACCGCGTTCTGAACCTGATCGATCATGCCAAATGACTGAGGGCTATGACAGTTAAATGTTATCTCTGTCCGTGGAGTGTTATGGCGGTCATGTTTGTTTATTTTTGCGCTGATATACCACTCAGATCGTAAAATGCCTGATGTCCTCGCTCGTTCTTCTGGCTCTCTCATTGCGATTTTCCCGTCTGGGACAACAAGAGGCTTGCGCGACGAAGATTGACGGGCTAGACGTGCTTCAAAGTATCTTCTGGCTCTACCGGGACCACCCCGAGCCGGCCGCCAACCTGGAGCAAGTGCAAGTGCCAAGAGATGTGAATCTGCGGCGGGCGGGAATGCTCCGGGTACAATTGATAGATGGGACTCCGCGCACGCGAGGGTTTTCGGACTCGCAGGAGATTTGGGAAATGTCAGAGGACGCGGATGAACTCTCTGGGGCAACGTGTGCCCGCGACAAAAAGAGTCTGAAAGGTGATACACACGCTTTCAGGCCATCCGAAGCCTGACCAGCCTTAAGAACCAGAAAGACTGGGCTCGACGTGGTCGTCCGATTTGGTCTTGAGCCTGGTGTCTACCGCCCTACACTCGGTACTGGTGGCCATCCATCTGCTCCTTGTGGTAGGCTGTGCTATGGAAATCGAACACAAGATTACTTTTCCCCTGTCGCAACAATCTCTCGTAGCTTGGCTGATCAGCACGGTTGCCACAGTGTTTATAACCGTACGCCCTTTGTGATAGATGCTTCCTTTTCTCATTCGTTGCAGATATACACAGCCGGGCTCGTGTTTCTGACACAGACCCTGTCCATCAAGCGTAGCCTCCGCAAGACGCAGATGCTCACTGTCACGCACGACACCTTCGCTGCTTGGCAGGGACTCGGGTCCGCACTCTCGTCCGTGTGGCATCGAACCTCATTCCGTGCCGTTGTCCCTATCTTCCTGTACCTGACCGGCATCTTGGCTCTCCATATCACATCCCCAGCTCTGTTCACGGTGCAGGTATTCAAGTCCACTGTCTTAGTCCCGTTCACGACGCAAGGGATCCCCACATTCACCTTTTTCGGATATAATCTCTCCAGTCCGGAGGCTCGGACGGATCCAACGTGCGTTCGTTGTCTTTGAGATGAATGCAGGCCGGTTTACAAGCTTACCAGCCACAGCCCACTGCTATACGCCCAAGCAACATTCTCTTATCTTCCGTTTGTCAACTCAAGTTCCCCAACACTGGGGCTTGAGGGAGGGGTGCTGTACGATGTCTTGAATATGTCAGACTCTGGACCAGGCAACGCCACCGTCGATTCCGTTCAACTCAACATGACCTGCGGGTACTTTTCGGATCCGGTGGTCAATTCAACGTCGGGTAGGATCACCATTCTCGGGTCGGAGTATTGGCCTGTGTACACTGGCGAGTTCCATTTGTTCATTGAACTGCCGAGCCCTCACAGTTCATGTACACAGATATAGGGATCATATCCACGCTGCAATACGCATTGCCATGGAATAACGACTCGCCTGCGTTCACGTCGTCCGCGGTCTTTTACAGCACTGTCCCCATTTATGATTCAGCTGGCAATACTGGCCCATTGGTGGATATCTCTAGTATCACAGGCCCCGGCGGTGCGCCCAAGGTCCAGATTTTCGGATGTTCGCTGGGACTCCTCAATACGAGTGTAACCATCGACTCGAAATCAAGATTGTTGCCAGACGAACGGGCATTCCGGAAAGAAACATTGAACAACGTTGCAGGCCAACATGGCCTTCGTGAGTTGCACTGAACATGGGCCTACATACCCACTCATTGTCTAGATCATCGCCGGCACTGTGGTCTCCGGCCTACTATCCCTACTCTCTCTCCAGTTTTCAGTCTTCCGCAAGCCTACCCGAGACGAGGAAATCATCAGTGGAATGGGCCCGCTCCACATCATCTGGCTTTACCGCAACCACCCGGAACTGGAGGAGCAATTGGAGCAAGTTGTGGATCCAACCACATCCGATCTACGGAAAGCTGGAATGGTGCGAACGCGTTTGGCAGGGCCGAGGGTGGAACACTTCGTAGAGTAGTCGTCTTGCGATTATATCCAGCTTACCTATTCCTACAAAGAATCTCCGTCAGTCATCGGCGGCGGAATGAATGTCAAAACACAACAGTGATGAGAAAGTCGAAGAACGCACATCCAATCCAAACCACGCCGCCAAACCAGCAAATTACCAGACCATATTATGCCCAATTATGTAAACAAGCTTAAGACACATCCATCCATATATTGGGTATCTAGTTAAACCTCCTCCGCCATCCGCTGCAACCTCGCCCACTCGAGCAGCACCGCCGCAAAATAACAATCATTCTGCTCATCAGTAATCACCTCCTCCGCGAACCTCTGCCCAGCCTGCTGTATCCTCTTGGCTTCGTCGTCATTGTCAATCGCCCATCGGACGCGGTCGACGAGGTCCGAGAGGTCTACTTTGACGGGAATGTAGTGCTCGTAGGGACGGAGCCAGTCGGAAAAGTATTCTGTGAACCCGGTCGTCTGTTGGCGTTCAAGTATCAGTGGATCTTGTCAAGAAAGAGAATATCATGAAAAAATAGCAACACACCTTGAAAACCAATGAACCGCTCTTCAACAACCCAAGATACCTCCCCGAAAACGTATTCCCATCCACATCCAATACATACCTGAACCGATGAACCGCCTCTCTCGGCATATGCCACTGGTCACCGATATCATACTCCTCCTCGATCGGCCGCGCCTCGCACTCGTACGTACAATGCGAGCCCCAGAAACCTGAGATGTGCGTGTCCATGATATCGGGGTGCGCGTTGCCGATGGTGACGAGTCGGAAGCGAGGGAAGTTGTGGTAGTTTTGGCCGACGATGTGTCCGCCGTTGGAGCTTCCGCGCCAATCTAGAAATGGATGAGAGGTTGGGATATAGGGAAGGCGAGGAACGTACAGAGCTTAGGCTCCTTTTTAGCCCATTCGATGTCGTTTGGTTCGCTGATCTTGCCGGAATACCAAGACGAGGCGTAGTGATACTGCTGTACTCAGAGTCTGAAGGTAGCCCGAGAAGCTGACGACGCACCTGACTCGGGAAGAGGATATCGGAGAAGCACGGGTGCACCTTTGTGAAACTCAGCATCGGCCAAAAGTCTGTCGTAAATCCAGAGCTCGAACTCGACGCAATGACTACGGCGAATCAGACGCGGACACTGACGATGGGATGAAAACGCACAAGCAATATCCTCCAAGCTGGACCCAAAACCCGCCTCCGTCGTCCATCCACTGCACCCACTCTGATTGCGGAAAAACTCGTTAGTGTATTTGGGCTTGATCTCGAATGGTGTTTCGTCGTGGATCTCCGTCGCCCTCGCCCGCGTCTCGAGAGAGGAGGTATCGAATACGACGCGCGGTTCGTCGTTGCCGTTGAAGAGGATCTCCATGTCTGGTAGGAAGTGTACGAACTTGTCTCGACGTCAGAGAGTCAAGGGGAAAGCGAACAGCATAACGCACATTGCGGATCCTATCCCGCCACTCGTTGTCAAAGTACGTCCGGTCGTTGGCGACCAGCGCCTCGCCGCCCCGAATGGTGATATTAGCCAATCCCGTCGGACGGTTTCCGACATTAATCTAAACCGGGGTTAGCACAATTCGAAGAAGAAAGCAGGAACACGCACCACATCCACTCCCCTCCGAATCATATTCAGGAAATGCGTGCGATTAGTCTCCGCAATCTGGTAAAACGGCTCAAAGTCACGATACACCTGCTGGTATTCGTCGATGAGGCACTTTTTCTCCTGTGCCCAGTGAAACCACTCGTCGTATCCGGGAGGCGGTGCCCGATTATGCCTGAGCGCGTATCGGGAACGAGCTTGGCCGAGCGTCCTGGATTGGACAGCGACGATGGGTATCACGGGTATCGAGGGAGGCTCAGGGTGGTCGGGGGGAGGTGGACGTGAAGGGGGTGGTGGAGGGGGATTGTGGATGCCAAAGTCGACATCCGGGTGCTCCATATGCTCCGGAGTGAAGCGCTGGGAGAAGAGGGCGTATGAGACAAGGAGGACACACATGACCCCCGTGGCAGCCAAGTAGAAGCGTGGACGGCGTGCGCTGGACCGCCATCCTGCGAGGTAGCTGGTTCCGCCGTGGCCAGGCGACGTGGAGGGAGAGACAAAGCCGGACATCAATCATGATGCATCCCCGATCACCCGGGTCCATGTCAGACTCGGATCGGATCAACAATCTTTTTGATGATGATTAGTGCAGGCTGGGTACGACGACGCGTTATTCAATTCGACTCCGAGAAGGCAGATTGCGAGGGTGGGAGCAGAGGGGGTGGGAGAGTCTACTACCACCAGTTCGAGGACCAGGTGCCTGATTTGAGGGTGTATCTGGTATGGTTTGGGAGCAGCACGGTGGGGTGGAGCCGATGGATGTGGATTCGGAGGTGCCGGGGCAGGGGGAGATGATGTGGCTTTCGGGGTACTACTGAAAAACAAACGCTGCCCCGCCAAACGAAATTCACATTACGAGGTGCAGATGCTCAGCGTTGAACGTTCTGCTCGCTCCGGTCGCTATCGCTCTATGTAGTGTGATGTATAAATATTTATTTCATGGCCGACTTGAGGGCAGGGCTATGTGAGTCTATAGGGGAAAAAATCACGAATGCCCGGCGAGTGTCCGTCCCCGAGTCGAACGGAGTCTTCGGCCCCATGACAAACGAGGGATTGTATATCTCACAAGCTGAATGTCGCATGCTAACGGAGCTGGTATTGATGTCCTTGGGTCCGAGTGTGAGTGGGGTTCAACGGTTGACAACGCATGGAACGGCGCCGGGTTCCATGTTCAAACGTTCAAGTTTCAACTCTTCCCTCTCGTTATCGTTATCGTATGTGCTCCATAAATGGCTTGGGCGTAGGAGCTATGAAGTCAGAAGCAAGTGTGGGCGGGAAAAAGATCGATCATCCGGATGAGTTGGTTTGCCTGTGCTTGTGTTCGGATCACTGCTCCTTGCTCCTGACTCTCATCTCCGTTCCTCTCCGCCGATGCGATTCCGTCTTTTGTCTGCCTTGAATGCCTGCCAGTCTCTCTCCAGACCTCTGGTGGCACTGGCTAATATCCCACCCGCACAACTCCCGTGCATTCAAAAGTTCATTCAATTCTTATCGACAATTGATTGACAATCCAGTACTTATTTACGATCAGAGCGGCGACACTGTCGCCTCTGCCTGGTAACAAAGCTTCGCAGCCTCCATCGCCTCGCTTGACCTTCCCCAAACTGTCTCTTGCTTCCACTCCAACTCCAACGGATTCCTCCCCGACATCCTCGTCTTTACCTGGTCCATCCGCACACTTGCTGGGCATGCGAATATTTGGACGAAGGGAGAGTGGCGCGCGATGTGTCTTCATGATGCTCAGAGATATACATGAAGAGGCTGGGCCTGAAGAGGGAATCTACGGTGGGCATACGCCAGCGTGGGAGGACGTCGCGCGCGAGAGACGGGAGAGAATCGAGCGCGATCCCTACGTCCTTATCGGCAAGTTTCCTTTCAATTTTCAGCCTGTGTTTTAACGGACATCCAAGTCGGTGGCGGACAGACGGGTCTGAATGTGGCTGCGCGATTCACCGCCAAAGACAGGGTCGGTCAATGACTGCAGCAATCCGCCGAATCAGCCGACCGCTCCGTCTGGACATCGTCGTATCCCCTCCCAACGCCGAGCTACGACAACGGTGGACCGTCGTGATCAACCGCGGACGCATGCCTGTCACCATCCACCCCGCGCACATCGACATCGCAGCCGGCGTCCTCGGCGCCCCAAATTATCCGACTGTGTGCAACCCCGAACTCTTCACAGGTCTCACCCTCCATGCCGCCAACTATCACGGCGGAGCGCTATATTCAGGTGAACGCGTCATCGTGGTGGGTGCGGGCAACAGCGCGGCGGATATCTGCCAGGACCTCGTCGTGCACGGTGCGCAGAGCGCGACGATGGTGCAGCGTTCCTCGATATATGTGTTATTAGCGCGCAGACTGTCAGACGGGGGACGGGGCGCTCCAGGCCTGAGGGTGTGCCAATTGAGGTTTCGGATTCAAGGGCGAGGCGACGCCATACCTTTTAAGGAAGCGGATGCTTGCTTTAAACGAGGAGGCGGCGTGGGAGGCGGAGGGGGAGACGCATAGTGCATTGAGGGAGGCTGGGATGAAACTGACTATGGGGCCGCATGGTGGCGGATCTTATGTGTTGTCTAGGGAGCGATTTGGAGGTACGTTCTTGAAGCTTACTTTGGTGACTGTCGGCTGAACTCTCTGTAGGGTTCTGTCAGCCTTTCGGTCCTATTAACCTTTTTCAACTAAAATCATACGGGGCTCGACGACTGGAAACCGAGGCAATTCAATTAGCGAGCTGGGTCGGGCCAGATTGAATGCCAGCGAATGGTATCACGGCATTCAAGTCCAGGAGACCAGACAATCTTCGGAATTCCGGTCGGCGCTGGAGACTGTCGTGGTTTGCTGTAAAGTCCGACTCGGATCACTCACAAATTGATTAATGATGATCCATATCACCGGCACACGGGCGGGGCCGTCTTGACCAAAGCCACTTTCACTTGCCAAATTTGGATGGATTTTGCGTCACCCAAGTCCTATGGATGCTGCCAACTGGACTCCGCATCCTAATACCCGCGGCAGACTCGCTCTCGACGTGCTGTGTTCGGATGTTCCTCGCAAGTCCCTCGGGCCTCGACTCAAATCTGGCGCAACGGACTGTATTCATCTCTGGCCCCAATCTATCAGTCGACGTATCGCGGCAGCTAAATCCTAGCAACACCGCCATCTTGTCAGGATTCTCCCGCACGCGGCACGCCGAAGAGAGTTTCGGCTACTCGTGAAGAATGGACGGCCGGCTGAATTACGCTCAAACTCAATGCTGAGGGCGGCCATGGAGGTAAGTATGCCCGTCCGGTGGGAACGGAACCTGCATGTACTGAATACTTTCACTCAACGCGACTTGTCGCGGTCGTTGCGCGGCTCGGGCCGTGCCCACGGCGAACAAGGTACGCTAGCACATATCGGTCACGCAGTTGGCGACCATAAGAAGATGATCCAGCACTTACAACCATTTACACATTCCTTTTGTCTCCCCTCTTTCTTTGACTTTTGCAAGATGGGGACCAGCTGGCGAAGCATTACGCTTGCCCTCACCGCGATCTGTACGTCTCCTTCTTTCTTGCAGGTCTTGACTGAAATTAAATCCCCACAGTTTTACTGCAGCCTGTGTTGGCGCAAGCACCCTCAAATTCGGCAAGCGCAGCTCTCGCCCAGTCGACGCTTCCTGTTGGATCTTGTACCTCAACCATCGTGCGTTGCTTGTCTTTTGGTAGTACCTTTCTGTGAGACTCATATTTTGCAGCCTTGCTCAAACGGCGCGTGTTGCAACTCCAAGACTGGATACTGCGGGCACGTTCATCGTTTCCGATTCACCACACTGTATTGATCTCCCACTGCAGATACGGAGATGCGTTCTGCACGGCGCTCGCCGCCGGCGGGTGATTCCATCTCTTCCTTATGCGACCTGTTGACGAACTATCACCAGACCTTGCTCTTCCAATTGTGACGCAAAGGCTCAGGTGTGTTTTCTTTGAAATGCTCACAACCGCCTTGGACTAACTACGATTAGTGTGGACCAAACGCGCCGGCCGGCGAAGAAGAATGTCCTCTCAACGTCTGCTGCTCCCAGTTCGGCTTTTGTGGAACCACTCGTGAGTTTTCTTGCTTGCATTCACAGCACATTTTTAACCCCTTTAACCATTTCGAAAACAGAGGACTTTTGTGGAGAAGGGTGTACCAGCAACTGTAATCCAGCAAACCCCGCCCGGTGTGGCTCTGATGCGCAGACGGCACTCACCAAGCGTATCGGATACTACGAAGGCTGGGCGGCCGCTCGCAGCTGTGATGCCTGGTCTCCAGGTAACATCAACGTCGCGTCTCTGACTCATGGTACGCGTCGGCGTTTAGCTCGAATTAATCCATTCACTCACCGCTGTGCAGTCAACTTTGCTTTTGCATACATCTCCAGCTCGTTCGAGGTCGTTGAGATGACCGCCGGCGACTCGCAGCTCTGGACCGAAACAACGGCTCTCAAGTCGCAGAACCCGTCATTGAAGGTTTTTCTCTCTATTGGCGGTTGGACTTTCAACAATCCGGTGCGTGGTTTCCTTCCCCTAGTTTCCTGTGCCGTTGACATTGAATGGCCACAGCCGACGGCGGGGATTTTTAGCGCTCTGGTCGCCAGTGAGGCCAATACCAACGTGTTTATCAAGAGCGTTCTCGGCGTTATGAATGCGTATGGGTTTGATGGTATCGACATCGAGTGCGTCTTCCTTTTAACTGACAGAATTCTTTTCTGACCGACTTTGTTTAGCTGGGAATATCCTGTGGCAGAGTACGCTCGTTCCACTGAGTAACAACTCATTTTTATCTAATTCCCGCTAGGGATCGTGGTGGCGCCAAGGGCGACAAAGAGAACTATGTGAATTTCATCAGTGAGCGTACCACCCCGATTTCCGTCTCTTAACTGACGATCATTTCCCAGAGGCCGTCAAAACCGCGTTCATTCCTTTCAATTATGAGCTGGTAACTCTCCCATCGTCGAACCATGCATTCATACTTACGAGTAACAGTCCTTCACCGCGCCGACCAGCTATTGGTACCTGCAGAATTACGACCTCCCCGGTATGTTGGCGGAGGGCGCTGCCGACTGGGTCAATGTCATGACATATGATTTGCATGTCAGTTTAATCTGTGCCGTCTCTCGGAACACTGCGATTGATTGCGTTGATAGGGCGTCTGGGATTCTCCCGCGGATTATATCGGCTCTATCGTCCTAGCTCACACCAACTTGACCGAGATCATGGTGATTATTATTTTCTCTCTCTCTCTCTCTATCACCTCGGCTTATTCTTTTATTTCTCAGGACGCATTCCAACTGTACGCCAATGTTGGGATCGACGCAGCCAAGATGGTCATGGGTATTGGCTTCTACGGCCGTTCATTCGAACTTGTCTCTGACCAATGTACGACTCCCGGCTGTCCGTTCGCCGGTGCGGCACCCGCCGGCCCCTGTTCGGCCAACGCCGGCACCCTCATGTTCACCGAGATTGAGGATATCATTTCATCTGTCGGGACTAACGCGCTCGTATTCGATGAAGAGGCGGCTGTCAAGTACTTGGTTTATAACGAGTTGCGTTTTCCATTGCTTCTTGAAGTTTCCGAGTACTGATTGCGTTGAGTGTAGCATCGATTGGGTCTCGTATGACGACCAGCAGACGTTGGCCATGAAACTCCAGTACGCGAATTCGATCTGTCTCATCGGCACCATGATTTGGTCTGTGGATCAGGTGAGCAGGTTTGTCGACTCTTTCAAAACGGCTCCTAATATGTATGCCCAAGGATGATACTGCGTTCACTGCTTTGTCTGGTGAATTCAACCTGTCCGCGCTTCACTTTGCTAATATCTTGCAGCCCTATACGGAGACGTCACCGACAACAATTCAACAGACCAGGTCACAGGCAATCAATGCACGTACACGGATTGTGGCAAGTTCTGTGGGCCGGGTACAGAGGTGATCGGATTGCTAGAGAACAATCCAAACACCCTCGAAACCTGCAGTGGTATCGGCAACGACTTTGTGTCAATTTGCTGCGTGCGCCTTCTTTTTTCGTGTCCGCAATCAATTTCTCTAAAGGTTCTTGCAGCCAGCGGGAGACGCGCCTCAGTCTTGCGCGTGGAGGGGTAAGGCAAATTCCGACGGGATATGTGATGGGACTTGTCTACCGGGGGAGATCCTCATGGGGCTGTCCGACATAGGCGACAAGACGGGAGGGCCCACGCTCACAATTGGAGGTGTTACCTTACCAGAGCTGTCCTGTCTCATCGGGCAGGAGGTGCGTACCTTGTTCAACTGTCGTTAACTCCAGACTCAATTCTCCTAGGCGCTCTGCTGCAGAACAGATCAAGATACCTCCGGGTTTTGTACGGCCACTGCATGCGGTGTCACAACATGTCCTTCTGGATCTACAGCCCATGGGCCCAGCCTGACCATAAGTGGAGGTTTGACAAGTTGTGAGTTTGCTTTGCATAGAGACGGTTTGCAACACGGCCTGACTCTTGTCAACAGGTGGATCGGGTGACGGCGCAGTTCAGTTGTCCCCCCTATGTCATTGAATCACCACTCATCCAATGATTTAGACTTTATGTTGCGAGGATCAAATCGGCCTCACGAATTGTGCTTGGGTGCGTTGGATACTCTTGCTGACTCCGGAGTAGAGCCGCTGACAGTGTATATATAGTACGGCACCCCACCCACTTGCCTGGACAATGCTTGTCCAGTCGGGCAGACGGTCATTTGTGGGTGTTCATTTCCTCAACTCTCAAACGGCCAGTGTTCCTGACATCGGGACCAGATAACGACCAGCAGGGTGATGCGTCAACTTCATGTGTTGGTAATATTCGCACATTCTGCTGTGATACTCCCAATGGTTCGTTTGCGCGAAACTTCTCTGGGGTACTACAACATCTTTCCAGATTCTAACTTCTCTCCTATCTCTCCCCTCGATGTTTTCCCTGAAAGTGAAATCGACGGGAACGTCGTCACTTTTACTGTAAGGGCTGAATCTTGTTTCCTTTTTCTCTCTCTCATTGCGGTTGCAGGTTGATTTCGACGAGAACCAGGGGACATCTGATGACACGCAGACTGGCGCTGGCTCAAGTGGTATCGAGGATGATGGAGTGGAGGAGGGTTCACCGGTGTGTCCTTTTGTCCTCATTAATACCTTACTGTCTCTAAACAGTCCAGTTTTCATCTGTGTTCATCTCGTCGCCCAATGCCGCCTCCGTGAGCTCTCTGGACCTTGAATCCGATTGGGCAACCACGAGCTGCGATCCTGTGAGCGACCAATCTTAATCTGTGAGCACAGATTGGCACCCCTGCGAATCGTGCTCACAATGCGTCTAGGTTCTGGCTTACTGCACATGCCCCATCGAGGATGAAGATTGTGGTTGCGGTCATGTATTTATCGGCCAAGCCAACGACACCATCGTCAAACTTCCGGAAACCTGTGGACTTGGACCATACGCTCGTGTGGTTTCGCTCGAGCCTCACCCCGATCAGACGGTTCTGTCGGCGGATCACGCGGTGAGGAAGAGGAGCACTGATCCGGTCTACTCACTCGTGTTCGACTACCTGTGAGCCCTTTTTTTATGCAGTTCGAGCGTGGTTACAGCTGACCTGTGTAGATTCACGGACATCGCGGAGGAGAATGGGCCGGTATAGTGCGTACTATCGAATCACCGGATTTTTTAACTGAGCTGACGATCCGTAAAGCATGCGGGCAGACATGGTAAGAGCGGTACCTCTACGGCTTTTGCGCTGCTCATCTGCCGCCAGACCGACTTACCTGGTTATTGGGATGCAATAGTTGACAGCACTCCCGACTCCACTACGGATCCACTTCGAAAACGCAACCTGAACTTCCATTCCCCACGAGCATTGGAAAAGTAAGCCACATACAATTTCTAGTGCCTTCTCAATAACTCTCTCAGGCGTTGGACTGGCTCGTTTGCAAACTGGTATGTGTATCGTGCGCATGAATAGTCGTCACCATGGCTCATGGTCTGGACTGCAGGCTCTCGAAACTCAACACCCTCACCAAAGGGGACTCAATTTCGAGGAATTACCATTGGTCCGACACGTATACAATTTTCCATCAGGAAGAAGTAAGTTCAACCATCTGTCCTTGTCGCGCTCAGCGGCGAATGAATTGGTACATAGGCATGCCCCAATTTCCAAAGCAGTCTCGATATCAGTAAGCGGCTCCAATCATGTTCATGCTTTGACCTTAGCAACTCTCTACAGGTGTTTCCGGGTACAGTCCTGCAATTCAAGCCCAGACAGGACTTGCTCACTTTTTTCTCTCTCTTAGGTTTGCTTCAGTCAACAGTCAATTTGGATATTATCTCGAGGCTAAGATCGTGCCTCCGTCTATACAACAGGCGTACGTGTATTTCAAAGCCGGTGCCGGAGCGGAAGGTGCGGATGAACTTCCGTTATCTTTGATTTCGATGCTAACAGATCACAAAGCCGCTTTCACCATCACCGGTGTTGCTTCTGCTTCATGGGACAGCGGGCGCTATGAGCTGATCAAATTTGGGTTCCCTGGACTGTACGTGTGCATTCTTGCAGCGCAACCTGATCTCAGTATTTCCAGTTACTATCCCGGGCTGCTAACACTTGGTCCCTCCGTAAGCAATGCTGTTTTCTTCTGGATGTCCCCGGAACTAAACCTTCGGCAGCTGCATCTGTATGGGGAGCTTTCCGGACAGCTCTCGCTGTCGGGAACGTACAAGACCTCTGTCATGTACAATTTCCCTCCTCTGGACTTGAGCTTTGGCAAACAAGACTCCAATGTCGGGCAAAGCAACTTTGGCACTGCGGTTCAGCCCACCAATAATTTCGGCAGTAGGGTAGCCCTTTCTCTTTGCAGACTCTGTCTGATTTTTCTTTTCAGCGGTGGACTACAATGTGGGGTGGAATGTTGAGCTCACGGGCTCTGCCGATGTTCATCTTGTACCGAGCTTGCAACTTGGCATCAGTATTCTCGGCGGTAGTCTCCTTGACGGACAAGTCTTTGTTGAAGCGGATTTGTTCGCGGGGCTGTCTATTACGGGAAGTGTTTCCAACACGGTAGGTCCACACTCGACCCAGACGGCATCAGCTAATCTTTGAGCAGGTCGCGCCAAACTTTTGTGTCACGCCGGTTTATGGAATCAATCTCAACGCCGGGTTGACTGGTTCTGTGCTTTTCTGGGAACCCGGTCCAGGTGTGTTCTGATAGCTGTGTTGTGATCACCTGAATGCTGATGCACGTCCAGTTTCAACCACATTCTATTCAGTTCAAAGTGACTTGGGCTCCGGCTGCTTCAACAGTATTGACGAGCCGACCGCGGCGGATAGTTCTTCTAGCAAGAAACGCACTTCGCTCGAAGCCTTCGCGGGTCAGCCACTGGCGTATTCAGCCTCAGTCGGCGAGAGATTCTCGCTCGAGCCGCCTGCACGTACCGTTCGCCCCACAAGTAGCTGGGAGCGTCCAGGCCTTCGTGGGGAGACTGAACTCAACAAGCGCGCCATACCCTTCCTCCCCGGAAATCTCTTCTGCCCTGCCGTGGATTCCGACATCAGCGCCGACGATTCGAATTGGTGCGCAGTTTCTGATTCAACCCGTCGGAAGTTGAACTCGTTCATAGTGATCCGTATGCAGGGGATTCGCCTGGGCTGTCTCGGAGGCATCTCGGCGAAGAAGAACTTATCCGGGAGGGCTATTTCATTCCAACTCTGAACAACACCGACATTGGCGCCTATTACTCCGAGGAAGAAGCCCTCCATCACACTCTATCCAAGCGTGCCAAAGACGGTGCGTCGCTCATGAAATGCCCAGGCATGGCGAGTGAGTCCATCTTTTGTGCGCGGGGTTGATAGTACTGAATGTTCGTTTTCCAAGTACCCATTGCTGCTTATCAATCACTGAACGTCAATGGATACTACGACCTGGCTTCTCCTATGACTTTGAGCGGTAATCTCAGGGGATACTCTATTCCGCCGTACTACACTGGGACAACGTGGGCTTCTCCAGCAGTGCACTACACTTTTTACTCACACGTCTGCCCATAGCGCTAAGAAGCTACCCTCTCTGACTGCTACAAGAAATGTCGGTTTTATCTGTTTCTTTCAATGCTCAAACTAATTCGGTGGCGTAGGGAGCTGTCATCTACGGCCGGGAACACGTCTATGTGGGTGTACTTTTATGTTCCTCGGGCGTGATCTCACTTTAGTCATGATTCCAGGAGCAGAGCATGTGTGAGTGCGCTAGCCGTCGCTGTTGTCTTTGACTGATAGATTCCTCAGCGAGTCTCTTCATCGACTACCTCAAACAATTCCCAAATGTCTGGACGGATGGTTCAGGCGACAACTTCTGTGATTGGGTCTCCCACAATCTGTCTGTCTTCTTCTTGCCCCCAGGTTTTGTGGTATTGATCAGAGACATACAGGTTCACAACCCCAGCGTACATGCCAGCCGGAACCATGCCCGTCAGTACACAAATCGGCAACTGCTACCCCTCCCAGAAGAATTCCAAAAGTGCCGGGATTCCTGTTCTGGAACAGCGTGCCAAGTGTGTATCGAGTTTGCCTCTACCTCCTGGCTCCGGACACTGACGCGGATGCAGCGAATACAAGCAAAGCGCGATCTATTTCCCGGAGTTCGCACAAGACTCAACTCTGTCCAAGACGCCGGGTATTATCGGCACATGTAAGACTGTCGTCGCCTTGTTCTTTTCATGCCACTCAACTTCGTCTTAGCGACATTTACCGGTTCCTGCCCCACGGCACAAGTTGCAACCCTTCGTGCTCTGGCGGCAATCACTCGTGAGTAACTACTTGTTCCCGGTCGTAGCACTTACCTCCGTGGCCGCGCCAGCTTTCATGAACGTGTGTTTGCTTTCGGTTTTTCATCTGACTGTATTTATGGACCGGATTGATCAGAGCCTGGTTGCACAAAATGCCTTCACACGCAACCATGACTGCATAAGAGGAGTCTATCAAGTATGTGATTCCGCTCTTCTCCAAGCACTGATTCAGAACTGGCCTATTAGACTTGGTTCACCGAGTACAAAGTAAGTAGCATAGGCGCGGCGCCGGCGGGCGGTATCCCCACCGTCACCGATTTCATTGCCCAGTATAATTCTTGGTACGTAGTCCCTGGAGTAGGGAATCCCTTGTTTGACCTCGAATTCGCAGGGTCAAGACCATCGTGCAGGGCATGCAGCCAGCAATTGTCGCGGAAATGGGGAGGCTCATCCCTCTATTCAAAGGCAATGCTCAAACCGATGTTAAACTCAGCAGTATGTCGCATGCCTCATTGAGAAACTACATATCTGATGGTTACTTTGAACAGCCAATGCCGTCCTCTTGAATTGGGCCAACCTCAGTCCTGCCGTACCCGCCAGCATGTCCTGGCAACCAAACAATAACCTGGTCAGTCACTCCACGTGGCCGCGGGCAAATTCTAACTGGAATTCCCAGAATACTGCAACGGGTGATGTTGTGGGCATTGACACATGGCCGATTTGACCGCACTGATGAACGGGTGAGTTTTGATTCTCTGGGGCTTGGAATCGGGCTGACGGATTTCTAGTGTGCCAGCGATCAGTTGGGCGAACTCCCTTCCTTGAGAACATAAATAGCTACTTCCATTATTTCAAATTATTTGGCCCTACTTAATATTATCGCGACGCGTTCGATTGCACCAAACACATGATCGTGAACACACGAGGACCTTCCATATTTGACTGTTTACATCGTACTTACCGCTCTTTGTCTCCCTCTGTTCTCCTCCATGGTCGAAGTGCTTGATGCCCGCAGCGTTCGGTCCTCGTTAAAAGACCCCATCCACGACTAAGTCACTACAGTCAGTGCGCCAACCTCGTCCTGAGGGCCCGTAGTTGAAGTCTCACTTCGAGTTGCAGGGTGATTGAATTCCCTGCATAGCTCTGAAGAGAAACCGTTCCTTTTCGATATTGTCGCCAACAAGCTGAACGGCGACAAGTGAGTCTGCCCTTGTAAGTATGTATTCAGGCTGATGTCCATAGATTCGACTATATCCTCCGCGACATTTATATGATGGGGAACCCCGCAAGATTTCTCTCCGCCGTCTCATCGAGAGCACCCGGGTTATCGATGACGAGATCTGCTACACGATTAAAGAGGTCAACCAATTACATGCACCAAGGTTGAGGATTTTTGAGTACTGAAGATTTCGAAACAACCAGTCGTCGGTCGAGTACATGATACTTAGTAGATGCCTTGGTCTTGGCGGAGCCGTACATGAAGATCGCTAAACAAATCAAGATTCCGGAGAAATACCTGCATCTGACCGACAGTACCGGGAACTTGAAGCGCATCAAGTCAGCACAGTGGTTCATCCGAATGAGATGTTTGAACTTGGTTTGCCTGTGTTTGTGTTCGGATCACTGCTCCTTGCTCCTGACTCTCCTCTCCGTTCCTCTCCGCCACTTCGCATCGACTCGGCATGACTCAAAGCTCAGATATAAAGGGCTCATACTTTATTGGCTGAACCTTTAGGTTTAGCTACTCTGGGGAATATCGACTTTGCGAATCATGATTTGATTCATCTGTCCACATGAATCACCGTGATTCCTGAGTAACAAAGCCAGCAGATGATCTCGTTGAATAGTTCAACCTCCATATGCAATGTCCGGATACAAGGCTAAAGCTCGATGTTCTGCTTGCCAAAAACCATCCCACATTTTTACAGTTCAGGGCAAGCAACGGCACAGTTGGGCACCAGGCCTATGACATTTGACGTGGGAGAAGGTTGATATTCGTCTTCCGGATCTCTGACTCCAATCGGCTGTGTCGGTGTTGTTGTCTTTAACCTTCTTTTTGCCTTCTTTGACTCGGAAATGCTGGCTTTGCCAGCAAAACCCCTTGCTTGTTGTGTATATTAGGGTGGGGAGAAAAGGACAGTGTTGAGTTTGTAGGTCAGTACAGTACATCAAGTTCAAATCAAGTTGGTAACCCGAACAAGGTGCATCATTCAATTGATGTCTACCCAACTTTTGGCCCCTTCTTTGACCCCTTCGGGGTGTCATACGAAAAATTGGAACGATACAGAGAAGATTAGCATGGCCCCTGCACAAGGATGACACGCTTTTCCGGAGTGGTAGACCTACGGGTCTCAATATTTATGCATTTTTGAACAATAGAACCTTGTGCAGGGGCCAAGAAAAACACTTTCGTGTATTTTCACCTCCGAGGCCTCCAATAATCATTCTTGCCGCTTGAGTTTTCATTTCACATTGTACTCACATTGATTCCGAAGAGAACTATCAGAATTACTCCAAACATTGTGGTTCGAGAGCAATGAGTTCAACAAGTTGCATAACCTGGTCCAAGCAAATCATCTGTTCACCAGGGACATCACAAAAAGGATGATAAGGGACTGAGAGAGGACCTTGGCAAGCAAGATAATAACATGTTCTGAGTGATGATTAGCAGGTATGTATTAGCTCCGAACATCAATGCTTGAAGTTGAACTCAACAATCCCTCAATGACAAATGTTGCCCCAGCCCTCGATCCTCGTTGCATGCTGGCTCCATGGATCTTGCGGCACCCTCCCCGGACTGTATTTCTGTCTGAATACTCTCTGAATAAACCTTGATCTCCAGTGTACTTCCCCTGATTAGTGGGCTTCCCTGCACTCAAGGATTTTTCTGAAAAATGAACCACGGAGTGCAGGCAGTGCTGACCACAGCCTGAAGTCCGCAATGTAAATCTACCTGTTTGGTAGACATGCTGAAATTGCCTCCTAACTTGCCAGTGCTTTCCGGATGAACATCATTGCCCTCACATTCCAAGGTTCGACAATCTTGCATTCTGCTCCAGAGTCCAAAGAAGACAAATGGAGTTTAAATTCTGGTCGGTTGACACAACTAAAGGTTCAGCCAACCGCCTCAAAGAGGCCTAATCCATCTCATACAGTAGAAGAATAACAATACTTCCCATATACTTCTAGATACACAGAACATAGAGATTTTCAACCGTTCTCTCTGTTCGCCTTCATCAACATTCCAGCTTTTGTGGTGCTTCACTCCAACAGGACTCGAAGCCTCACACAGGATGTGATTCCATCTTTTGTGTGCCTTGGATCTGGTAGCCTGCCAGTCTCTCTCCAGACCTCCGGTGGCACTGGCTGATATCCCACCCGCACAACTCCCGCGCATTCAAAAGTTCAATTCATTTCGTGGTGATCATTCGTCTCAGCATGACATCGACAATCCAATATTCACCAACAGAGCGGCGAAGCATCGTTTCCACAGCTTTGAAGTCCTTGTATATACCCTCCGAATCACAGGGTGGACAGGTGGTGTTCCATCACAGCTTTCATCCTGACAAGTGAAGGCGATGCCCACCATTATATTCCAAGCTGTCTAATACTCTGTCTGGTCCCAGGATCTTTTCAGCCCCCCCTTCCGCTCTATGAACCCTGCTGCGCTAGATGAGACTCGCGTCCGCTCATTCAGCGTCGACACACGGGACTCGGGCTGCGATGAAACTCTTCTAGGCAAACCGCGGGGTTCGTCGTCGGTTTATCTCTCTTGAATTCACTGACGCGACACAGAGTCAGCAGAGATACAATCTTTTCGTCAGCGCAGCATTCTTTCATTGACCCTGCATGTGGTGCTAGTTGCCATCCAGCTCTTTATTCTGGTTGTGTGGTATCAAGAGTGGGAACACGGGATAATTTTTAGTGTGGATCAAGAACTGCGTGTAGCTCGGCTCGTCAAGGGGATCTTGACAACTTTTATTACGGTACGACCCGTGCTTCTCGTGGCTACAGTGAGCTCATGATGTCTGTAGCTGTATTCTGCTCTACTCGTCTTCCTCACGCAGTCTCTCGCTCTGCGTCGCGACCTTCACCGGAGGCAGCTGCTCACAGCAACACATGACAACGCCGTCGCTTGGTCAGGGCTAGGCTCAGCCGTCATGCGACTATGGGAACAGCGTGCCGTTCCTGCGTCGACGATGGGTGTCCTCTCCGCCTTGTCATATCTTGCCAGCATCTCTGTTCTTCACACAGCGTTCCCTGGAGTAGCCGCGCCGCAATCTCTTGTCATCAACCAATCAGTGACCATCTCGACGCAAAGCCTTCCCGCTTTCGATTTCTCTGGCGTTGACGAGATCAATAGACAGGAAGTTTTGTATGGCAATGCCTTCATCTTTCTCTTGGGTACCATGGGTACCATACTTACTCGCTTCTCACCAGGTATGCTGCGGGGCGATATGCTGAGGCGTCGCTGGCTTTCCTTCCTTTCCTTGACCCGAGCAATACGCTGGGACTCCATGAGGCTACCCTGTATGATGTACTTCCACCGAATGCCGGAACGGGCTCCGTACGCGTTAATGCAACGAGCTTCAACATCAGCTGCGGATACATACCACCTACTGCTTTCAATGCCAAGACGAGCACTGTAAATGTTGGTGGAGAGGATTTTTGGCTGGTGCCCATTGGTAGCTTTCCTGTTCCAATCCAACGATTTTGATCCACCCTAATCCGGCAGATTCAAATGTTATTTCCACTCTACAGAAAATTCTCAGATCAAGTGCTGTACTCTCTTTTGTTTTCCAAAAAAATGTCTTATATGGTATCCAGACGACACGGATGGTCCCATCGTCTTCCCCGGGCCCACCATTTTCTACACCAAACTCCCAGTCCTGGATTCGAATAACAACACTGGACCGTGGATCAATATAACAGGGGGGATCCAGGTCTTCCGGTGCTCTCTTACCCTCGTCGAGCACACAGTTCTCGTGGATTCTCAAACCCGCAATCTCACGTCGCTTGCTTTTGAGACGCCCATTGAGAAGCAAACATCGACGTGGTTACCCTTTTCTGGACAACTCAATAATTTGTCCAACGCCGCGTTCGCAAATGGCGCTCGAGGGTTCTTGGATATCGTACGTAATTTTAGCTTCCCACGGAGGCATATGCAAGCGGAGTTGACTTTTGCGATCCAGTGGGAAGGGTGGTACTCCGCCATGCCGTATTCTCCAACTCAGGACGAACTCTTTTCTATCCAAGGTGGCATCATGGTCGATGACGTGACGGTGGCAGATATGTTCGTCGTTTGTCCATGCATAGACTGCACTGACAAAGACCTAGGGCTTTACTGCAGAGATTAGGCCTGTACCCATTCAACACCACCCTCCGAACCAATGTTTACCTGCATGAGCTCGAGAACCAATTGGCGAAGGTCGTGGCGTCGATGTTCTGGACCTGTGAGTATGCCGCTGCTTAGTGCAACCCGCATCCGTGGCTCATTGGCGCCGTCGGAGTAGTGGGTCACGTTTCGTCCCCGTCACTGTACACATCTCCGGCACCCCCTTTCAATGTTTCGCTCCTTGCTGGCCAAGCAACAATAACGGAGCCCCTTGTTCAGGGTCAGGGTCGTCTGGATGTGAGTCTACCGCACATTATTATGTTCCAGAAACTGAGACTGTGGGTTGTGACAGTTGAACGCCTTCTCTGTTCGTGGCGTTGTAATGGCGGTGCGCTTTTTTCGCTGATCTGAACGACTTAGATCTTAGAATGCCTGGTCGGGTCACTCGTACTTTTGGGCCTCTCATTCCGATGTTCTCGCTTGGGACGACCAGAGGCTCCCGCGGCGAGATTCGACGAACTTGGTGTGCTTCAGACTATGTGGCTGTACCGAGACCACCCTGAACTTGCTGCGAGCCTGGAACAAGTGGAAGTGCCGACAGATATGAATCTGCGGCGGGCGGGAATGGTGCGGGTGAAGTTGATGGATGGGACTACACGCGCCCAAGAGCCTGAGGTGTCCGACACAGACGGACTTTCCGGGCCAATGTGGCCTCCGGACAAACCTCCGAAAGGTATTACAGACTCTTTCAATAATCCGGAGGCTGACAGACCTTAAGAACAAGAAAGACTGGGTTCGACGTGGAGGTCCGATTTGGTCTTGAGCCTGGTGTCCACCATCTTACACTTAGGACTCGTGGTCATCCATGTGATTCTTGCTGTGTTCTGTGGCATGGGCCTCGAGCACAGGATTGCCTTCTCTCCATCGCAACAATCGTTCGTGACTTGGTTAATCAGCCAGGTCGCCGCAGTGTTTATAACCGTACGCCCCTCCCGATACATGCTTCCTTTTCTCATTCGTCGCAGATCTACACGGCCGGGCTCGTATTTCTAACACAAACCCTCTCCATCAAGTGTAGCCTCCGCAAGACACAGATGATCACTGTGACGCATGATACCGTGGCTGCCTGGCGGGGAATTGGGTCCGCACTCTCGTCCAACCTGCATCAAACCCCATCGGTCTCTGCTGCCATCCCCGTTTTGTATCTCGCCGACATCTTAGCTCTCCACATCACATCCTCAGCTCTGCTCACGGTGCAAACATTCACCTCCATTCTCAGTGGGTCATATACATCCGGCTCCGGGCTACGCTCCTGCGAACTGGAAGGCCGGTGGCCCTCCACCAGTGGAGGTCTCCCTGCTCGAAGGAAACGCGGTGTTCTTCGAGGATACGTTCGAAGCACAGCTTGCTGTAGGTCACTTTCTCTACTCAAAATTGTTGCAGACATTGAACAAATTGCAGGCCAATATGAGTTTTGTGAGTGATATACAAATTGCAGATGGACCTATATCCCGACGCATTCTCCAGATCATCGCCGGCGCTGTGATATCCGGTGTACTATTTCTCCTCTCTCTGCAGTTTTTAGTCTTTCACAAGCCCACCCGAGACGAGGAAATCATCAGTGGGATGGGCCCGCTCCACATCATCTGGCTTTACCGCAACCATCCGGAGCTCGAGGCGGAATTGAAGCAAGTCGCGGATCCAGCCGCATCCAATCTACGCAAAGCTGGAATGGTGCGAACGCGGCTGGCAGGGCCGAGGGTGGAACATTTCATGGAGTGGGTGTCTTGAGAATATATGATATGCTGTGTACTTCCAATTCTCTATCGCTCTCAGCTCTGCCGCCGCCTAGACGATTCCCGCAACACCGCAATCAGCAAAGAACATCTCCTCCACGTCGTCCCGCATCTTGAGCGGGAGGTACTTCGCTCTGTGCGTGAGTATTAGCTGGCTGCAGACCAGAATCAAACCATTCAACTCGCACTCTATGTCCGTGGAGACATCCGAGACGTATCAAAATCACGGATCATCGGATCCTAGGCACCGAATGAGCGCCGAAGTCATCAGTTTGATTGACACACATACAAGGGGTCGACAGTTCCCATCCAATCGCCGTGACGACAAAAGTCCTTGGGAACGCGAGTTTCCCAGTTCGATCCAACCAGTGAAAGAGGGTTTCTAATTTTGATCCTTTGTCGGATCCGGCGACCGACGTCGATATCTAAGCATGAAAGAATGTTTTGATCCTTTTTCGGTGGCGGCTGACAGTGTGCAGATCCGGCAGTGCAATACATAGCCCCGAGACAGTCGAGTTCAAATGCGGGAAGGGGATGTCGTCAGAGGTAACTTGATCAAAGATACCATCATGGCCACTGGGTCGCATAGTTCCCATTACCGCTGTGACTCCGAGGAATGGGCGGTTTCTTCACAGATTCTTATGCCCTGTTTCAATTTTTCGTGCAACTGGCTCTCGTTCATCGTGAACCAAGAAAAAAGCGTGGACACGAGGAATCGAACCTCGGTCTGCCTCCGGTCCCAGGAACCAAGGGGACCGTTGTTCCGAAGCTGTGCTATCCATTACACTATGTCCTGTTGGGAAGTTATTTGGGGCTCGGGTCAAGGTCCGCCTTTCAATTGACCCAGTTCAGAGTCAAAGTCGGTCGTTTCTTTCATTCCATGCCGTCTGGGACTGGCTTATTGGACAGACCGCATCGTTACTAGTACTTTACACACAATCATTTCAGCGCTCTCCACTGTATTTGTTTAGACGCCGCTCAAACATACGCACGCGTGGTGTTTGCACAGTACAAAGTCCTTGTCTCCCAAGCCGTGGCCTTACTAGTAACACGGAGTCAACGGGATAAATCTTGATGCGCCCAGATAGCGGGATTGTGGTTGCGACACCCACACGTGCTGCAACCGGATATCCCATCAGCGCAGATTATTCGAGCATTCGCATGCATGGGACCTATTTTCGTACTGCGAGCGGCAGATCTTCAGCGAGCCCTGAAATGTATGTGGAATCAACATCCATGATGGGCGTTTCAGAAACGTGGCCGTGACTCGGAATCAAGCCACCGCGTGTTGGCGCAGGTGGTTTTCTTGTGCGATAATTCGGGACTCGCGGTTGCCTTAGAACCAGCTGCACTTTAATTGAAACTGAATACATTCAAGTCATCCAGAGCATTGCGGGTGGCCGGCCATCAGTGTAGATCAACGGCCAACAGAATCATGATTCCCATCACTTTTCATTGTCTTCCGCTTACACTCATGCTGATCTTGGACTCCGCGTCGCCGTGCCTCAGCCACACCTGCCCCCTTGCTCCCCCACAGTGAGCCCGGTTAATCAGTTGTACTTTCATCTCGACTGGGATGTGCGCACACCGGAATATAGGACACCGGATTCGGGCTCCAGCGCTGCGTATGGGCGGCGCAGGAGCATATAACCAGGCACGAATCCGGAGAAGCCAAGCAACCAGCCAATCAACCAACCTACCCAGCACTCAAATGTCCAGTCCCGATTCGCCTCGCCCCTCTTACTACAATATTCAAAGGGGAAGAGCGTGCTCTAATTGCAGGTCGGCGCTTCCAAGCTCGGATACTGGATAAATACTGATTCTGCCCCCAGGAGCCGGAAGCTTGTGGGTCTTCTTTCTGTTTCATTCCAACAGAACGCTAAAGGATTGTCAGAAATGCGACGGCGTGCGCCCGATCTGTGGCCAATGCCGCAATCGACCTCCTCGATCTGGTGGGTCGTTCCGCCAAAGACAGACTCCAGTCTTTTAACGCCAGGGCTGCAGGAGCGCCTTGCCTGGCTCAGGCGGACCCTCCGGACCATCAAACGCCCGCCCAGATGCAAGAGACGATTCAGAGAATGAGATCCCGCATACAGCACCTGGAGCGCAGCTCGGAGGTACCTCTTAGCCAGCCCTACGCGTCGAGCAGCGCGGGTGCGTATACTATTCATCTGCTATTCTCTTTGCGATAACTCGTTGGATTAGGATCTACGCCGCCCTACGTAGACCAGGGTTTTGAAGTGAGTTGACCGCTCGATAGCGACATCAATGGCTGATTCCCGTGCAGGAGCCCCCAAACGATGTCATTAAACACCTGTACGCGTTACTTCTCCACTGATTCAAATGTCTTGACGTCCCCACCAGGATAGAAACGTTCTTGAACTACTTCCGGGACAGCGGATACTTCTTCATGGAGCCCAGCCGATTCTTCCAATGCGCCCTCATCCCTTTGCCCATCGGGCACATCGACCGGCCCTCCCCTGCCCTCCTCAGCGTCACCTACCTATGGGGCTGCGTCCTCGGCCCGGCGTCAGCCCTAGCCGATCCGTACACCGAAGACGGCTTCCTCCTCGCCACTCTCAACAACCTCGCCGCCGACATCCGCGCCTTTGCAGTCCACCCAAAGCTCATCCTCGAGACGCTCCAAGCTGAAATCCTCCTCTCATTCTACTTCCTCCACGTAGGGCTTCCTGTTCAAGGACGGTATCACGCCGGGGCTGCTGCGTCGCTTGCGTTGAGCGCGGGCCTCCACCGTGCCCCCCGCTCTCCCCAGCCCGACTCGAGCTCCAGCCCGCCCTTCCCACTCGCACAGATGCTCCTCCCGGCTGACATCGACGCGATTGGTGCGGCGGAGCGAATTGGTGCGTTTTGGAGCGTGATGTTGATCAATAACTATTGGGTCGCCTCGCATGGGTGTCCGTCGGCGATTTCGTGCAGTATGGCGGTTGACACGCCTTGGCCTGGAGGATCGAGGGTGCGTTTACTACGTTCGCTGCTGTATCATTGCTGACGCGGAATGCAGGCTGACTCGACGCTGTCTCGTTTCCTTAACGGCGACGATCGTGAGGGGAATACGCCCGTGGCGTTCCTCGTCAAGGCTTCAATTTTATTGGAGCGGATTGTTTCGTTCAGCGTCCGGTCGAATGGTATGCATTCAGAAAGCTCTCGTCTTAGCATACGGCTAACCCTCGATGTGAGTCACAGCGGCCTTCGACGCCTCGGGCTTTGACACTCTCGACAAACGTCTCCAGGCATTCCGCAGTGCCCTGCCACACGTACCGGGCAACAGAACGCTCTTCGTCGCACGCTGCCTCACGGAGCTCGCTGTAATCCGCCTTCACGGGCCCCTGGCTCGGACAGCGGAGAGGGCGCAGTACGAGATGCTTGGGGCTGCGGGGAGGATTGTGTCGACCGTCGTGCCTGTTGCGAGCGCCGAGGCTGCTTTTGGTGCGGATCCGATCCTCGGGGTGCGTCTCCCTCCCTCCCTCCCTCCTCACTCCCTCGTGATGCTGAATTTAACGTCTGCCTGCAGCCTCTCTGCGCCACAGTCGGCACCGTGTACATCGACCACCTTACTGCCCTGCGCAACAACGGCGGGGGTGGGGGCGCTCTCAAGCAGTATCAGGAAATGGTGAAGCAGTTGCGCATGTTGGTGAGTGCGATGGAGGTTTTGGCGCATGGGGGCAGGAGTCCTGTTATGGGTGCGTTGGCTTCAATTGTGCTGCGATTGGAAATCTGAATCTGATGACCTTGATTGATGTAGAACGGTGCTTGATGTTGACGCGCCATGCAGCAAATGGGCATTTGGCGTAGGGTTGGCGGGAAATGGGGAACACCCAGAGATTTGTGGAATGGTTCTTTTGTATGCTTAGAATTTTGTATGCTTAAAATGTCGAATTCGACGCCTGGAATATTTATCTCTATTTATTGTTACACCATCATTGATCCCTTGTTGATGACCATCATTAATCCATCATCGGTCCGAAGTCCGAAGGTTCAAACTTCAGGCGCTCTTTCCTTGGCCCCTGCCTACGCGAACCTTGGCGTTTGTAAATTGGTTGGGCTATTTGTTCTGCCCCGCAACCCCGCAAAACCGCAGGGGATTGGGGTTTGGGACACGTTTGACGTTGTTTGAATCAGTTTGATAGGCCCCGGATAGGGTCCTTGAACTTGGCCGGCAAGTTCTTCCTCGCGGGGTTGTTGAAAGTGCGCTCCGGATCTCTACACAGCAACGTTCAGAGAATACACCAGAATTAGCATTCTTTTTTAAAGGTTCCCCGCCGCCAGCATCCTGTCGAAGCGATAGTGGCACTTGATCTGTCAAATTTCAAATGGACCCAGATCATATGACGCCGACAAATGCCGCGTATCATTCAAATAAGGTCCGCTCATGTGCGGTCGCTTCTGCCGCTCCTCCTCTCTTCCCCCCACCCCACACAGAGCCCCGACAACTTCGACTCTGTATGGATTCCGAGAAGCAAGCTCGATTCGCCGCTGAGCAGCCCACCCACGTGGAGGGGACGCCCATCCAGCCCACTGTGACCAACACGACCACGGGCGACACCGAGAAGGGCTCGAGCAAGTATGCGGCGAGCACGACGGGGCTTGATCATCGTCTCGAGACGAGCAAGGCTGAGCGTCGGTTGCTCTTCAAACTGGGTGCGTTCGCTGGCTACCTCGTCCCTCGCCTCCGAGTCGGCTAATGGACGGACCAGATATCATTATATTGCCCCTCGCCGTCCTCCTTTACCTTAGTGCGTATCTGGATCGAGGAAACCTTGGAAAGTGCGTCCGAATATTTTCTGAGCTCGGAACTCGATTTGATTATGATCTAGCGCTCGTCTTCAGGGCCTCCAGGAGACTGTACTCGACGGCAAGGACAAGAACTACAGTCTTGCCCTGTCCTGCTTCTACAGTAAGTCATCCTTTACGTCTACAGCGACGAAATTAAGCTCTAGCCAGTCACGTACATCGTCTTCTCCGTGCCCGGCACCCTCCTCTCGAAAGCCATACTTCCCTCCACCGCCATCTCCATTGGCGCCCTCATCTGGTCCATCGCCGCGACATGCCAAGCGGCGGCATTCACCCCCGGCGCACTCTACGTGTGCCGTCTCTTTGTCGGCATCGGGGAAGCCCTCTTCGGACAGTCCATGGCCCTCTACTTCACCTACTGGTACCTCCCCAACGAGCTCTCCAAACGCATCGGGCTCTTTATCAGCGCCGGCTCTCTTGCCGGTGCTTTCGGCGGTCTCATCTCATTCGGCGTATCGAGTATCAAGCACTCGTCTATAGTCCAATGGCGGATCCTCTTCCTCATCGAAGGCATCCCCTCGTTCGTCCTCGCATTCGTCGTCTTCCTCTGCCTCCCCTCGCGTCCGCAGACGAGTCGGTACATCACCGAGGAGGAGCGTACGCTTGCTCTGACGAGGTTGAACCGCAAGAATTTGGGCGAGGGGCATACGGGGGTTGATTGGCTTGCGGTGCGGAGGGCGATGTTGGATTGGAAGACGTATGTCGTCTCGGTGCTCTACTCGTGCATGAACCTCGGGCTTGGGTCCGTTACTGGGTTCTTGCCGACTATCATCAAGGGCCTGGGGTATACGAATGCCCGGGCGCAGTTGTTCACGGTCCCGCCTTACGCCGTTGCCCTTGTTTTCAGTGCGTTTCTCGTGGACTTTCCTCTCATCTTCTGATTAATCCGCTTAGTGCTCCTCATGTCGACGTACAGTGACCGCTACCAGACGCGTGGTATTCCGGTTGCGATCGTGTTCTGCGTCGGGATCGTCGGCTGGGGGATTCTTTTCGGTGTCTCTCCAGTGCACGCCACGCAGTCCATGCTCCACGCGAGGTACTTTGGTTGTATCTGCATCGTCACGTCCGGATGTGCGTATATTTATTTTTTATCTATTCCTCCAATACGATGCTGACTCGGCCACACAGATTCCAATATGTGCGTGTTCTCTCACTCCTGTACGCTAGTTAAAGCTAAACCACCTCACAGCCCCCTTGTAATGTCCTGGCAATCCGGCAACACAGGCTCACAAACCCAACGCGCAGTCTCCCTCGGCATGCTCAACGCCGTCGGCCAATGCCTCTCCGTCCTCGCCGCCTTCCTCTTCCCCTCCACCGAAGGCCCGCGTTTCGTCAAGGGCTGTGCGACCAATATCGCGTTTTCGTGCCTTGGTCTCATTTTGACGCTGTGCATGACGACGTGGTATAGGTGGGAGAATCGGAGGAGGGATCGTGTTGAGGGGGGCAAGCCGCCACAGGATGTTGTGTTGAATGTCATGGAGGAGTATGATTTGGCTACAGGTGAGTTTTTTCTTCTTCTCTTTGAGTGCGATGGGAGGAGAGGCTGATGGTGGTTGTAGGATTCAGATATACGCCTTGAGCGATGATTGATATATACGTAGTTTTGTTTACTAACGGATTCCAACGAAAGCGATGTATTATTGAACTTGCGATGAATGAATTGTTCACAGCATGCCCCCGATTCTTCACGGACCCATCGTCATGACGTCCCTCGCTCCACGGGAGCGCAACAGGAGCTAGATTGAATTGGTAGCCCCACACAGCCTCTCGCTCCTATATAAACGCAGCTCAGACAACTCCGGAAGCAAACCAACCATGACCCTCCCCCTCACATTCCTCGACAAGAAACTCATCCACTCGGCCGTCGTCGGTCCCGACGGCGCGGTACACTACACCATGACATCCACGCGCGGGATCTTACATCGCAAGGAGACGACGATAAGCGCTGCGAGTGGGCTTACGGGCATTATTTATTGGAAGGAGAAGATGTTTGAGATTGGTGGAGTAAAGAGGAGGTGGGATGATATTGAGAGGAGGGTTGGTGGGTTGTTGAGTCGGTGAGTCCCACTCTGAACAGTTGAGGTGAGGAGGAGGGGTGACTGATGAATCGATTTAGGGAGCATGAATGGGATTGGGGCGGTAGGCCGTACACGCTGAAATACCAGGATAGGCATCGGGAGCTTCTGGTGCGTTCAGCAGCGTTCCGTTCACTTTCCGAGAGCGGAACCGAGTTGCATTAATATTGACGTCAACGCGTGTCAGGCCGTACCCAAATTCGCACAAAACTCCACCGGAATCGTACGCTTCACGCCGTACCACCCACGGCTACTCCATGACAACGAGCCAGCCGTGATTTACTTCCCGTTTGAGATGCAGGACGAGTTTGAGAGGATGTTTTTGTTGATGGCGGTGTTGCAGACCGATATAAAGCGCCAGGATGTGAGTTGTTTTAATTTCTCGTTGATAAGTACATTGTGCTGATGTTCGGGATTTCCTAGGCGGAGGCAGCGGCTTCGGCGGCGGCGGGTTGAAGAACTCGGAGTCTTTGCGTAGGAATAAATAAATTGTATATGCTCGAGACAACTACTCTATGCCCTCGGCCCAGCCAATCGTGTTGGCACCATTCCAGCTTTCCGTAGATTCGAAGTGGTTGGATCGCCGACTTGCTCCAATTCCGCCTCGAGCTCCGGATGGTTGCGGTAAAGCCAGATGATATGGAGCGGGCCCATTCCACTGATGATTTCCTCGTCTCGGGTGGGATGGCGGAAGACTGAGAACTGGAGGGAAAGAAGAAATAGCACGGCGGATACCACAGTGCCGGCGATGATCTAGACAATGAGTGAGAGTGTGGGTCTATGTTCCATGTTACTCACAAAACTCATATTAGCCTGCGATGTTTTTCAATTTCTGCATCAAGTTCGGGCGGAGAACGTAACCTACATCCAGCCTTGCTGCAAACGTATCCTGGAAGAACACGGCATTTCCTTCCAGCAGAGAGACCTCAACCGGCGGAGCGCCATTGGGCTCCAAGCTAGTCGGAGTGAAGCCCGAAAGCGGAGGTATATGACCCACTGGCACCAGTGTCAGACCCCAACTCAATACTCTTGAGTGTTACTTACAGCTCCAATACATCGAAGCCACGAGCTCAGCCAGAGCATCCTCGAACTGATGTAGGGTGACGGACGACGTGGTGGAGTTGAGGCTGAGGTTGAATCGTTCGATGAAGAACCTGGAACAATGAGATTGGTGGGAAGAAAGAACCCGAGATTGAACACCAACATTTCGGCCACATTTTTTGAAAATCGAGCCCGGAGCCATAGGTTGTTGGGATGTCTGGCATGACGCTATACCATGAGGCCCACTGAAACCTCAGAAGGAAGGTCATTCTGGATAAGTAGCGATCACTTACATCGTTCACGAGAGCATCGTAGGGATCCCTAGACGCTGCCTTGTTACCGGCACCTTGAAATGGCGACCACACGGAAGAATCCTTCCGGGACGCCCATTCGTCGGACAGCAATCGAGATTGCGAGTCCACAGCAACGCTCCCGTTGACCAGACTTAGTGAACATCCGAAAATCTGGACATCCGGTGCACCGTCGAGGGCTGCTGAGATATTGACCAACGGTCCAGTATTGCCAGTTGAGTCGGAAATGGGAACCGTGCTGCAGAAGGGACCAGGAGACGGGAACGTCACCCCAAGGCCTGAAGATAAGGGGATTGGGAGTGGGTCCGCGGAGTGCGAATGCAGCATGGAGATAGTTCCGAGCGCGATATCTGACATACCAATGAGCGTGAGTTCCTCCATTAGATGTGGCTCTCACCGCGGGCAGAAAGGTCATATTTGGTGCCGAGGATAGTCGTTGTCCCGGTTGAATTGATCACCAAATCCTCGAAATACCCGCAAGACATATTGAGTCTGACAGCATTGACAGTGGCGGTCCCTGTTCCAGAATCTGAGTTGTTCAAGACATCGTACAGCATCCCTCCCTGCAGTCCCAGCACCGGCGAACTGGAGAATTCAACAAAAGGAAGGTACAAGAATGTTCCCTGGCCATAAAGCAATGGGCTATGCCTGGACAACACGGAAAATCAGTCGACTTGCATACATCTCATCTCGAGAGTAACGCACGATACATCCGTCAGGGCCTCCACATTGGAGAGCTCATATCCGGAGAACACGAATTTGGGAATCCCTTGCGTGGTGACAGGCACCGGGAGAGTGGTGTTGAATACCTGCACCACTAGCAGAGCTGGGGATGTGATATGCAGAATCAAGATGCCCAGGAGGTACACGAAGACGGGGACAACGGCAGAAAGTGATGGCGCTTGGCACACGATGGACGAGAGTGCGGACCCAAATCCCTGCCAGGCAGCCACGGTGTCATGCGTCACAGTGAGCATCTGCGTCTTGGTGAGGCTACACTTGATGGAGAGTGTCTGCGTCAGAAACACAAGCCCGGCTGTGTATATCTACGACGAATGACATAGTTATAAGATTGGAGGGACTCCGAGGGAGGGACACGTACGGTTATGAACAGTGTAGCGACCGAGCTGGCTAGCCAAGCGACGAAAGATTGTTGTGCAAGGGGGAAGGTAATCCTGTGCTCGAGTTTCATGCCGCACAGTGTAGCTAGAAGTAAATGGATGACCACGAGTGCAGAGTGCAGGAGGGTGGACGCCAGGCTCAAGAATAAATCCGAGGTCCACGTTGACGGTCCATCAACCTCGGCGGTCTCCCTGCATGTTATTTTAGTTGAGTACACCGTACCCGAAAGTGGGTCGCTGCATTCCAATATATCTCCGGAGTCCTCTCGCATGTGCATACGCACCGCCCCATCTATTAACCGCACCCGCAGCATTCCCGACCGCCGCACAGCCAAATCTGTGGGGTATTGCACTTGCTCCAAGCTGGCGATGAGCTTAGGGTGGTGTCGGTATAACCAGATAGTTTGAAGTACATCCAGCGTGTTGATTTTCATCACACGGGCATCTCGTCGTTCCATCCGGGAAAATCGAAATGAGAGACCCAGAAGTACGAGTGACGCACCCAGGCACTCTAAGATCTAGGAAGTTTATATCAATAACATCAAACACAATCATCGAAACATTCCACAGACAGAGATGATGTTCAACTGTTCGTAGCCCACAGTGTAAGTCTCGGGATGAAAACAACCTGCACTAGACTCACATCCAGACGGTCTTCAATAACGGCCTGCGATACGACAGCTTGGCCAGCGAGGAGGGAAACGTTGAAAGGCTTTGCATTTCCTGAGGGCGTGTACGCTGAGGGGGGAGGAACGTGGCCCACTACGTATGCGGGCCACCAATGATGTTGAACCAGAACATCAGCTGATTAAATAAACTCACGTGTCCAGAACATGGAGGCCACAATCTTGGCCAACTGGTTCTCTACCTCATGGAGGTAGACGGCGTTTCGGAGAGTGTTGTTGAACGGGTACAACCCCAATTGTTGAAGCAAAACACTAAGTGAGTTCAGAGTTGACGCACCCGTCGTCTAACGATGATTTCAAAGAACACACATATCCGCCACTGTACTCATGCTGATTGAATTCATGGTGAAGGGAGCTTGAGTTTCTGGCATTGATGTATACCACGCTTCCCACTGGGTTTGAAATAATCACTTAGTACGTTTGCATAAATTCCCGATCACGTAACTGATTACGCACGATATCCAGGAACCCTCGAGCGCCATTTGCGAATCCCGCACTCGAAAGATTGTTGAGTCGACCAGAAAATGGCACCCAAGTCGAGGTTTCCTTCTCTTTGGGCATCTCGAAAGCAAACGACGTGAGGTTGCGTGATTGAGCATCGACGAGAACCGTCTGCTCGACCAACGTGAGGGAGCACCGAAAGACCTGGAGGCATGTTCTCGTCAGGTTGATCCAAGGGGCGGCGTTGTTGCTCGAGTCCAGGACTGGGATGCTGGTGTAGAACACGGCGGGCGACGGGAAGGTGAGGGCTGTATATCGGTTCACAGAGTTTCAAGAGGAAGAAACAAGGAAACACACCTGAGGTTGCGTTCATACTCAATGGCACCGTTGCGATGACGTTTTCATCTAACGTGAGGTTGAGCTCCACGGGTCGCATTTCGACAACATTTCGAAGCAAACGACAAGCGCACCGGACATTTCCAGAAAATAATCCAGCCCACCAACGTTGATACTCTGCGCCGTGGCGTTGAAAGCCGTAGCCGGGATGTATCCACAGCTGATATTGAAGCCCGTAGCGTTGACACGGACAGGTCCTGTTCCCGCGTTCGGTGCAAGTACGTCGTACAAGGTTGCCCCGTGAAGTCCCAGTGTATTTCTCGGGGTGAGGAAAGGCAGGAAAGACAATGAGCCGCCTGCGTACTGCTCCGCAGCGTTTCTGGTGAGAATTGAAGTGAGGCTCCAAGAGAAGATGAAGTTGTCGCCTTACAAGAAATTCTGGCTATTGTTCTGGTAAACGCCGGAGAGATCGAAAACAGGAAGGCTTTGCGTGGAGATGGGCATTGACTGATTGACGAAGAGAGACTGCGGTGCAGCCACCCCAGGAAATGCTGTATGGAGCACCGAGATTCCGGCGAGATATGTCAGGGCGCAGAGGACGCCGACGGTCGACGCAGGAAGGGCGCGCTGTTGCCAAAGTCGTACGATGGCCGAGCCTAGGCTCGACCAAGCAACGGCGTTGTCGTGCGTTGCTGTGAGCAGCTGATTCTTGTGAAGGTCGCGACGGAGAGCGAGAGATTGCATGAGGAAGACAAGTAGAGCGGAATACAGCTAAAGGCAAGGTGAGCTCACTTTAGCCGCGAGAAGCACGCGTCGTACCGTGATAAAAGTTGTCAAAATCCCCTTTACGAGTTGAGCCACCCGCAGTTCATGATTCACACTGAAAACTATTCGGTGTTCCCACCCTTGATGCCACACAAAGAGGAGCACGAGCTGGATGGCGACGAGGGCCACATGTAAGGATAATAAAAGAATGCCACGGCATGGGGGGGATTGCAAGAGAGGTGACGAACCCGCCGGGTTGCCTAGAAGAGTTTCCTTGGGCCCCGACTCATCCTGAGTGATGACGGTCACTGAGCCGTCCTGAGTCTCCTCCTGCGCGCGGGACCGGTCCATGGAGAGGAAAGGGCGGTCTGAGAGATTATAGGACCAAAGATATATGGTAACCCAGATCGGAGTGCATCGCCGGGAACCTGAGGCCGGGACTTGCACTGCCTCTCCAGCGTGAGAGTATGCAGGATACTATGCACGAAGATGCCAAGCGTTGAGAGGATTTTGCCATTTGCGGGGCCAGGAATAGACGACAGCCTGGATTAATACTTAGGCTGGCGGCATCGCCATGAAGCTGTAAACACCCTTCTGTCCGCTTGGAACGAACTTGTTACCCAAGATGTATAATTCTTTCCGACGCTCGGTGACAGATGGATGTCGTGGGCATCTGAGAACCGTGATCGTGAGGAGACCGAGTTGAAGACGCCGATAAATGGACACGTACCCAAATTTACGACGTAACGCATGCATGGTGGGATCGGAAGCCAGAGAACACAATCAATAGAGGGATTGGCATAGGGACGGAGAGCAGGCAGGATGCATCTGAGGCTGCTGCGAGAGAAGACCAAATCGCCGCACGACACGTGGAACGTCGCTGAGCGGCCGGCAGCATCTTTCAGAGATAGCACAGAGTCGGTGAGCCGCGGAATGTCATCAGGGATGCACATTGCTCGCGGGAACCGGGACTCGCAGAGGCTGAGACTACGGATGCGGACGACGGAAGGCTGAGTCGGGAGCGAGCAAGAATGATCCCGAGGTGATCCCGGCCACTGAAATCAATCCAGTTAGCATGTGCCAAATCAATGAGAAAATGACCCAAGATAATCCGAAAGCAAATCCAGTGGCGCAGAAATGAGAATGTCCTTTCGCTTCCTCGTTCTCGGCTACTCGGTTTATCTAGATCTGTATTCCTTGACATGGGCCGGTGTGCCGAAGCGCTCGGGATGGCAACCCAATTGTTCCCGGTTGCCGCCGTGCGCCAGCCGTAGACTAAGCCGACGGTGAACTGACGCCAAAACCCGAAACAAATATATACAAGCGGCCAATTCTCTGGGCCGAAGGCATCGGTTGGGATGAAGTACTCTCTTGTGGAGGAATAAATAAATTGTATATGCCCGAGATAACTACCATATGAAGTGTTTCGCCCTCAGCCCAGCCAATCGTGTTGGCACCATTCCAGCTTCGCGTAGCTTGGCTGTGGTTGGATTGATAACTTGCTTCAATTCCGCCTCGAGCTCCGGATGGTTGCGGTAGAGCCAGATGATATGGAGTGGGCCCATTCCGCTGATGACTTCCTCGTCTCGGCTGGGATTGCGGAAAACTGAGAACTGGAGGGCAAGAAGGAATAGTACGGCGGATACCCCCATTCCTAGGATGATCTTGATAACAAAGTCAGTCAGTCGTTACTTCAACTCGGGACGCTGGGGATATGCCGCTCACAAAACTCATATTAGCCTGCGATGTTATTCAATTTCTGTATCAATTCGGGCGGAGAAAGGGCTTACATCCAGTGTTGCTTCGAAATTGACCGACAAGAACACGGCGTTTCCTCGGAGCAGCGAGACCTCGACAGGTGGAGGGCCATTGGGCTCCAAGCTCGCAGGAGCGAAGCCCGGGATCGGAGGTATGTGACCGACTGGGCGAGAATCATTAGGGCTTGACTCTGAACTTTGGGGGCGAGCCGGTACTCACGAGTCCAATACATCGAAGCAACAAGCTCGGCGAGCGCATCCTCGAACTGATGCAAAGTGACGGATGACCCGGTAGAGTTGAGGTTAAATCGTTCCATGAAAAACCTGGGAATGAAATTCACATTAGAAGAGAGAAAGAACGACAAGCGAGGTTGAACACCAACACTTCGGCTACGGTGATTTCGGAATCGGCCTGGTCAACGATTTGTGGACTGTTTGAATCCGGCATGGCGATATACCAGGAGTCCCACTGAAAAACAAACACTTTAGACGTCTGGATCAAGGGTTATTCAACACACATCGTTCACAAGAACATCGTAGGCATTCTTGGATTCCGCCTTGGTGCTTTGAAAAGGCGACCACACGGAAGAATCCTTCTGGACTGCCTGCTCGTTTGACAGCAACCGAGATTGGGAATCGACAGTGACGCTCCCGTTCACCAGGCTCAACGAACATCCGAAAATTTGAATCTTGGCAACGCCGTCGAGGCCTTGTATACCAGAAATATCCACCAATGGGCCAGTATTACCAGCCGAGTCGGAAATCGGAACCGTGCTGTAGAAAAGGGCAGAAGAGGTGAACGGTGACCCAGTCACGTTGTCTGCACTGAAGTTGGCCGGTACCGAGTTGCCATCGGGCACGTATTGCAGTGTTGAGATGATTCCGATATCTAACATATGGCAATGAATGCGGGCGCCCGCTTCAATTGGAAATAAGACTCACCGGTGTATGCAGGCGTATAGTCCAGCCCAAGGATAGTGATTTTACCTGATGTGAAATTAACCACCGGATCCGCAAAGTACCCGCAAGTCATGTTGAGTTGGACGGAATCGACGATGGCGGTGCCCAGTCCGGAACTGGTGGCGGAACCCGGATCGGAGCTGCTCAAGACGCCGTACAGAGTCCCTCCCTCAAGCCCCAGCGTTGGAGAGCTGGAATTGACGAACGGCAGATAAAAGAATGTTCCACGGGCGTAGAGCAAGGGACTGTGTCTGGTAAACGCGTCAACTTGTCTGCATTCATCTCAAGAACAACGAACGCACAATGGATCTAACCGAGCTTCGATGCTGGAAGGGTCGTACCCGGAGAATGCAAAGTTAGGGATACTTTGAGTCTGGACAGGTGCCGGGAGTGTGGAGTTGAACGTCTGCACCGTGAGCAGCCCCGGGGAGGAGATATGCAGAATGAAGATTCCCCCGAGGTACATGAAGACGGGGAAGACGGCAGAGAGTGACGGGGTGTGGCTGCACATGGACGTCAGTGCAGACCCAATACCCCGCCAGGCAGCCACGGTGTCGTGAGTGACGGTAAGCGTCTGCGTCTTGCGAAGATTATGCTTGATGGAAAGGGTCTGGGTGAGAAACAAGAGCCCGGCTGTGTAGATCTGCGACGAATGAGAAACGGAAGGATATTAGTAGGAGAAGAACGCACGGTTATGAAAACTGTAGCAAGCGTACTGATCAACCAAGCCACGAAAGATTGTTGCGACAGAGAGAAGGTAATCCTGTGCTCGAGACCCATGCCACAGAGCACGGCAAGAATCAAATGGATGAGAACGAGTCCTGAGTGTAAGATGGTGGACACCAGGCTCAAGACCAAATCGGATTTCCACGTTGAACCCCGTCTTTCTCGTTCTTAAGGTTTGTCAGCCTCCCGATTTCCTAACAGAGTCTGTAATACCTTTTGAACCCTGTTTTCCAGGAGGATATTTCGTCTCCGAGAGACTGACGTCTGCATCTTCCGACATCTCTCCAAACTCTTTCAACATCTCCCGCATGGGCGCAGTGCCATCTATCAACTGCACGCGCATCATTCCCGCCCGCCGCAGATTCAAATCCGTCGGGACTTGCACTTGCTCCAGGCTCGCAGCAAGCTCGGGGTGGTCCCGGTACAGCCAGATACTTTGGAGCACATCCAAGCTGTCGATCTTCGTCTTCGTCGTGTGAGCCTCCCGCGGTCCCAAACAGGAAAACCTCAATGAGAGAGCCAGAAGTACCAATGAAGCGACCAGACATTGCACAATCTAGGTAGTTTGTATCAGCCCAAAGGAAAAAGGACAATCGTAATATTGCACGGACGGAGATGATGTTGAACTGCCGTAGACCCCTCAGTCTTTGAACGCGAACAGAATAATTTGTGGCTGACTCACATCCAGGCGATTCTGAATCATGGGACCTGAGACGACTGCTTGACCAGCGAGGAGTGAAACATTGAAAGGTTGTGCTAAAGATGTAGACGCTGACGTGGTGGGAGCGTGACCCACTGCGTAGACGTCAATGAGTCATTTGCGTTGAACCAAAGCAAACTCACGTGTCCAGAACATCGACGCCACAATTTTGGCCAATTGGTTTTCGACCTCATGGAGGTAGACGCTGTTTCGGAGAGTGGTGTTGAATGGATACAACTGTAATTGCTGCAACAACGCCCTATGTGATTTCAAAGTTGTCAATGAGTCGAGTGAGGACAACAGAAGTCAGAACAACGAACATATCCGCCACCGACAAACCAACGTTGGTCGATTCAGCCGACAAGAGAGGAGGAGCTTCGGCTTCTGGCATCACTGAATACCATCCTTCCCACTGGGTCGAAAAATCAACCTCGTTTGCATATCCAATTTGGACCGACGTTACGCACAATATCTAGGAACCCACTCTTGCCATCCGAGAACGCCGCAGTAGATAAATCATCCAGTTGGCCAGAGAATGGCACCCACGTTGATGTGCCCTTCTCGATTGACGGCGTGTCGGAAGTAAGGTTGTGTGATTGAGCATCCACGAAAACCGTCTGCTCGACGAGCCCGTGCGAGCACCGGAAGACTTGAACCGCCTGGGCACCAAAGCCATTCAAATTGATCCAAGGGGCGGTGTTGTTGTTCGAGTCCAAGACCGGGATGGTAGTGTAGAATACTGCGGGGGATGGGAAGGTGATGGAGACTACGTTGGGGTCGGATGGATACAACGATTGGTTAAATTCAAGATGAATAGACAAGGCAGCGAACGCACTGGGGGATTGTGATTCTGGGGTAAATCCCACCGTGGTGATGACGTCGGTGTCTGCCCCGCGCGTCAACTGGTCCAATTTTTCGAAACAAAACATAAAACCTACTAGCGATTCCCAGAAAGTACTCCGTTCCACTGACATTTATACTCTGCGCCGTGGTGTTGTATGCCGTATCTGGTATGTATCCACAGCTGATGTTGAAACCGGTAGCATTCACGCGTACAGAGCCTGTGCCGGCGTTCGGTCCAATTACATCGTACAGGGTAGCCTCGTGAAGTCCCAGGGTATTGATGGGAGTGAGGAAGGGGAGGAAGGACAGAGACGCCCCTGCATACTGCCCCGCAGCGTTCCTGATAGAATTTAAGTAGGCAATATAAAGGCAGATCAAGTCACCGCCATACAAGAGAGCCTGTCTATTGTTTGCGTTCACTCCCGAGAGGTCGAACGCCGGAAGGCTTTGCGTCGAAATGGGTACGGATTGGTTGACCAAGAGAAACTGCGGCGCTGCCACTCCAGGAAACGCTGTATGCAGAACCAGGATGCTGGCCAGATAGCTCAGGGCGGAGAGGACACCTATCGGCGACGCAGGAACATCCCACTGTTGCCATAGTCGTACGATGGCCGAGCCTAGACCAGACCAAGCGTCGGCGTTGTCGTGCATTGCTGTGAGCAACTGCCTCTTGTGAAGGTCGCGGCGAAGGGCCAGGGACTGCATGACGAAGACAAGGAGAGCGCAATATAGCTGGATTAAACGATAAGCACACAGGTACAGTAACCGCAAAATGTAGACTCATACCGTGATGAAAGGCGTCAAGACTCCCTTGACGAGCCGAGCCACAAACAGCTCATGATCCGCACTGAAAACCACTCGGTGCTCCCACCCTGCTGCCACACAACGAGGAGAACGATCTGGATGACGACTAGCGCCAGATGTAAAGACAGTGAAAGAAGGCTGCGTTGATGAGAAGATTTCATCTCTGCTGGCTCTATGTCCCTTCAGCGAATTGAGAAGAAGAGGGAAGTGCATGGCTACGAACGTGGACGAGGTTTGCCTAGAAGAGTAGAATCGGCCGAGTCCTGGGTTTCGAGGGTGACTGAACGGGCGTGGATCTCGTTCCGCGCAGAGCCCCGGGTCATGGACAACAGTGGATGGAAAGGGAGGCGGAGAGAAAATGCAAGATGGGTGATAGCCTCGACTATATGGCTGACATCGCCATGGAGATGTCATGATTGTGATCGGTAGCGGCGGCAAGCGCCATCCCCTACTCTGCCGGGCACGGTTGCAATGATAAATTCGGCAATGTTTCTGCATCTACCCTCAGAGTCATAAGCTCTCAATTGTTGCCCCCGCCGAGGTCAAATCTATATGGTATCACTGCTCAAGTCTACTTCCAAAGTCGAAGCTAGCACTTTTTTGATCAAATCAAAGGGCAATCATTTTTGTTCAGCTCGTGCAGAGCTTGTTTCCTGCAATATCCCCCTCAAACTTTCTGGACCCTCAACATTCCATGAATTTAACTGCAGTTAGTGCCGGTGGCTTCTCCGAGTTGGTAGTCTCTTTTACTTTGAGGGTCCTTGGTGGACAAAACCTGGAATTGTGCAGGGATGTGTGGTTCTTTCTTCAAATCTCAACAAAAATCTCAAGATCTTGAAAGATTTGGCTCATTTTGAAAGTTGAATCAAGTTCTTGCAACATCCATTGATATCTTGCTAGTTTTTGCATGATGTCGTCTTTTAAGCAGGGTTCAGGTGATATTTTCTGCACTGCAAGGATGCAAGATCTTGTGAGTCAGACAACAAATGGAAACAGATAAAAAATTGATACTGGAATCACCAATTCTGTGGAGTGTCACAAGATCTTGGAAGCTTAAAGACAGCAAGTATCGGAGCAAATCCCACATGGCAATCACTGATTTTCTGATTGCCACCAACTCGGGTTGCTGATCCGTTGGCAGCCGAACCACCAGGAAACAGATAGATCACTCTGTTGCGCCCTTCAACATAAAATGATTGATCACAGTTGCGGCTTGAACTCGGCCACTACGGCACCACCAACTCTGGTGAGATCTTGCATCCCTATTAGACTTGATGAGCCATATTTTGACTTTCAATCTTTCAAAATCTTTGAACATTCGCGGCAAATCCGTGGCCTCAAAATGAATCAGTGGCACTTGCACAAACTTTCAAGGTCTTGTGGGGAGGAAATTTCCCAAGATCTTGCAAGATGATGGTCAAATAATACCAGGGCAAGTTGACAATCATCCAATGTCTTCCAAGATCTTGAACAAACTGGAAAATCTTGCCAAATCTTGCAAGATCTTCGAAGATGTCACGGAAATGGTGGTGGTGGCAACAAGAAAACACCTTTTGTCCACCAAGGGCCTTCATATTTTACAGACCCTCGACGCTCTGCAAGCTCCGCGAAGAGGGTCTGTTGGTAACCACGCCCCTTGTTCCGTTGTTACATAAGCATGTCATGTGCGAGCGCCTTTCCTGCGTGTTTCGACGTGAATTTTGGGCTGGCACCAATGAGCATGCAACTGAGGCATACCTGCACTCCTCGGAATGCAATTCTGGACTATTTTTCATCCTCGGAGCCCTTGGAAGAGCTGGTGCCGGTAGTTGTGTTTCATTCAAGGGGTACCATGATAAGAAATTTCCTATTAAAGGGGGGGAGGGGGGGTCCCTTGGATGGCTGAAAAAAAAGTTTTGTACCAACTTTTGGCAGAGCAGTAGAATGGCTCTCCTGGCAAGAACTGGTGCAGAAACAGAATTTTGGGCAATTTTCCGTTGCACCAGCCAGAAAAGTCACGTGATTATATGATCACGTGCTGAGTGATGTGGTGGGACATCATCAGATATATGTTGCTCGATAATGGGTGTTTCTTGCTTCTGAAGTCAATTGGAGGACACAGGAATAGTTCTGCACCCTACACCAGCCAACGGCGGGCAAAAATCACTAAAATCAGCACGATAGGGGCTTCCCAAAAAGGAAATTTCCTCTTTGGGAGGGGGGGAGGGTAGGCCAATCTGCCCGAGAAAAAAAATTCGGGGTGTAGTACGGCTCGCTTATCGTGGTACCCCCTTGGTTTCATTCCCAAACAACATGCAAACAATGGACTCGGAGGCCATTCCTTGCTATGCAGAACAAAGGATGATGCAAAAAATATACCCAGTAGCCCAAGGGTATTTAAAGTTCCAGCCAACATGTCCTGGTAGCGCCAGAACGCGTCGGGACATTGGCAAAAGTAATAGCCGTCAAATGCACGTGGTTTACACAGGGGGCATCGGCCATGGCACATTTCTTTGTGTGCCAAGGTGGCACCTGGTCGGAAGTTCTCAGGTTGTCAGGCGGAAGTCGGCGTGCCGCAGTTAAATGAGTGAGGTAAAGGTTCCGAGGGCAAGTCATGTGGGGGATGGTTTTTCGCATGTCAATCTACTTATATCTTTACTCTGACTCCGAGCCAACTGTAAAGATTTCACCATGCCCCGGCCATTGTGTGTCAATGTGGGAGAAAGGTCCGCAGCAACAAAGTAGACAAGAGGGTACTTGCTGGGGACTCCCGGAGCTGAAGGCTCTGCGGCGTACTTATGTCATTTCTCACAAGTTAATCAATCAATCAGACATGGATATCAACCCAACATAAGGAAGCATGTCACCGGCAGCACTGGCTCATTCCCCTTCCCTCCAACCTCCCCTCTGCCTCCCTCTGCCTCCCTCATTGTCTTCGCAGCTCTGCTGGCTAGAGCCTAGCCACCATCATGGGCAAAAACAAAAAGTATCATTGCCAATGCTCGAAATGCAGCAAGTTGACCTACGTGGACGTGAATGGGGTTACTGCCCCAGGGCAGTTGATCAGTAGCGGGCAGCTCTACATACATGGACAGAAGGACAATACAAACCAACTCCTGGCCCAAGCGGGGTTTCTACCGGAGACACACCCGGAACCGTTGGCAAGTGAGGTTGATGACCCTCTCAAAGTGGCTATACCAGCTTTTGAAGTATTCCAAGCAGGTGTGTGATTTTCTTTTGTGCATCAGACCCTACCTTACAGGCTCTTTTTTCTTAGCCCTTGCTCCCATTACCATGTTATGTGTCACCTTGGCAGCATGGTTAAATCTACATGTGGGCGTCAGTCGCGAAAACTCCAGCATCTTTTTGAAGGCTCTGGGCTTCATTCTCTCCACAGCAATCACCTCTATATTTTCTGTTCTTAGGTTCACAGGTGCCAAGCTGGAGACCCCTTCCTTGAACATCCCAAAGGACATCCGCACTGTCTACCAGCATGGATTGGAGCCTCAAATAATACAGACCGCATGCTGCCCAGTGTGTTACAAACCATATCCTGTCGATCCTACAAAGCCCGAGGAGAAGATACCAGACATATGTGACTGGAGGAAATCACCAAGGTCTCATGCATGTGGTGCTGTCTTGGTCAAGCAAGTCCGAAACCCCAATGGCACCGTTCAGCGACTACCCGTATTCACATACTGCACTCAATCATTTGAATCCTGGCTGCAATTCTTTCTTTCTCGACCACAGGTGGATCAAGAGCTGGACAGGTCTTTTCAGAAACAGCAAGCACGGCAAAATATGCCACAGCCCAAAGTAATGAGGGATGTTCAAGATAGCCCAGCCTGGAATGGCCTTCGGCACTTTCTTGCTTCAAAATACCATCTGGTTTTCTCCTTTTATATTGATTGGTTCAATCCCTTGACAAATAAAATTGCTGGTAATGATAGTTTGCTCAATGGTTGCAATCTAATTGTTCTAACAAACATTTGAAGGCCCTGTGGTTTCCTGTGGAGCAATAGTCCTTTATTGCTTGAATCTGCCGGTTGAAAGCCGGTTCCTATTGGAAAACATATTTATTTTCAGCCTGATACCAGGGCCGGGAGAACCGGATGTCTGGACTATTGCCCATGTTCTCATTGCATTCACAAAGATGATGAATGAGTTTGGTCCTCCGGGGAAAATCATCCCTACACGTCAAAATCCTCTGGGTGTCCAGGTCGCAGTGCGCATTCTGCCACTAATTGCAGATCTCCAGGCCATTAGAAAAGTTGCTGGATACATGGCCTTCAATGCCACCCAGTTCTGTACTTGATGCCTACTGAAGATTAAAGATATTGAAGACCTGGACTATAAATCATGGATTCCACGGGATGCAGCCACAGTCATTGAACAAGCTCAGGAGTGGTTGCATGCTGAGACTGCAAAGGATAAAAATGATTTATCCAGAAAATCGGGTGTCCGCTGGTCGCCCACACATGATCTGGTTCAGTTTAACCCTGTGTGGCACATTATACTTGGGTTTATGCACAACTGGCTGGAGGGGATTCTTATGCGCCATCTCCGTGTATTCTGGGGCATTGGCCGGCCTAAAATGACAACCAAGGTCAATCCAGCCCTGGGAAAACTGGATGAAACAGCTACAGAACCAGAATCCTCTGAGTCAGCCAGTGAAACAGATGAACCTACACCTCGGGTGACTCCGCAGCATCAAGAGACGGACTCAATGGACACTGATGCAGAAAGTGTTGATGGCTCCACTACTCCAACACCCATTAATTTTTTGAACATCCCAGTGGACAACACGGCGGAGGAGGAGGAAGAGGACGAATTTGATTTTGATATTCCCGGAATGTTCAACTTCACCCCAGAAAATCTAGGAAAGATTCGATCATGCATAAAAAAAGTTTTGCTTCCCTCATGGATTCCGAGGCCACCAACAAATCTAGGAGAGGCACAGCACGGGAAATTGAAAGCTTCTGAATATCTCACATTATTCACTGTCATCTTCCCCCTCATAATCCCTGAACTGCTGTGGAACAAGGGCAACTATGAAATGGGCCTCTTGAAAAATTTTCACAGCCTTGTCGGGGCAACCAACATCATTGCCTCCTTTTCAACATCACCCTCAAAGGCCGAGGAATTTACAGCACTCTATACCCAATATCGCAAGGAGCTGCCTCATTTGTTTCCCGTGGGATTTCACTCTGTCCCAAATCATCATTTTGCCATGCACAATGAGCGTTTATTGAAGTTCTGGGGACCTATGGCATGCCTCAGTGAATTTGCTGGTGAACGAATGAATGGAATGCTGCAGAGTGTTTCAACCAACAGACATTTGGGTGCGTATACTTCAAGTCCTTGTGACGGTACAGGCTGACCGATGCTATCAGATGACATGCCACTAACAATGCTCAAACACATGGCACGCCGGGGGCGGTTGGAGGCAAAACTAAAGGATGAACAGTCGAGTCCAGGTGCCTTGGGACAACTGGCACAGATTCTCCAACCATCCACGGTGGCCAGAGTGCAGACCACTCAACAACTATCTGAACAGGAGGTTGCAAAAATCTTGAAGCAGGCTCTGGATCTTGATGAGGAAGATTACGGGATGCTGCTGGAATATCAAATTTCAAAAGGCCAGCCTTGGCGCTCCTTTGATCAGATGCCGCATCCTCCCAACTCTCTCATTCTGCCACCATGTGCCTTGAAGCCCAAGCAAATTCAATTGGGTGATCAAGACTTTGGGTGTTTCAAATCCAACCGTAGCACATGCAACATACAGTTCAGACATCCAGTCACGCGGGCCATTATGACTGGCATCATCGACGAAATATGGCAGATCCCACTTGAAAGGCATCTACAAACCTTCATCATGGTTCAGAAGCACAAACTTCTCTCAGATACTCTGTTGCAGAAGACTCCGTTCCCCACTTTCCCCCTCTTCGAGGTCACAGCGGTTCATGCACAACATTCCAACGAATTTTGTATCATCGAGCCTGAGCACATTATCGCTCACCTGACAGGCTACCAGCGCCCCAAAGGAACATTTGGAATTAACAAAGCAATTTTGGTGATTTGCCATGCTGCCAATCGAGGCAGACGTTAGATTGCATGTAGATACTCGGATTTCAATGTGATGGTTCTCGATCTTTTAATCGTGTACTAAAATAACAGTTGTACCATTTTGAATTCAATACATATTGATTGGTCTGGAATCGGTCTTGAAACATGGACATAGTTCATAAATGGCATACTGGCATACAGGGCACAAAAGAACCATCGAGAGCGCACTATGCAAACCATCCACTCATCCGCACTGTGCAAACCATTCACTCAACCCCCGACATCCCATCCCCATCCTCATCGTCCGCCTCCCAGCCTCGGTTTCCCGCTCTCTGCATCTCCGCCTCCGTTGGAATGTCATACTGCTTGAGTACATCATTCCCATACTTCTCCATGAATGTTGTCTTGTCCATGGTCTTCCAGTCGGGCTTCTTGTGGTGTTCCGGAAGGGGCAGTGCGACCCCAAACTTGGAGTATTTGAACCGAGTGGCCGCGGGCAAATCATTGAACTCCTCTGGATTGAACCTGATAAATCAAATGCAGAAGTTAGCGGGGAAAGAAAGAATAGCATCAAAAGCGAACCAGTCAACGGGGACTTCCTCCGGCATCTGCGAAGAAATATCCGACTCCTGGGACTCAGCCAGATAGACCCTGTCCCGCTCCACAATGTTCGATTTGCGCTTCCCCCGATTTTTTTCATCAGCCTTGATGCGGCGTTTCTCCATCCAGTGCGTGAACGTAGTCGCAGATGCACTCCGGAGACCCTTTGCCGCAACAACATGGACTCGTTTCCCTGCCTCGTCTTCTCCAGACTCATCATCTGAGTTGCAACGGGGATCTTGAACGAGCATGATGACACGCTCTGGCCACATGTCCTTGGTCCAAAAATCGGTACGCTTGCCAGCCAGCTAGGAATTTTCAGCATCAGCATCAAGATTGAAAAAATTGAATACACACGTGGGCACGTCCTCGAAGAGCATTGTTGTCGGCTCTGATCTGTGCAAGTTTGCCTGGCTTCTTCTCCTCCCGCTTGACCTTGCCCCGCATATAGTCGAAAACGCACATCCGATAGACGTCAAGAACAAAGGCAGTGTTATGAGCGATGCTGATCACCAGCTCGAAGTCCCTGCAGAACTCAGAACACAATCTCAGTCGCAGGTGGTTCAGAATCTTACCGGTATCCATGTGAGCCTGCGACAGAGCGGAAAGTCTCCAAGAAAACTGTCTCGTGTACCTGGATCGACAGAATTAGCCGCGTGCATTATCAGAAAGGAAATGAGCGAACCTGATTATAAAGAGAATCCGGTGGTCCAAAATAATCGGGGCACCAAACCTCCAAACCAGCGGAGAGAAGTGCATTGAAGATCGCAAGAAGGTAAGTCTCTTTGACTTTGAGAATATCCTTCGCAATATTGCTGCCATCGTTGGCATGGGCACTGGCTTGAGCCCTAAGCTTCTGAACCATGCCAGCTGACCCTGTGTTTGCCGAAGAGGTTTTGCGCAGATTCTGGCGGAGCGTCTCGATAAAATTAGGCTCGAGACGATCCTCAAAGGACTTGATGAGGGCGGGTGTACGGATAGGGGGAGCAGTGTCGGCTCTGGTGACCCCGAGCAGAATGTAGGTGTGGGTGTACACCGCTTTCTACATGTCTAGTTAGCTTTCAAGAAATAAAATAGGTTCGTGTAACACACCTTGGCATTCTGCTGCTCCGGGTTCATCTCGGACTTCTTCAGGTGAAACCCCTCCACAAGCTTGGTTTTCTCCTTCCCCTTCCCCTTCTTCTTTCGCATTCTTTTCGCTGGACTCGGAGTTTCATTGAGAGGGGACTCGCGTCCGGTAGCAGTCCGTTTCTGGCCAGATTGAGGACCAGAAGCCGGTGGATTTGACGCCGCAGGAGCACCCGAAGACGGCCCAGCGCCACCAGATGCTGGAGGAGTAGAATTCATTGACAAAGACCACGACGACAAAGGACAAAGGGAGTCGAGGAGTTACGTGAATCAAAACACGCGCCGTTCGGAAATGGCTTGGGATTTTATCTTATCTTATCGAGTTATATTCGATCATCGGGACACATTGAATGGTATGGTATCCGGGACTACCGGCAAACATCCCGGCAACTTCCCACAAAGTGCCACCTTGGCACACAAAAAAAGTGCCACGGGCGATGCCCCCTGTGTTACCAACGGGGATATTACATAATAAGGGAACCCTCCTGCACCGGGGGCGTGGTAACCGCCAGACTACCGAGTTGGTCATCCACAATTGAACCTGGAATCTGACTCGGTTTTGTAGGTTCGGAATAAGCCTGCCAAATTTCCCGGTCATGATCAAGCGACCCGAGGCTGCCATGCTGAGACTGCCGATGCAGCCGATGATGGTCCCTGCCGCAGTGCCGATTTCTGGCACAACATTGAAGGTATGGATGGGGCTACGTGGTCTCATGAGGTCATTCATCATGATCTGACAAGGATCTTCTGATGGGGATGGCTTTGGCGGGAGATCAGGCGTTTCACGCCCACAGAAACCCTTCTCTGCTACGCTAGAGTAGGGGATGAAAAGTGCCACCACCTCTCTGACGTGGGACATACAGAGAATTTGGTAGGATTGAGCCCGTTTGCTGCCCCAATCCTTGGTCCACGCTATACTGGTGAGGAGCTCGCGGTCTCGAATTGGGCTGATTTATCCCAGTTCATGAAACGTATTCTTCGCATTTTTCTGCCACAAATGTCGATGTCATACTGAGGATCACGATGTCGATGATGAGACGCGCTGAATGAAAAGTTGAGGGCGCGGAGTGACTGTGTTTCCAGGCACCAGCGTCTCAGAAGGCGCCGTGCGGGAGCGGGTTGGGTGCGGGTCGTCGTCTGCGGGCGACTGGTGGTGACATAGGTAAATTGCTTCTCTCGGTGGAACTCCCGCGGCACTGGCGTCTTTTAAGCTGTGAGCGACATTTTTATGGCCTCAAGAAACTGCAGTTTTACCTCTGCACCGCGTTCCCGCACGAATTGAGGCGTGTTAGCCTGGCTGCGGAGTGGGCCCGCCGGTCACGGGTCATTCAATCCCGACAGGAACCCTCAGGAACCCGTGCCTCAGCCTTACTACCCGCACCGGGTCGCCACGCGTGGTGAACACTGAAGTTACCGCATTGGCCGCGCGATGGACGGAAGCACAGGTGCGGGCTTGATTGAGATGGGAGCAGGATGGGAGTCAAGAGCAAGAGAAATGATCCGAGCTCAACACACACAGAGAAACATGGATTAAGCATATGGGAGTCTACAATACAGAAAACATTGCAGTGTTGTACAACTGCATGCAAGCAAGTCTAAGTACAAAATATCGAAGCAGCTTCACCGCAAATCCAGCGCAACATCTGCCTGCCACACATTATCAATGGTATTTGTCAACGAGACGAGGTAAAGGTGCTCAAATCTCACGCCAGCGGGAGAGATGAGGTAGTGCGTAGCAGAGCTCGGCGTCTCATAGGCGCTTTTCTGTATATGGATGAGTTGGTTGAACAGAGCGTTGATCAAAAAACGAACCTCGAAGAACCGAGCAAAATTCGATGCGACTTGGTACGCCAGCCCGCACGCGTAATGCTGCTCACGTCAATGGACCGATTCCACTCGACGTGTTGGTAGCCCGGCCACTGAAGTCAAATCAACATATGAGAATCAACGAGAAGGAATAGGACGCACGATAATCCGCAACGAGATCTTCTGCACACCCAACGGCGCAAAAATTTGATCTCCCGCGCCAGAAATCGGCGCGTTCGGCCCCCTATTGCTCAAGTCCCGCATCGAAACACCCTGGTTCGACTGCCCCGGGAGGTCGAAAGGCAGGACGCGTTTCTGTCGCGCATTGCCCGCCATCGACGCAGCCCATTTGGTCGGCTTGTACTCGACGGTTGGCATGCGGTGGCGGGTTGAACTCGAGTTCGCCGGAGCGTGATGTTGTGGGCCAAGCGCGTGTGAGAGGGCGTGGGGTTGGCTGTGGCCGCCGCGAGCGGAGCTGTGGGCGTGGGCGGGGTTGGCGTAGTGGGACATGGTCGTTGGTTGAAATTGGGTGAGGAGGTAGCGGGTTTAGATGATGCAGGCTGCGATTCTGAGGATTTCAAACAGGTTCAACATCTTTCTTATAGTTCCGAAACCAAAGAGCGTAGTCAAAGCGAGCGCGACCGTCAAAGCGGGCGCTCCCATTGTCGTCGAACCTCGGCAATTCATGTTCAATAATGGGATCATCGGGAAGCGATGCTCGTACAATGGGATCAAATCATGCTTCTTCCCTTTGTGCTGGGCTCATAAAGGGAGATCAAACTTCGCTTAGGCTCAAAGGGATCAGGTCGGTTATCTGATCCGGAAGTTCACTGGCATCCGCCATCCAACGTGGAGCCCGAAGTTCCGGCCATCAACGAGGCTTGATCGGGAGCCGGGATTCACGTTCGTGCCGCGCAATCGAGAGGGGAGAAGCACGCGCCGCAGTGATGATTCACCTCTGTTGAGGAAATATCTATGGGCGTTTGGCCGCAGAAACCAGACCATGGTTGGCACCACTCATCGCGCTCTTGGATGTGGGTCTTTTCACAGTCGTGACTCGTTCATTCAACAAAAGGGATCCAGGAACGAAACAAGCACGGAGCCCGCAAGTGAAAGCAGTGTACCATTATCCATCGCTCATGTGTCGGGCACTCAGGTACGCTAGACCCGTCTATAATACCCACATAGATATCAGCACAGACCCACAACACACGAAGCCTGCGCCGAACCGACCCCCCGACCTCATCCGCATGGATCCACCTCAACGCATCCACCGCACCCGGTATCATCTCCTCTCGTTCCAACGGTGAGAACGCATCAGAGGAGCTGGCAAACCAGCTCCATTTGCGGAAAGGGGATCCGTACACCTCTTGTGCTGCTCCCGTTTGTGTAGTGGCCCTCATTGCACTCTTGATCTGCACCGACTCCGAGTCTGGCTTCCGAACACGGAGGACAAGTCTCGACGGGGGTTTCGTGTATAAACGCTCCCCTTCCAAGTTCCCTCTCCATGTCCATGACTCCATGCACTTGGACAGCCGGAGTCACCAAAAGAAAAAAAAATGGGGCTTCAGCTTCAGCTTCAACACGCGTATCCGCCTTCCCGCTGGTCATCTTCCACTCTTAAACTCTCGTCGCGGCTCGTGGAAATTTAAAACGCCAAGTATTGTGTTGATCGCATCGGCTGGCCGAGATGTTATCGCCGGGTATTGGTCCGACGTATACGTTTCTTGAGACTTGAAGCACTCGAGTGACTATCTTACAACTACTCACTGCGTCCCCAGTTACTGACGTGCGTACATATCTTATTCTCGAGCTGAATCGTAATTGCAACATCGCGTCCGCCTCACCTAGTGCTGGCCAAAAATACAATATAAAAAATATATTTTGAATATATTCACAAAAATACAAATACAATACGCCGGGGGAGCTGGGCTTAGAATACGGCTACGGCGAATACGGCTACGCTACAATATGGCTACAATATGATATGCCCCTGAGCGTATTCAAATATATTCGGCTACGATGATGCCTGCAGATTGGGCTGATCCGACAGTGATCCAGGTACAATCAGATGGCACTCCATCATTTGGCAGACTGATGGGCTTCTAACAAGGGTTTGCCGTTGATCTGGGCCCAATTTGGTGACGCTGTTGATGATCGTAGTGTCTCATCAATGATCACCGAGATGCCGCTCCTCCATGATGGCCAGCCCGAGCGAGTTCACTCCTTGTATGAAGTGATGGCAGGTTGGAATGTCATTTGCAATGTGCAGGGTTGAATTATCAGCACATGGCGCGCCGAATATATTTTGAATATAGTCAAAATATATTCATATTCAAGCCGAGAATACGCTACAATACGCTATGAATATGATATGGGCCTGGATGGAGGCTACGATATGAATATGACTACGATACGGGAAATCCCGTATTCGTAGCGTATTTGGCCAGCACTAGGGCCCTCACCATCTCCTTCCGCATCCGAGAAAAGGTATGGCAGTCGACAGTCGAGACACAGAGACTCTCAGAGAGTCAGAGACATACATAGCGCCAGCGTCGAGCGAATTGATCCAACGTGGACGGACAGAGCTTAGTTGTGCATGTGCAGACGGCGGGCAGGGAATCGAGACGAAGAAGGTGCATCGTGGCAAAAGGCAAGTGCCATGCCACTGCCACTGCCACAGCCCTTACAATTTATACAAAGATTTGGAGTTACTGATGCTGCGGTGATCTGCTTATAATGCAGCGGAGAGCGTTGCCAGACAGCAGCTCCAATCATCTGGAAAATCCACTCGTTCTAGCCGGGCCTAGGGAGAGCGGCTATACCGCGTAGACGGGTACGAGGTAGGGCTCTACAGAGAAAGCCTGTTCTCCCTAGACTCGGTTAGACTCGGTTAGAACCGTGTATTGGCACCCGTTTAACTCAAGCGAGCCGCATTGGGAATATCTGATGGCCCCGTCGCAGCCATTGATCTGCTATTGCCATTGCCAGCTTCCCCGGCCCTCGACCTGCTCACCCGGCCATATTATGGGTATTTATGGGCTGCCTCGGTGCACACCGCACAAAAGGTACATGGAAAAAGAATGATATTCAAACATGAAACACAGCTACTTATATACAGGGCACATAACAGACATAAAAAAGTCAAGAGAGTCGAGTATGTCTTGCAGTCTTCGGCCACGGCGGAGCTTGTACCAGGATTGGAGGGGAAGCCCGAAGAGTTGGCAAGGGGAAGCAAGCATGGTATGTATTAGTGATTCTTGAGGGCGGTCTTGAACCAATCTTGAACTTGAACACGAAGCACCAGAAGACTCGGAGTCAAGCTAGTCAAGACGGAAGGGAGAGGCGAAGGGGATTTCGATGAAGGGCGTCGTCTTTATACCACCGCATCCATCTGGCGCCCGCTGTCTGATGGAGCTGATGGTTGCATATGAGCATCTCGGCCGTACTTCGGCAAGTATGTCATGATATGACCCCAGGCCACAACCCGACGGGTTGTAACCCGATCAGTCATCAACCATCAATACTCTAATCAGTGATCATCACTGATCGGCCGGGTCTTGTCTCAACCCCTGCTTGGTACTCCACTTTCCCCTGCATTTAAACCCCTACTTGTCGCGATCGCCCCTGCTCCTACCCCCTACCCCTCGTACCTAATTCGATCATGTATTATATATACCCGTCTACAGTCTCAGTACTGTAGACGAATCTAGTCTATTCTCCCTACGGCTTGCTCTACCTCTTGAGTCTTGTCTACTGCTCTTCGCTCGGTCGCCTCGTTCGTTGCCGACTAGAACCCGACTTAGCCCTAGGTGCTGACAAAGTAGTTGAGGTCATTCGCCAATGAGTATATACAAGAAGAATGGGACTGGGACTCCGCCCTGGCAGGCGGAGTCCCATTTTTGATCGGCAATTCCCATTTTTGGGGTGCAGTTTGGTAACTTCGGTTATCCTGGGGGAGTCCCATTCCGGTGCCGTGAATCAAGGCCGTGAGTTCCGAGAGCGGAGGCCGATGCACTGCCGATGTTCCAAGACATCCGTACGTACACCCAGCTAATGGCGATATGATTATAGTATTACGAGACAAGATACCTAAATACAGCTCATCTAAAGATCTTCTCCCCGGGCACGCTTAGACTTGCGGCGGTCGCGCTGGCCCTCCATGATGTTGGATTTGTCCAATGAGCACCTGCGCCGACGCACCGTGGGTATCGACACTGGGCTACCGTCGGGGGATGTACCTGCATCAACACCATCATGGGATGTGCCCACACCAGATACGCTAACAGCTGGTGGACTCGCAGGTGCACCCGCAATTAACGTGCCGCAATCAATCTGGGGAATGCGTTCGGCAGGAGATTGGTCATCTGTATTAGTGCCCGTAGTGAAGCCAGTTTGAAGCATGGACACATCATCTGCAGGTGTGGGAGTCCTGTGGAGGAGATTGGGAACTGTGGTGCCGGAATCCAGTGCCATATGGGCCAACAAGTTGCCGTTCCAGTGAATATTTGTCTGGAGAACTATTCGGATCGGACGATTGAGAACTGTACAAGTATCAATGCCAGGTAGAACACACCTTCATAATTCGGTTCCAACTCGGGGTCCAAGGATATGCCCAAGTCCGGATGCTCACCAGACAGGCGCAAGTTCTCTTGTTCCATATTGATATCTTCGTTGCCTGGTACGGGACCCACATCCAAAGGCCTTTCCAGATCTGAATTGAACGGTTCAGTTTGGAAGTAGCGGCTTTAGATTGAATACACACCAGCTGTGGGTGAGATTTCCTCATTGCCGGGTCCGGAACTGACATTCAAAGTCGTCTCACCTTGTAGATAATAATTCAGTGTCAAGAACGGGAACGGCGGATGGGAAGATACACACCAGCCGTGGTTGAACTTCCGGTCGTTCGACGACCATTGATTTGCACGCCTTTGAGAGGGCCGTCCCGGAGTTCGCGGATTTCCTTGTCGATTTCTCCGCGACGGATTACCCAGTCCCGGCGCGCCTGCTTCTCTGCATCAATATCCACCCGGAGAATCTTGATTTCCTCCCTCAGATCCGTGCGTCTTGAATCCACCTTCAACTGGGACTGCATCTCACCGATCTCCCCTTCCAAAGCCTTCTGGCGACTTAGGGAGAACTTCCATTCCTCTTGTCCCTCCTCTCGCTCCGCAGACAAGTCATCAAACAACGCCAAGTGCTCGTTGCGGTCCGATGCCTGTTTTGCCCTTCGCATTCGTCGATCAGCGGAAAGCTTCTCCCGTTCCCCTATCCCATTCCAACGTTTCCGCATGACACCACTCTTCAGGGTTTCACGAAGGCGCTCCACCTGCTGATCATCCCGGGTTTTTTTACTGTTTGTTTGAACTTTGTTAGCACACGTACAAGAGAAGCCGAAGGTGACCCTCGACTCACTGCAAGATGCCGGGCAACAATCTCAGGCGAGTTGATGTTTCGCGGTTGATGCCTGAGTGTGAGGACTCGGCCAGGTTGGTTGTGTTGGGGGTGATTTTGTGATCGTCGGCGGCCAATTTCGATAGAAATGCGGAGATCGAATTGAGGTACCAGGGATTTGCCAGTTTTTGCATGTACCAGTCTAAGTATCTAATTGAGAGTTGAACTGGGGGAAATTAAATACGCACTTCGAACTGCTGGGTATTTCTGCGCATATGCTTCACAGTCTCGATGCCACGAGTCAACCTCCTGCTGCGTCTTGACACCCATGATCGACTTGAGTCGTTGCAATACATCAACGGGCACCTTGTGCTTGGTTCCGAGTTCGTCTATGTGTCTTCGAGGCATGATATCAGTCATGTACCCTCACGAATTAAATCAGAAACGTACCGTTGAAAGTGCAGAGTACAAGTTTTCAGGGAGAATCCAACGAGATTGAGTCCAATGGTCTCGTGGATGCCGCTGATGGTCGGCACATTGTATTTGACCAAGAATTCCCCAAACCCTTGGACCTGAGCTACCTCTCCATCCATGACAAAGACACGGCAGTTGGCGTCCGGGTACCAGGGACGTAAACGCAGCTGCCAGTGACGCGATACACAACATCGAAGAACTCTTCGAAGAGCTGAACAAATGCGGGCACAGTCTTTCGATCACAATAGAAGCTTGAAAATGGTAGACCTGATGTGAATTTCAGTGTGGAAACCGGTCAATACTCATATACGAACTTACGGGATTTATACCGATCCGAAAAGCCAACCACTTCCCACTCATCAAAGTCTCCTTCGATTCTCTTGAATGTATAGTCTATGACGAGGGCCAGAACCCCGTGAATGAATTTTGCCAGTTGTGGATGCAAAGTCACGACGAGGTTGAAGTCACTCTTAGAGATGGCGGCATGGATGTAACGCTCACTCATGGGGCGGGCTCGTTCAACTGTTCGGATGTACTCCTGAACGCCTGCCACGAATTAATGTGAGCGATATACACGACTTCATTAACACTCACCGTGAAAATCTGTTCCACCAGGGAACTGGTTCTTGCGCCTTTCGGCGATGCGATCACGGACTTTGCGTACGTCTGCAAACGCTGGGCTGACTTCGCTGACTTGTTTCCCCGAGTACACCACAGATGTCGACTGGGCTGATTGATCGACATTGAGACGCGACTTCAGTAATCAACATATGATTCAACGTACCGTTTAGCAAAGTCTGAACCGTGAGATTTGCGGGGCCGAGTGCATCCATCGCGGTATCCAGGAGCTGCTTGTCTTTTGAACTAGGCTTGCTTTGAGGGTGGATCGGATGGTTGTGCGCATTACGGAAATAAAGGATGGCCTGGAACTCGTACTCTGGTCGCCACTCATACCAATTCTTGCCGGGGAATGGTCGAACGGGGATTAAGGCCACCAACTCGGTATCACATTTCCGCGGAAGAAGTTTGGCGGGGAGAATGACACCATCCACAACATGAGTAAAACCTGGTGAGAGATAAACCGAACGCGACCGAGACTGTATAAGAAACTCACAACAGCGTTTGAGAGCGAGTCGCGGGTGTGTTGTGAGGACACACTTTTCGTTGAAATTCTGTGCTGCACCGTCCGGCAAACGACCATCATTCTCGAACACGTATCTGAATTCATCCTCGTCGACATTCACTGGAATGTGGTGATAGAGGTGCGACCAGCGCTCGGAGGGTTTCCAACTCGAACACCCCACAAAGTAAAGTTGGCCGTATGCGTTGGGGCCCTGCAGAGGAAGTTAGTTGGTTGTTGGTGTCACAAATCAGAAATTTAGCATACATGGGATCGCTGTATAAGCACCGGCACGCCGTCACATGGGATTTTGCATTTGGACTGAATGACGCGAACATAAAATCTGGTGTTGAGTTAGACAAGTCGCCAGGAGGATGTTCAATCTCTTACCGGGATAGAATGGCCTCGGGGGATGCCGCCTCACGCTCATTAGCATCGAGCTCATGTATCCACAAGTCCTGCATGGCATCCGAATCCGGCTCGTACCGTTCACAGTCTCCAAAAATCTCCTCCGACGTATATTCACACACATTTACACCCTTGCACGTCAGCTGCGCGCGTCGGGCACGAACACGCTTCCCCTCCCCATTGAATGCACTGGTCACCCAAACATCACCAGCTACGTGCCCAGTTGACCCCTCCCAAGCGTCCTGGTCCTAATAGGGAGTCTAGCAAGCCAAGGACGGCGGCGCTCTGAAACCATCCACATACCTCGGCTTTGATGTAGGCATCAATGGTGCGAGTCTTGTTGCCCTCCTTGAGGACGTCTGGTGTTGCGCTCAAGTCCACCAAGTAAGCAGTACGGTCCCGCGGCATAGCCCACGTACTCCCCACAGACGTAACCCTTTTGAGTCGATCAACGTAAAGCTCACGGGTTATTGCAATGGGTGGCCGGTCGCTTTTGGCCTTTTTACTCTTCTTTCGCGACCCGGAAGCGGCTAAGAAATCGAGTGAGGTCGATGTCTTACAATCAAAAAGACGTACACACATTGCACAGGCTTCGCAATTGAGGAGAGAGCTCCCGGTGAGGATGGCACATCTTGAGATAGCTCCGTGGCCAGCGCCGTTGAAATACCGGGTGGCACAGGTTCAAGTCGGATGGGTTCAGAACTGTGGACAGAGTCCGCGCGAGATTGCGAACGCGAGGGTGGAGCGGCTGATTCGCCTCGAGAGTTTGTGTACGGCCAGTCACGCGAGGGCCCGGCAGAACTTGCACGCGAGGGTGCAGCAGAGTTGGCCCGTGAAGACTGATGAGAAGAGTAGGCCCAGAGAGAATGCCAAGGACCGACACTATGCATGGAGGCTGAACGAGAATGTGGAGGGGAGCGAGGTGGACTTGAAAGATTGCGAGACATTGCACGAGATGGAGCTGGGCTGCTGGCCAAACTGGAAGACCCAGCACGGTGGGACTGAAATGGGTCGGGTCGATTGCGTGTGCGGCCCCGCTGTTCTTCCTGGTATCGCATCCAAGTATTGAAAGGACCTTGGCAAACCCAATTCTCTGTGTGATCGACCTGAAAGAAAGTGCTCTCTGCATAAATTGGGCCGACAATCTCACACGGATATCAGCACATCAAGCATACCATTGAGCGTAGGTCAAACCTGTGTCCGATAATCCCGCAGTTGCCGCACGGTTGCATTCCGGAAATCGAAAGATATGGGCGCCGCGGGGTCGTAGTCGTTGAATAGGACATAGCCACGGGCAGTCATCCACTCAGGTGCATTCTCGACGGAGAAGAAGGGAGTATGTGTCGAATTTCCCAGAGCCGGAGGAAACATCTGTTAGTTTGATTGTGCAAGTGAGCCGCGTTCATGAGGGAGAGATCAACATACAATGGACCGGTACTGTGCAACCTCGGCCGGTGTGAAGTCGGCGGCATCATGGAACAGTCGAGGATCTAAATATCTTCAGCCGCTGGCTTCGAAAGAACTGAAATTAAATTCTTACCGGGCTGAACGTCGTCCATAAGATATAGTATGCAGTATCCGGGGGGCAAGAGAAATGGATGGGCAAAGAACTGAGCGAAAGCGCAGACGGTGACCAGTTTTTATAGACTTACGCCGCACGCATCACGTACACAGTTCGGGCATCGTTTCCCTGTGCTGCAGCGTGTTCTCATCTGGGGTGCATGGTGGTTGAGGATAAAAGAACACATGTGTTCCCGAGTGTGTGGAAACATAGAGATGCGAGCAATATCCGGTACTCGCAGGCATCGGATAACAAAATGAGGTCTTGCGGCTTATTTCAATCCAAACGTGTCCAGTCGGTTGAGGCATGTGTTTTCATTAGAATGAGGGTAATCATCGACGGAGACGCTGCGCTGACGTGAATCGGGGCCAGATGGTGCTTGCAATGAGAGCACGCTCCCAGCACGTGTCTGATCAGGCTAGCCGCCGCATCAACTGTCAATGGCTGCCGGATGTTCGCCGTTGCATTATGAAACCACGCTGAATCCCATTGCGACGGTGATCGGCATGCCTGAATCCCATTGTGATGGGACTGCGCGTCAAAAGCGGAGTCCCAGTCCCATTGTTCTTGTTACGCCTCTTTGCCAATCGTTCGCTGTCGTTCGGGACCTATTCACAGCATGCTTCTGTCGAACATCGTCCTAGGTGGCTCTATGCGCTCTACGCGCCCTACGCGTACGTCAAATTTCTAGGTAGAACGGCCAGTTCTAGGGAACTAAAAGCAAGTTCCAGATGATTGCAAGTGGATCAGCAGCGGGAGTACGGATCGGAGAAGCTTCATTCCAGGAAGCACGGGTGGAAACAGCAGACGGGTGATGATTGGAAGTACTTAATGGAACGAGGGCGGTGCTTGAGGGCGGGCTTTGACGCGCTGGGACGCGGAGGTAAAGAGAGGAAAGGACAAGGGAGGAATCAGGATCATGATTATGACGGGCGTTTTTAGACAAAACCCCGTGATCACGCGTGGTCACGCGTGACCACGCGTGACATGCATGGCCATTCGTGAGCCATTCGTGATCATGCGTGGCCATCAATGGGGGCATGCATGGGATTCATGGCCACAAGTGCTAGTAAATTCAGTATTTACGAGCCAGAACGAATGGCCATGCATGGTACTGATTTAATCAAAAGTTCCGATCAATATTATCAAATGAGACTCGGCCTTGCCTCGGCCGCTTTGATGCACCTCAAGATGAGCCCGGTCAACAAGTGGCTGGCTTCAGGTACTGATTCAAGCTATAGGTGAGCTTCTAATGTTTCCAAGACACCAGTCTCAGGCACTCTGAGACCAAGTCTACCATGGGAGATTGCTACATCATTGTCACGGTTCAAACAGATATGAAATGCTAATGGGATAGCTGCGACTTACCGATCACGTTCTGAGGGAAACTTTCAATGCGTCCTGCAAGCCATTTCACATGCCGGCGAGTTTCCGGGAATTAAAACATGGGTAACTGGCTGGATTCACTCTGTGATCAGGATATGGATCAATATTGGCAATCTGGGCGATGGCATCAATCGAATGCCGTTGATCGATCATTCCCCATGCATGGCCACTGCAAGCGAGCAATCCACGATCACAGGCAATCATGCATGGTACATGCATGATCATCCACTTTCATGCATGGCGGCCATGCATGGCCACGCGCGGTCATGCATGGTCATGCGTGGTCATTGGGGTTTTGTCCAGTGTTGCCTGTCATACATGATGTCGATGAGTCACCATCGGAGGCGCTGTCGCGGATCGCAATTTGATCCGATCATTCCTTCTTGCACCCCTCCTCCTCCAATCCTCCTCAGATCTCGCATCCTCCGCTGCCCGCGTCTCTTGGTCTCGCGGTAGACTAAATTCTACACGCAACCTTGTACTGCCGTTCATTCATGCCATCCTTCATCCGCCCGTCTTCGCTTGCTTCTCGGTCCTCGGTAGTAGACCTCGGTATCCTGACGTTGCTCGCTCCATAAAAGTCTAGCTACGTGGCCGCTGAGCCTCCTTTCTACCCTGCTACCATGTCTGTCGAGAGCCCTTTCATCATCTCCATTCCCCAAGAATCCCTCTCCCTGCTCCAGCAAAAGCTGCGACTCGCTAGCTTTCCCGACGAGTTGGACGACGCAGGCTGGGACTACGGCGCCCCGCTCACCGATATCCGTCGTCTCGTCGCTAGATGGTCCAATGGATACGACTGGCGCTACCATGAAGCTCAGCTCAACACGGAACTTCCGCAGTTTACTAGGGCTATCGATGTGGGAGGGCATGGGGCGTTGAATGTCCATTATGTGCACAAGAAGAGTGATGCGGAGTATGCTATCCCGCTGCTCTTCGTCCACGGATGTACCTATCCCATGAGTCACTGTCGGCCCATTCACTGACGAGCTTATACTCTTCAGGGCCAGGCAGTTTCTTCGAAGCCCGCAAGCTTGTGCCCCTCCTGACGCGTGGGTCTCCCGACCATCCGAGTTTCCACGTGGTCGCGATCAGCTTGCCCGGGTTTGGTTTCTCTGAAGCGCCCAGGAAGAAGGGGTTCAACCTCGACCAATATGCTGAAGTACGTGCCTGACTCGACGGGACTCCGTTTGGGATACTCACCAATACCTGCAGGTCTGCAACAAACTCATGTTGTCGTTGGGATACAACGAATACGGTACGTAACTTACACCGGGTTGAAGGGAGGCGAAACGAAATGAATTCTTTCGGAATAGTCACGCAAGGCGGAGATTGGGGTTTCATAGTGCGTGCATTAATTACGTCGCTCAAGCTGCCAAGCTCACACGGCTCCAGATCACACGGAGAATGGCACATCTCTACGGACCGAAGTACGTCAAAGCCTGGCATACCAACTTCCCTGGGTAGGTCCTAATCCCGGACTCTCTCTGGCGCCGGCGCTGAGAATCACCCAGATTCAGCGGCACCTTTCCCTCCCTCCTCGGCCAACCCCTCTCCTTCCTCACCATGCTCTTCCACTTCCTCTTCCCCTCCTTCAATCCACAAATGCAAGCAGGATTCGACAAAACGCAGAAATTCATACAGTCGGGATCTGGGTACAACGCGATCCAGAGTACGAAACCGCAGACCCTGGGGTACTCAATGGCAGATTCGCCTGTTGGGTTACTGGCGTGGATATACGAGAAGTTGGTCGTCTGTGCGGATGGGTATGCGTGGGATGATGATGAGGGTTACTTCCTTCCTCTTATTGAATCGAATGGGCGACTAACACTATTACAGTGCTCACATGGATCTCGATATACTGGTTCTCCCGTGCAGGTCCGACCGCTGCCGCACGCATCTACTACGAAGTGGGCGGGGGCAATACACAAAAGCTCGGGGAGCTTATGGGAACCCCCGAATACACTGCTTCGATCCCGCATGGGATCTCGAGGTTCCCGGGCGAGGTTGCGATTTTGCCTAAAAGGTGCGTGGTCATACCTCTCCTGTGAACGAGATTCTTATTCAAATTTCAACCCATTTCAAAGTTGGGCAAAGAGCAACAGAAAGATCGTATTCGACCGGGAACACGAGCGAGGGGGGCATTTCGCTGCGTATGAGAGGCCGGTGGATGTGTGTGGGGATTTGAGGGACATGTTTGGGCGGGGTGGGCCTGCGTTTGGGGTGGTCAAGGGTAGGGATGGGTATAATTCCTAGTGAGCATATGTATCTGTGAGCCTGAAAATTGTTCGATAATCCCTACTCTCCTCCGGTCCTTCCTTGCTCAACTTTCCGAATGTCGCTCTGACGAAACATTACCAGCAAGGTCGTTCACCTACAACTAGCAGCCATCTCAGTTCATCTCGCCGGATTCTTTCTGAAGCAACAGGCGTAATTTGCGACTGCGCTCGTTCGATTCGAGGCTCTCACATGCCGTGCCTCCGTTGTGTTTTTACCTGCTAACCAATGCGCACAGCCAAGTTATCACGAATCTACAAAAAAGCCATACCCTACGTAGGCTACACCGTCAAACCACCCCGCATAGGTATCAGCACAAACACACAACATACCCAGCCGTCGCTGAATATACATCATACACCCTCCCTTGCCATCGCATACCGATACCTACCTGCTTCCCTGCACCGGATCACCTTCCCTCCGCCCCATGACCTCGCATTGAATCAGAAAAACCCACACACCAACTCATCCGCATGCGTCCACGTCAACGCATGTCCCGGTATCAACTCCACGTCGAGGCTCTCGCTCGGGAGAGAGAACGAATCCCCCCGACGAGGCGCTGGCGAACCAGCTCCATTTTCGTGTTGAGGGTGTCGAAGGGGAAGGTGAGGAGGAGGGAAAGGAGGAAGAGTTCGAGGCGCCGGCTTCGACGATGATGTGCCCGCTATGAGCGAGAGACAACACCCCCATGAACGACCAGACCCTTCTCCCTCTCCAGCTCTCGCTCCCAAACGCCCAGCTCGTACGGGGCCCGGAGGGATCCGGAGGACGATACAGCGCGATTGCAGCCGGGGAGGTGGTCATAATGCAGGCGAACCAATTCGGGCAGGGTGTTGACGTCTGCAGACCAGGGGGACTGGCAAGAGATGGAGGAGGCGAGGCGTCAGAGGTAGTGCTGCAAGAGACATAGAACCCTCCCTGAAATCTCCAGAGGATGGAAAGCGAGCATTTTGTGTTCGGAAACAAGAGTCGATTGCAACGAGGGCGGTGATACCGAAAAACAGGAGCCACGCGGAATCAAATGGCAGGGACCCAACCGTAGAGAGGTTGCGAGTACTATGAAGGGCCACAAACCGGAGGAGACTCGAGATACAGAGGCGAAGACCACGCTGATACAACATGGATGGAGAGAGCGTAGGTGCAGACGGCGGGCAGGGAGTCGAGACGAAGGTACATCGTGGTAAAAGGCAAGTCCAATGACAAAGATTTTGATCCTGATGACTGTTGACATCTGTTGACATCACGCTCTTCGCCCACACCAACAATGGAGGATACAGAGGGCGATGGCCGTCGTAGGGCGTCCATCGCGTGCCAACCGTGGTGCGTCTCCCTTTCTCTCCAATTTGATTCCTTTTTAATGTCCAGCCGCAGCCGCATGCGCAAGATCCGTTGCGATTCGACGCGTCCTGAATGTTCCAATTGCCAGCGACGGGAGGAGCAGTGCGAGTACGATCCAGCTCCGAAGCGTCGTGGTCCTGAAAAGAGATTGGGCACGCGTCAACGACCGTGTAAACCGCGTGGGCAGAGTGGCGGCTCTGAAGATGATGGGATGAAACTCGAGTTGCTGAACCCGCTTTTGCTCCCAGCCGCGCCTCAGAAATATTCACCCTTGCGAATCTCCACCAATGAACCGGTTCTTCTCCGTGTGCGTTTTCACATCCTCCCTTTCATCGTCTGCTGATGGCTTGGTATTGCTCAGCCCTCCTCGCAATACCAGCCCACGCCCACCCACTTTGTGCCACGCCCCTACGACTTTGAGCAAGATGCCCATCCCAAGTTTCCGCCGCCACCCCCAACAGTCCATGCCGCGCAGCAGGGTTGGTGGGACTCCTTCCTGCAGTCGTATCCGTTGCCCCAGATCGCGGCAGACCTCAATTTCCTGTGGGTATCATACGTCTACATCTTTTACGGCTAACCTGTCCTCAGATTCAGTGAGATGGCGTCGCTGTCATTCGTCAACGCCCGCCTACTCCTAGATACCCTGTGGAATCCGACAAAATACCTCACCCTCCAGCCCGCTTTCATACTCGCGTCGATGGCACTGGCGGTACTCATCCGCTCTTCCGAGGCCGAGAGAGGGACCAGTGGGCGGGATTGTGCGGCCTTTCTCCGAGACTCGGCCCAGAATGCATTGGATCGTGCGTGGCGTGAGGGTTTATGGCTCGACGTGAGTCTCGTCGAGGCAGCACTAGTACGTACCTTGCCCTTCTCCTTTCTCCTCTAACAAGTAATCTCAGATCCTCGTCGTATACGAATCCTCTGCACACCCGGATTACCACTCCTCCCGACTCGTACAGTCATTCCGCGTCCTCGACCACGCACTCAGCACGCTGGGTCTCATGTCCTTCGATGCTGGCCAGCCCAACGTCTGTCGCTATGTCTCGGGCACCACACCACTTGCTGACGCTCCCGCCCCCGCCTCTCCCTGTCTGTGCATCCCTCCTGGCTTGCCTCATGCACTTCCATGGAATCCCAGCTGGAGTGCGCATGAGATCAGGGACGAAGAGTGTCGGAGAGTGTGTTGGAGTGCGTTGAGTCTGGTTACGAGTTTCCGCGTAGAGTGTTGGGCGTTCTCGAGGCTGGACGAGTGTGAAAAGTTGAAGATGTGTGATCCTGCCAGTGTGCGTTGTCGTTTCCCCCTTTCTCTTCCTTCTCTGATCCGTGCGTGTAGTATCTGCTTATGTTCCCGAACGAGCTGTATGAACGACGGCGGCTGGATGCTGACGGGGCGAATCTGAAGAACTCGGTCTCGGCGTTGTACGGGCGAAGCATGCTCCTCACAAACTTTACCGCCAATGTCGTCGCCCGTGGGGGTGAGAGTGAGGAGGAGAGGGAGAGTATGGTTGAAGCGCTGCAGGAAGCGTGGCAGGAGACGCAGGCTATTCAGGATGCGTTGGATGCACATGTGTGTAATTTGCATTCGGCGACGGCGCAGCTCGTGGGGGAGAATGTGGTGAATACGCAGATGATGATAACCAAGGGATTGCGCAGGTGAGTGCCTCCCTCGGTCGATAGATAATGGCTGAAATGTGATTAGTCTGCAGGGATTGCCTGCCACGGATCCGCTCTTCAATCGTCAGCAACCAAAGGAGTGGAGTGCGTCCCTCTTCCTTCCTTCACCATTTCAAGTTCTTAATCGTTGCTCAGAATACTACCCAACCGATATCATCAAGCGGGTGACGATGTCGATTTCGTACTTCTCGGACCCGCGCGCGCAGCAGCTCATTCATCGTCCGTTTTCTGTAGCGTGGTTCTACTCGCAGCTGGCCATGTCAGTCCTCGTCTCTTGGCTGAGCCTTTGACTTAACGGGTTGTAGATGCCTTTTCCTTTGGGAGAACGACCGCACGCTTGGAGATGTGCTCCAAGTCGCAAAGTCCCTGGTGATTCCGCTGGATGTGATGAATGCGTTGTGGCCTTGTCAGTGTGAGTTGTCCCTCTGTTTCCTTGTCTCTTCTCCTTTCCTCGCACGCTTCCCGCTCCCCTCATTCTCAACGTGGCTGACCAACGAATACTTGTGATAGTCATACACACCGAATATGGCACGCTCCGCAGCCGGCTCGAGGCGAATTGCAAGTCAGCGGGGCAGGACCCGCCGCCGGCGAAATCGGACATGCTGCCTCTTCAGCCAGTCGTCTTGGCCTAGCTTCCAGCTCACCCAACTCCTCTTCTTGTCTTCCCTCCCTCCTTACCTTACCTTGACTCCGTTGAAAACCTATAATCGATCCATAGAGCGTTCGTACTATATGTATTCCCACTCCTCTGTTACATTGCGATACCCACCGATGTTGCCTTAGTACTTGTTGTGTAGTCTTGTCGTTCTTGTAGCCCTTTAGTTCTTGTAGAGTTCAGAAGTTCATTGTTGACCTTGGTGATTCACGAAAGAAGATCGTCCGCTGCTTGGAGTCCCCCCTCGATCCTCCCTCTCGAGCACCCAGCTAACCACGGGGTTATTTGTACATAACGCTCGACATCGGACACCCCAGAGATGGATCCTCCATACAAGGCAGTAAAAACCCGAATGCATACAAGTGGCATGAAAGACTCACATCCGTTGTAGATAAATGTGTTCAACATTGTACTCAGTGCTCCAATCAAGTCTACTCTATGAAGTGGTCCACCCTCGGCCCTGCCAATCGTGTTCGCACCATTCAGAGTTTACATAGAGTTTCATCGACGTTCGATCGCTTACCAGAAGAAACTAGTTCAAGAAACATCCTCCCATCCTAGATTTTCCCTCACTCTCAAACGCCCAGCTGACGGTGCACTACTCAGTACTAATAGAACGGAGTTATTTTTACACACAAGGCTCGACATCGAAGACCCAAAGACCCGGTTAGCACAGTCCATAGAGCACCCCAGGGCCTAAAGGCAGTAGAAAATCAAATGCATACGACGAAGCGGGATGAAGGACGAATAAATACATTGCATTCTGTGCTCCGATCAAGTCTACTCAACGAAATGTTCCACCCGCGGCCCTGCCAATCGGGTTCGAACCAATCCAGCTTTGCGTAGATTGGATGTGGTTGGATCCAAAACTTGCTCCAATTCCGCCTCGAGCTCCGGATGGTGGCGGTGAAGCCAAATTGTGTGGAGCGGGCCCATTACATTGATTTCTTCCTGCGTCGTCGTACGGAAGATTGAGAACTTGAGAGAAAGTAAAAATAGTACGCCAGATATCACAGTGCCGGGGATGATCTAGACAATGAATTGGGTCCATCTTCAACTTCTCGATATCACTCACGAAAGTGATGTTTGCCTGCGACATTTGTTCAAGTTCTGCATCAATCCGGCGGAGAAAGTCACATACATCGAGCCTTGCTTCAATTGCATCCGCGACGAGGACGGCGTTGCCTTGCAGCAGGGAGACCTCCATAGGTGGAGGGTCATTGGGTTCCAAGCTCATAGGAACAAAGTCAGGGGGCGGGGGTACGTGGCCCACTAGGCACAAGCGTCGGTTGGCGACTGAGTTCGTTGCGCGCGTTACTCACGAGTCCAGTACATCGACGCTACGACCTCGGCCAGTGCATCCTCGAACTGATGCAAGGTGACGGATGACGCATTGGAGTCGAGATTGAATCGTTCGATAAAAAACCTGGAAAGAGATGAGATGGGAAGAGAGGTGACAGGAGTGAACAACAACAGATCGGATGGGCTCCCGAAGAGGGGTCCACTCATTGATGGCAAAGCGGTATAGAAAGATTCCCACTGAAAAGCTCGATGACATGGGGAACATTGTTGACTGTGCAGGACGCACATTGTCCGCGAGCGTATTGTACGGGCCTTCCGACGCCGCCTGGTTGCCTGTCTCTTGAATCGGTGACCACACGGAGGAATTTTTCCGGACAGCCCACGGGCTCGAAAGCACGCGGGATTGGGCGTCAACGGAAATAGTCCTGTCGACCAGGCCTAGAGAACACCCTAAAATTTGAATATCCCTAACCCAGTCCGGATCCTCGCCCGGGCCCCAGTAGTCTGCTATTTTAAAGACGTCGACCAAGGGTCCGGTATTGCCAGCTGAATCAAAAATGGGAACCGTGCTGTAGAATACCGCCGAGCCAGTGAACACCATGGGCCGATTACTGTGGTAGACCAACGTAGAGATGATATCTGTAGATACATTTGAGCCAGAAGCGGATCAAAATCAACCAGGACTCGCCGTTGCCGAATGTCCCTACCATATAATCCAATCCAAGGATTTTGATTGTGCCCCCTGTTGAATTAATCACCGGATCAGGAAAATACCCACAAGACATGTTGAGTTGGACGGCATCGACGGTGGCAGTCCCTGTGCCAAAATCTGAGTTGTTCAAGACGTCGTAAAGGATCCCTCCCTCGAGCCCTAATGTTGGAAAACTGGAGTTGATGAACGGAAAATAGGAGAGTGATCCTTGTGCGTAAAGCAGTGGGCTGTGCCTGGGAAACGTGACAAAACCAATCAAAATTGCCTGCCTCCAAAGAACAAGTATCGCACAATGCATCGGTCCGAGCTTCGATACTGGAAGGTTCGTAGCCGGAGAAGGCGAATTGGGGAATGCCTTGAGTCCCCACCTGGACTGGGATTGTGGTGTTGAATACCTGCACCGCGAACAGAGCCGGGGATGTGATGTGGAGAGCCAAAATGCCGGCGAGGTACAAGAGCACGGGTAGGGCTCCGACCCGGCCGTTGACGGCGACGGCCGTCGCTCTGACGGCCGTCATGGGAGGTCGGACGGGCCCCACCCGGCCGTCAGACCATGTTGCGAGGCCTCAAAACGGCCGGGTGGTACCCGTCAGACCCGTCACGGCCGTCATGACGGGTCGGAGCGGTGACAGCCCATGCCTGCAGCTAAATCGACCATCAGATTGATGTCAACGTGATGCCGGCAAGTCAAAATTACGGATTGATACTCGGGAAGCCTCCAGAACCAGCCAGAACCACAGTAGTGGGCCATCGGGAAGATTGCCGATGACCCATGTGCGCTACCCCTGGAGCATCAAGTGATGATGGCAGCTCGGCATGGTTAGTTAGCCGAGGACCCGTCACCACCCGTCATGGCCCGTCGACGGCCGGGAACGGGTACCCCGTCAGCCAAGGAACCGGACCCGGACCCGGCCGTCAAAATTGTGGCTTCAGAGGGCTGTACGGCCGGGCCGGCACCCGTCGTGACGGCTCGTTGACCCGTCATTTTGACGGTCGGGTCGGAGCCCTAAGCACGGGTATGACGGCAGAGAGTGACGGGTTTTGGTTGAACACAGACGTAAGTGCCGACCCAACTCCCCGCCAGGCAGCCACGGTGTCGTGAGTGATGGTGAGCATCTGCGTCTTGCGCAGACTCTGCCTGATGGAGAGAGTCTGGGCTAGAAACACGAGCCCGGCCGTGTAGACCTGCGACCAATGAGGGAATGACTGGGAGGAGTGGAACAGCGTACGGTTATGAATGCGGTCGCAACCGTGCTGATGAGCCAGGCCACGAGAGATTGCTGGGATAGAGAAAAGGTAATCCCGTGTTCTAGTCCCATGGCGCAGAGCACTGCAATAATCAAATGGATGACCACGAGTGCACAGTGTAGGACGGTGGAAATGAAGCTCAAGAATAAATCGGATGTCCACGTTGTTGAGGAACCCAGTGTCTCCGGTTCTGAAGGTCTGTCAGCCTTTGGATTGCCTGAATGATTTTGCGGAACCTTTCGAGGCCTGTTTTTCGGGAGGATAGATTTTCACAGAAAGTCCGTCTGTGTCCTCTGATATCTCGCAAACCTCCTCCGAGTCCGACACTTGCCCTATGTACGCAGGGGCGTCTACCAATTGCACCCGCAGCATTCCCGCCCGCCGCAGATTGCCATCTGTCGGCACTTTGACTTGTTCCAGGCTGGCCGCAAGTTCAGGATGATCCCGGTACAGCCAGATAGTCTGAAGCACGTCCAGGCCATCAAATTTCCTCGTACCACCCTCTTGTCGTCCCAAGCGGCAAAATCGGAGCGAGAGAGCCAGGAGTACAAGTGACACGACCAGGCATTCTGCGATCTACCAAGTTTATATCAGCGAAAGACGAACCAGATCTGTCACAACAGTGCACGGACAGATATGATGTTCAACTGTTCGCAGCTCAGTTTTTCGTGAGCATATCCTGTGTACGTACTCACGGCTAGATGATCCTGAATAACGGGCTCTGAGACCATTGCTTGGCCAGTTAACAGTGAAACATTGAAAGGTTGTGATGGGTTGATGTACGCTGACGGGGCAGGAACGTGGCCCACTGCACGGACATCAATTGAGTCTGAAACAGATCTGGGTTGGACCAAGGAAACTCACGTGCCCAGAACATCGACGCCACGATCGTGGCTAACTGGTTCTCGACCTCGTGGAGGTAAACGCTGGTTCGAATAGTGCTGTTGAACGGATACAGCTCTAATCGCTGCAGCAAAGCCCTGCACGTAGTGAAGCACTGGTGGGGTGAAAGCAATTGCGAAACACGCACATATCCGCCTCCGTCAAGCCCAACCCGGCGTTTGTCATATTTCTAGTAAGAGAAGGAGAAGAATCGGCGGTGGGCATCGCAGAGTACCATGCTTCCCACTTGATCGAAAAAAAGAATCAACTCTACTCCTATGAACCGGCAAGTGAGGAATAGCAATACGCACAATATCCAAAAACCCTCCTGTGCCATCCGAAAATGCCGCATTAGACAAATTTGTAGGGGGCTCAGAGAATGGCATCCACATCGATGTTTGTTTCTCAATGGGCGTTTCGGAAGCAAACGAGGTGAAGTTGTGTGACTGAGAATTAACAAGAACTGTTTGCTCAACTAGCCCAAGGGAGCACCGAAAGACCTGAACCGTGGGATGGCCATGAGTCAAATTGATCCAGGGGGCAGTGTTGTTGCTCGAGTCAAAGACTGAAATGCTGGTGTAGAACACGGCACGCGATGGGAATGCGAGGGGCCTCTGACTTGAATTTGTGGCCGCAGTCCATGCCACTGTGGTTATGACGTCGATGTCTACAGGTTTGAGCCTCACACATTGCATCTTGGAACAAAGCCAAAACATACCAGCATCCCCCAGATAGTACTCCACCCCACCAACATCTACACTCTGAGCAGTAGGATTGAAAGCCGTATCTGGTATGTATCCACAGCTGATGTTGAAGCCCGTAGCGTTGACGCGCACGGAGCCGGTTCCTGTATTCGGCTCAAGTAGATCGTACAAGGTCGCCTCGTGGAGTCCCAGGGCGTTGCTGGGGGTGAGGAAGGGGAGGAAAGATAGTGAGCCGCCTGCATAGTTCCCAGCAGCTTCCCTGGTGAGCAGCGAGTAAGTAGTACCCAAGATGAATAAAGCTATCACCATACAGGAAATCTTCTCTATTGTCCTCGTCGACGCCGGAGAGATTGAACGCCGGCAGGCTTTGCGTCGAGACAGGCATGGATTGGTTGACGACAATCGATTCTGGCGCAGCTACTCCAGGAAATGCTGTGTGGAGCACCGAGATGCCGGCAAGATATGTCAAGGCGGTAAGAACGCCTGTCGGCGACGTAGGAATGGCGCGCTGTTCCCAGAGTCGTACGATTGCTGAGCCTAGACCAGACCAAGCAACGGCGTTGTCGTGCGTTGCTGTGAGGAGTTGCCTCCTGTGAAGGTCGCAGCGAAGAGCGAGGGCCTGTGTGACAAAGACTAGTAAAGCGGAGTAGAGCTAACGACTTGGGTGAGATAACCGTAGCCGCGAGACACATGCCCTTACCGTGATAAAAGTCGTTAAGATCCCCTTGACGAGCTGAGCCACAGGTAGTTCATGATCCACACTGAAGACGATTCGGTGTTCCCACTCTTTATGCCACACGACCAGAAGAAAGACCTGGATGGCGACTAGCGCCACATGTAAGTACAATGAAAGAGTCTTGCGTTGGCGGGAGTATTGTATCTCCGCTGGTTCTGTGTCGCGTCAGTGGATAATCGATTGGGGGAATTCCAGAAGAGAGAAAAACTCATAATGACGGACCCCGCGGTTTGTCCTGGAGAGTTTCGCTGGAACCATAGTCCTGCGTATCGAAGGTGAATGCCCGAGCCTGAGTCTCGTCCAACACAGGGGGGCGGTTCATGGTTTAGGACGAGGGATAGTAGATGACAGCCTGGGTTATAACGGGGGTATTTCAGGTATAGGATTCAGGAGCGACGGGTCCAGTGGAGATAGACGCTGAAGTTGAGAAGATTTTGGAATGAAAATAGCGGGCGTCGCCATGGAGATGGGTTAGAAAGTGCCTCCATTCGAGAGCCATGTCGAGAACTCAGGTCCTGCGAGCTCGTTCCCTCGTCGCAAATGAAGAACCGACTCATATTGGAGGACCCGTATCCGTATGAGCAGAATTTCTCCTATGTTCGTTGGCAGAATTCATCTAGAAATCATGATCATGATGAGACGTGCTGCAACGGACACGCACCAAAAATGACGACGCACAATCAAGATGCAGAGGACGGAATCTGTGCTGGGGCTGAGGCCAGGGAGGATGGATGAATACGCGGTTGCCTGCGCGAAGAGACCTGAAGAGACCAATCGGAGGACTGGATGAGAACAAGCTGCAGGCAGATGAGGGCCGTTGTCATGGGCCAAAGCGAGATCAAAAAAGAGTGATTGGGGAGCAGTTTGTGGGGGACTGAACCTGCCTGGGTGCAGATTGTCATGCCGCCGCGAAGCTCGATTGAGATGAGTTTCGTTCCGCTTGCGACGAGTCCGTTACCCACAGCTGCTTATCCGAAGTTGTGGCTTCGCAAAGGACTCATGAGAAAACTGAATTCTTTCCGATGCTCTTTCGCGGATGTCGTACATCTAAGAACCATGATCGTAATGAGACCGAATTGAAGCCACTGATAAATGGACACGCACCAGAAATGACGACGGAGCCGCAGAACACAGTCGAAAATTCAAGGACGGGATCGGAGAAGCCGCCGAGGTCAGGCAGGTCGGCTGCTTGTGAGAGGAGACCAGTCGACGTCGGAGTACGGGCGAGAGGAATCCGTGTCCTCGTACGACGGAAGCAATGGCCGCAAGCAGTTCAGGGAGAGTCCGCGGGAGAAGCTGACCCGCGTAGTGGCAGCAAAGGGCAGCAAGGATGCAGAGTGCTCGGAATAGGACGGGCTCGGAGAGAGGCTGAGACTACAGCGGATGTGCGACGGAAGATACCTTGATTCAAGATTGAGATGGGAGTCAGGAGCAGGAGAGATGATCCGAGCACAACACAGGCAAACTCAAGATTTCCAACAAGCCAAGCCGACCCCGGTACAAGATGATGAGCGATTATACGGCAGTCTACAGGACAGAAAACATTGCAGTGTTGTACAAATGCAAGCAGGAACTCTAGATGTAAAATATCGAAGCATCTTCACCGCAAATCAAGAGCAACATCGGCCTGCCATACATTGTCGATCGTGTTCGTCAACGAGACAAGGTAGAGATGTTCGAATCGCACGCCAGCGGGAGAGATGAGGTAGTGTGTGGCAGAGCTCGGTGTCTCGTAGGCGCTTTTCTGTGGATGGATGAGTTGATTGAATGCAGGAGTGTTGATCAAAAAAAAAACGAACCTCGAAGAACCGAGCGAAGTTTGACGCGACTTGGTACGCCAGCCCCGCACGCGTGATGGTGCTCACTTCGATAGACCGATTCCACTCGACGTGCTGGTACCCCGGCCACTGAAATCAAGTCAGCATGAGAATCAATGAGCAGAGAAAAGACGCACGATAATGCGCAACGAAATCTTCTGCACACCCAACGGCGCAAAAATCTGATCACCCGCCCCAGCAATCGGCGCGTTCGGCCCCCTATTACTCAAATCCCGCATTGAAACACCCTGGTTGGATTGCCCCGGGAGGTCGAAAGGCAGGACGCGTTTCTGTCGCGCGTTGCCCGCCATCGACGCAGCCCATTTGGTCGGCTTGTACTCGACGGTTGGCATGCGGTGGCGGGTTGAACTCGAGTTTGACGGAGCGTGATGTTGAGGGCCAAGCGCGTGTGAGAGGGCGTGGGGCTGGCTGTGGCCACCGCGGGCGGAGCTGTGGGCGTGGGCGGGGTTGGCGTAGTGGGACATGGTCGTTGGTTGAAACTGGGTGAGGGGGATGTAGAGGGCTTTGAACGATGCAGGAGCTGCGATTCTGAGGACTTCAACCGACCCAACATCTTTCTTATATTCCCGAAACCAAAGAGCCTAGTCAAAGCGAACGCGACCGTCGAAGCGGGCGCTCCCATTGTGCATCGTCGTCGAACCTCGGCTAATTGGTGTTCAATAATGGGATCAGATGCTGGTACAATGGGATCAAATCAGGTTCTTCCCTTTGTGCTGGGCTCATAAAGGGAGATCAAACTTCGCTTGGGCTCAAAGGGATCAAGTCGGTTATCTGATCCGGCATTTCACTGGCATCCGCCATCAATCCGCCATCCAACGTGGAGCCCGAAGTCCCGGCCATCAACGAGGCTTGATCTCAACCGGTGACCCGGGATTTCCGTATCGTGCCGCGAGAAGGAAAAACGCGTAGACGCAGTGATGTTTGTGTTTGCTGAAGAAATACCTACGTTTGGCCGCAGAATCCAGACATCCCGTCCTCGGGTGTCGGGTCTTTGCCCAGTCGTTCATTCACCACAAGGAATTGAGCCCCGAAACAAGCATCGAGCCCGCAACATTGTGAATGGCGCCTTGTCATTACCATCGCAGCACCGTGTTCAACTCCGGGTGCAGGCCTGCGTACTCAGTCATGTCAGGAAGGTTTTTTCACCTCCACCTGGTAACATGCGTCGGACATTCTGCATTCAGGTACTCGCTCAGGGTAGAAGCAAGCCCGTGAGCATTCGGAATGCCTCTGCAATCAGTGCTTTCGTCAACCCCAGTATCCTGCACAAGACCCCGTTCGACTCGGGCCCGGGCCTCAAGAGGCCCCAATGCATTTTTTGATTTTATGCTCACTCGAATTTAAACCAGCCGACACTTGGCTGACGAGAACTTGGTGAGATTCAGACTACTCATACTACCCGGATTCACAGGAGTCGCTGGATCCGCGAACTCTGTGACTGTGTCAGAGGATCGTCAGTCATACCCATCCCTACCCCCAACGACTCCAAACGCAGTCCCACCCTTCCCAAACGTGTACATCTCCCGCACATCGCGAGTGAGCTCCTCAGGCTTCTCATACGCCGCAAAATGTTTAATGCCCCCCGCTCTCATGCTCGCGATCAAACACTATCCTGCCGATACTCCTCGCCCAGCTGAATAGATACATCCAGAAAGAGACGAAGGAGGAAGTAGCAAGGACGACCCACATCTTGGGAAGCGCCAAAAGCTCACCAGGAACTCTAGATACCCCCAAAGGATTCAGAATACTCGATCCTCCGTTCGACGAGCGTCGAGTTGGAGATGAACATGGAGTTATAGCTATCACCGCCGCCGGAATCGTAATACTTGCATGCGCACGGCGGCGTCGGGCCTGCGCGGGAGAACCAGTAGATAAATTGAAACCCAGGTAAGGACCGTGAACCAGTGAGAATCAAGACGGTCACGTTTAAATTCAGAATCAATACGCACCCTCGTCGTCGTCCCCGACCACGCCACCAGTTTCTCGTAAATCCAAGCCAAGAGACCGACGGGAGAATCTGCCATCGAGTACCCGATCGTTTGTGGTTTCGTGGCCTGGATGGCGCCGTATCCAGGCCCCGTATTGGCGATGTGCTGCGATCGTTTCGAGTGAGTCCTTGTCTGATTCTTGGCGGGTTGTTGAATGGGATGAGGAGTTAACAGTGAGAGGGAGAGGAAGGCGAGGGGCTGGCTGAATGGTGAAGGGATTCCCGCACTTCAAGAATCGATTCGTTGCAATGGAACACCGCTCGTTAAACAATCGAACGTGAGACGTTACACGCAACACGGGGAAATTGGTATGCCGCGCCTTGACGTGTTTGTCCGCCATCTTGCGTGTTTATCTGCGTCCCGTGTTTGTTTCTCGCACCACAACTACTTTGTAAGACCAACGTACCAAGAAGCGCTCCCCAATCTCCGCTGCGCCTTACGTGACTTTTGAAACAGGTAAGCGATGACCCATACCATATTCGTTGTATCCCAAAGCCAACGTGAATTTTTTGCAGACCTATTCGACCAGTTGAGTACATGAGTTGCGGATAATAAACCGTTAGATGGCCTCGGCATATTGGTCGATTCCAAACTTCTTCGTCCTGGGTCGTACCCGGGTAAACTGAGAGCTACGACGTGGAAGCTCGGTCAGCGTGAGCAAAGGCAGAATTTTGCGGACTTCAATGAAGCTCCCCGGCCCTGTACATCTCATCAAATGCCACAAAAGAGAAAGCCCAAAAGGACTCACACCACCCATGGACGAACAAAACAGGGATCGCGTTCTCCGCCTCGCTCCTCTGATGCACATAGTGGGTATTCAAAGCCCCATTACCGTCCACCTCGACATCGCGGGTGAATTGAGGAAGCTCGGCGTTGAGCTGGGCTTCATGCTGTCGCCAATCATACCCGTCTGCCCACCGGGCGGCCGGATATCAGGAAGCGGCGCAAGGGGGCACCGGGATCGAAATTTCGTACCGGGGGAGGGGGGGGGGGGGGGGGGGGGTCCCGAGAGGGCTCGAAAAAAATTTCTATATGTATATTAGTAAATGTGTTTTGGAGCATATTGGACACTCTTGATTGAAATTTCCTAATCGGGACTGATATATTACATAATACAGCTGCCAGTCTCATCGACTCTCACAAGACATTGCCACAGACAACAAGTGTATCATTGCTCAAGTACACATGAGATGGGTCTAATTGACACTGGGGTCCTCTAATAAGTTTGTAATACATATTTTTCCTATGGTTGGGAGCCGCGGATTGCTCGGACCGCCGGTAAATCACATGATCGTGGGAATGATCTGCCTTATATAGGAGGGGAGGGGGGGGGGGGGGTCCAGCCAGGGTCGAAAAAAAACTTTTCGACCCTATATCCGAAATTCCGATCCCGATCCCCCCTTGAAGCGGCGCGCCGTATTCCCACCCGGCGTCGTCCAACTCGTCAGGGAAGGTGGCTAGTCGTAGCTTCTGTTGTAGTAGAGAGATGGAGTCGTCTGGGATGGAGATGCGGAATGGGCGCTCAGAGGACATGCTGGTGAGCGCTCAAAAAAGTAAAGGGGTCACATGCGTAATCAGCCGTGTTCGGCATCGCCATCACAGCCTACAGCACCCGAACCATTGTCTCACGAGACAAGAGAACGCGTTGACCACGCACGCCCACGATGGCCTCCAGGGCGTCCGTCCTGCTCACCTATCTCCTCCTCCTCGTCCCGCCGATAGTCGTCTCCACCTTCTACCTCCTCGTCTCCTTTCCCACTCCGCCTCACCGCCTGCCCGCACCCGTCTTTCCCGGCCTCTCAAGCCTCCCACCCGACTCGCGTGCTCGTGACATCTACCCCGAGGACTGGCTCGACGATGGGTACTATGCAGATCTGCCTATGGGCCGGACGCGTTACTGGCTCGTAGGACCCGAGTCTGGGTCCAAGGTGCGTCGTCCCACTTTTACTTACTTTATCTATATCCGGCCTCCCTGACGCCCACACTACAGGTGGTCCTCATCCACGGCCTCTCCGTCCCTGCCTTTGTCTGGGAACCTCTCATCCCGCAATTGACGGCCGCAGGAAACCGTGTCCTCGTCTACGATCTCTACGGCCGTGGCTACTCTGACGCGCCAGCCGCAGGAGTGGTATACGACCCTCACTTGTATGTCACGCAACTCGCACTCCTGCTACAACACGTTGGATGGCAGCGGACGAGGATAGTGGGGTACAGCATGGGCGGTGCAATCACTGCTGCGTTTGTTGCGACGTTTCCGCGACTCGTGGAGGACGATATCGTGTTGATCGCGTCGGCTGGGCTAGTCGAGGTGCGTGTTTTATGCTTATCGCTGCCGTATTTCGTCTGACGCGTGTAGTCGAGCGACCTGCCGCGTACAGCAAAAGTCATGTCATCCCCAATCGTCCAGTTACTCACTGCGAACCCTATCATCAAAGTGCGTAGCTTGTTCCCGTTCGCCTTCGAGCTGTTTTGACACGAGTCTTGCAGGCCTACCTCCGCCGCCTCGCCGCCTCTCGCTCCTCCCCTTCCTCCGAATCCGCAGGCGTCAACACCCTCGCCGAATTAGTTCGCCTGCAGTCTGCGCACCTTCCCGGCTTCAATCGCGCTGTATCATCCTCGCTTCGCTCCGGCCCTGTGCGAGGTATGAGCTGGGCGTTTGAAAGTGAGGGTTGGAGGGGGAGAAGGGTCTTGGTCGTTCATGTGAGTGTTGTTTCTCGCTCTAACACGCGATTGAATGCTCTCCAGGGCACACAAGACAACACCGTCCCCTCCGCGCACGCTGCGCGAATACGAGGACTCATCGTCGAAGCGGGGGCTTCCACCAACTCCACTTCCTCTTCCCTCTCTTCCGCCTCTCCAACATCCTCCTCAACATCAACAACACGAAAATGGAGCTGGTTCGCCAGCGCCTCTGATTCGTCCTCATCTCTGGAGCGAGAGCCCAGTGCCAGAGTCGAGGTGGAGATGATACCGGGTGCGGGACATGCGTTGACGTGGACGCATGCGGATGAGGTTGGGGCGTTGGTGTGTAGGTTTTTGGGAGGCGATGGGGTTTGAGGGCAGCGGGGATGTCTGTATCGCTATGGGATGAGATGGATGGGGTTAAGGGTGGGTGTAGGATGTATAATTCGTGTGTTGTGTGTTTGTGCTGATACTTATGCGGGGATGGATATACTGCTTTACTTACTTATAGACGGTGTAGCGTACATGGTGTTTGTAGATTAGTGATAACTTTGGTTGGTGGGCATTGGTTTGCAGGTTAACAAAAACGAAAGCGTTCAGGGAATGCAAGAGCCTCGAATCGAATGAGGGCAATCTCAGGGCCGGGTACGTCGCTGGGCGTGAAACGGGCCTTACTGAGAGTGGTTCCTAAGATCTTCAGGCGTAATTCTAGGTGCCGTAGTCGTGAACTCGCATGTCAACACTGGCAGACCATTAAATCCGATGGTTAGTCAGTCAAATTACAGACAATGGTCCAGGCTGGTTCATTCGAGCTCGCTGATTCAATTGCGGCGAACTGGAGAAAAATTAGAACAAGCTAGCAGAATTCAACGGCGTGGAGTAGCTGCGGGAGCATCCTTGGTTTACCTGATGAAAAAAGGAACTTCAGGATAGGCGAAGACAAGACCGCCCCGGAGTCGAACCGGGGTATGTACTCCTGCGGACTTTACAGTTCGTGCGAGCTGAAAGATGCTTAAGCGCATTTGCTCCTAGCTTGGTGTGTGCGGGTCAGTGAGAGCTCAATCGACGTCGGACGAATACTTTTTACTCAAGGGGAACTGCAACTCTAATCCTCCGTCTAGAGCCAGTGAGCCTCTGCATTTAGCCGGCATCATTATTATCCCAGTGGTTCAAACTGTCTCGGTGCCAGAGTGGAGGCTTGCCTTGCTACCTAAAAACTTCAGCATACACTAGGCCCGGGCCCGAGTCGAACGGGGTCTTGTGCAGGACACGGATGAAGAGCACGAGGTGGCGGCAACCTAGTACACAGGCGTTCCAAAGGCTCACGGGCTTGCAATATCTCTCCCAGCTCCGGGGCATGTACATACACAGTTAATCCTGAATGCGTGACGCATGCAAAATAGTATGGATCCATCACGTACGTCACGTAGGCCCGCCCCCGGAATTGAACACGGTGCTGCGATGGATAATTGTCATGGCGCCACTCACTATGAGTACTTGCGGGCTCGCTGCGTTACTGGATTCCCTTTGTTGAATGAGTTATAAACGACTGGGAAAACACCCGACATCCGAGAGCCATGTCAAGCATGATCTGGATTCTACGGCCAAACACACGTTACCCCAACGTTACCCACTTGCATACATAATTTCGTCAAGAGAACAAAATCATCACTGCGGCGCGCGTGTTTTGCCCCTCTCGATTGCGCGGCACGATACGGCGATCCCGGCTCGTTAGTTAAGATCAAGCCTCGTTGATGGCCGGATCTTCGGGCTCCACGTTGGATGGCGGATGCCAGTGAAATGCCGGATCAGATATCTGAAGTGATCCCTTTGAACCTAAGCGGCGAACTTCGATCTCCCTTTGTGGGCCCGGTACAAAGGGAAGAAGCTGATTTGATCCCATTGTGCGAGCATCGCTTCCCGATGATCCCATTATTGAACATGACTTACCGAGGTTCGACGACAATGGGAGCACCGGCTTTGACGCTCGTGCTCGCTTTGACTACGCTCTTTGGTTTCGGAAATAGAAAGATGTTGAACCCGTTTGAAATCCTCAGAATCGCAGCTCCTGCATCGTCCAAACCCGCTACCTCCTCACTCAATTTCAACCAACGACCATGTCCCACGCCCACAGCTCCGCTCGCGGCGGCCACAACCAGCCTCACTCCCGTCCTTGAAGTTTCGGCTGTGTTCTGCGGCTCTGTTACGTCGTCATTTCTGGTGCGTGTCCATTTATCAGTGGCTTCAACTCGGTCTCATTACTATCATAGTTTTTATAGTTTTCTCATGAATCGTCCTTTGCGAAGCCATAGCTTCGGCTGAGCAGGTGGTAACGAACTCTTCGCAAGCGGAACGAAACTCATCTCAATCAAGCTTCGCGGCATGATTCTGAGCAATCCGCACCCAGGTTCAGTCTCCCGCGGACTGCTCCCCAATTATAAGTTTTGTGAGTGAGATCCAAATTGAAAAGATGGACCTACCAACCCGTCGTCTAGATCATCCTCGGCACTGGGGTATCCACCGTACTATTTCTCCTTTCTCTGCAGTTCTCAGTCTTCCGGAAGACGACGGATGAGGAAGTCATCAGTGGAATGGGTACACTCCATATCATGTGGCTTTACCGAAACCACCCGGAGCTTGAAGCGGAATTGCAGCAAGTCGTGGATCCAACCACGTCCAATCTACGCAAAGCTGGAATGGTGCGACCACGGTTGGCGGGGCCGAGGGTGGAACAGTTTGCAGAGTAGACTTGGTACAATGTTGAATGTATTTATTCCTACAACGGATGTGAGTCTTTCATCCGACTTGTGTGCATTCGAGTGTTTACTGCCTTGTATGGAGGATCTCTGGGGTGTCCGATGTCGAGCGTTGCATTCGGGCACGGAGGAGGGGACGAGGGCTGAGGAGGATCGGAAGAGGGAGGAGGGGACGATGGCTCGGGAAAGAGTGGGCCCGGGTCCGAGGAGGGGAATGTATTCGTCGACAGTCGGTCATCTGCATTACGGTAGGCCTAAAGGTCGAGGTTCGTGTTTCAGATCAGTCAGCTGTCAGACTGACATCGGCTATGTACGTCGAGTTTGCTCGGTCACTCGGATCACGTATACCGTCAATGATTGATGGGAAATCCCAGTTTTCCGAGTTGCCGAATCGAAAATTTTGGTCGTCACCTATTTCCTTTGCTTCCTGCTACACAGACTCAATGACAACCACAGTGGCCACTAGTCACTGACTCCTTAACTGTCGCATTGAACACGGCGTCTACTATTCGAACGCCGTCCGCTTCATCACCATGTACCCATCCATACACATCAAAATGGTTTCAGTGATCCACTAGCAGAGTTGAGGTTGTTGCGAGGGTCTGCGTCGTGTCCGACACGTCTATAATTCATTCCTTAACTCAATCAGACAAGTGGACGGAGAGGCTAAGTACACACATTAGACAAAAGAAGACATCTGGGAGTCAGCGTAAGTTGTGTGACCGCAACGTGCTACGACAATGAATTGAATGTCAGGGTCATTGAAATCTAGAGCGGGGGAAAGAACATACATCAAAGCCCGCAGGACGTTTGGGTACAGAGGGAAACCCCCATCCGGACCGCTCAGGAAAGATGGAGTTATACCATGGGCTTGAATGGAGAGGGAGTGCTGTACTACTAGTGTCTGGTAGGTAGGGATACACCCTATATTGTACATTTTTCTCAAGGCATGCAACTGTGGCCTTCACTCAGTAGCATTACATTTATCGATTTTGACCAAACCTTGGAAAAACCCACATCCGGACCAAATCAATGTTTTCAACGGCAACTGAGAGATTTTCTCACGGGTGAAATGATCAGCTGGAGGTGCCTTGGGAGGTCTATATGTGGATATATTTTTAGCCACGCAGGGGTCCTGGCTGGCCAAATAAAACCATAAGATTTTCATGCATCGGCTCATTTCAGCATTTGGGCAGAGTGAAAATGAATTAAATATTTCTCTGTAATGCCACGGCGGTTCTACCTGTAAATTTAGGAGTGAGGGTCTCAATATGCTATCCAAAACCTGAAAAAAGATTGGCCCCATAAGAAGCCTCGAACCCATCGAACGAGCCTTGGTCCGGCAGAGGGTCCGGTCCGGATGGGGGTTTCCCTCTGTAGTTGTTAATCCCCGTCTGCATTGTGAAGTTCCTCAACTCGTGTGTCGGGATACTTAACGGCGCCCCGCCGCCAACAAACAATTTAGTCAGCAAACATCCTTACTCCTCAAAGTGTGGTCGTCCACGTCATCAAATGGTGGCTGCAAAGCAACGGCCTTTGTAGGGTGAAAATAAAGATATTCAGTTACATAGCTATAGCCTATCCTCCACCCTCATTCCTGCTGCATGAATCTGCCGTAGAGAAAGAGACGGCATCAGAGGCTGGGAGCGAGTGAGGCAGTGTAAGGAGGCTCGGCGCGCAATTCGAACTGTCCAACTGTCCAAAGCAGAACCAAAGGAATTGAGCGAGCTGAGCCAGAGCGCCGCGGCAGCACACACGGTCGTGTCGTGATCCAGCATCAAGCGCGGGTGATATTCCTGCTTGTTGAGGAAGGAGCGAGAAGAGACGGAGGGTAGTGGGAGTTAGCCGGCGGGGTAGCGAGACACAGGCAGTCGCAGACGTAGGTGTCCCAGTGGTAGGGAAGAAAGAGAGTGCGATAACCGAGTAAACCCGACCTAGCCTATAACACTGTCGAAGAATGAGACAACATGTGTTATAGAGTCTGTTTATGACTTGGGATTGGGCCTCTTCGAGGCGGGTGCTGAACCTTTTGGTCCCTCTTACTCGTGCATTTTCCATACAATGCAATATGTATTTAGTGGAAGAGCTGTGCAGACCGAATCAGCTCAAAAAACAGCAAAAAATACAGGAAATTTCACCATTTTCTCGCGCGTCACGCTCCGGATGCTAGCAACCGACCCCTCCGACTTACGTGACGCAACGAAAAATTAACAACCGGACGACAGGACCCAGGATTACCCTATAAGAGGTTGCTCAATAGGTGCGTTCAAAGTTAAAATTTCACCCGGTGTGCAACGGGTTGTGCAACGGGTTTTGGGTTTCCACAACGAGTGTCGCACCGGGTTTTTTCGATGGTGCGTTCAAAGTTGAAACCCGTTGTGATGGCTGGTTTGACGGCGGCTAAGAAGCACTACCCGCTGATCCGGTGATTACCGATGCAGGAACTCAGCAGCAACCCATCACAACGGGTTTTGGCCACAACGGATTTCGCTCACCGGATAAAAAGTCGGTGAGCAAAAAACCCGGTGAGCAAAATCCGGTGTGAAATCCACAACGGATTCCACACCGGGTTCTCATCGTCAACTTTGAACGCACCTAATGTATAGTGCATATTGGATGAGCTCTTGAACAAGCGGGTGCAGTTGGACAGGACAATATTGATTTCTCAGAGCTGTTTGAACATCACTGTGGAGACTAGGTTTTTTTTTTTGGCAGATTTTTAGTGATTTTTTCGAGGTCTGATCCAAAGTCCTGACAGAGCCCAGACTCGGCTCAGGTCTGTACTAGTCTCTTATAAACAGACACTATAACATGGTAACTCATTCTTACCGGAATCCTGACAAAATTTGGCGCGGCCTTCGGACCAAAAGTCCTGACAAGACCTTCAGGACGCCGAAAATCCGGATGTAACCTCTCATAGGGTAATCCTGGGTCCTCGGACGACCCCCGCGTGATGCGTGACGTTGTTAAAATACATGCCCGGACAGTATTTATCTACCTGCCCTACTCCATCGACGCCACAACGCCAATTAATCGCCTGAATGCAAGATCAAGCGGTATGTATTCTGAAGGATCTGTCTATACCCGCATGTTTAGAGTGTCTACTCATCCGTACCCAGATTTCTCCCAGTCCACCAAGACTCTGGACGCCAGTGATGGAATAGCGGAGTCCGCCGCGCCACACGTGTCCGAGGTTGACAGGTATTCCAAATCAGGTACTTCAATTGGCTGGTTACATTCCTGGGGTTTCCCTACCACTACCAGAAGACCTCGAAGAAGATCATCTTCTGAACGAACCTGGACTTCAACACATCCATTTAGTCGATGGCGAGGACCCCAAGGCTCTTCTTCCCGCCGCTGTAAAAGCTCGCAGAAAACTTGCAGAGAAAGTTGCTGCCAGGCGAGGTTCGATGCAGCACTTCACTGCCCAGGATCTCGGAGCAAGCGACTCTCAACTGCAACAGGCCATCGTTGGAGCGACTGCCACAACTTTTGTGTCTGCAGCGACTGATGATACCCTCGATGTAGTCACTTTCAGTTTAATATGCCCTTCCGACGATGAGGATGGCTCGGATGCAGAGGCGGAGCACGTTTGGCATCGAACTGAAGTTGAGATTCCGGTCAAAGCCGCCGCTTGAACCGGGGGTTTGAGACTCCCTGGCCAGTTAAATTCAGTATGTATTTGCGCGCACCCAGGGAGGTTCGTGTAAATACACGATGAACCCTCTCTCTCAAGTCATCCGCTGCATCTGCGCCGCTCCTGAATTTGGCGCAGGCCCCGTCCGCAACATGGCAATCACTGCCGAGAGGAGTGAGGTTTGGAAGAGAGAAAAAAAGTTCCGTTTCAAGGGTTAGGGTCAAAACTCTGGAATGAACAGGTGTTTAGTGTAAGTGGTCCGATCTGATCTGACGAGAGCGAACAAACTGACCCGGTGGGAATGTCTATCACCAGGCACTTCAGCCGAGCCTCCCGTACTTGCCGAGTATGTGCCGCTCGACAGCGGTCAATCACATCGCGATGTGTTCCCATCAAAAAATAGCTTCGGCGGACCCAAAGCGGCTACAGAAACCTGGCTTTTGAGGCCATTGCATCCGCATGGCAGGAACGATTCCGCCTGTTGAATGTTTGTCTGAAGAGAACGGACGGACAGCGCCCTCATGATACCGATTGCGGCTGAGAAGCCGCCGGGGCTTACCTGTCATCAACTACGAAAATACCGAACCCTATGCAGGCATCCTCAACTTGAAAGCCCTTGCAGGAGAAGGTGCCATCGGCACTGCGGAGATTAAATACCATCGACTATTGACAGAGTCACAGGTTTGTAGTCCAAAACTGGATAAAGGTTTGCCGTTGAGTACGAAACAAAATGAAATATGCTGGCATTTATCCAGTTACAGTAAGCTCATCAAACGGAGAAAAGAGACGTACTGGTCCGCCGCACTGGCCGACCTGAGAATCTCAGAGCTCCCAGTCACGACCGGGGACCAAGCATCCACCCGGACATGGAGGGAAAACGAGGAGAAGACGAGCAGCCGACGTACAGCGAGTCGCGGCTCTTCCCTGCATCTGAGGGGGGAATCAATATTGTGGATGGGTAAGAAGCGGAGGAAAGTTACGCACCAGGGTCCAAGGAAATGAGCGTTGGTATCGTAATGAGGTGAGCGGGCGCTGCTTGGATTGGATCGAGCAACAGTCGTTGGACTTCGAGACCTTCAGAATGGGGAAGAACGAGGGTGAGTCCCAGAGGATGATTTATACAGTATGGTGGTCAAGGAACAAAATCCACAAGCATGAAAGAAACGACGCTAGAGAAAGAGGCCCCAGTGGTTTTCATTCTGCCGAAGATAATTGTCCTGCCAGTGTCGCTCGTGACTCATGAGATCCATGCGTAAGGCATTGCAGATTTGCTTGATGGTAACCATGTACGGCGCAGTGCAGAGTAAGGATTCAGGAAAGAATTTGGTGCTGTTGAAAAGAAGTTCTGCTCTGGACTGACTCCCTGAGAGTTGCGGCGCAGATACTACAGGCCACGGCGGATGTCCGATGAACTTGCGATGAACACTTGGTGCGCAACACTTAACAAGACTGAGAGGAACAGACTCGGAGGCCTTCCGGTTGCGACCAATAGGGAGAAAGTCCTAGGGATATACTCGAGGAAGAATGGGTTGGACGCGGGAGTAAGTGCGATTCGAGACTGGTCGGACCTTGGTGGGAGAAGGCAAGTGACAAGGTGGCTGTGGTGAGCGGAGACCCATATCACTTTTTCTCCCACGTCACGGACATCGTGCCGCATTCCTTAATCAAATGCTGAATTCGACGGCTTGATCGTCAGTTCTACTAGAGTCTGGTCCCGAGACTATCAAATACTGAGTTCAAACCAAGGCTATGTGAGTTAATAACATTAGCGAGTTGTGCACTAGGCTTGTGAAGCTTTGACTGAGCAGAACTCAGGAGATTCTTGCCATTTCTTGGTAATGATAGGAAATCAATCATACACTGCCACTGATGGACAAAAACGAAGATGCCTTGGGTCGCCAAACCTAAAGGTTCAGCAATAAGAGACTAGACCTAGCCGACGTCGGTCGACGGCTGACTGATCTGAAACACGAACCTCGACCTTGCCGTACATCTGCATCCTCGACCTCCTCAACGGTCGGCCTCGGCAGCTTGGGACACCTGGGGACGGAGAAAGATGGGATCGACACGGTAAATGGATCGTCAGACGCGTCGAGAAGCGCGTCGTCATCAACTCTGATCTCAACAAGCAAAAGGCATGTCTATTGACAGTGAATCTTTCGATACGACAGGCTGGATCCGAGCCTACGGTGAAGCTGCTTTGATACTTACTCCAGACTTCTTGCGTGTGTACAATACTGCAATATTTCTTCTACTGTAAATAAACTGTGATATAATTCCTCATCATTTGGTACCGGGATCGCCTGTGGTGGGCTTGTGATTGACGCAGTTCGCCTGTGTTGTGTGCTCGGATCACTGGTTCTCTTTGTGTGGATATACTTAGGGAATACATACTGTATTGCTCGAAATCAATCCCCTACGAAGTGTTCCACCCTTGGACCTGCCAGTCGTGTTCGCACCATTCCACCTTTGCGCAGATTCAAAGTGATTGGATCCACAGCTTGCTCCAATTCCGCCGCGAGCTCCGGGTGGTTGCGGTAAAGCCAGATGATGTGGAGCGGGCCCATTCCACTGATGATTCCTTCGTCGGCGGTCTTGCGGAAGGCGGAAAAATGTAGAGAAAGCAGAAGCAATACAGCCGATACCACTGCGCCGATGAGGATCTAGACAACGGGTCGGTGTTTTGCAGCTGCATCTTCAACCTTCGTATATCACTCACAAAATACATATTGGCCTGCGATATTTTGGTGGTCAATTGCTGCATCGAGTTTGGGCAAAGGAAATCACCTACATCGAGCCTCGTTTCAAACGTATCCTCAAGAAACAGGGCATTTCCTTTCAGCAGAGAGACCTCGATTGGTGGAGGGCCACTAGCTTCCAACCTCGTGGGAGTGAATCCCGGGACTGGGGGTATATGACCCACTGAATATGAGCGTCAGTCAGTCCTCGACATAGTGCAAGTACTACATCAGTTAAGCGTTGCTTACAAGTCCAATACGTGGACGCTACGAGATCAGCCAGTGCATCTTCGAACTGATGCAATGTGACGGATGACCCAGCGGAGAGGTTGAATCGTTGGAAGAAGAATCTGCACTGGCAGATTAGATCAAAAGAGGCGCGAGATTGATTTGACAAGACCAACAAGTCGGCCAAGGATGGTAATATTTCGACAGTTTCCATTGGTAGCATGTTTGAAAGCCGGAAAACACTGTACCAGGATTCCCACTGAGAAGAGAGCACCTCAGAAAGAATGTCATCCAAGGCGGGGATATAGTCACTCACATCGCTTGCAAGAGCCTCGTAGGGGCTAGCCAATGCCTCCTTGTTGCCGGTTTCAAGAAACGGGGACCACGTGGAAGAGTTTTTCCGGATACTAGCTTGGTCCTTCGAAAGCAGTCGAGATTGCGAGTCCACTGAAACACTCCTGTTTACAAGCCCCAGCGAACATCCGAAAATCTGGACCTTGGCAGGACCGCTTGGGCCTGTTATGCCAGAAGCAGGACCGCCGGGGCCTGTTATGCCAGAAGTATTGACCGATACGCCAGTATTGCCAGCTGAATCCGAGATGGGAATCATGCTGCAAAACACCGTGGGACTCATGTACATCGTCCCTAGTGTGTCTGCACTCAAGTTGGCTGGGAGCCTGTCCCATGGATATTGCAGCGTAGATATAAAGCTGAAATCTGTGTGGATGAACCTTTGGTGAGAGCGACTCAGAGGCGGTATAAACAAGCCCAACTGACTGGTACCACTCATGAACGAGGGAAGGTAATAATCCGACCCAAGGATAGTGATTGTCCTCGCCGTTGAGTTAACCACCGGATCCGCGAAGTAACCGCAAGTCATGTTGAAATCGACGGCATCAACGGTGGCGGTCCCTGTCCCAAGATTTGAGTTTTCCAAGACGTCGTATAGCATCCCTCCCTCAAGGCCTAGCTTAGGCACACTGGTGTTGATGAACGGAATATAAGACAGTGCTCCCTGTGCGTAGAGCAGTGGGCTGTGCCTGGCCACACAATGAAATCAGTGACCTGCCTGCCATCGGGAGAACACGCACAATACATCTATCTGGGCCTCCAGACTGGAGAGCTGCTGTCCAGAGAATGTGAATGTGGGAATCCCCTGTGTCGTGGCGGGCACTGAGACAGTGGAGTTGAATACCTGCACCATGAGTAGAGCCGGGGTTGTTATATGGAGGGCTAAGATGCCCAGGAGGTATACAAAGACGGGGAGAACGGCGGAGAGGGATGGGGTTTGATGCAAAATGGACACGAGCGCGAACCCAATTCCCCGCCAGGCAGTCACGGTGTCGTGAGTGACGGTGAGCATCTGCGTCGTGCGGAGACAACGTTTGATGGACAGTGTTTGAGCCAAAAACACGAGCCCGGCTGTGTAGATCTGGGATTGAAGAAATGAGAAAAGGAAGTATTTATCGGGAGGGAGGAAGCCCACGGTGATGAATCCCGTGGCGATCGTGCTGATCAGCCAGGCCACGAGAGGTTGCTGTGCTAGGGAGAAGGTAATTCTGTGTTCAAGCTTCATGCCACAGAGCATGCCCAGAAGCAAATGGATGACGATGAGTGTGGAGTGTAGGACGGTGGAAACCAGGCTTAAGACTGTAACGGAGGTCCACGTTGATGGTGGGCTTGCCTCGTCGGATTTTTTGACAGGCCTTCCGGGACCATACGTCCGCTCCGAGAGTTTGTCTGCATTTATCCCTCCCAAGTCCGCCGCCCTGATGCGCACAGTCCCATTTATGAATTGCACCCGCAGCATTCCCGCCCGCCGCAGATTCACATCCGTCGGGACTGGCACTTGTTCCAGGCTGGCGGCAAGTTCAGAATGGTTTCGGTACAGCCATATCGTCTGAAGCACACCCAGGCTCTGGATCTTCATCGCCCAACCGTCTTGTTTGACTCGTCTCATGTTTAAAAACCGAAAAGAGAGACCCAGAAGTGCGAGTGATGCCAACAAGCATTCTACGATCTGTTTTCCATGAAGAAGTGCCAAAACCATCAAAATGCTCCACGGACGGAGATGATATCCAACTGTCGTGGCTCTCAGTCTTTACCATCAGAACGACTTTTGGTAGACTCACATTCAGACGACCTTGAATAACGGACTCCGTGACTACTGCTTGGCCAGCGAGAAGTGATACATTGAAAACCGAGGACGTGTACGCTGATGGGGGAGGAACGTGGCCGACTATGTCGACACCGATATTTATGAACCACATCTGCGTTGGACCGAGCAAACTCACGCGTCCAGAACATCGAGGCCACAATCTTGGCCAACTGGTTTTCAACATCGTGGAGGTAGGCGACGTTTCGAACAGTGTTGTTGAATGGGTACAGTTCCAATTGCGGCAGCAAAGCCCTATGTGATTTCGAAGAAGACAGTCCAGCATTGCTCGCCATTGACAACAAAGGACTCACATATCCGCCGTAGTAGGCGGCATCGCAGAATACCACCCTTCCCACTGGGTCGGATAATTAACACAAAACTGCAGGTTAGGCTATACTGTACGCACGATATCCAGGAACCCTCTCGCACCATCTGCGAACACCACACTCGAAAGATCGTCGAGTTGGCCGGAGAATGGCGCCCACGTCGACGTATGTTTCCTAATGGACGTCGACTCGGAGGTGGTGAGGTTGTGTGATTGAGCGTCCACGAGAACTGTTTGGTGGACGAGGGTAAGAGAGCACCGGAAGACCTGAATCGGCTGATTGAGGTTTATTACAGTTATCGACGGGGCTGTGTTGTTATGTGAATCCAGGACTGGGATGGTGGTGTAGAACACGGCAGGGAAGGGGAATGTGGGCCCCCCCAAAACCGTTCCGTCTGGATACGAAGATTGATTCCATCCCGTCAGTTTTCAGAAAAGCAAGTGCACTATAACGCACCTGTTTCGAGAATATCCTTTACCGTAGATATGGTGCCGTTGACTGCCGGAGAGGGTGGATAAGAAATCCTTGGCGCGGAAAACAAAGCCCACCGGTCTCCTCAAGCCAAAACTCCGTTCCACCGACGTTTATGGTCTGCGCCTTGCCATTGAAAGCTGTATCGGGTATGTATCCACAGCTGATGTTGAAGCTGGTAGCGTTGACGCGTACTGAGCCCGTTCCTGTGTTCGGTTCAAGTACATCGTACAGGGTCGCCTCGTGGAGTCCCAGAGTATTACTCGGAGTGAGGAAGGGGAGGAAGTCCAATGAGCCGCTTGCGTATTGTCCCACAGCGTACCTAGCGAGAAGCGAGTAAGTAGTACTTCCACAGGAAATGAGGGTTGGACATACAAGAAATCCTCTTTGTTGTTCTCGTCAACGGCAGAGAAATCGAAAGCGGGAAGGCTTTGCGTAGATATGGGCACGGACTGGTTGACGACAAGAGACTGTGGCGCGGCTACTCCAGGGAACGCTGTATGCAGAACCGAAATGCTGGCGAGATAGGTTAAGGCGGTGAGAACGCCTATAGGCGACGCAGGAACGGCGCGCTGTTGCCAAAGTCGTACGACAGCCGAACCTAGTCCTGACCAAGCGGCGGCATTGTCGTGTGTTGCTGTGAGCAGCTGCATCTTGTGCAGGTCGCGGCCAAGGGCCAAGGACTGCGTGACGAAAACGAGGAGAGCAGAATACAGCTAAAGACACGGTGAGCCCACCGTAGCCGAGAGACGCATGCCTCATACCGTGATAAAAGTGGTCAAGATCCCCTTGACCAGGCGAGCCACACGCAGTTCTTGATCCAAACTGAAAACTATTTGGTGCTCCCACTCTTGATGCCACACAACGAGAAGGACGAGTTGGATTGCAACTAGCGTGACATGTAAGGAGAATGAAAGAATGCTGCGCTGACGACTCGAGGAAGATTTCCCCTCCTGTGGATCTGCGTCACGACAGTTACAGTGAAAATCCTTGGAAGGTGATGAAGAACGACGAACCCCAGGGTTTACCGAGAAGAGGTTCGCCCGAGCCTGAGACCTGCGTGTCGACGACGACTGAGTGGGCGTAAGTCGAGTCTAGCACACGGGGCCAGTTCATGAAGAGGGCCGGGGGGAGTTGGGGCCCAGGGATCGATGGCAGCGTTACTTAGGGGTAGACGTCGCCATGGAGATGTGATAGAAAGTGCCAACGCCTCGCCGGCGTGGGATTCGGGAGGATATCTACGGGCTAAGGAGAGAAGCTGGAGTCGGGAAGATTTCGGGACCAGGGATGCATGACAACGGTAGGCATCGCCACAGAGATAGAATCCGAGTGCCACCACCTCTCCGGCGTGGGATTCAGGAGTCCTACCAAGAAATCGGTGGAGCATGATTGCTGTCCAAGGCCCCTTCGAGTTCATTGTCTCAGGTTTCCCAAATGCACAGACGATTCATATTGGATCCCTGCATGATGAGCGCAATTACTCCTAGGCTCTTCCTCGCGGAACTGTCCAAGAATCACGATCATGATGAGACAAAGGCGGCGCTGATGAACGTCAAGGTCCAACAGACGGAATCTGTGCCCGAGTCGCTGAGGTCAGAGATCAAGCAGATAGAGTCCGCAGTTGCTTGGGAGAAGAGACAACTCGGAGTACCGGTCGAGAACAAGAAGCTACCGGCAGATAGCCGCATGACACCGGGGCACCAGAGCCAGGAGTCCAAAAGGTCGAGTCCTTGGGAGATCGGCAGGTGCAGATAGCTCGGAATAGGATGGGTTCGGAGAGGCTGAGAAAAACAGCGGATGCGGATGGGCCAGGTTTGAGCCAGCGCTGATTAAATTCGAGATGGGAGTCAGGAGCCGATCTTGCAATTGGAACGCATCACTGGTTCCCGATGTGGAAGTGGAACAAACTATGTCCAAATACACAGCCCTTCGGCAGCACGGCACTGTCTCTGGCTGCCGCAAACGCTGCCGTTGACTCATCACTCTCCTTTCCATTGACCACAACTTATGCGCCCATGCCCAGCCCGCCGTTGCCCCGCCGACGCTTCGCTACCCGACACCCCACGCCCGACACGCATTAGCACCTCTCTCAAACGTTGATTCGTGCTGATGAACGACCACCTTTCACTGCACCACCTTTCCCTGCACCACGCTCACCGCCCACGTTGCACAAGCTCAAACACTACACGACACTGCGCTACCACCGACACTCATGGAAGGATGGGAGGCGGGAATCGCGGAGCGGGTGAGGCAGGCAGGGCAGAGGTAGAGCTGAAAGTTGGCTCATTTCCGGATCGGGAAATCGTGATGCGTTCCAAAACTCGCTTCTGTCAGGAGCAAGAGAAATGATCCGAGCTCAACACATGCAAGCCGCATCGAAATGATTGCATCACTGCGACAGTAATACACGCGGAGCTGTCAAACGGCTGATCGGCAGTGGATGATGGCGGAAGCCAGTGCCGGCTAGCAAACCCATCGCCGCTCTCCAGTGGATGTCGCTGGCTCCGGCGGGACTCAGTGGAATCCGACGCGCGCGTTGCTAGCCAATTAAGTACTGGCTCGTCACTAGGACCCACCTGTATGTCACGCAGCTCGCACTCCTGCTACAACACGTCGGATGGCAGCGCACACGAGGCTCGTGGGCTACAGCATGGGCGGTGCAATCACTGCTGCGTTTGTTGCGACGTTTCCGCGACTCTTGGAAGACGATGTCGTGTTGATCGCGTCGGCTGGGCTAGTCGAGGTGCGTGTCTTTATGTTATCGCTGCCGTATACTATATTTCGTCTGACGCGTGTAGTCGGGCGACCTCCCCCGTACAGCAAAAGTCATGTCATCCCCAATCGTCCAGTTACTCACTGCGAACCCCATCATCAAGGTGCGTGGGGTGTTCGAGCTGCTTTGAAAGGAAGGTATCAACCATGTCTTGCAGGCCTACCTCCGCCGCCTGGCCACCTCCCGCTCCTCCCCTTCCTCCGAATCCGCAGGCGTCAACACCCTCGCCGAACTTGTTCGCCTGCAGTCTGCGCATCTTCCCGGATTCAATCACGCTGTATCATCCTCACTCCGCTCCGGCCCTGTGCGAGGTATGAGCTGGGCGTTTGAAAACGAGGGGTGGAGGGGGAGAAGGGTCTTGGTCGTTCATGTGAGTGTTGTTTCTCTCTCATAACACGGGATTGAATGCTCTCCAGGGCACGCAAGACAACACCGTCCCCTCCGCGCACGCTGCGCGAATACGAGGACTCATCGTCGAAGCCGGCGCCTCGAACTCTTCCTCCTCCCTTCCCTCCTCCTCCTCCTCACCAACATCCGCTTCGACATCAACAACACGAAAATGGAGCTGGTTCGCCAGCGCCTCTGATTCGTCCTCATCTCTGGAGCGAGAGCCCAGTGCCAGAGTCGAGGTGGAGATGATACCGGGGGCGGGACATGCGTTGACGTGGACGCATGCGGATGAGGTTGGGGCGTTGGTGTGTAGGTTTTTGGGAGGCGATGGGGTGTAAGGGAAGCGGGTGTGTATGTATCGTTATGGGGAGGGTGTACGATGTATAATTCGTCTGTTGTGTGTTTGTGCTGATACTTATGCGGGGATGGATATACTTACTTACATATAGACGGTGTAGCGTACATAGTGTTTGTAGATTAGGGTTAATTTGGTTGGTGGGCATTGGTTTTCAGGTACAAAATAGCGGGACCACAGTTGGATCATGTATTGAAGAGTATCGAATCGAACGACGGCAATCTCAAGTCCGGGTTAGTAAGTCGCTGGATGTGAACCGGGGTCTTCAGGCGTCATTTCTGGGTGCTGTAGTCGTGTATGATGCGCTTGCCAGAGCATCAGTCTTTCGATTGCTGGTCAAAGAGATTCTGGAATCGCATCTGGATTGGCAGGAACGGACATAGTACGTTGACAAGATCCCTTTCGAAGATACAGAGTTTTAGGCTCGTCCCGTTATCGCTCATTCGAGCTCGATTACGTGGCGAAATGTAGAAAAATTAGAACAAGCAGAAATTCAACAGCGTGGCGCAGTGAGGATTTGCACAGTTCAGTTGAGGCCTGCGGGAGCATGCTTGGCTTACCAATAAAAGAATATAAGGAGTGGACCAGAGTAAGACCGCCCCCGAGTCGAACCGGGGTGTGTACTCCTCCGGACTTTGCAATTCTTGCGATGGCCTTCAGCGCATTTGCTCCTAGCTTGGTGCATGCGAGTCAGTGAGAGCTCAATCGACGTCGGACGAATACTTTTTACTCAAGGGGAACTGCAACTCTAAGGATAATTCTATTGAGAAACCCGGGGTGCAGGTAGAAACCCCCCTTATATAGAAGCCCCAAATTTGTAAAATATTTTGAGGGGGGGTTTCTTCGATTTAATCAAATTTGATCGGCACATCTGCCGCGAGCGGCATGACCCGGCAGACAAGCTTACCCACGAATTCTAGCACCTCAACATTAATATTCAGGTACTTACTCTGCTGGGAATGTGTGTACCGTGTGGGTATTACCGAATGATTTGCACTGTTGTTCATAAAGGGAGGATTCGCGACCCGAAGATGGCAATGGCATGGCTCGGGCATCGTTGATGGCGCATCAGTCGCGCGTCGGGTCCTGCCTTTCAAGTCCCGCCCCCAGTTACTGTCACAAAACGTATGAGGACTCTGTTTTGAATCACTCATGTGCGGCCGATAAGCCAGAAAAGACTCCAAAAGGACTTGAGGTCAATGTGTCGAAGCCATCAATGCCCGCACATCCCGCCTGGAGCGCATCGATGGTCTCGGCTCTCGAGTCTCGGACACTCGGCACATCTCGCTCAACACCCGTGGAGCAGCATAGATCTAATATCTACTACCGACGCCGACTCTGGAATTGAGACTATGGCATGTCCGGCAACGTGTCGGGATGTGCAGTCGCATCAAAGTTTGCCACATCGTTGCCGAAAATCACAACCCGGGTTTCCATGTAGAATCCATTTTTAAATGGGGGGTTTCTGCCTTAACCTGGGTTTCTCAATAGAATTATCCCAACTCTAATCCTCCGCCTCTGCATTTAGTCGGCATCATTATTATCCCAGTGGTTCAAACTGTCTCGGTGCCAGAGTGGAGGCTTGCCTTGCTACCTAAAAACTTCAGCATACACTAGGCCCGGACCCGAGTCGAACGGGGTCTTGTGCAGGACACGGATGAAGAGCACGAGGTGGCGGCAACGTAGTACACAGGCATTCCAAATGCTCACGGGCTTGCAATGTCTCTCCCAGCTCCGGGGCATGTACATACACAGTTAATCCTGAATGCGTGACACATGCAAATAGTATGGATCCATCACGTACGTCACGTAGGCCTGCCCCCGGAATTGAACACGGTGCTGCGATGGATAAGTAATTGTCATGGCGCCACTCACTTGAGTACCTGCGGGCTCGCTGCGTGTTTCATTACTGGATTCCCTTTGTTGAATGAGTTATAAACGACTGGGAAAACACCCGACATCCGAGAGCCATGTCAAGCATGATCTGGATTCTACGGCCAAACGCACGTTACCCCAACGTTACCCACTTGCATACATAATTTCGTCAAGAGAACAAAATCATCACTGCGGCGCGCGTGTTTTGCCCCTCTCGATTGCGCGGCACGATACGGCAATCGCGGCTCGCTAGTTAAGATCAAGCCTCGTTGATGGCCGGAGCTTCGGGCTCCACGTTGGATGGCGGATGCCAGTGAAATGCCGGATCAGATATCCGAAGTGATCCCTTTGAACCTAGGCGAACTTCGATCTCCCTTTGTGTGCCCGGTACAAAGGGAAGAAGCTGATTTGATCCCATTGTACCAGCATCTGATCCCATTATTGAACACCAATTAGCCGAGTTTCGACGACGATGCACCCCGCTTGGAAGGTCGCGCTCGCTTTGACTACGCTCTTTGGTTTCGGAACTACATATAAGAAGAAAGATGCTGAACCCGTTTGAAATCCTCAGAATCGCAGCTCCTGCATCGTTCAAGCTCTCTACATCCCCCTCACCCAATTTCAACCAACGACCATGTCGCACTACACCAACCCCGCCCACGCCCACAGCTCCGCTCGCGGCGGCCACAACCAGCCTCACGCCCTCTCGCACGCCCTTGGCCCTCAGCATCACGCACCGGCGAGCTCGAGTTCAACCCGGCACCGCATGCCAACCGTCGAGTACAAGCCGACCAAATGGGCTGCGTCGATGGCCGGCAACGCCCGGCAGAAACGCGTCCTGCCGTTCGACCTACCGGGGCAGTCGAACCAGGGTGTTTCGATCGGGACTTGAGTAATCGGGGGCCGAACGCGCCGATTGCTGGTGCGGGGGATCAGATTTTTGCGCCGTTGGGTGTGCAGAAGATTTCGTTGCGCATTATCGTGCGTCCTATTTCTTCTCGGTGCTTCTCATATGTTGACTTCATTTCAGTGGCCAGGATACCAACACGTCGAGTGGAATCGGTCTATCGAAGTGAGCAGCATTACGCGCGCAGGGCTGGCGTACCAAGTCGCGTCAAACTTCGCTCGGTTCTTCGAGGTTCGTGTTTTGATCAACCGTCTGTTCAACCAGCTCATTCATCCACAGAAAGGTGCCTATGAGACGCCGAGCTCGGCCACCCACTACCTCATTTCTCCCGCCGGCGTGCAATTCAAGCACCTCTACCTTGTCTCGCTAACCAACACGATCGACAATGTCTGGCAGGCTGATGTTGCTCTTGATTTGCGGTGAAGCTGCTTCGATATTTTACATCTAGAGTTCCTGCATGCATTTGTACAACACTGCAATGTTTTCTGTACTGTAGACTCCCTCATGATCCCTCAGCATCTTGTGCCGGGATCGGCTTGTGATTGGCTTGTTGGAAATCAGTTTGCCTGTGTTGTGCTCGGATCATCTCTCCTGCTCTTGACTCCCATCTCAATCAAACCCGTACCTTCCCTGCGGCATGCCATCCACGGGCCTCCCATCCGCTGTGGTCTCAGGGTCTCGGAGATCGACCTATTCCGAGTTATCTACATCCCTGATGCCATGCCACGACATCTTCTCCCGCGGACTCCGGCCTTTACCACTGCGCTGGACGATCCTCGTGTCGCTACCTCGTACGGCCATCTTCCAACAGCTTCTTGCTTTCGACCGGTACTCCGGCTAGTCTCCTCTCACAAACCTCAGCCGATGCAGCTCCCGGTCTCTGAATCTTCAGTGTGGCGTCGTCATTTTCCGTTCATCAGTGCCTCCGATTCATCTTGGCGTGTTTCATCATGATCATGATTGGTAATTGTGCTCTTACAGGCAGTTTGCTACCTGGGGCAGCGAGCTCGAAGGGCCGTAATCAGCAACCATGCTGATTTGATGGTAGGGCTCCCGAATCCTGGAGAGGCGGTGGCACTTTCCATCACATCTCTGGCACTGCCCACCATTGTCTTCCATCCCTGGTCCCACATCTTCTCAACTGTCCCCTTTTCATCACATCTATGATCTCCGTGACGATATTGCCAGCTATTTAGTCAACCAAGGCTGTTATTCCTGCACTCCTTCTCCCCTTCCCTCGACTGTCTTCCATGAACCGGAGCTCTGCGCGGAACGAGACCCACACTGGCCCAGTCGCTACGGAAAGGCAGGACTCAGAAAGTCTTCTGGGCAAACCGCGAGGTTCGTAATTTTTTTTTTTTTTTGCGTCTCCCGCGATTCCCCTCAGTTCTCTAACGTCGGGCTTAGAACCAGCGGAAATGAGATCTTCCCGTCAACGCAGCATTATTGTACTGTCCTTACACGTGGCGCTAGTCGTCATCCAGGTCTTTTTCTCGTTGCGTGGCAGCAAGAGTGGGAGCACCGAGTGGTTTTCAGTGTAGATGATGAACTGTTTGTGGCTCGGCTTGTCAAGGGAATCTTGACGACTTTTATCACAGTATGGTCTACGTTTCGCCGGTACTACTTAGACCCGTGGTCTTATCGCTTACTTTAGCTGTATTCCGCTCTCCTCGTCTTTGTCACACAGTCCCTGGCTCTGGGGCTCGACCTCCACAAGAGGCAGCTACTCACCACAACGCACGACAACGCCGTCGCCTGGTCAGGTGTAGGTGCTGCCGTCGTACGACTCTGGCAGCAGCGGTCCTTTCCTGCCTCGACCATGGGTGTCCTCTCCACCTTGGCATATCTCACCAGCGTCTTGGTTCTGCATACGGCGTTTCCTGGAGTGGCCGCGCCACAATCTCTCTTCGTCAATCAATCTGTGTCCACGTCGACGCAAAGTCTTCCGGCGTTTGACCTTTCGGGGGTGGATGAGAACGACAGGCAAACTTTCCTGTACGACGGTGGCTTCTCTTGGGGTGCATACTCAAATTTCGACAGGAACATTGCGGGGCAATATGCGGGGCAATCCCTGTCCTTCCTCCCGTTCCCCAGCCCGAGCAATACTCTGGGGCTTCACGAAGCAACCTTGTACGATGTGCTTGGACCGAACGCTGGCTCAGGCTCTGTCCGTGTCGATGCTACAAGCTTCAATATCAGCTGTGGATACATACCGGACACGGCATACAACGCCACGTTGAGAAGTATAAACGTTGGTGGAACAGAGTACTTTCTGGGGATCGCTGGTAGGTTTTGTGTTTTGTTTCGAAAAATTAGACGAGTTGACCCGCTGGGCAGACACCGACGTCATCACCACGGTGGGATTTACCCCACCATCACCATCCCCCAGTGCGTTCGCTGCCTTGTCTATTCATCTTGAATTTAACCAATCGTTGTATCCATCCGACCCCAACGTAGTCTCCATCACCTTCCCATCCCCCGCAGTATTCTACACTACCATCCCGGTCCTGGACTCGAACAACAACACCGCTCCTTGGATCAAATTGAATGGCGTGGGCGCTCAATCCATTCAGGTCTTCCGATGCTCCCTCGGGCTCATCGAGCAGACGGTTTCTGTGGACGCTCAGTCACACAACTTCACATCGTTTGCTCCTGAGACGCCGCCCATCGAAAAACACGCATCGACGTGGGTGCCTTTCTCTGGCCAACTGGAGGATCTGTCCACTGCTGCGTTCTCGGATGGCAAGAGTGGGTTCCTGGATATCGTGCGTACTCATTTTCAACCGGCGGTTGGAATTGATTTTTTTTCTCAACCCAGTGGGAAGGATGGTACTCGGTGATGCCGGAAGCTGAAGCTCCTCCTCTGGTGTCAGCAGAATCCACAATCGTTGGTTTGTCCGTGGCGGATATGTTCGTTTCTCGTTCTTACCTACCGCGTGTGGCACTGATAAGAACTTGTGTAGCGCTTTGTTGCAACAATTAGAACTGTACCCATTCAACACCACCCTCAAAAGCAACGTTTACCTCCATGAGGTCGAGAATGAATTAGCCAAGATTGTGGCGTCAATATTCTGGACACGTGAGCTTGCTTTCCAACGCAGATATTGACTCAGACTCATTGACATCTGCGCAGTGGGTCACGCTCCTCCCCCATCACCGTCTACGTCTTCACAACAACCTTTCAATGTTTCTCTCCTCTCCGGCCAAGCTATCGTCTCAGGTCCCATGATTCAGGATCGTCTAGATGTGAGTTGACCACAATTTGAACGCGTTGAAGTACTGAGGGCGCTACGACAGTTGAACATCATTTCTGTCCGTGGATCTTATCGTGGTTCTGTTTCTTTTCCACTGATATGAACGGCTTAGATATTAGAATGCCTGGTCGCATCACTCATACTTCTGGGACTCTCATTGAAGTTTTCCCGCTTGGTACGGCGGCAGCCTCACACGAGGAAGACGAAGATCGACGGTTTGGATGTACTTCAAAGTATCTGGCTGTACCGGGACCACCCCGAACTTGCTGCGAGCATGGAGCAAGTGCAAGTGCCGACAGATGCGAATCTGCGGCGAGCGGGAATGGTGCGCGTGCAATTACTAGATGGGGCTGCACGCATACCAGAGGTGTCGTACTCCGAGGAGTTTGGAGACGTGGGCACGCAGGACGCAGATAGATCGCGGGGGATGACCTATCCTCCTGGCAAACCGTCGAAAGGTATATATCACAGACTTCAGAGAACCCGAAGGCTGACGACCGGAGAACAAGAAATACCGTGTTCGACGTGGACGTCCGGTTTGGTCTTGAGTCGGGTGTCCACCCTTCTGCACTTGGGACTCGTGGTCATCCATCTGGTTCTTGCAGTGCTCTGCGGCATGGGCTTAGAGCACGGGATTACCTTTTCGCTCTCGCACCAATCTTTCGTGGCTTGGTTGATCAGTACGCTTGCTACAGTTTTCATAACCGTACGCTCTTCTCCTACTGATATCCTTCCTTTGCTCATTCGTTGCAGCTCTACACGGCCGGGCTCTTGTTTCTCACCCAGACTCTTTCCATCAAGCATAGTCTTTGCAAGACGCAGACGCTTACCGTCACCCACGACACCGTGGCTGCTTGGCGGGGTATTGGGTCTGCACTGACGTCTGTGTTCCACCAAGCCCCATCACTCTCTGCTGTCGTCCCCATCTTCGTGTACCTCGGGGGAGTCTTGATTCTGCATATCTCCTCTCCGGCTCTGCTCACGGTGCAGACATTCAACTCCACTCTCCCGGTACTGGTCCACACTCAGAGCCTTCCCAATTTTGCCTTCTCCGGGTACGAGCTTTCCAGTATTGAAGCTCGGATAGATCCATTGTGCGTTCGTTGTCTTTGACATGGATGCTGGCGAACTGACGCATTTGCCAGACACAGCCCACTGCTCTATGCCCAGGGAACACTCTTTTATCTTCCATTCATCAACTCCAGCTCTCCTGCAGTGGGACTCGAGGGGGGGATGCTGTACGACGTCCTTGACAGCCCCGAATCGGGTTCCGCCGCCGGTTCTGGACTAGGTTCCGCCATCGTCGATGCCGTCCAACTCAACATGACTTGCGGATACTTTGCGGATCCAGTGGTTAATTCAACGGCGGGGACAATCACTATCCTTGGGTTGGACTATATACCTGCATACACCGGTGAGTCCTATTTCCGATTCAAGGCCCCACACTGATTGACAATAGATATTAGAATCATCTCAACACTGCAATACGTGCCCGATGCCAACTCAGTACCGGCCAACTTCAGTTCAGAGAATGTCACTGGGCCTCTGTTCACGTCTTCTGCTTTGTTCTACAGCACGGTTCCCATTTCTGACTCGACTGGCAACACTGGACCGTTGGTAGATATCTCCGGTGTAACAGGCCCTAGTGGCGTTGCTAAGGTGCAGATTTTTGGATGCTCGCTGGGCCTCGTCAACGGGAGCGTTACTGTGGACTCGAAGTCTCAAGTGCTTTCAAACCAGCGCGTTTTTGGTCAGAAAGATTCTTCCGTGTGGTCGCCGTTTCAAGAAACGGGCAGCAAGGCGGCACCCGCGGATCCCTACGAGGCTGTCGTGGACGATGTGAGTATACTTGTCTTAGACCACCCTCGTTCTGATAAGGTGTTTGTGTTTGATTAGTGGGAATCCTGGTATATCTCCATGCCAGTCTCCAGTATTGCAGAAATATTTGACCCCGATCCCACAATAACCGTAGCCGAAATGTCGTTTTTCACTCTCGTGTCTCCTACTTTCACTCATTTGCTTCCAGGTTCTTCATTGAACGCTTCAATCTCTTGAATTCCACCACATCCTCCGTTACCCTGCATCAGTTTGAAGATGCCCTGGCCGAGCTCGTGGCTTCGATGTATTGGACACGTCAGTAGAGCGCACTAATTACCGAGCGAAGACTGATTCTCGTACCCAGTGGGTCATATACCTCCGCTTCCGGGCTTTGTCCCTACGAGCTTGGAGCCAAATGGCCCTCCGCCTGTCGAGGTCTCACTGCTGCAAGGAGATGCCGTGCTCTTGGCGGATGCATTCGAAGCAAGGCTAGATGTGCGTGCCAACTTTCTCCAGCTTGATGCAGACACTGAATAAATATCGCAGGCCAATATGAGTTATGTGAGTGCTATCCGAATGCGTCGCGAGTGGAGGTGAATGCTGACCTTTTTTTTTCAAGATCACGTTGGGCGCGGTAGTATCCGGCCTACTATTCCTCCTCTCTCTACAGTTTTCAGTATTCCGCAGGACGACAGACGAAATCATCAGCGGAATGGGACCGCTCCACATCATCTGGCTTTACCGCAACCACCCGGAGCTCGAGGCGGATTTGGAGCAAGTCGTGGATCCAACCTCTTCCAATCTACGGAAGGCGGGAATGGTGCGAACACGATTGGCAGGGCCGAGGGTGGACCACTTCATAGAGTAGACTTGATTGGAGCACTGAGTACAATGTTGAATATATTTATTCCTACAACGGATGCGAGTCTTTCATCCCACTTGTATGCATTCGAGTTTTTACTGCCTTGTATGGAGGATCTCTGGGGTGTCCGATGTCGAGCGTTGTGTACAAATAACTCCGTGGTATCTGGTGCTGGGTAGTGCACTATCAGCTGGGTGTTCGAGAGTGAGGATCGAGGGGGAGGACTTCAAGCAGCGCAATCTTCTTTCCTGAGTCAACAAGGTCAAAAATGAACATTGATGAACTTCTCAACTCTACAGGAACTAAAAGGCTACAAGAAAGACAGGACTACACAACAAGTACTAAGGCAACATCGGTGGATATCGCAATGTAACAGAGGAGTGGGAATACATACAGTAGGAATGATCGATTATAGGCTTTCAACGGAGTCAAAGTAGAGTAAAGGAGGGAGGGAGGACAAGGGAGTTGGGTGAGCTGGAAGCTAGGCCGAGACGACTGGCTGAAGAGGCAGCATATCCGATTTCGCCGGCGGCGGGTCCTGTCCCGCTGACTTGCAATTCGCCTCGAGCCGGCTGCGGAGCTGGCCATACTCGGTTTGAATGACTGTTACAAGTATTCGTTGGTCAACCACGCGACGGAGGGGTGGGATGAGGGGAGCGGGAGGCGTGCGAGCAAGGAGAAGAGGAAGGGACAACTCACACTGACAAGGCCACAACGCATTCATCACATCCAGCGGAATCGCCAGCGCCTTTGCGACTTGAAGCACATCCCCAAGCGTGCGGTCGTTCTCCCACAAGAAAAGGCATCTACAAGCGGGTCAGTCAAAGGTATACACGCTGGGAAACGAGGACTGACATGGCCAGCTGCGAGTGGAACCACGTTACAGAAAACGGACGATGAATGAGCTGCTGCGCGCGCGGGTCCGAGAAGTACGAAATGGACATCGCCACCCGCTTGATGATATCGGTGGGATAGTATTCTGAGCAACGATTAAGAACTGGAAATGGTGAAGGAAGGAAGAGGGACGCACTCCACTCCTTTGGTTGCTGACGATTGAAGAGCGGATCCGTGGCAGGCAATCCCTGCAGACTAACAACACTTCAGTCACTATCCATTGAACAAGCGAGGCACTGACCTGCGCAATCCCTTGGTTATCATCATCTGCGTATTCACCACATTCTCTCCCACAAGCTGCGCCGTCGCCGTATGCAAATTACACTCATGGGCATCTAGTGCATCCTGAATAGCCTGCGTCTCCTGCCACGCTTCCTGCAGCGCCTGAACCATGGTCTCCCTCTCCTCCTCACTCTCACCCCCACGGGCGATGGCGTTGGCGGTAAAGTTTGTGAGGAGCATGCCTCGCCCGTACAGCGCTGGCACCGAGTTCTTCAGATCCGCCCCATCAGCGTCCAGCCGCCGGCGTTCATACAGCTCGTTCGGGAACATGAGCAGATACTACACGCACCGATCAGAGAAGGAAGAGGAAGGGGAAACGAGAACGCACACTGGCAGGATCACACATTCTCAACTTGTCACACTCATCCAGTCTCGAGAAAGCCCAACACTCTACGCGGAAACTCGTAACCAGACTCAACGCACTCCAACACACCCTCCGACACTCCTCGTCCCTGATCTCATGCGCACTCCAGCTGGGATTATCCCATGGAAGTGCATGAGGCGAGCCAGGAGGGATGCACCGACAGGAAGAGGCGGGAGCGGGAGCATCAGCAAGTGGCGTGGTGCCCGAGACATAGCGACAGACGTTGGGCTGGCCAGCATCGAAGGACATGAGACCCAGCGTGCTGAGTGCGTGGTCGAGCACGCGGAATGCCTGTAAAAGTCGGGAGGGGTGGTAATCTGGGTGTGCGGAAGACTCGTATACGACAAGGATCTGAGATTACTCGTTAGAGGAAAGATGAAGGAGGGAAATTAATATTACGCACTAGCGCTGCCTCGACGAGACTGACGTCGAGCCATACACCCTCACGCCACGCACGATCCAATGCATTCTGGGCCGAGTCTCGGAGAAACGCTGCACAATCCCGGCCACTGGTCCCTCTCTCGGCCTCGGAAGAGCGGATGAGCACCGCCAGTGCCATCGACGCGAGTATGAAAGCGGGCTGGAGAGTGAGGTACTTTGTCGGGTTCCACAGGGTATCTAGGAGTAGGCGGGCGTTGACGAATGACAGAGAAGCCATCTCACTGAATCTGAGGACGGGTGAGCGCACAGAAGAAGATGTAGATATATGATTCGCACAGGAAATTGAGGTCTGCCACGATCTGGGGCAGAGGATACGACTGCAAGAAGGCGTCCCACCAACCCTGCTGCGCGGAATGGACTGTCGGTGGAGGCGGGGGGAACTTGGGATGGGCATCTTGCTCAAAGTCGTAGGGGCGTGGCACAAAGTGGGTGGGCGTGGGCTGGTATTGCAAGGAAGGCTGAGCAATACCAAGCCATCAGCAGACGATGAAAGGGAGGACGTGAAAACGCACACCGAGAAGAACTGCTTCATTGGTGGAGATTCTCAAGGGTGAATGTCTCTGAGGCGCGGCCGGGAGCAAGAGGGGGTTCAGCAACTCGAGTTTCATCCTAGGGCCATCATCTTCAGAGCCGCCACTCCGCCCACGAGGCTTAGACGAGCGCTGACGCGTGCCCAATCTCTTGTCAGGACCACGACGCTTCGGAGCAGGGTCGTACTCGCACTGTTCCTCCCGTCGCTGGCAATTGGAACATTCAGGACGCGTCGAATCGCAACGGATTTTGCGCATGCGGCTGTGGTTCGACGTTAGAAAGGAAGACCGTGAAAGAGAAAGGGAGACGCACCACGGTTGGCATGCGATGGACGCCCTCCGACGGCCACTGCCTTCTGTATCCTCCATGGGTGGTGAAGACAAGGTGAAGAGGGTGATGTCAACAGATGTCAACAATCATCGATCAAAATCTTTGTCAATAAGTAGACTTGCTTTTGCCACGCACCCTTTGCGCACCCTCGTCTTGACTCCCTGCACATGTATTACTAAGCTCTTTCCGTTCATCTTTGTATCAGTGTCAGCGTTTACTCTTTGCCTCGACTCCTGCGGCCTGCCGCCTACAGTTTGTATAGGTAACACAGGGGGCAAACCCCGTGGTAAAGTGCACGGCCTACGTCACGGCATTCGACACGGCGTCCGACATGGCGTTCCCACGTGCCCATTGTTCTCTTTTTCTCGGTTTCATTCACATGGAATTCACTGTGCATTTGGAATGGTTGGATGCTTCATGAAAGTCAAGTGAGACTGTGCCTACCTTCCTGGAGATCTGGGGGCTCCTCGGTCTGTGAGGCTGCTCATTGTTTGCACCTTGTCACGCAGGTGACTGATGTACTTGCCAGTTGACGACATGCACCAAGTCCAACTTGGCAGGGATGGGAAAACTGGCGGGAACTCCGGCCCGGCACTGCAATTGTCGGATGCCGCGACAGACGCCGTGACGTATGCCGTGCGGATGCCCCGCGGTAAAATGCCACGGGGTTTGCCCCCTGTGTTATAATTCGGCGCCGGCTTGGTATGGAAGCTTCCTCCCTTGATAATTGGGAAGGCTAAGCGCCCACGCGCATTCAAGAAGAAAACAGGTGCTCAATTGGGATTCTTGTATCGCAACAATGCCAAGGCCTGGATGACGGGAGTCATCTACGAGGAGTGGATTCGCGATATTGACAGCCAAATGCGCGCTCAGAAGCGCTCCATCCTCTCCGATGGACGCCGGCATCATTCGTTGCTTCAAGGCTCATTACCGGCGTCTTTTCATGGAGCGAGCCCTCGACCGTTATGATCAGGACATTCCGCCAGCCAACATCTACGACATTAATCAACTGGAGGCCATGCGCCTCGCCGCTATCGCTTGGGATGAGGTCACGCCCAAGACTGTCGCCAACTGTTGGCGCCACGCCGGCATCTTGCCTACGGAGGCCACCCCGCCAAGCCACTTTTGCGGCGCTCGTTGACGAGAACTCCGACGATCAGGCGGAGACACGGCTCACCAAAGCATTGGATGATCTCCAAGACCTCGGCGTACTTCAGAAGGGCAACCGTCTGGACATGGACGGGCTTATCAACATCCAAGGGGAGGAGGTAGAGGAGGGTGCATCGGATGAGGAGATCTTCCAGGCAGTGATGGAAGCGCGCGAGAACGAGCAGCTCATAGAGATCAACGAGGGTGACGATGCACCTGAAGACACCCTTCTCGTGTCGAAGCCCACTCGGAAGGAGGCACTTCAAGCGGCCACCCTCTTGCGTAGCTATCTCTCGGACATGAATGGGGACTTTGCGCGTCGTTTGGAATCTGGTTTGGCTACATTCGGACGGGAGACTCAGGCTGAACGCACAAAAAGTCTTATTTCCTCCGCTATTACCGACTACTTCCCTTCAGCTTCATCGTAGATTATTTTCCGCGTTTTATACGATTTTTTGGCCATTTTTTGACTCATTTTACGAGATTTCTGTCGTACCCCATAGCCCCTGAAAACCCATAACTTATGGGGTCCTTCGAGGGGTATGGGTTATGACAGGTTCGACTGTATGCTGTGTCTCTTTGCTGATACTTATGCGGGGTGGATATACGTTAATTGATGGTATAGCACGTAGGGTATGGCATTTTGTAGATTTGTGATAATTTGGCTGTGCGCATTGGTTAGCAGGTAAAAAAAAACAGATCGCCGGCGGAGCATGTGAGAGCCTCGAATCGAACGAGGGCAGTCGCAAATTCAAACGCCTGTTGCTTCAGAGAGAATCCGGCGAGATGAACTGAGATGGCTGCTAATTGTGGGTGAACGACCTTGCTGGTAATGATTCGTCAGAGCACTAAGATATTCGGAAAGTTGAGCAAGGAAGGATCGGAACAGGGTAGAGATTATCGAACAACTTTCAGGCTCATAGATACATATGCTCACTCGGAATTATACCCATCCCTACCCTTGACCACCCCAAACGCAGGCCCACCCCGCCCAAACATCTCCCTCAAATCCCCACACACATCCACCGGCCTCTCATACGCAGCGAAATGCCCCCCTCGCTCGTGTTCGCGGTCGAATACGATCTTTCTGTTGCTCTTTGCCCAACTTTTCAAGTGGGTTGAAATTTGAATAAGAATTTCGTTCACAGGAGAGGTATGACCACGCACCTTTTAGGCAAAATCGCAACCTCGCCCGGGAACCTCGATATCCCATGCGGGATCGAAGCAGTGTATTCGGGGGTTCCCATAAGTTTCCCGAGGTTTAGTGCATTGCCCCCGCCCACTTCGTAGTAGATGCGTGCGGCGGCGGTCGGGCCTGCACGGGAGAACCAGTAGATCGAGATCCATGTAAGCACTATAATATTGAGAGCGCTCAGTCGACCATTCAATTCAAGAAAAGGAAGTGAAGCAACCTTCATCATCATCCCACGCATACCCATCCGTCCAACCCACCAACTTCTCGTATATCCACGCCAACAACCCAACAGGCGAATCCGCCATCGAATACCCCAAAGTCTGCGGCTTCGTACCCTGGATGGCGTTGTACCCAGATCCCGACTGTATGAATTTCTGCGTTTTGTCGAATCCTGCTTGCATTTGTGGATTGAGAGAGGGGAAGAGGAAGTGGAAAAGCACGGTGAGGAAGGAGAGGGGTTGGGTGAGGAGGGAGGGAGGGGTGCCGCTGGATGTGGATGATTCTCAGCGCCGGCGCCAGAGAGAGTCCAGGATTAGGACCTACCCAGGGAAGTTGGTATGCCAGGCTTTGACGTACTTCGGTCCGTAGAGATGTGCCATTCTCCGTGTGATCTGGAGCCGTGTGAGCATGGCAGCTTGAACGACGTAATTAATGCACGCACTATGAAACCCCAATCTCCGCCTTGCGTGACTATTCCCAAAGAATTCATTTCGTTTCGCCTCCCTTCATCCCGGTGTAAGTTACGTACCGTATTCGTTGTATCCCAACGACAACATGAGTTTGTTGCAGACCTGCAGGTATTGGTGAGTATTCCAAACGGAGTCCCGTCGAGTCAGGCACGTACTTCAGCATATTGGTCGAGGTTGAACCCCTTCTTCCTGGGCGCTTCAGAGAAACCAAACCCGGGCAAGCTGATTGCGACGACGTGGAAACTCGGATGGTCGGGAGACCCACGTGTCAGGAGGGGCACAAGCTTACGGGCCTCGAAGAAACTGCCTGGCCCTGACCAGTATAAGCTCGTCAGTGAATGGGCGGCCGGCCGATAGTGACTCATGGGATACGTACATCCGTGGACGAAGAGCAGTGGGATAGCATACTCCGCATCACTTTTCTTGTGCACATAATGGACATTCAACATCCCATGCCCTCCCACGTCGATATCTCTAGTAAACTGCGGAAGTTCCATGTTGAGCTGAGCTTCATGGTAGCGCCAGTCGTATCCATTAGACCATCTGGTGACGAGACGACGGATATCGGTTAGCGGGGCGCCATATTCCCATCCTGCATCGTCCAACTCGTCGGGAAAGGTAACGAGTCGCAACTTTTGCTGGAGCAGGGAGAGGGATTCTTGGGGAATGGAGATGATGAAAGGGCTCTCGACAGACATGGTAGCAGGGTAGAAAGGAGTCTCAGCGGCCACGTAGCTAGACTTTTATGAAGCGAGCAACGTCAGGATACCGAGGTGACAGGTCTACCCAAGGTCTACCGAGGACCGAGAAGCAAGCGAAGACGTGCGGATGAAGGATGGCATGAATGGACGGCAGCACAAGGCTGCGTGTAGAATGTAATCTGCGGCGAGAGCAAGAGACGCGGGCAGCGGAGGATGCGAGGTTCGAGGAGGAGGGGTTGAGGCAAGGTTGAAGAGGAATGGTCGGATCAAATTGCGATCCGCGACAGCGCCTCCGATGGTGACTCATCGACATTCTCCCTTGTCGAGCCTTGTGCTCTCCTCTTTACCTCCGCATCCGAGCGAGCGCGTCAACGCCCGCCCTGAAGCACCGCCCTCGTTTCGTCACTTCCAATCCTGCGGTCTACACCCGTGCTTCCTGGAATGAATAGCTTCTCCGATCCGAATACTACTCCCGCTGCTGATCCACTTGCAATCGGAACTGCTGTCTGGCAACGCTCTCCGCTGCATTATAAGTAGATCACCGCAGCATCAGTAACTCCCGTGTATCGTCTTCCCGCCATTGAAATTTTCTACACACAATGACAGTGGCAGCCTACACTTGTCACGGATTCCGGTCTTGTTCCGTGCACATGTGTACCTTCCGTGCGTACCAGACTCCAAAAAACACGCTTTCCACTGCAAGCTTCACCAGCCTTCCGCTTGAGACTTTACGTGGCGTTCCGTTATATCCTGCCTGCTGCGATCTATCTGCTAAACAGTAATCTCGGGTTGAGGCTTTCCTACGCAATTAAAAACTGAGGCTCCCATGACGGCTCCAAGTACCCTGAATCACACAACCCGCAGTTGGAAAGCTTCTCATCAACAGCAAAAGAGACGAGCAGCGGAGGTTGCCTAAGAGGCGAGTTGATCGTATCAATGTGCTACCTCCTAAGCCTTACTACAGCGTCCACTGCCGGCCTCAGGCCTCAGGCGCTACACTCGTCACTGCAGGTCACCGTCTCTGGTATAATCGGATCACCGCAGCACAGTAGCTTCCGTGTCTCGTCCGTATCTCGTCCGTATTTCTGCTCCCGCTATAGCTACTGACTCCACTTGGACACAGTAAGTAACAATGAGAGACAGTTTGCGACGGAATTCCGGTGCGTACCAGCTGCTGCCTCTTCTGCTGCAGAGGTATCCGCTGATATTTCCGCGGGCGTTTCGTTATCCTGCCTGCTGCGATCTAATAACCGGTAATTTGGGCCTCAAGATCTTCTTCCCGCGCAGCTGCAAAGGTTCTGAGGCTCTCAGGATGGCTCAACGTACCCGAAAACTGGGGTAGTGACTAAGAGCAACACCCGCACAAAGTACCTTCGGATCCTGACTGACCGCAGCGGGAAGGCTTGTCGATCAAAATTTCCAGAATATCTACAAGGGACGCCGTTAGAGCACAACGAGGCTGTGGTCGTTATTGCTATCTTCCACTCCGCTCGCCAAGGACAAGCTCTTTCCTCTCCTCAAGCCATTCATTTTCCAGACGACGCAGTGGCATCGAAGTTACCGGAATTTCCGGGCGGTGAGGAATACTGTATCACATTCAATACAGTACATAACTTTGAATCGTGTTTGTGTTCCCAGGTTTTTGGTGCCGGACCAGGCTGTGGGCTGCTGCGGTGTATCTTCTTTTTTAAGTAGATGAGCTTGGAAATGGCGGTCTCGCCCGTATTTTCACTCTTCCCTTCCTCCTCCCCATCCATGGCCCTGGAAAAATCCTCCCTGCGGCGATTCCTATTCTTCTACAAGGATACTGGGTACCCTGTGCCCCTCCTGGTACGTCCCTAGTTCCCGACATCCTGGAATCAGCTCAGAGAAGCGTCGTCAGGCGTCCTTCGTCGGCACACAAACCACTCTCGGGCTGATACAAGCGGGGTTCAGGGAGGACGCACATCCATGTCGACACGAGCTGCCTCTCTCCCTCATGATCGTCGTCGAATTCACCAAGGCCGTCGTCGCGATCGGGCTGCTCTACCGCGACTCCCGTCCGTCGAGTGTCATGCGTGGGGCAAGTAGGCCGCATAAACGGTTCCCCGAAGAGACGCTCCCGTTGCATACGCTGGAAGAGGACGAGGGCGACGGCCTGGAATCCGGGGACCTCACGACGCAGGCGCCTCGTCGAAGCAACCCCGCCCTGCCGAGACACGTTTCCGGGCTGTTGGTTCTCGTCGCAGCGCTGATTGTCTTGCGACATCACTTGGTGCGTCTGCCACCACACGATCGATCTCTTTTCCTTACAGTTATGGATAGACCCTCATTCGGCGGCTGTACGCCAACCAACGCACGCTAGACGTCTTTGACGGGCTCCTCATCTTGTTCGTCGGGATGCATAGCTCGATATTCATGGGCCGGACTACGCCGAGGCGACAGTGGACGAGTGCATTGCTGCAGGCGAGTCTTCCTTCTTCCTCCTCCAGAGTCGAAATTGACTCTACCTCCAGGTGGCAGCGGGCCTACTAATCCACTACGCCTCAAAAACCCCGCATTATACCGCGGGGACATACGCTTTCTTACTCCTCCTTTGTGGGATAACCTCAATCATCCTGGTCGTTGTCTCTACCATTTACCAAATGACGCCGCGCACCGTCTCCGTCCACGCGATGAACCTCGTTCTCTTCACCACCTGCTTCATCGGGTACATCCTTACATACCTCATCATTCAGCCCAACGACCCCACCGTGCGCTTGGACGCCCATCCTCGCGACCTCGCCGCATCCATAGTTGTCATCATATTACACGTCTTCCGCGACTTTACTGCGCTCGCAGTCATCCGTGAAACCTCCTCCCCGTTGACATTCACCGTCCTCTCCCTCGTCAGCGCATCCCTCCTCCCCGCGCTCACTCACAAAATCTTGTGGTCCACGATTGGATTCACGAATCTGCAGTGGATAGGGACGGTCCTCGCTGTGTATGCTGCGTCGACGTACCTGCTTGAAGGGGCGGAGAAGGGGGAGGATATGCCTACCCTCGCCGTCCCAACGCAGCTTTCTCGACGTAGCTTCGCATTCCTGGGGCTCACGCTCGCACCATTCCTCCTCATCCTCACGTGCAGCCCCATGTATCGCATCTCCCATTCTCCCAGCACACCGTACGCCCGACTCACAGAGCCCCTGCCACATCAGCTCGAAGCTGCCGCTACAGCGACTCCCTCTGCGCTGGGCCCGGGCGAACAATGCATCCGCCGCCCGCTCCCCTCTTCCTCAGCATACCTCGGCGCTGGCGAAGAAAGACCCGACTTTCACGCGTTCGACGACGTGTTGCTGGTGGTGTTCTTCAGCCATGACCGGTATGATGTGAATTTGGATAGCTATCGTCAGGTTTATTCGGCATATTTTCCAAATGTGCGTCCGCTCCCTCCGTCCCTTCATTTTATCGGATTCACTGGCAACCAGATATTATTCATAGGCCCGGCGAGTAGGGAAGATCGTGGATTTGCGCATTCGTACGACGTCGTTTTGGATTCCTATATGGCGGGAGACGATTACGACGCGGGGTGGATCAAGCTGAGCGGGCGGATGGTGTGTCCTTCGTTCCCCTCCGTCCCTCCCCCTCTCCCAACTAAATCGCCACTCACAGGCCCACCACATGACCTACACCGCAGTGAAAGACCACCCCTGCTACTCCGGGGGGTACCTCATCGCACCATTCGACGCCCTCCTCAACGTCCCGCGTCTTATGCAGTTTCCACAAGATCGAATTTGGTACCATACACCTTTTGAGAGTGTGCGGAGGTATGTGCCAAATTCGGCTGTAGATGGAGTGCAGGATGAGAAGATGCATCCGCCGGGGCCGATGATTTCCGAGCGTACGGCCGAGGAGTATCTGGAAGAGAGTATAGCGTGGGGGGCGGGGTGGCATGGATGGTGAATTCCATCATTTCTCCTTCTCGCATCTTGACTGATCCTTCTTCTCGGAAGGTGGGGAGAAAGACACGTCGGTATGCAAGTATGCATGCAGGCATACGACAGGCTTCCACACCGGATGCGTCAGCGATTCGAAGGACTCGTCGGTGCGCCCGGACGTCTGCTTTCAGGCTCGGCGGATACGGTGTACCTCCCCGCTCACCTCCGTGCCGACTTTCTCGATACACTCGGCACGTTCTTGATGACGGAATGTTTTCTCGAAATCGTGAGAATCGACTCCAAATCCCCGCTGTTGTCGTTCAATCTTGATTGACTGATGTTTCCCAGGTCGTCCCGACGACAATGCACCTCATCCTCCCCGTCGACGAGGACATTGCGTTCGTGGATCACTGGTGGAAGACGGAACCGCCTTTGAACACGAGCTACGTGCGACAAAAGTGGGAAGAAGGCTACGAGGTCGATTCGTTCCATACGTTTCATTGGTGAGTATGATTTCTTGGCACAGTGTGAGAAGAGGGTTCAATGCGGATTTGTGCAGGGGCGATATCCAGCAGGATGGATTTTTCGGGCCGAACCAGGACGTTGTTGGGAATATGCGAGCACTGTTGGCGGACTCGTTTCGGCGTCAAGGCATCAAGGATCCTGTGCTTCGTTTGTAAAGTATGTAACATCAGAAACAATTGCAAAAGATTCCGAACTTGAAGTACACGGCCATGTTCGCATCACGACTGCGCGCACTGCCACCCTCACAGGCATTTAACAGCGGTCACCATCAGCGGTTCGGGCTGATACCCATCTCCCATCTCCCTCGAATGCTGCTTGACAACGCTAGCAAAGCCGACAGCGGGGCGCCTCCATGCTATGAAGACACCAGTGACACGAGCCTGACGGTTACCTCTCCCGAATCCTCTTCCAGTTCGACCTCTCACAAGCACCACGACTTTTGTGTGCGGTGTTCTTCCGAGTTGGAGACTCCACATGGCCTCGACGTTGAGGGAGTGGGCGCTAGGAGGAAGCCATGGAACTCTCGGATTATTTGCATCTCAGGTGTGTTGGACTCCGCAGCGCATTCGAGCAACCTGTCTAAATACATCCCGCCCAGGTGCACTGCTCTTCACGATCCTGTTATTCTCCTTCTCCGTAGTCCACATGGCTGCAGCCAGACGGTTCCTCTCACCAAGTGCGTCCTTCACCCTGTATTTCCTTCTCACACATCTGATTGACGCCGAGCAAAGGCGTTCTGGTGCTCTTCGTCGCACTCTGGTTGATCGTGACATTCGCGGCGCTTGGGTTGTTGTGAGTCCCAACCACACTCAATTTATTCAGTCTCGCCGTTGACACTTGGGTCGTTGCAGATTGTTTATGGGAGCTCAACACCAGCGGCACGTCCTCAGTCGTACCACTGTTCAAATTCGCATCCTCCTCGCACTCGGCCTATCTTGGATCCGTAGGTCCTAGACCTCCTTTCCCTCAATCGAATCTCAAGTTTTTTTTTCGCAGCATTCATCGTGGGCCTTCGGCTCGAAAACCACAGCGCATGCGATGGTTACTACCAAAATCGTCTCTCGTGCGGGATGTTCACGACCGTAAACGTACTCTCATGGTTCCTCGTGGCTGGCCGTGCGTTCCCTTCCTTTGCCTTCCTTTAGTCCCTCAGCTTGAAGCTCAAGCCTTTTGTTTGTTTCTCTCCCAGTGCTGGCATCAGCCTACGCGACGTACCACCGCGCCCGCTCTTTACACGGCTCCGAGCTCGTGCCAGTCGTCATCACGCCCCTGGTACCCGCGTGGAGGCTCTCGAATGTCGGGGACGGACCTGGGAAGGGTGCGATTAAGATTTGAATTGGCGAGCCATGTACACCGGTATACACATAGGTTGCGCCCGATTTCGGGTGAGCGTTCACAGCTGGGATGACGGCGGAGTGAGTGAACCACTGTGGGATGCTGGAAAGACGAGTGAGGTACGAAGGGTGAATCGAGGCGATGAGCGGCCGCGCCAAAAAAAAAGAGGGAAGAAGAGTTTCATGGCCATCGTGGGGTCAAACCCAAGACCTTCGCGTAATCCAGAGCAGATGATGACCCAAATATTAGTGAGCTAGGCGGCCAATTGGCGGATTGGAGGCACACGAGAGATAGGAGAGGTGGGTCAAAAATGAGAGGCTAGGTTGATCACCCAAATGAAATAAAGTGAGTAGCGGCAAAAGAACGACGCGAGCAGGACTTGAACCTGCGCTCGGAAACCGAAACAGATATAGCGTGAGTTGGTACACCAAGATATTCTAATCTGTCGCCTTAACCACTCGGCCATCGCGCCTGACGATGAACGAGCCTCACTGAGCCTTACAGGTAAGTCCCAGCTGCATTTCAGCTCGCCAAGCGATCACGCGATTACATATTCCATCAGATCTCTCCAAGATCTCTCTCTTCCTTCTCCACCATGTCGTGCGTTCTGCATCCCTGAACTCGTGTCGATGATATGCGAAGCGGGGTGTATTTGGAGGATTACGAGTTCAACTGGGACACTCTTGCCTCCCTGGCAAGAACCTCTAAAGCATTCCAAGACCCTGCGCTTGACGTTCTTTGGAGCTCCCAATCCACGGTTGTCAACGTTCTCAAATGCATGCCTGGAGATATATGGAAGTGACCAGATGAGAATGAAATGGCGGTGGTGCGTACATTGGCCCTATCCTCGAGATTTGGAGCACTCATGACGAGTGGCAGGAACTGCAGAGACCTATCATACCGACAGACTGGGAGCGTCCGTTTTTCTATGCGCGCCGTGTCAAACGTTTCGACAACTCCCTCGATGTACAATATGGGCGTCTCTTCTACGAGACGTTACAAATGTGTCTGCCAGGCGAACCATTATTTCCCAATCTTCAATCGATGAACTGGACTTCCGAGAACGATGAGGTCCTCTTGACATACTTGCGGTCCTTCTTGGGTCCGCGATTGCGCACCCTGACTCTCCCACCTGTCATCGTTGCCGGCTCTCGCTGCACAGTCACCGCAGCTCGAAACCCTATGCATTTATTGTTATGCAGATCTGAATGGGCGATGCCAGAGCCTGTCATTTCTCGTACGACAGCTCAATAATCTTCATGATCTCACCGTTCCTTGTCTCGATGGCCCTGCGTTGAATCATCTCACGCAGCAGTCGACCTTCCAATGCTTGACGCTTCTGGCCCAATCGGGACTTGGTATCTTGGACCTCCCTCCCGAGGAGCCATGCGAGCACAGGTCCCCTATGAAGAGATTCACCGTATTCTTCACCGACTCCTCTACCGTGTCCGGAGTTCTCTCACGGTTTCGAAACCTTCTCCTCCGAGACGTGGGCATCAGACTTCCCGCGACAACACCCGCAAGAGACGTGTCACAGTGCTACAACACTGCAGCAATGGCCTTTCGAGAGCATCCGCTGTCTGCGCTTTCCATCACATGCGAAAACTCCCCTGCAACGCTCGATGTTGCCGCCACTCCAGCGCAAATCACTCTTCACGCCATTTCGGCGATCTCTCTCTCCCCACTTTTCGCCTTCGGCGATCTCACCAACGTCTGTTTGTCTGGGCCCGTCGGCCTCGATCTTGATGACGGGTCAATTGCTCGTCTTGCGTCTGCCTGGCCACGCTTACTGTACCTCTACATCGAGTCCACCTCGTCAGATGCGATTCGATGCGACCCTCATACCTCAATGGCAGGATCAGAAACCGGAGCGGACCCGCCCGCACCAAAAGGCCCTCACGATGCTGAACCTTTCGGACTCGCCGGTTGGTCCCCCGCTGGCCATTGCCGGCTTCTTATCGGGCTTGTTCCCGAAGCTGGAATCCGTGTCGTATCGACGGGTCAGAGACCCCGATGCTGCGGCATTGCAAGACCAATGGACAAAGAGTGTCTGTGACGCGCTGCCTTTACTGCGCAGTATACGTGCCGAAGAACAATATTGGACGCAGAGGGATGGCGATCGGGAGGGATAATTATCTTCTGTCAAACAGTACGTGAGCTCTTTCCCCGTCGACTCGCTTCACAATCCCTGACTAATGATACGGGACAGATTTCATTCACATCTCTCTTATGCTCTAGTTGCCTGTGTGCATCGTATATTCTACCTAATATTCTGCTCGCTCATCATGAGAACTCACACTGTTGCCTCAGTTTTGAATTATCGGTTTAGGTTAGTGGCACAGTTCCAGTCTCAATCTGCGCTTATCGATCTACCCGCACTTGTCCACAGCTTCAATTATCAGGAGACCTTCGTGCAGTACTTTACTCCAAAACTCTGCGCGTGTCGATCGATCCCATATGTACGTACGAGAAACTCCTAGTTCCCCTCTACACCATCCAGCCGACCGATCTCGAAACTTCGCCTCCAACCAGCCCGAGGCTCACAGGCTTGGAATTTCACCCATATACTCCTTCTCTTCCTTCGACAGCGGAGCCTCCCCCAGCCCCGCGTCGAGCACCTCGTGCCGTGGCTTCTCAACCCCGGACGTCGACACACTCAGAGTGCGAGCCCCGATGAATGATACCCCAAGGACGGCGAGTCCGTGGAGAACAAATGCACCCGCCGCGGCCCCGTTGGCCAGTGCGGGGCTCTCAAATGAGAGTACACCACGAGAGAGGGTGTAGGTCGCCACGACGGCGAGGTTGAGTACAAAGTCGACGAGCGTGCGGAGGGTGAGGACCAGCAGAGTCGGAGTCTCCGTCGTGGTCGGAGTGCTGCCCGTACCGCCCTCGAGTTGGGTGGGCGCCGGGGCATCCGCGTGGGCACAGGTGTAGCGGCCAGCTGATGGCGCAAATATATACCAGGACCAGGAGGGAGAGGAAGCAGAGGGCGGCGAAGGTCTGCATGCATTTGTTGACCAGCCATAATGGGACCACGATCCACACAGCGGTCGATGTCGCAGGGGGTAGCGTGGGTATGGCGACGAGGATGATGGGATACAGGCAGATGGAGTAGTATGAAGGGAGGAAGCTCTCGATGAGAATCGTCCAGCGTATAGGACGAGTAGTCTGCTCGGTGGGGCCCATGAATTGTTGAGTAGGGAGGGAAGGGAGGGAAATTGTCGTGGGAGCGGTCGTTTGAAGGTAAGTAATTTTACCGGAACTAAAGAGGTGCATCTCCCGCTGGGCGCTGAGCGGCTGAATTATGACTGTTCGGGAATTGCTTTACTGCGATCGCAATTATGCAATGATGTCTTACGCACACTTATTTGCTGCTTTGTTCAGCCAAAGGAAAAAGGAAGTTCGTTGAGGTTAGGGCGTGCGGAATTTTCCCCGGTGTACATAACCATCCTGGAGTAGATCTGGACGAGTCGCGACAATTTCACCCAAGGTTTTCAGTATGTAGATCTTCAGCTGGCATCACAACCCACCTCAGACGGAGTTGTTCGGACTCGGATGGGATCCCGTGGCGCCTGGCGCGTGAGTTCTCGTCATTCAACACGGGAGGTTGTTCGAATTGTTCGTTCCGTCGGTGAGGGAAGGCGAGTGAAAATTAGACTGTCTACAAGGACAACTGAAATCGTCGAGTCCGGAGTTGTTCATGATCATTCCCGTGGCACGCTATTGGAGTACCAGAGTCTGATCAGCGTTGGGGTTATGGATTTTCGAGTGGGAAGGGAAAATAAGAGAATTGCGGTGACCGTTCCGATGAGTTTTACGCGGTGCAACCGTGCATCTCCCGCTGGGCGCCAAAAATTTGACTGTTCGGGAGTACTGCGATACGCAATTATGTTTTATAGCGGGAGTTCACGAGGTACGGATCCTGGAATAGACCCAAGTTTCGTGTAGTGTGCCTAGTGAGCTGAGCTGGGGGCCGGAGGGTTCATTTTTGGCACTCTCCGTTTTAGTGTCTGCTGCCATGGATGTCCCCCTACAGAACTTGGTTGGATGAATTTTGATGGATCCCGCTGGCCTGGTTTGTGGTCAAGTTGCAACGCTGCTTCAGCGGCCTGACGCCTTTGGTCGCAGAAGACCCCCGTTCAAGTCGGGAGCGGGCATCCAAGGTGTTTAAAGTAGAACTTTTTGAATGCACAAATCAGTTTACCTCGCTTGGCTCGCTGCCAGGCTGGTCTGTTTTTTTTGGTCAAGTTGATATACACTATGTTAGTGAATGCGGGCGCCTCAAGAGTCGGAAATTCAGCAAGCGATGCTTCAAACCGCATTTGTCGTGGCTATGAAATTTCGAAAGAGCCTAGCGAACAATCGTTATAGTCCTTGAGTGAGGGTGAGCGGGTTTAATCATGAGTATAGGAACATATAGGTAAGTAGTTGCACGCTGACACCGGGGGCGAAGTCCGACGCATGTCGTTTTGACATGCCTCGTATGCATGTCTCGACGCATGTCTCCACGCATGGTGCTAAAGTACAAGGGGTGTCACGATCATACCCAGTGATCGCCGATGCTGATCCGGTGGTTATTCCCTTGGAAGAAAGGTGTCAGAGGTGGTGAGCAATTTCCCAATTATATCGGGTTGAATTGATTGCGTTGGGAGCACTTGGGGAGAACGGCATGTTGAACTCGAGTTGCTTGAAATCTGAAGGAGCGTAGGGCCTGTTCACTTTCAACTGGAAACCATTCCACACAACCAATTGCCATGCTCGGGACACCCATGATCAAGACCAGGGTTTCCCGAGGCTGACGGCTGTTGGCCGAGTCAATGGCAGCGCTGATCCAGATCCAAAGACTTGAATGCCGAGCGGTGCTTGCTTTAGCTTCCGGCTCCTCAGAAAACGGCCGTCACAATTGGGTCGTACTCGTGTTGATCCGCAAGACTGACTGCCATCACCCGTGGACGGAAGATTACACCTCCTCATCTATGAACTTGCTGAATTGTATTAACTGAGGTCACATACATGCCAAGTCAATGCCAAATTGTGCCTGCCGCAATGCCGCGCCGCGCCCGGTAAACCCGTCACACCTCCCACAATGGTTCTCCTTCAAGACTCCTTGTCCGTTGGGACATGCGTCGACACATGCATACGAGGCATGTCAAAATGACATACCTCGGACTTTGCCCCCGGTGTGAGGGTTGTGAGTGCTCGGACGTTGCTGCTGCAACTCATCTAGTGGGCTGAGGCCACACGCCTTGGGTTCGATTCCTGGTGTGCCTAGTAACTGGACCTTTGTGGATTCATCTTTTGTCACTCTCCATTTTGATTGTCTGCTCTGCTACGATGGATATTCCCCTTACATTACTGAAGGGAATTGGTAGATGCACTTGCACAGATCCCGCTGGCCTGATTTGTGGTCAAGTTGAAACGCTGCTTGGTCGCAAAAGACCACCCGTTCGAATCGGGAGTGGGCGCCTGGGCCGTGAGGTGTTTACAAGTTCAACTTTTTTGCGATCCACAAATCAGTTTACTTATCTTCAAGCTGGCCTGATTTTCCGTCCAGTTGATATGGTGGTGAGTGCAAACCGTACGCATTCCTCCCGTCATTCTGGCCTTTGCCTTGCTGGCAAACTCCCAGAGGAGCCTCGGAGCCTCGTTCAACTCGGGGGCGGGGAATGTGGCTTCCGACCAGTTTTTGTATGTATGACATTGACCGTTCGATTCTGCGGTGAAAGTTGAACTGATGATCGTATCATAAAAGCGTACCTACTCCTCTCGCTTCGCTTCGTCGGGCGCCTTGGAGTCGACTGTCGGACAACCACGCGCGTTTCATTCTGCAAGCGGTGTTTGGCGTTGGGAGGACCCCCGGCAATCAGGGGTGATGCCGTTTCGGGTTCGGGCAAAAATGTGTGATTTTGGGCCAAAATGCCATGTCGGAGTTCGGGCAAATGCACCCCAGGGCGCTGGACGCCGCTATGAGGTTCGGGCAAGTGCCCCCGAGCTGGCCAACATCTTCACCAGTGGTTGACGGACTATTCTGTTTGTGATTGCCCATATTCTGCACCTTCCCGAGCCCGCTGGTACTCACAATCCATTGCAGAGACACTTTTCATACTTTTTTGTCACAATGCATTGGAACTGGTCGAAAATTACGCGCCTGGCCTCGAAAATGCGCCGCAGAGTAATACAACAGTGTGATGCTCACATTCCGCGACTCGAGGAGGGCTCCAGTGCGCCGCGACAGCAGCGGAGCTCTGGGGAGATTTTTTGAGGCCGTGCAGGGAATTCGGGTAAAATCGACTCAATTTTGGGAGGCTGTTATCGAAATTCGGGCAAATGGGCCCCGGATCTGCCAATCGAGTTCGGGCAGCGACCCCCCTTGGGCCATAACGGCCTTCCCACCTATTGCCGGGGGTCCTGCGTTGGGGCTCATCATATAAGCCTCTTCTCGAAGCCCCGAAGCGGTTGGGGTGGCATCATGGAAGTCACAGTTCAATCACAGTTGATGGAAACTCAGAGTCTAAGTTTGATGTCCAACGGGGATTCCCGGAGCCGTCTTTGGCTCCCGCTCCTTGATTCTGCACATGCATGCTCGGTGGTGAAAAGCTGGACGGCGGCTCTGACTCCTTGGTGTGCAAGACATTTTTCGAGTCAATAAGTATTCGTCGGCTGAGCGGATACGCGCATCAGCGGCATCACTTGCTTCTTTTGAACCTGATTCGCGACGTGATTTTACCAGGGCAGAGGGTCCAGGTTTCGACGTAACTTACTTGCTTACGTCCGAGAAAAATTAAATGTTGACGGCCGCTGTCAACGGTGGGAGGCGCGACGGCCAAGCCAGTCGACTCATTGCGTCTTCAAGGAGATCGGTGCTCGCACATAGCCAAATTCAAGGAATCAATCACCCGTGTCGGAACGTCCATTGAGGTCCGCCGTGGAGAGGACGGAAGTAAAAGCAGTCGCTGATCACACCATCAAAGCTCGGTAACAACGCCACTGTGCACATGGATAGAAGGCCATGCCTTTTACGTCCGCCGCTCCCCTTCTCTAGTCTTTTCTTCCGCCCTTCCCGCCTATCTTCTTGTCCGACAGCGCCCACGAGACTCGCTCCAACATCTACTTAAGCGCCCTTCTCGGGTCGGATCGTCACGCCCCAAACAGCTTTCTGTCTCAGACCTGTCTTAGACCTGCCAACAACCACCCATGGTCGCCCGCACCCACCACTCCCAGCTTTCCGACCCCTTCTCCGCGGTGCTGCAACCGCCAGCGAACGAGACGGCCGCTGAGCGTCAAGTCCGAGTGGAGGCCGAGCAGGAGCAGAAGCGTGTCAGTGATCAGATTGACGACGACTTGCGCAAGGAGCGTATCGACAGGAAGAAGCGGGCCAAGCGCGAGGTCAAGGTTCTCCTCCTCGGCCAGAGCGAGAGTGGGAAGAGCACGGTCCTCAAAAGTGCGTCTACTGCCCTTTCCATTGCTGTCCTTTACTGACAGCAAAGCGACGTAGACTTCCGCCTCAAGTATGCGCTCACGCAGTGGAAGGCGGAGCTGCGGTCCTGGCGTGCAGTCATCCAACTCAATCTCGTCCAAAACGTGCTCACCATCCTCGACGTCATCCAAGAGCAATTCGCCCAAGCCGAGGCACCGCCTGCACCCTCCAGACGGAGCTCCTTCACTCCCCCACGCTACGGACGCATGTCCATCGACTCGACCGTCTCGGAGCTCGTTCAACCCCAAGGAACCTCTCACATCCAACTCTCCCAAAAACACCGCGTCCTGCACCTCCGACTCTCCCCACTGCGCGAGGTAGAAGAGGACCTCCGTCGACGACTGGGTGCTGAAGACCCCGATCCCGAATTCACATTCGCCAACGGCGACGACGGTGCTGCCAACGGCGTCCTCGGCGAGCATCGACGGCGGGGGACTACACGGGATTTTGGCGTGCGAGGATGGATTGGCGCTCTCGGTCTGCCCACTCCCGGCGGTGCCCGCAAATCGCTTACGGCGGACGAGGGTGTAGACGGTGTCACGGAAATCCTGGCTTCGCTCAGCGACGAGATTATCTCTTTATGGGAGGACGGGGACGTTCGCGAGCTCTTGGGTGCGCGGGGGATACGGCTTGAGGATCGGCCTGGCTTGTGCGTATTGCATCCTTTCGCCGCGGCGAAGTAACTAGTCACTTCCTGACGGCCGCCGCAGTTTTCTATCCGACACTGCGCGTATCACCAACAGAAACTACGTGCCTTCCGACAACGACGTCGTTCGTGCGCGTCTTCGAACCATGGGCGTCCAGGAGTGGCGTATTATGCTAGAAAATAGTGAGTAATAACCGTTCCATTCCTTTCTTTCTATGTGAATTCTCCCTCGCAACGACGCTTAATGCTTACGTTTCCGCGCTCCGTGTTCTAGGCGATTCCTTTGGTTCTGAATGGGTCATTTACGACGTGGGCGGGTCACGATCTATGGTACGCGCTTGCTTTTTTTAACTTCTGGGCCGCCGACGGAATATTCCAGCGCCATGCATGGCTTCCTTATTTCGACGCGGTGAATGCTATCATCTTCCGTACGTGCCTGATTCTGTGCTGTGAATTGTGAATTGACTCGAACCCGTTATTCAGTTGCGCGTAAGTTGATTAGTATCGGAGCCAACGTATTACTGACATACTTTAGCGATATCATGCTTTGACGAACGGCTCGACGAGGACTCGTCTGTGAACCGGTTGGAGGATACGCTCTTGTTGTGGCGGACGATCGTCTCGTCCAAGCTTCTCGCCAAGACGACGTTGATTGTGTTCCTGAACAAGGTGCGCATTATGAATACAACAATCGTCCCGGTTCTGAAATCCAAGTCTCAAGTGCGATCTTCTCAAACGGTTCGCTTCCTCCTTTCTTTCTATCTACGGTTGTTGATGGTGTGTTGGACAGGAAATTGCAGAGCGGAGTGCAGGTCAACAAGTACATGATCAGTTTTGGGAATCGGGAGAATGAGGTTGGCGTCGTTGTCAAATGTGTGTTGTTGTCTCCTCTTCTTATTTCTTCCTTCCGTTGGATCGTGCCGCTGACATGTGAGTGTAGATTTGAAGGACAAGTTCAAGGACATTCTGCGCACGGAGGCGCCCGAGCCGCGCACGACGTATTTGTATCCGACGTCTGTTACCGTACGTCCCTTTCATTACTTGTACATAAGGATTGACTCGACGCTGGGTTGTATCATGTAGGACACAAAAGCTACAGCGGTGACGCTCAACATCGGTACGTCTCCCCTCCCACCTCCCACCTCTCTTGCTTACGTCAAACCCATCCCAGTCCGCGACGGCATCATCCGCGAACACCTAAAACACGCCGAGTTTGTCTGATCTCTCTTTCGGCTCAGACTCGTTTTCCGCTTACGACGATCCCTCTCCTCTCCTCTCCTCTCCCTCCCCGGGGATTTTTCTTGTGGTAGTCTCGTTTGACGCGGAGGGCACGACGACCTCGACTCGACCTCGCATCATTATTCCTATCGCTCATTTATTCGGCTGTCGACTGTCGACAACATCTACAACACAACATCTATATCTATCTTCGATTTTCGATTTGTATTCTCGTGCGTCGGGTGAGGTGCTGGATGGTGTGGTGTTGTATGTCGGGTTGGGATGCGGATATGATTGGAAAAAATGAGGCGGATGGATGGATGGATGTATGGATGTGGATTTCCATTTCTTTTTCGGACTGTATCATATACACACGTTTGTACAATAGGCTTTGTCGGTGTGGATAGATTTGTTTTGTTCTTGTTTCTTGTGTCTTTTGGCGGAGTTGGACGGGGATGGGAAGGGAAGGGAGGGTGAAGGGAAGGCGAAGATGGAGGGGGGTCAGCTGGGTGACTAAGTACGGTGAGATTATATGTATTCGACTCACGGGTGCGGGTTCGTATCAGCTCGAAGAGATGGGGTCCCGCTCTTCCGGGTGCCGCTCAAAAGAAAGTCAATCATTCATTCGCTCGGCGGAGAGGGTGTAGCTAACCTCGTGGGTTGCAATGATCCAATTCCCGATTGTGATACGACGTTTTTTCGCAGGTTGTACCACGCCTGTGAATGCGTCTACGGTTCAACTTCTTTGGGAGCGTGGAAGTCCCAGCTGCAATACTCATAGCGAACGGTTGTCGACAACTTAGACGAGAATGAATATGGGCATCCAGGTGGTAAGTTCCTGCAGAGGGTTTGGAGAAGCCTTCGTTGAACCTGGTGGTCACCTCACCATCTATGCGAGTGGTCGAACACCGGTTAGTTTGTGTGTTTGAGGGTTCGATTCCTTCCGAGGGCATGGGGGAGAATACTCAGGTTAGATTTTTTTGGGACCCGGGTGCAGGTTTTCCAAGTCTTGAGCTCTGGAACTGTGCGTGTGGGAGAAGCAAACAGTACAGTGTCGTCAAATATAGGCGACGAGATTCAGTCAGTGATCTGAAGATTCGATTCCCTCCCAAAGACATTACTCGCGTGTGCTGATCCGGAGGTTGATTTTCACTGAATGCGCCTGCGGCAGGTTTCGCTGAGGCCTGAGGCTGCGGCAGGCAGTGCATTCGTTTTCAATTTCTCTGATAGCTTTTTGGGCTTTGGGAACAGCCAGATTCCACAAGCTTATTGAAAGGGTTCGATTCCCTCGGAGGGCATGGAGAAACTTGATCAGGCCTCTTTTTGGGAACCTGGGTGTGCACATGGGAGAATCGGGTAAGTATGAGGACAGTATTTGGCCGTAAGCAATGGCCCTTAAAAGCAGGTCGCGTAGTTACAGTCCCTGGACTATTCCCAAATTAGATGGGTGGTTAGTATATAAATGAGGACGTTCGTAGCTACTCGTCGGTCAATCCACTACTTACACCAGTTCTCTTGGTTGATTCTCGTGTACCGGAACTCCTCCTAGGCTTCCGTTACACAAATATCGTTGAAAAGATTTGGTCTCTATGTAAGAGCCCATATGAGGTTCGACGGACCGGGGTTGATTGGAACCGTGACGCACATATTTTGCAAGTTCGACTGGATGCGCTTTCAGCCGTTGTCGCTGCTGAGATCTGAGGCCGCAGGCAGTGCGGCACTCGGCGCCTTCGAGTCGAACAGTAAAGTGGAAATTGGGATGGTGCAGTGGCGAACCGGAAACTGTTGAGCTTAGTCAGACGAGGAGGGCTCTTTTATTCAACTTTGACTGGCTACGCCCTCGGCTACGGAGGCCTGACCTGAAGCTGATTTATTGGGCGTTTTTATGAGCTCGAGATCTCATTCTTGACCTGATACTGGAGCCGGTAAGCACATATCTCCCTTTTCCAATTTTTTTTACAATGACTGCCTACAAAGGGAGCAATTTATGAAGCAGCTGAGGGCACTCTTTTCTCTCTTTTCTCTGCCGATGATGTAGAACACTGACAGAGATCCGGTCTTTCGGCCTCTTTTTCAGATCAATCATTACCATCGGACTCCCACCATACGACCGCCTTGCCGCCACGTCCTGTTTGCTCCTTTCACCATCATGCATGAAAGCCTTCAACTCAGTGATTTCCAGAATCTGCCACTTACCATGCGGGTATGTCTCAGTATCCTCCGTACGGCGAGAAACTCCTCCAAGCAGTCATTTTGCAGCGTTTGGCACAGGCGACTGCAGCTGGCTCCACTGAGCACATGAGTCGACTGGTGGATTCCCTTACTCGACCCTCGAATCAGCTTCTATTGGTCTATCTCCTCCCTCTGGTGTACCAGCTCCTCGATCCAGCCAGAATTCCGGACAGTGATGCTGACTTTGCAACACTCGCACCGGACGAAGCCGCCACGTATTATCTGACAATGAAGTCTCTGGAAGCCTTGGCTTCCACGCAGAACATTCCGCAGGAGGCAGCCCGTGATCTTTGGTCTCGTGTCTGGCACTGGTTCGAGTTTCTCGAGGCTCACCACCGGGTTCGCCACTACGATAGCATGGACCGGGTGACATGCTCCCGGGTCATCCAATTTGCGTATAACCTGCAGAAATATCCCGAAATGAGGCAAGTTATCGTCTCTACGCCCGGATTTTATGGTGTACTGTCCCGGGCATGGATAGCCGTCATTGCGATGAAGGGCGACCCAGTCCGGGGACAATCCTCGCAGTACATCCTCTCACTTTTCACTTCCGTGGTGACATTCCTCGCGGACGACAACCTCTGTAATCGTGCAAATCTGGAGACTTTTGTGGACGGTGTTGGCGATCATGGTCCTTCGGTCCTCGCCATGTGGTCGCTGCGTCACCTTCATTATACGATAGGCATGTTCGATGACCCCCAGCTGAGGAGGAACTACTTGGGCTTCTTTCTCGCTTTCACAACCCTCCTTCCCTTCATACTGGACGCTGCCGAGGGTCGTCCTGTAAGGGAACCTACGACTGACTGGCTCATCCAGCTTGTTCGGCAAGACCTGGTTGGCGGTCTAGTTCGTGCCATACGCGCGATCCATGTCCTCTCTGCGGAGGACGTGGATTGGGAACCTTTGACCCTGGTCAACCAATGTTTGAACCCTCTCGAACGGCTATTCAACAACCGGACGTTATACCACCCCATTCGGTCGTCTATTGCGCTCGGACTCATCGAGGTGGTAGCCTTGTGCGCACAACGCCGTACACTCGACGGCCTGCACAGTAACCTCAAGGTCCTCCTGCTCGAGTTGCTCCCGGCGTGTACACCTTACTGGGGAGACGGCTCCGGAGAGGATGTGGTTTCTGTGCTCACCAAATATGAGGAGGCGATACCACACTTTGTGCCAGAGGTGCGGGAGGCATGGACGCGGTTTGCCACCATGGCCATGGAGACGGCTGCAGTTTTCGAGTCCTTCGACGCGGCCGATGAAATGCGCATGCGAGGGTGTGACAATACATTGGTGCGTGCTCGTCTTGGTTCTCATTTGACTGGGCTAAAGGTTGGATAGTGTGGAATCTTCGGCCCCATGAAAGATTTCAAGCGATGTAAAGGATGCAAGTCGCTGTATTATTGCTCTACGACATGTCAGGCGGTTGATTGGCAAAACGGCCACCGAGCCGCGTGCAAAACGCATGAATTCCTGCTCCGTAAGTGAAATAACCAGCCTGGTCGAGCTTTCTGATTGAATACCACCCAGGTGGTCGAATTTTTCAGGTAACACTGCGCCACCGCGCCTTCATGCGTGCCCTCCTGCATCGTGACTACATCCGCACGAAACTCCGAATCTTCACCAACGCCATCAAGTGCATGCGCCAGTGGGGCGATCCGGGCAAGGGCTATTTTGTTCTGTTCGACTATACTTGTTTGGGGCCTCAAGTCGAAGTTGTTTCGCTCGCCGCGCCGACCACGGACTCGGAGAGATTGAAATGGATCGCGGAGACTGGGCTCCAGTGGCACGAGATCGTGGCGCGAGCGGCAAGGAGCGAAGGACGCATGATTATTCATGTTATGCGACTGCGCGACGCGGACTATGAGCGGCATTGGATCGTCCCGCTGCGGTGTAGCACTGGGGCGATACACGAGCAGCTGGTGAACATTGCCTGTGATGGAGATGGCGAGGAAGGGCTGCAAGATCTTGCAGAGTTGGTGGCCAAGTCCAACTTGGATGTAACGGAATTTCACTAAGCATCTCGTGTATTAACGAGAATAAAACCCTGCATGAATCCTGTGCGCACGTTTGGTCGCCAGGTCGAATCTGAGGTTGGTCGGGAAATCCCTAAGGTGAGTTCATGATCTGATAGCTAACGGTGGGTTGGGTTTCGTTCTCTTGTTCCCTAGACGAGCACGAGTATGTCCATCGAGGTAGTAGGTCCATGAGCCTCGGAGAGGGTTTGGAGAAGCCTTCATTGACCGTGGTGTGAGAAGGTTCGATTCCTTCCGAGGGCATAGGTCATTGCCGATTCTCTTTTGGGAACCTGGGCGTAGATCTTATAAGTTTTAAGCTGAGAGCTCTGAAACTGTGCGTGTGGGACAATCAAGCAGTACAGTGTCGTCAAATATAGGCGACGAGATTCAGTCAAGGATCTGAAGAGTCGATACCCTCCCAAGGACATTACTCGCGTCTGCGATCCGGAGGACTCTTTTTGATTGAATTTTGACTGGACGCGCATGCGGCAGGTTCCGCTGTTGAGGCCCGAGGCCGCAGCAGGTGGTGCGCATTCGTTTTCAATTCCTCTGATAGCTTTTTGGGCTTTGGGAACAGCCAGATTCCACAAGCCTGGGCCTTGAACTGTGGGTCCAACAGAAGCGGGTGTCCGAGGACCGTATATGTACTTGCGCGTCAAATCTACATATCGCCGGGATTTGGTTGGTAAGGGTTCGATTCCCTCCGAGGACATATCTTCACCGGTGATCGCGAGAGCCTGTTTTTTTATTCAACTTTGATAATATATTGGTACGTGCGCATGCTCGTCTTGGCTCTCATTTGACTGGGCTAAAGTTAGACAGTGTGGAGTCTTCGGCCCCACGAAAGATTTCCAGCGATGTAAAGGATGCAGGTCGCTGTATTATTGCTCTACGGCATGTCAGGCGGTTGATTGGCAAAACGGCCACCGAGCCGCGTGCAAAGCGCATGAAGTCTTGCTCCGTAAGTGAAATAACCAACCTGGTTGAACTTTCTCATTGAATACCACTCAGGTGGTCGAATTTTTCAGGTAACAGAGACTGCGCCACCACGCCTTCATGCGTGCCCTCCTGCATCGTGAGTACTTCCGCACGAAACTCCGAATCTTCGCCAACGCCATCAGGTGCATGCGCCAGTGGGGTGATCCACAAGGGCTATTTTGTCCTGTTCGACTCTCCTTGTGTGGGGCCTCAAGTCAAAGTTGTGTCGCTCGCCGCGCCGACCACTGATTCGGAGAGGTTGAAATGGATCGCGGAGACTGGGTTCCAGTGGCACGAGATCGTGGCGCGAGCGGCAAGGAGCGAAGGACGCATGGTTATTCATGTTATGCGACTGCGCGACGCGGAGCATGAGCGGCATTCCTCGAAGATATCCATCACAGACTGCACAAATAATTTTCTCAAGGTATGCACGCCTTTGCGAGAGGCCGTTCGTGCGAAAGGACTACGTCGCAGGAAGTAACTGAATATTTGTTACTCCAGGACGACTGCGGCGGCCAAGAATCACCGAGCCCTTACATGTGAACCGATGCAGCGGCTGTAAGAGTGAGTCAGGGTGTGTCAGTATGAGTATCTGCATGCTGCGCCCATCAAAAACAGTGCGAGAGTCGGCTGTTCGATGGGAAATGAAAAGACCAATACCTCCACTAGAGGAGAGCCCCTTGAGCAAGGCACCCAGAGTCCCAGACAGTTTGAGTTTAAACTTTGAAGCCAATTTTGCCAACGTCAAGCCGAGTACTAAACGCAGAGGCTCACTGTAAGTGTTGTCGCGGCATGCGAGGCTGTTGAACCGGCGGAACTGCAATCTGTCAAGTAAAGCTGTAGAGCTTCTCAGAAGATACCTGATTAGCGCACCGACGCAGCCCCCGGCAGGCATACGTCGGCTGAATTTTGAAGCCGGCGGCACACGCGACCTAAAATGCTGTTTAACTGCGGGTTCTCATCAGGAAAAATGAACATAGATCTTGAGGACATTCATTGGCTGCCAGGCCAGATGAGGAAGCTTTACCCAAACGGGGATTGAACAAACAAGAAGAACGGACACTCCGTTCAACGCCGGGTTCAGCAACGGAATTCCATCAGGCTTCCAGGGTCCATTGGCCGGTGTAAAGACTGTTAGATGAGGACACGAGCCTCGAGCCAGGTCGTTGAACGAAGGTAAATAATTTCGACATGATTAGAGGTCAGGACGACAGCTAGACGTTGCCTCCAGCCGGCTGATATGCTGCTGAGCTGTACATAGGTGTGGGCTGAGAAAAAATGAACATGGATCTTGAGGACGATGGGAGATAAACACAAAATGGGGAAGAGATCAACCAAAAGCGAGTCATAATCTGTCATAATCTTAAACTTTACTTAGGAAGTCCCGAACTAGGCCGGCAGTGGGCACACAGCCTTCTCCCTTTCCGATATAAACACTCAATGACGGTTCCCTCAACCCACCAACGGCAACAATGTCCCTCCCCCTCACATTCCTCGACAACAAGCTAATCCAATCAGCCCTCGTCGGACCCGACGGCGCGGTACACTACACCATGACCTCCACACACGGGCTCATGCGTCGCAAATCGGAGACGACGATAAGCGCTGCGAGTGGGCTCACGGGAGTGATTTACTGGACGGAGAAGACGTTTGAGATTAATGGGGTGCAGAGGAGGTGGGATGATATCGAGAGCAGGGTGGGCGGGCTGTTGAATCGGTGAGTCCTATAGCCCGAGGCGAGGCGAGGCGACTGATAACCTATTTACATAGGGAGCACGAATGGGATTGGGCCGGTAGGCCCTACACGCTGAAATATCAGGATAGGCACAGGGAGCTTCTGGTGCGTGGAGCGTTCCGTTCACTTTCCGGCGGGTCTCTGACGTCAAGTTCCAACCACTAGGCCGTACCCAAATTCGCACAGAACTCCAGCGGTATTGTTCGCTTCACGCCATACCACCGGCGGGGGCTCCGAGGCGGCGATCCAGCCGTGATATACTTCCCCTTCGAGATGCAGGACGAATTTGAACGGATGTTTTTGTTGATGGCGGTAATGAAGACGGAGGTAAAGCGGCAGGATGTGAGTTGTTCGATTTGCTCAATATTGCTCTTTTGTGTTGACGTTGGGAACTCTCTAGGCGCAGGCAGCGGTTCATGGGGCGGCGAGGTTGGGAAGAGGTACATAGATTGTGAATGCCAGTCGACTACCGGATGAAATGTTCCACCCTGCGCCGGCCAATCGTGTTGGCACCATCCAGCTGTGCGTAGATTCAGAGTGGTTGGATGTACGACCTCACTATCTGTGGAGTGGCCAGCTTGTCGCTGCGTTTTTTGCGTTTGAGGGTTCGTTTGCCTGCCAGGGCTTGTATTGTGACGATCTAGGCTGGGAGTCTGTTGAATTTCACATACGCCAGCGCGAGTGTCCCGTGGCCGACGGCCCCTCCAGTAAGCGCTGTAAATCGGTAGCCTTGGCGCCGAGACTTCTGTAACCGCTGGGCTGTTTGGTTGAAAGAAATTTTGAGTGAAATCTAGATGGACATGAGTATGAGGTGGTTCCAGAGAGCTTGCGGTAGCCTTCGTTGACAACGACCGTGTGTATGCGTAGGGTTCGATCCCCTCCGAAGGCATGGACTGGCTCGTGATGCCTTTTTTGGGACCCTGTGTTCAGATTTTAGAAGTCTCAAGACTTGAGCTTTGAAGCCGTACGTACGGGAAAGCAATGTGACAAAGACAATACATACGTCTTCAGATTTCGTCCGTGCAATGTGAGGGTTCGATAATCGATTCCTTCGTTCCCAAGGACATTATTCGCGTGTAACACTCTTTTCACCGTCCACTTGCGGATAGGGTTCGATTCCCTGCGAGGGCATAGTACTCTTTGATGGCCTCCTTTTTGACCCTGGGTCCAGATTTTAGTACAAGTCTTGAAACTGTACGTGAACGCGAGAAGCCTTGGAGCACATAATACTCGACGACATTCGGTCAGTGATCTGCGGGTTCGATTCCTTCCCAAGGACATTACTGGTAAACAAGCATTCTTGAGTCTTTTTGATTGGTCTTGCTGTTGGTCGCAGATGAAATATGCGTTCGAAGTGTCCGTACAGTCGGGAGACAATCAATTGCATCATGATTCATGACAGCGAGGAACAGGCGAGGTGTGACGGTCGTCACAGTGACACCCCACCTTTGCCTCGCTCGGCCACCTGCCCGCCGCTCTCCTCCTCTAACCTCTCTGCGCTCCACGGAGCAGCAATCTCGCCCACTCTACCGACGGTTCTTATCTGCGGCATCGCACTGACCCACCACTCGGATGCTACACTTCCCATCCTCGCTGCACAATGGCGCTGGCTCAGCCTCTACGCCAAGGCGGACGGACAGTCTGAATGCGACGCAGACGAAAGCATCGGGCTCGCAGCAACACCAAATCTTCCTCGCCGTCGAGCAAGAGCTCCACGATGCCCGGCGCGTCAGCTCACATGGCCAAGAGGACGATCTGAGGTCGGCACTCAATATGGTCATTAACAGAGTAACGGAGCTGGTGCGTGGGCTTTTCAAAGCGCACGAGCGATATCTCATACTAGCCAGTCCAAGCTCCTCAGCGACGCATTCAAGAGCAAGGCAGAGCTCGAGCTGCAGCTCAATGTCGCAAAATCAAATCTCCAGCTCGTCATCGCCAACAACGAGATGCTCGAGGAGGCGCTGAAGTCGAGCGCTGGTAGTGGGCGTGACGTTGGCTGGCGGCGAGCTAGCCGCGATTCCTCCAACGCTTCCGCGTCATCCACCGTCTCACACGAGGCCACCTCCCCCGTCGCCGGCTCCTCGCCCACTGAAGGTAGCGCTGGCAGCAACTCGCGCTTCTTCAAGACGTTCTTCAATAGTCGTCCTGGTACGCCTACAACCGCTACTTCCTCTGCTTCACACCAGCACCCGGCAGGGCACCTCACATCCCCGAGCATGCCTTCACTCTCCACAACACACGAAGTCGACGACGCCCTGCAGTCCGCTTTGCATGCTGCCAAGGCTGCGGAGGAGAAGGCGCGGCAGGAGGCTGAGAAGGCTCGCCAGGAGGCTGCAGCGGCTTTGAAAGACAAGGCCGCGCTCGAAGCGGAGGTTGAGTCTCTCAGCCAAGCCTTATTCGAGGAAGCCAATCGGATGGTGGCGAGTGAGCGTAAGCGGCGGGCGGAGGTTGAGGGAGAGCTGAAGAAGCTGCAGCCGATGGCCGAGGAGCTGAAACGCACGCGAGGCGAGTTGAGGGAGGCGAGGGGCGTGAAGGAGGCTTTGGAGGAGGCGTTGGAGGAGAAGGCTGCACTGCGAAGCGCGCTTAGGCTGATTGAGGGCGAGAACGTGGAACTGAGGAGCGCGTCGAGGCTGTCCATGTCGGGCAGCGTGACTTCGTTGGGCGACGGGTCGCCTGAAGGCAGTCCTGAGCGGGTGAAGCGGCATAGGCGCACCAGTTCGGAGATTGCGACCAAGAGCCCTACGCACTCGCCTGCCGTGTCGTCTGCAGAGCCATCCCCGTACATCCCCGCTGCGCCCTCTCCCCAGATTCCTCACTCGCCATACACCACTGCTTCATCTCCGCAGATTCCTCAGTCGACATCTGCATCATCCTTCACCAGCACTACTTCTTCGTCATCCTCGTACCTTTCTGCGTCCGAGGCAGACGGGGATGAGGATGAGGATGGAGATGTTACGTTTGCGCCGACGCCTACCCATTCTACATTTGCGCGGACGCTGGCCGATTCTGACTCGTAGCCCGCCCACTCACCCGAGTCCAACCTGCAAGTTGAACTACTTATCTCGGTATTGCTCGGTACAATTATTTAGTATGGGTTGAGGTGGCTACAGACAGTGTGTTTGGGTCAACCGTGGTCACTTCGTCGGAGTGGTGGAGGGTTCGATTCCCTCCCAAGGCCTGGAGGGATAGCATTTCTGATAGTTTTTGGGCTCTGGGTACAGTCGGATTCCAATTCCACGAGCTTTGCGCCTTGACCTGAAGAAGCCGGTGTCCGAGGATGGTACTCAATGGTTCGTAAGGGTTCGATTCCCTGCGAGGACTGAGCAATATCCCGATCTTTTTTATTCAACTTTGACTTGATGTGCCTTCGGCTGGTGGTGTTGTTGCTGAGGTTCGACGAGTTACTGGGATGTGTATAAGTATGTGCATGCGGTATGAAAGGAGTGAATTTAGATGAGGAATGGCAGAGTTGGGGAAGCCCTCGTTGACCCTGGGGGTCACCTCGCCATTTGTATGAAAGTCACACACCGACTCAGTTAGTGGGTTTGAGGGTTCGATTCCCTTCGAGGGCATCCACAGATCCTGCTTCATTGCCGCTTTTTTGTGACCAAGGTCGCGATTGTAGATTCCGGGACCCTTGAGCTTTGAATTGTGAGAGAAAGAGAGACCCGCTCGTCGATCGAGTTGAAATGTATGTACTGCGAAAAGAGAGAAATTTAGGCGAGGGTCGCCTCACCATCCATTCGAAGTCGGGATCCACCCAATGTTGATGTGAGGGTTCGATTCTTCCGAGGGCATCAATGAGTTGAAAACCGCGTTTTTTGATATATTGTACTTCGATTGCATGCGCCTTCGCCGATGTTATGATTAGCTGCAGTCAGTACGGTGGTCTGCACTTTCTATTTGACGTCGCCAAAGGTGAATGGGAGGAGTGCTGCATCCCGGAAGCGTGTGGGGTGCAGGAAGAAGCCAAATTGAGTGGCATGAGGGAGAAGGATCGAAGTCTGAAAACTTATGAGTTGGAACGCACGAAATTGAAGCAACTCACAAGGACTCGATAACGACAAGGGGAGGTTCCTGGAATCCCAAGAACGACCCGTCGGTGGAACCGCCTGCTGGGAGGTGAGTGAAGATGTCCAAAAAAAGGAGAACGACAAACCCGCTGAAGATCCGCTAAAGGGAGATCCGGGAGCAGCAGACGAGGGCCACACCCCTCCGCCGCCCTGTTGCTCATTCAGCTGAGACTGCAGGCGGAACACGGTATGCTCCAGTTCCTGAGTCCGGGACAAGGAGTCGTTGAATTCGCAGGGGTCAACCTTGGGCATTCTCCGGCATGGCCCGCATGTCGGTTTCTGATGTGCCAGTCAGTTGGAGTTTCTTCGAACGAGCGATATACGTACCGACGCCGTCGCATTTCTGGGCTATGATCAGCAAGGATGCAACGAAGGTACAAGAGGACTCACGATTTTGAGATGTCTGAGTCAAGAAACGAGACGGACTCGGTTCAATTAGACGCAACAACATACCTGCAGTTGAGGCACGCCTTCCCTCTCCGTAGTGGTGTGGAGTGTCCTTGGCTCTTGGCTTGAGAAGACATCTGAAGATCGTGAGTTCAGTCATGGTTCAAAATGTTTATATATTGGAGAGTTGCTGGACACAGAGGCGCTCCGGCGTGAATCCAGGACAATGGAATCAGTTTTATTGCTCTCCTACGTTTTGGAGGAGAGCATCAGCCTTTGGGTGCTGCGGAATTGCCTCTAGTGGTCAACGGTGGTGAGAGCGCTGGGGCGGGCGCTGAGTCCTGGGTACATCGCGAGTTTCTGGAACCCTCGGTAGGCGCGGAGGTATGATCAAGGTATGACTCGGCCGTCGCGGATCACTGCGATACCGAGCTGTTCACAGAGATGGAAAACGACAATTATTTTTGCTCCGAAGACCTGGCTCCGCGGGCGTTTCATTGACGATAATTGACGGAAGAGAACAAGAAGAGGAGGAAGACAGGCATCGAAGCACTGCCACTCGGCAATCATTTGATTTTGGGCTTGCCTTTTACAAGCCTTTTACCACCATGAATCATGATGATCTCTCCCTCCCCGCTCACCGCGCCGATTGCTGACCTTGTCCAACGGTGCTCCGATAAAGCAAAAACTACAACAAACTATACCCAGGCGGAGGCTCGTCAGACAGTCCTAACGCCCACGCCGACTGCATCTGCCTCCCCAGCTAGGCTCAAGCTAAGGCTCGTTTATCTGCCTCATCATTGTTATTTTCGTTCAAGCTCTGCGGCTGCGTCGGACCCTGGCTCCGGACGAAGGCTGTCCTCGGCTTCAGACTCGGAAGCATTGGCCTAACAAAAGGAGACCAACGTCGGAGGATACGGCTGTGTTTGTTGGCTCAAACGCTGGCTTGCCAACTTTCTGGATCCGAAAGGAACAAATCGGGCTCTAGAATACCTAGTCTAAGCATCCGTTTCTCCTCACCTCAGATCTATCTCTGCTGTTAGCTTACTGTCCTTAATTTGAAGCTGTGCTCCGTGCTGTACGTCAACACCACAATTAGACGGGACATTCACAGCATAGGGCAGTGTGAGTATTTACACACGCTGCCTCTCTTCCTCTCCTCCACCATCTCACAATGTTGCGCCTCGATGGGGATCGTCCAGTCCGCCTTCAGACTCAGGGAACCGGCAACGTTGTACGCATCGAAGGAGATCGGCCGGTTCAGTTCCAGAACAGCACCTTCCACAATGTTGCAGGAAACATGAATGTCTCTCATACGACGAACGTGGGGGAAAGCGGTGCGTGCCAATGACTCGACTTTCGAGCTGCGCACTGACTCCAATAAGGCCTCGACATTCTGCTCCGTGCCGTGTCTCTTGACTCAATGCACGACTCAGCTGAGCGCCCCGCGGATCCTGCATGTCATCCCGGCACGCGAAGCACGATATTGGAAGAGTTGGATACATGGTCCTTTGAGCAGCCCAGCGACAGCCCAATACTTTGGTTCCATGGCTGCGCCGGTATCGGCAAGTCCGCAATCGCACAGCAGTTTGCCGCGAGCTGTCATGACCGCGGTCAACTGGGCGGCTCTTTCTTCTTCCAGCGGGGGAGCGTCAGCCGCGGAACTTGGAAGAACTTGTTGCCAACCCTCGCGTATCAACTCACCGTCGCATTTCCCCAACTCGGCCCCAGGATCCAGCGGGCCGTCGAGACGGACAGGCTTGTCCTGGGGAAGACAATCCACCACCAGCTCGAGAAACTGCTAGTCCAGCCGTTCAGAAACGCACCTCCGCTAGCGTCTCGACCCATCCTGGTCATTGATGGTTTGGACGAATGCGAGGACCGTGGGACGCAAACTGCGCTCATACGTGCCCTGATCGACGTCTTGCGTTCTGGCGATGCACCCATCCACATCCTCGTCTGCAGCCGCTCCGAGGCACATCTCCGCGAAGTCTTTGAGGCCCCAGAAAATTCCGACGTCTGTCGGGATCTCCAGGTCCTACCGGATGATCGTGCGCTCGCAGATATTCGCCGATATTTTGCAGACGAATTCTCGCGAATTCGTCGGATCCACAACTCCCGCGGAATGCTTCTGGAGGCTGCTGGCCCGGGAGCAAGACAATTGAGCACCTCGTTGAAAAATCATCGGGAACATTCATCTACGCGTCCACCGTTCTTCGTTACGTTGATGACGAATATTCACATCCTGCAGAGCGGCTCGACGCGGTCCTCGGTCTGGATCCCGGCAGTTTATCTCCTCTTGATGACTTATACACTCAAATCCTGTCGTCTATCCCCAGCAAACCGACACTCCTTCGCGTCTTGCATGCTGTTGTGGAAACAAGATGTCTAGACCCCGAACAAATCGACCTTGTCCTTAGTCCTATAGTAATCACGTCCTGTCAACGGGCGTGCCGGACCTTAGGTCAGCACGTCACGTGCGACGTCCGTGATCTCTTTCCAGCTCGTCGTTTGGGCTCATTTTGCGCTCAGCAGACGCGTTCCAAGCGACAAATAGACTAAGGGATGTCCCCTGAGGGCTGTCTGAGTCAGGAGGAATATTTCAAGCCAAGTAATCAATGGCCACAAGTATCTACATACCAAGTTATTGCACTCTCCGAGTTGGACGTTCGCATTGCATTGGTGTTCAGATTCCGGGGCAGTGGGGTATTGAGGCATTAATATATCCTGCTTTCATGGCGGTGCTCGACAATTGGAGGAGTTTCCATCGTGCTTCGGATGAATTAGAATGAGAACAACCTGTATTGGGTATCGACAGAATACAAGCATGCAGTAGCTTACTCAGTGCCCTACTAGTATTACTCATACCCCGAATGTACCTCCTCAGCCCTGCAGCTCCACATCTCCCTTCCAAGCGTCCTCGTGAGTGCCTCAGGAGCCGCAGAACAGCGCCAACGAGCACATTCATTCACGGCGGACGGATGGTAGACGGAGGGCATGAATGGCAGACGAGCAGCGGAGGAGTGCTGCGTCTCCGAAAAAATAGAGTAGGGTGGTGCCAGTGGACGGAGTCGGATGGGAGAAGTGCGAGATGGAGATTGTCGTGGACGGTGAAGGGATGCGGCAAGCATCTTCTACCCGGGTCCCGGAGGCGGGACCGCACGACTGTGGCTGGCGAGTGCCAGACGTGCGGAAAGGATGAATGCGGCGAGTCAACGTGAGAGTGCCCTGAGAGTGCCGGTACTGGCAGTGGGAGGTACGGCATTGAGACACGAGGGGCGGGTGCTCCTAGAGGAGGAAAGTGGGGCCATGCAGGGAGTTGACCACGGGGATGAGATCGATTTGCGAAAAAGAACCGTCTCTGGCTGGTTTCTGTGGAGCAGATGTCTGAAAGCAGAACGGGTGGCAGCAACTGCGATGCACCAGGGTCCCCGAGCATGTCAAAAACTGCTTAAAAGATGCTCCAACTGGCCTTGCCGACGCCCCGCCGAAAACGAGGCCCCTCCTGGTCGAGAGCGTGCACGCAAGTCGTCCAAACGAGTGGTGACTGGTACCACACCGGGGACGGACGGAATGGTCGTTTTCAGGCGGGATTTTTGTGTACTGAGGCTTCTTAGTAAGTGTCGTTGAGTCGAAAAGTGGTCGTTCTGAGGCGGATTCCGTGAGCAAAATGGGCAGGCTGAGGCGGGAAGATGAGGAGGAAGGAGGCCACGCAGATATCATGTGATGTGCTGACATAAGGTCCGGCACGCCCTTTGGCATGGCGTGTTTACTACCAGACTATATACAACTACTTGTTCGTCAGTTGTATATAGTCTGGCCCCGAGACTACCTTGTCCTTCGAATGCGGCGAGGAACATCTCGTGCTATTTTACGCGGCTTGCATGCTGTAGTCCGTGTGCACCCCGTGTGCACCATTGGGTATCAAAAACTGGTTGAATTGCTACATGCCTCTTTTGGCGACTTCTTGATGGACTCACAACGGTCATTATCATTTTGTACATCGGGTGAAGACCTACTGGATACGCTGGTGCATGACATGGCCCATGTTCTCTTGTCTGGTTCATTGGAGCCTTATTTCGGGTGAGTCATGATGTCGGTAGAGATTAGCCAATACTTACAAGAAATGAAATGCAAAACAGGGTGATGGCGTTCGCTTTTGTGCGGTGCTTTCCGAAAGTCCCTCCAATGGACGGGTTGCTCCCTGTGTTTTGGACCGTCGATTTTCAGCATGAGGTATACATGCGAGGCAAATCTGATGCCCAGGCCGTTGTCACTTGGCTTCAGGTAAAATATGATTTTCTCGCAACTGTTGATACTGATTGCTGCAGCGATTGCTACCTGCATCATCGGACCTGATTAGAACTTGGTGCAATTTGTATAAACTCGTGGGGGCATTCGCGTCCAGTCCTGTCGGTTTTTTTTATCCTCCGTGTCGCCTCCGTGTGTGCTCACATCTCTGGTAGGATGCTGATAGTACTCGAGATCTTCCCTCCGAGTTGATACATCCCCAATATCTTCAAAGCCCAGATCTCCTTTCCGTGTTGCGCATTTGGAATGTGCTAAACCGGCTTCCCGAATGGGAGGGAGACTCGGACGACATCGTTAGGACTCTGCGCTTACTCGCACTGAAATGGGATGTACTCGTGCCGCTTACCAAGGTATCAGGAACTGATTTGGTGGATATCAAGGCCATCCAGAAATTCTTGGATGATCCTGATAAATGTGGTCCATTGTTCATGCCTCACGAAGAAATATGCCGTTTCGCAGCCCTGCAATGGATACGATGCCTAAAGGACGCGATAACACAAACAAACTTCACGGGGGATCAATTTTTCCATACGCAAGTAAGCTTTCTTGCCTTTGAACAGATGTTTGAATTGCAATAGGTCCAAATGGATGTCAATATTGTGTGGTTGCAATCCAGATGCCGAGTTATTGGGGGCTCTCAAGGATCTTGACCTTGCGGAGACTTGTTCAATTTTCAAACCGGACACTGAATATCATTTGGATCAGCACGAGTATGGCCTTGTACAACCCGAATGGTTTGCCGCGATTTTGGACTGGATTAAGGTAGTTCAGGAATTCTATCCGTTGAACCTGTTATGTATCATTTTTTGGTCGCAGAAAGCACCCTCTCCTCCACCCGACCTCATTCGTTCGTGGGAGCAGCAGCAGAAAGCTGTCGAACAATGTCACGCTTGCCTCCGAGAGATGAATCCGGATATCTTTGATTCAGACGAGTCCGATTCGGGTTCCGATATTTTCGATTCAGACGATGATTAGGAATAATACAAGAAATCTCCGCGCATTCTCATTTTTTTCTTTCTTTTCTTTGGAATTCCATGAATCATGCGAGATGTGTCCCTCATAGCATACTGCCCCAATCACTGCATTTGTCCGCATGCGAGCAGCGAAGCGCGTTTTCGATGATGTGCCGGCCCTGGGTAAAGATAATCAGAGAGAGAGACTAGCGAATGACCGGAGCTGGTCCACAGAGACCCTGGGGAAGCCTTCGTTGACCGTGGTGGTCACATCACCGTCTATTGCTTGTCGACACGCTGCTAGTGAATTAAATTTGAGGGTTCGATTCCCTCCGAGGGCATGCAACGTCTCTTGGCGCCGCTTTTTTGTGACCAAGGTCACGATGTGTTAGATTCCGGAACCCTTGGGCTTTGAATCGTAGAAAGGGTCCGCTAGGAGGGTCCTCGCCCGTCAAATCTAGTCGATGAGATTGTGATGTGATATGGAGGTTCGAATCCTTCCGAGGGCATTACGGTGGAACCGCGGTTTTTTTTTTTTTTGGCATATTCAACTTTGACTGCATGCGCCTTTGTCGATATCATGATTAGCTGCTGAACTGAGGCTGCAGGAAGTGCGATAGTCTGCGCTTTCAATAACTCATAAAATTCCACGGGTCGAATACAGTCAGCGTCACAAAACAAGCAAGCTTCCTCACATAAACAAAACTTAAATTAGTACAGGGTATCTCTCTCTACCTAGCATACATACACACGCATACTTCTCAATCTACAATCGCTTCTGATGCAACGCCTCAACCGCTGCATTCGCCCGCATATGAAGCGCGTTTTCCATGCTGTATCGGCCCTGGGTGCAAATATTCGGAATCAAACTCCGACAAAACGAGAGGCGAAGAGTTAGTTACCTTCCGTCCCGACGGCCCAACCTCGAGATACTTGCCCGAGAGGACGAGTTCCAAATGCCGACGCGCCTCCGCTTCATCGCCGAGACACGCAAGGAGCCGACCGAGTTCGTAATCTACTCGCCTCCCTGTTCAGTGCACAAATTCTTTCAACCGAAGGAAAAGGGGGGAAACGCACGAGCGTGATAAACAATATGGTGGTCCAGCTCGATCTTCTCACCATCTTTGAATACAGCCTCGAAACACGCTTTGGCGCCGTTAGCCGCTTCGTCCCGCGACAACGCCGGCACCTCCGCTGGGTCCAGCACAGCGTCGGGATCCTACGCGCGGGATCAGTAAAGCCAAGATCGACAAGGAGAATACGCACCGGAAACGCAATGTACCGCAAACACAAACCTTCCAAATACCTCGCCAGCGCCAAATCATCCCAATACCCCTGCGCGCCCTCCTTGAGCTCCGCCAGCGCACTTCGTACCTGAGGCAACATCCGCTCCTCGACAATACGGCGAGGCGCATGTGCGATGCCCAGGAAGACGACGGACAGCTCGAGAGCAGGAAGCAGAAGACGCCCGTTCTGCGCAATGCACTTGCGAGCCTTGCGAGCCACGAACTTCTCGAGCGGGATCGACTTGCCGGCGATCTTTTGCCGCAGAGTCGGGACGAGCTTCATAAGTCGTAACGCCTCTTCCCGCTTCTCCTTATCCCCATCGCCCTCCTTACTCTCCCCGTCTTCGACACTCGCGAGCAAGCACACCGCCCGACCGTAGGAATAGATACTCTTGCTCCACGTCGCCTCTTGCTCCAGAACCTTCCAGCACTCGGCGCTACTACGTACATCCACGAGCGCCAAATTCGCAATTGCCATCTCCCAATAGCTGACATGATGCAGATTGCGGTACTGCGTCTGCGCAGCCATCGCACGGGTATGGAATTCGATAGCACGCGCAGGTTGTGAACGCACGAGTGCTAGACGACCGGCGCCAAACAGGAAAAAGACACCCGTCGGGTAGCGTTTGAGATTCCACTTGACGATACGAGCGGCCATAGGCACATCGACGCGATCGAAAGTGAAACTGCTGAGCACGAGATGGAAGATGAGCAGCGCCATGTCACATATGGATCGCCGCACGCCTTCCTTGTCCGTTCCCCGCAACGGAGGAACGTCCTCGTCGTCGAGCCCCGGGTGGTCCATGTCGGCGGTGAACGCGTTTCCAGCGTCGGCCGATTTATCCTGAGCCGCAGCCCGGGCAGAGCGGCCACCCCAACCGCCAGCACGCCCCAGAATCTCGAGCGCCTCTGCACGGTCTGCGGCGTAACCGAAAATCTCGACGATGCTGAGAAGACGGGAGGGCAGGAGCGAAAGAATGAGGGTGCTCATGCCAGCGCCTAGGTAGACGCCCGAGCGGAAGTGGTCGTCGATTGCAGGATCTTCTTTGCCCGCGCCAGTAGCAGCATACTCGGCGTCGACGACGGTAATGTACTTGTAGAGGCTGCGGTAGATACCAATGATGGTACGCATGTTGAGGCTGAATGTGTTTGGATGAGAAAACGAAGAGAGATGAGACTGCGACGCACGCCTCCTTGACAAACGCAAGCCAGTCGCCCGAGTAGACTATCCCCAGCAGAGCCTTCTCGAACAACGATTCTGCGTAGACAAGTTCGGCATGGCGTTCCACGTCCGTCATGCTCTTGATGAAGCCCAGTCCCGTGGTATTCAGACTCGACACTCTACGCAGAATTAAGGCCAAGGCGGTGAATATGACTCGAAGACGTACACATAGCCTGCGAGGCGGGATGCCAGCATCGGCGCCTTCTTCCGATGCTGCGAGGCAATGAGGACGCCTTGTTTCGTGTGGCCCAGGGCGTCAAGGAGGTCCTGGACGTCGTCTCATCCACCCGGCGACACGTCTGCACCCGCCACCACGCACCTCATCGGCATACGACATGAGCCCCTTGACGCATTGGATGAGCCCATAGCCCGTCGCAAAGTACAGCCGTTGCCTATGTATCAGCCCGACTGTAAGCCGCCTAGCCACATCGTGAGACTCAGTGACGCACTTCTTCTGGTCGCTCTCGTTCATATAGTCCTCGCATTCGTGCATTTTGCTCGAGAGAAAAGTGTCGAGGGCGTAGGTGACGCAGGGGAGGTCATCTAGGGCGATTTCGGGCTTGTATGGGTGGGTTACGGGCGGTGGATCGACGTATGTGGGGTTGTAGGACATGGTGCGGGGTAAAGGCAGGAAGGAAGGGCCGGTCGCATATCATGCGACATCAATCACACGTTGGCGGCCGAGCGTGGAAACCATCAAAACGGCTCTTGTCCCGAACCTCCATTCACCTCGAATGTCCTGCGTGACGCGTCTCATGTTCATTCAAGAGAGCCATTCGGCTCCCGTTTACTGGTTTCGCACAGTGGCTTCTCTTGCGTTACTTTTTTTCCTACCTCCACTGCGGCATGTCTTCTCCGGGTTCTCTCTTTCTGGGGTCGGCAATTCAAGCTGTGGAAACTGGAACAAACGACACTGGGCGGTCGTGCCGCGGATCAGCGGAACCATCCGGTCCTTGCGTGCCGCGGCGCCAGTTCTTGACTCCCCTGGACGGCGCCTAAAAAATTATGGCCACTAACCTCTGCCAGAACGAGCGGCCTCGGAGGAAGGTTGATCCTGTAGTGCCACATGCATCGACCCCTGGGCTGCCTTAGTAAAGGGCTCTTTAGGGGTCAGTGAACCTCGCGTGGGACCTCGCCTGCTCTTGATCAGTCTGCCGCGGTCTTGGTCGTCAGAATAAAACAACAGGGACTTCAGGGGACTTCAGGGGACCACAAAATAATGGGGACAAGAGGAGAGATCGCACGCCAAGTAAAAGCAGGAGGAATTCGAATTCCAGGTGCACTGGATTAATTCGGAATAAATTCCTACCTGATCAATTCAAGGGATGAGGCACCCGGAATGCCGATCGGCGATCGGACCTGGAAAGTGTGACGCGCCGGACCCGGCACCCATTCCTGCTCTCGACGCATCGAGTATGTCCGCTGGCAGCTCTTGGACGAACACACCTGCAGCATAGATTCAATGCCAAAGATCATGAGCCGCAGAGTCAGTTGGCCTCTCGTTTGTATCCATCGTCCGGGCTTTGTAAGTCTTGATCAGGCACGTACACACTGAGCCCCTCAACGTCTACTGATGATCGGCCGGCCGCATGGTTCAGGAGGGTATAAAAGTCTCCAGCGTTAACCCAAGTCCCGCACTCTCCCTCCTTCCCTCCTTCCCTCCTTTCCTTCACGAGCCCGTTGACGACATCCCACATTCCTTCCACAATGCACTATCCTACTCTCGCGTCTCTGACGCTTGTCGCTCTTTCTCAACTCTCTCATGCTGTTGTCGTCATCCCCCGCTCGACCGACGTCGGTGTCTCCGCCAGAACCACCCTCAGCAGCACCGTATGTGCCTGCATTACTGGGAGTATAACTGTCGCCAACAAGGACTGTGGGTCCATTGCTGGTGCGTTATCCAGTTCGTATCTTGCCTCGATGCTTACATATCTCTTCAGCCGCCGACGAGCTCTGCACCTGCGTGAGCATTCTTGCAGACACCGTCTCCAAATGCAAGCTCTCGCCGATCAAGACTGCGCTCAGCATCGCGAGCTCTGCTCAAGTCGTCCTCTCCCTGACCGACAAAGTATGTCTTTCACTTTCATTGTCATTCATCCGCTCATTCTCCTTCCCAGATTAAATCCCAACCGACCCAGTCGACGTGCACTCACCCCGAAAACTCCACCCCCGTGTGTACCTCGATCGACCTCTGCGGTTTCACCTGCAACGACGGATACAGCAAGGTCGGCAGCACGTGTGTCTCCAACACCCCCTCGACCGACGTTTCGACCGTGTCCACCGTCTGTGGCTGCCTCACGGGCACCTTCAGTGTCCGCGGCAAGAACTGCGGTTCGTTTGCTGCGTCTGACGGGCTTTGCACGTGCATCAGCGTCCTCGACACCTTTGTTGCTTCGACCACCCTCTCCCCCATCAAGTTCGGATTGAGCATTGCTAGCTCGGTCGACGTCATCGCTGCTCTCACTTCTACGGTATGCCTCTCTCTACTCTCTCATCGCCGCGTATCTTACTTATCCTTTGCTTAGATCAACACCAGTACGGGTCCCAAGTCCGTCTGCACTCACCCGGCCAACTCTTCTCCTTCATGCTCTTCCAACGACATCTGCGGCTTCACCTGCAAATCCGGCTTCACCAAATCCGGCAGCTCGTGTGTCCCCACGCCGCCTCCCGCCACGGACGTCAGCGTTTCGACCACCGTTTGCGCTTGCATCTCGGGTGCGTTCAGCGTCCGCGGCAAGAGCTGTGGCTCGTTCGGCCTCTCGGGCAGCGACGAGCTCTGCACGTGTATCAGCGCCCTCAGCACCTTTGTTACTTCGACGACCCTCTCGCCCATCAAGGTTGGGTTGACCATTGGTAGCTCGGCGGATGTTATTCTTTCTTTGACTGATAAGGTGCGTTGTTCGTTTTTGGTTTCCTTCAAAATACTTATGGAGTTGTGCAGATCAACACCGGCTCTCACAAATCCACCTGCTCCCACCCGGACAACTCCACTCCCTCTTGCACGTCGTCCAACCTCTGTGGCTTCACGTGCAAAGACGGGTTCACTCAGTCGGGCAACTCGTGCGTGGCCATCCCGGCCCCGGCGACTGTGGACGTCTCCGTCTCCACCACCGTCTGTGCGTGCATCTCGGGCACCATCACGCTCGGCAGCACCGACTGCGGATCCATCTCTACCTCCGACGCTCTCTGCACTTGCACCAGCGTCCTCGCCGACGTTATCGTCAAGACTTCGCTCTCGCCTATCAAGAAGGCGCTTACCATTGGGAGCTCTCTTGATGTTGTCGCTTCGCTCACTGCCAAGGTACGCATACACACTCTCTCTACTCCTCATCGCTCATTCGTGTTTGCAGATCAACTCCTCCCCGCGCTCAACCTGCTCTCACCCCGACAACTCCACTCCTTCATGCACGCAGAGCAACCTCTGCGCGTTCACGTGCAGCAATGGGTACAAGCTCAGCGGCAGCAAGTGTGTCAAGCAGGGCCTTTTGAGCGGGCTGCTTAGCTCGATTTTCCACTGGTGAAACTGAAAAGAATCTCACCGTTCCTTTTTTGATTACGGATTACGGACCTCACCTCACCTCACGCTCTTTACGGACTGCACTCGGATTCAGATTCGGGATACTTTACTCTACTTTACTTGATTTATAATTGCGCTACTCTCTTTTAGTACTTTAGGGTAATTTGTTAGTTACACGCTCGTTGAATGGAATGGGATTTGAAACTGTACTTGCTGTTCATGGATCCAAATCAACACAAAATTCGGGAGTTGGAACAACCGCGGAACCGGTGATCGGATGGCTGTGCTGCAGTGATCTGCCGCTGCGGCTGCCATCACGGCTAACATGTGCACCTCTCGGCACCCACCCATTCACTCCTTCGCTCTCTTGGCCAATCCATACTTGATACCATGTAATATTCATTCAGAATAAGTAGAGTGACATTGTACGTTGTGTCTACTGTGAGAGGGGTCAAGCAGCCGAACGGCGGGAGCTGCAGATTGAGGACGCCGACTTGACAAAGCGGGGGCGGGCTCGGCAGGGCTGGTCGGACCCAAGAGGAGCAGATAGGGCGGGATGAGCATTGAGGAGGGCAAGCGGCAGATGTGTCCTTGAAGAGCGCGACGGCGGGGCCATGCCACCACGTCAATCAGAGTCAGGGAGGTGAAGGGGAAGTGAAGGAGGCCTTGTGGGGCGTGGAGGTTTGGAATGTGATGCACGAAAGGTTGAGGACCCTGGATGTAGAGTGGGTGTGCTTGGGCGAAGGATATTGAGCCACTCACGAGTGCGGGTGAGCCTCGCCATGACTGTCTCTATCCTCCCTAGCTCCTCCCTCAACCCTGCAATGGTTCCACCAGTCTTCCAATGGCTGTCGTGGGCTTGCGGGTCTTGAAATATTGCCGCCTCGATGATGATGTCATCCGACCGAGGCCTCCGACCGTTTTCACGGTGCAACGATGACGACGGGCGCCGCGTGCGCCTGGCAGGAGACAGAGGTCGGGCGTCGGGTGGGTAGGCGCGGGCGCAAGCTGAGACAACGGGCCTGGTGTCGTCGAGTGAGTCAGGAGTAAGTAAGTGATCTGATGTGTTTGTGCCGAACGGCAAAACACCGCCATCACCAGAATCCCGGTTTTTCGGTTTTTCGGTTTTCCGGTTGTCCCAACTCCCGGATGCACTCCAAATCAACACGGCGAGAATTTCGACCGGAGGTCAAAAAGTCAACGCCTTTGCCTGTTGTAATTCAGGACGCAGGTCGCGGAAGTCAATCGAATGCCTCTATGTCGGCTCTGCGCCAGTCGACGTCGGAGCCACACATCTGTCGCGTCGTCGATGGCTCGAGGCTGTCAGCGACCGCAGGCCGACTGAGAAGACCTGCCGGACACTTCGAAGTTCGGCCAGACGCCCCTCCTCGCTTCAACTCCGTCACTTCGCGCCTACTCGCCGTGGCGCACGTAGATCAGCCTGCTTCGGCAACACAATTAGTCTATTTTTCGTGTACATCAATAAACTAGGTTGGTATTTGCCTGTTCGGGACAGACTCGAAAAGAAATTTCAAGGACGTACCAGACCTGCTCGGAACGCGACGACGGGCATACCAGGCCTTCTCTGTCGGCCCTGCACCGGTACCCTTGAAAAACGGGGACCTGTCCCGCACTTGGTTTCGCGTCCGATTGGAGAAGGGACCCCGAGAAAATAAATCCATACCACGCGTACCGTCTTTCTCGCTCGATTTCTGTATGAACTTGAAACGGCGCGAGTAGAACTTCTCAGGTGTTCAAGTGCCACCGAAAGAATCGAGCGAGTCGACCCCCGAAGCATGTGCATATGCGCTTCTACACTAAATCCAATCGCTTTGCCCTGGTCAAAAGTCAAAATTCTGGTCCGGCAGCGGCTGTCAGGGCCGAACTCTGTGAAATGAATCTACAAGCCTGGACCGCTCTATAGCAATAGAGCGCCGTGCCTATCCGTCGGTAGCCGTGCATTCACTGAACTAGGACTGCGACTAAACTAATAAGCAGAGTTGGGCTACCCGTAGGCCTCGATTCCAAATGAAATGACGACACGGCAAATTTTTTAGTCCAACTAATAGACGAGTCTGTCAGACAGCCATTTCTGATCTCAGCTACTACGGCAAAATGGACGAACGATGTCGGTATGGGTCTCTCATCGACACTAAGGGCAGGACGCCCGCATGACTTCCGCTGGTTCACAGTTCCGGACTTCACACTGCGACCGAGTACCCCCGAGCGAACAGGAATGGTCTGCCCTGCGGACAGACAGACGGAATGAACTGGAGGCTAGCCTCGTTTCGGGTAGTAGAGATATCTCTTCAATCCAAATCTATTTCATAAATATTCCATCCAATCCATGCAATAAAATACAGTGCTCAGTCCGAAAAGTTGAACATATACTCAGCGGAGAAGATAATAGCTCCATCCGCCGCGGCCACTTGATGAAAAATACGACACTGCGTCGGATCTACAAGCGCAGGCATTAGATTTCAATTATAGTTCGCTCCCAGGACGGCTTACCTCTACATTCCAACAAAGTCCCCCAATATTGCGGGACCAACGCAGAAGAGCACAAGATCCCGGACGATGAATGATCCTGAGCTACACCCCACTGGGAACGCAGCACTAACGGAGTGCACTCGCTGTGCACGACAAGGTCGCCGACTTGGACACTAAAATGCGACTCGGCGCAAATCGGCGACGCGGACACGAATGTCACTGTGGGGTCGATAGACGCCAGCGGACGTGGGCGTCGGGATACATGGATCACGTTTGGACTCTCTGCCCACGGCCGCAGTGGACCTTCGTGGACCTCTGCGGACTCGGCGGTGCGGGATATGTCGATCACGATAATGACGTGGGGCGGCGCAGAGGGTTCGGTTGGTGGGCATTCTGTAACGACAGTCTGCGGGGTAGGAAACAAGAGCTTCTGCCCTGCATTGATTTGTGTGAATACGGTGCCACCAGGAGTCAGTCCACGTACATTCCTGCCCCTTGTACGTTTCCCGGAGTTGCTGGATTCTACTCCCCACTTGTTTCGGGGTGCGCATCTGGCCCGTCTTCTTCCAAATATATCGCGAGACGAATTGATTACGACGGGGAAAACGGCCTAGCATTACGGTCTCTTTGGACGGGGTCGGCTGGTAGTGCTGCAGCCCTGGTTCCAGGAAATAAATACGTATCTTGACGAGCGTAATGTCTCTTACCTTCGATGAGAGCCGCCTCGAGCGTCCGGGACCAAATAGCTTCCCCGCTCTCCAGTGTCTTCCAATTTCGTCGTTGTTCGAGTATAGAAGACAAGAGCTGATTCTCGGGCTTTTGAAACTGGCCATTCTCGAACATCGACGGTTGCGGCGCAAACATGAAAGAAAGGATGGAGCTCGTGTCAAGGCGCGAGCGAGAGCCCGGGACCTTATAGGTGAAGGACCTACGCGGTTTCGGATGCCTGCGAGGTCCAACGGTTAGCCAGTCCGCATCGGCACCAAACCAAAATAACAACTCAACTTGTCAAGACGCGAGTGCGTCTAGATGGCAGGCCGCAGAATGTGGGTGAAGCGAAGAATTCAAGCCGTAAACCTGAAACGCCTCCTGGGAGTCTTCGATGCGTCGACGTCACGCAATACGACGGCCATTGGAAGCCATTGAACTGCTCAAAAACAAGTTCGGAGGCAGAGGAACTGAAAGAAGGTTTAGAAGTTGTGGCGCCGTACCAGAACCCGGGCTTAAACAACTAATAAGTAGTAACCGGAGTCAATCGGAAGACTAGTGCTAGCTCGGGGTGATACTGTTCAGGCCAAGTTCAGGCTCTGGAGAATTTTTTTTGAGAAGGTCTAGTCATTAGCAACACTCGACGCACCTGCCCACTCGCCCGGCACCAGATCAAAATTCTTTTTCCCGACAGCCTGAGCGACATGTTCGACTTGAAGACGTACTTGTCGGACGCCATCGGTGGCGAACTCACACCGTGGCATTCTGAAGAAGTCAGATGAGTGAACGCGTAACCTGTACACATACTGGTGGGGTCGGCCGACAGCGACATTCTGGCAGCAGGATCCCAGCGTGTGGCACAATTTCACCGCCGAACGACTGACCACGATAACTGTCCCCGAGTTTCCGTCCTTGGTGGTTCAGACGCAGGTGGAATATCGAGGATGAGGAGAATGATGGAGACCAAGGAACGAGTCAGGGCAGACTGCATTCGTCCCGTTATATGGTTCTCTTCCGGCTTCATCCGAGCATTTCGAGCGGCCAGCGTGCAAGGATACGAGGCGCTGCGAGCCGCGCAGTCTGAGTGGTGGCAAGGTAGTGACGCAAGCCAGCGGGTCCGTTGATCCGTCACAGCCGCGGCTTGGAGCGGCGCCGGTCTTCTCTCAGTCACTGTCGTAGCATTCCAAAGCCAATTGTTCCTCGTGACTGTTTTCCGGACCCCGTTCAATTGTCTCTTCCGACTCGTCATACTTAGCCTGAGCTTTGTCGCAAATTTCTTTTTCGGCAAATTAGCACTGACTCGGCCGGATCTGGGCTGACAAGGCGGCCAGCCTTACGGGAGGCTGATATCCTTGATAAATTCCGAATCAGCCGCTGATCAGACGACGGTCAGACGCTGATCAGGCTCGTCAGACCGGGTCAGGTCTGAGGGCCTTGTCAGGCATGGTAAGGGCTTATCGGGCCTGACTGGTAGGGCAATTTGGAAAGTGATAAAGGGAAAAATGCTACTCCTTTCTCTCTTACTGCTCTGTGTCTTCATTTCTCTAGTGACTCACTGACCTCACTGTTATATCCAATTCACTACTTACGACTTGAGGGATTTGAACAAGCTACCTCACGGGAATCTATTTAATTAAATCTAAGACTGTTAACTACTTGACTACGCACGCATTGCAACGTATAGGCAACATGTTCTATACATGTTGTAATTCAACTTTTTTCCCGCATCCTTTCACGCTTCAACCTAAACGGCATCTTTCTGGGGCACTATTTCACCGCCACATGCTGCAAATGACTGGCCCTTACACTGGTTACAGTGCCGCACGGAAAATTGTTGGTCTCGCCGCTCGCTCGCGGGCTGATGAAGTCCTTGATCCACTGCAGTGCCACCGACGTCACTTGGCCAGCACCACCGAGTCACCGACCCTTCCTGGATTCTGTCCTGCGCTATCCCTCGGCCCAAGCCGCGCGGGTACATGCGCTTCTGCGTCGTTCCCTTCTATCGCCGCTGCAGTTGGCCGAGGTCTAGACATTTCACGTGGCCGAGACGATCGGATTGGAAGGAGGACAATGTCACGAGGGACCTATCTATGCGTCACTACCAGGTCCGTCGTTCCCGTCGAGCTCCCCGCCATCCCTCTCTTGTGCCCCGCCGGTCTCGCTGCCCCCGCTCCCGGTGTTTCCTCCGTCACTTTGACGCCCGGTCTCCTCGTTCTCGTTCTCGTTCTCGTTCTCTTCCTCGTCCTCCTCAATTCGCTCCCCCTGCAACAACGATGCGACCGCGTCTTGAAGAGTTTTCGCCGAGGTCCCAGCTCCCATGATGCCACCGAGACTCGTTTCCGTGTGCGGGAATAACTCCTCGTCCCACGCGCGGAAGATCTCGACGGTGTTACGCATACGAGCCCTGAGCCCGTTCGTCAAATAGAACATGAGAGCCTCGTGCTCGTCCCTCCATTCTGCGCCCGTTTGCTCGCCTTTACCCTTCAATTGTGTGTCCGCAGAGGGGACCCACAGAGTCTAGAGGTTCGTCCGCCGGGACAACATCACATCAGTATTGACCCACAACGATAGCAGCGTTGGCCACCAATCCAGGCGTGGTGTGGGTGATGTGATGAATGTCTTTCATCACCGGGCCCGACGTGGCGCAGGCCACGCCCCCCGCCAAGGCAATAGCTTTCTGCCGCCCATACAGAAAGGCGGCAGCGACCTAGAACAAGGTGAGATCGGATTCCCAAGCAACAGAGCGTACAACTTACGTGCATAGGCAATTTGTTCTTCAAGAAGGTGTCGTGATTGAGCGTATCCGACGCGTCTGAGTGGAGTACCGCGGCGTCGAGTGCACTGTATTCGAGTTTCCCCTTCGCATTTCGTTTAGCCCCAATAAATTCTGCCCATCCAGCGCAGCACGCGGCGTCGTTCACATGGATTGGACCCTCAACGAGGTCATGCAGGTGCTCTTCGAAGACCTCGTTAATCTGATGATGCACGTGCGTTGAAGTGCTCGAGCGCTGGTCTTGCATGCCCTCCCGATACTGGACGAATGAAACATGTATGCTATTGAATGAATATATCAGAGTAGGGACCCGATCCCAATTGTATGAATATTGCATGATTGGCCCTTATAGCCGTCTGACCACCGTCTGACCCGACTCTGATTGCCCCTTATTCTGCCTGACTGACCTGATATGCGATGGTCTGGCCAATGTCAGACATGTTCAGCGTCTGATATGACTGTAAGGGCTTATTCGGAGAAAAATAAATTTGCGACATTCGCATCCACTTGCCAGTTGCCCGTCTCATCTTGGACAGTGGCACTAAGTACATACTTCCTTGGGTATTCCTACGGTCGAGGAGAGAGAACAACGATGTCTACTGCTAGTCCAAAAAGGCAAAAAAGGCAAAAATGCGCAAAAGGAACTCTCGACCAGGGAGTCGAACCCTGCTCTCCCGCGAACTGAGGACACCCTTATTATGACAAGCGGGTGTACTGAACCGATATACTAGTCAAAACTTCAACATGGTGTTTGGGTTACACCTACTCACTTCTCCTTGTGCCTGTAAAAATGCGACTTTGAAGCGGGTCCTTCAGGGACGAATTTCGAAAACACCACTTGGACACTTCTTCGGTGTCCGCATTTTTGATTCAGACATATTCCGGTAGTTCCAGGGACAACTTATACAAGCAGTCTCCGCTGACCTTAACAACAGCATCGACAGTTATAATCTCTGGCTCTGGAAGAAGAGGCGGGTGGCGGAACAGCGCAGTCACCTCATCTCGGTTCTGGACAATACATTCTGGTCTTGGAATGTGGGTCTTTTCCTGGGAACGACGGAGCACCGGGACATCGGTGTTGGGTCGACCTTCCTACCCGTAATAATAATTATATATGGTGTTCATCACGGCGGTTTCTAGGTACGGCACAAATCTCCTCCACACGGTACCAGTGGAGACTATCTAATCCTGTGCCAGACACACGACTGGCTCAAAGAATACAGTTCCATTTTTGAAGTGAATGGTGTGCTCACCAGTGACCACTATGCTACTCCGAAGTGCCCGAAACATATTGTACCTCCGGGCAGTGGGCTGGGAATCAAATTCATTTCGTTTGCATAAAAGTGGCAGCTGAAGGACCGGGTTTCATGAGAAATGGAGACTTGCTTGCCGGACGTGGGTGAATCGATGCCGGCTCGGCCTCTTATCATGCATCAGTGGCTGTGTCGCGATCTTGTCTCCTTCCACTTGCCTTCCACCATCTCTTCATCTCCCGGGATCCACTGTAACCGACGGCCAGCGAAGAACTTGGAGCTTCATCTTTCCGGACCGGTTCCGTGTCTATCTAATCCACGCTTTTGCTCCGCAGCCGCTGAAAATTGTCACTTGACGACGCACTCAACGGCGCCCCTCCAGGAACTATCGTCGAGACTTCTTTTATTGTCTTCGCGATCGCGCTGGACATGAATCGGTCCGATGAAAGTCGTTATCGCAATCGCAATCGCAAGGCCTCATTCGACGATGGCCACAGCTTCTGTCAAGACTCTCCCACTCCTGGTAGTCTCACCGCCGGGGAACGGCTCGGAGCGGACTTTGTCTTGTCTTTCAAATGAATGGGATTTTGCTGGTTTCATCTTGTCTGCTGTCCGTACGGTGAGTCCAAAGTTCCGAGCGCAGCGCGAGAGGCAGGCAGACTAGGCGATATTCAGCAACGCTGAAGAAAAAGAATCCTCCCACGGCTATAGACCTACGCTTACTAAATGATACACCGGCCCTAGGATTCTGAAGTTCTGAAGTTCTGGCGTTCTCATGTCTGTCGTCGACGTGTCACGAGTGGGGAAGCACTCCCGAGTGCCTCAATGCCACTAGACTCCGACTCTGCATTTATGGCGCACCAGTGTCAGCATTTCATTTAGCCGGCGCACGCAAGAAAGAAGCAATCCATCTGTCAGAACTTATGGTCTTCTCGCTGTCTTTTGTCCTGTGGATGTACGTATCCACATTTGCACTTCTCGCCTCCCGTACCCTCCTTCGCCAATTTCAGACCCCGCGGGAGCCATCGACATCCAAGCCAATAAACGCCGGATGCGTGGCGGCCGTCCGAGTCCTTCGGGCCTGAACTTTAAACTGATTAGATGAAATGCAGGTGGGTTTCTGATGAATCCTTCGATGTACGCAGTCCTCATCTCCGCTTCTCTTGTCTTTTTTCTTTTTGTTTGGATCTCGTACTTATCTTCATTCCAAAAGATGGAAGCGGGGCACCACTCCATCCGATGCCTGGTCAAGACCGCTACCCGCTCTCTCCGCCTTTACCTTGGCGAAACAGCGGACGACGGTCTCCTAGCCCTGTGCCTGTGCTGATTCGAATACCCCGCGGACATCAAGACCGACCGATAACCAGATCAACTGTGGGCACCGCCGGCCTTCTAACAATATCTAGATCTCACAAATCCACCCGCGCGCCTTGGCCAGCGCCACTTCTGTGGCTGGGAGTGGCAGTTTCTGCCTCGCTTGTGGGGTCATTTCCCGCGCACCCGGCAACGTAGAGACTTCCCGAGTCCGACATGGGTGGGCGCGCGGTAAGTGATTGTCATACATATCTGTACGTCCACTTGGCCATGGCAAGATTGAACGAAACCCATTGGAGTGGACGCCACCCTGCTAGCGGCACTGGTGATGCTATCCTCGAAAAGCAGCTGTAACTGTCGTCAGCGGCGAGGGAAAGTCTTTTTGGTAGATGGATGTGCAGTCGTATTGTACACTGTATTGGGTCACGACTCACAGTGGAAAGGTCTCTAGTCAATACTGTCGTCCTGAGGCAGCCTCCCGGAGGGCGGATTCGGAGGGGCGGACACCGATTCGTTTCACAGTGCGGATATCGATTGCAGTCCACGGCCACAACCCCGTTTTTGCACCGCACCGGAGACTAGTATACTACCTCGAGCAAGTTCCTCGGATGGAGTTGAGTGATATCGAGTGTATTCTGTATTCTACTTTGAACAAGTGGCCGGGACGCCGACTACAGGCCTCGAGGCGCGAGGGCGGCGGCATATGCGGGCGCCGAACGGTGATTCGAAACCCGTGCAAGTTGACGGACCCCATTTAGCAGGTGCCTTGGTTCAACTTTGTAACATCGACGGATCGAGACTTGGATCATGCGATCAAAGTCAAAGTCGAAGTTGAAACACCTTCTGAGCTTTGACTTGGCAGAAATCAGTGTTGGGTCCTCCGTCGGAGGACTCGCTTGAGTAAGACACTCAGTCCTTCCCGGGACAGACCGCAGAATTCAGATCTGTTCCGTTTCACAAAGGACAGCCAGCCTATAGCAGTCCATAATAGCCGTCTTTGCACCGCATCAGAGACTAGTACCCACCTCAGATGCAATTAAATTCACGCCAGTTTAGGTCCGTATTCTTGAACGACTTCAAGTCACCGGGCGCGTGCGGGTACAGGAGGCCGAGGGCGGCGGGGTATTTCGAAACCGTCGAAGCTGTACTCTAGCCATCCACATTTGATTTCGACTTGAAACTCAGCGGATCGATTGGGACTCGAAGGCGGCCATCACACTGGACGGAATGGACTGCAGTAAATCGGCAGCAATTGATAAACCACCCTTGCTGCCTTGCAGCCTGCTCTGTCGACATTTCTGTTGGAATTTCGAATGACCCCGGCAGAAACCACGGCTCGCTCTCTTCAGCATGTACAAAGCGGCGGGTGCAGTGTACAGTCAATATCCTCCGACGGGTACAATGTGTTTTGTTTAGCGAGCCAGGCTCAATGTACGGAAGACGTGCTTCTCAAATTCGTGGAGCCTACCGCAAATACTATCGCAGTTGTATCGCAGTCACTGGGCAGCTCATGAACGATGCCATGTATCGGAGATTGAATCTCAACCACTGCATTCCTATGGGCGGGCTACCATAGCAATGTGAACTTTGCTTCTACAATAGCACCCAGTTGGTTAAATAATCCCAAGTCCGAAGATCATCATTCCGGGTTGGTCGGCGGGATGCCATTCGACATCACTTCTTTTCTTGATCGCAACCCAGTCTCGACACTTTCAACTCGCGGCGAATACATTATCACTGTCTGTCAAGCAGGGCTGCCTCGAGCACGCGGTCGCGGAGGTCTTGGCTCCGACTCGCACTGATCAGTTCAGCCACATTAAGCAATTAACCACGCCAGAATTGCTCCCATTCCCATTCAACTTCTTATGCGTGCAATTAGGAGAACGGTGAACTCACAGCAACCCTCAAAATCCTTTGCGTTTTCTTCGTAAATCGTGACCCTGGGCATTCGAATTTCGAGTCTCTCGGATCTTAGTCATACTTCTGCCAGGATGACCCTGGGCCTAGGCATCTCTGCGTGTATGAGAACTTTGTATCCATTTCTATTATCCATAGTCCCAAACGACGCTTCGGTTTAGCTAAATCGCATCAATGGCCCGTCCTTGCGCGCGTCTTTCTTTAATCTAATCGAATTCGGGATGTGGTTTCGCCGTTTCGGAACCTATAATCTGTCTCCTCGAATTTTCATTTCAAAGACTTGCCACTCTTCTCCTTCGTTGAATGAAATTCCTTCTCGATCGAAACAATGCTCCCCGCGACTGCAAACTCCGACTCCGATTTTGCTACTGGGTGCAGTACACGTGCAGCTCCGAGTCACCCAGGCCGTTCTTCCCTTCCGTTCTTCCCTCGGTACTTTTAACGATCGACAGTACCCCCCTCATCGAAATCAGACTTTGGCCGGCGTTCCGCGTCTGCCCATTGGCTGAACCCTAAATGTGCGAGAAATCCCATGCTCACGGTGCCGTGTTAATCCTGGACAATCTCTGCACCGTGCCGGGCGGAGCAAAAGAGGAACGAACACTGGGAGGTGTAGGATGTATTTGAGTATGGACAGGGCCGTACCTCCGGTGGCGGCGGGAGGCGCGTTTTCGGGTGCACCATTTGACGTAGGTCATGGATGGAAGGAATGGGTCCGTGTGCCGGTCTTGCAAATGAAAATCAACCGGTGACCGTGAGACCATCGAGAGTCCAAATTTATTGCGGTGACTGTGCGCTGGTAAGTATGAGACGGCGACTCCGAGTCGGAGCTTTCTTTCTGTCATGAGGAATGACAGTGGACCTAATGACATCAGACAAAGACTTCGGACCCTGGGACATTGACATTGACAAGGGCTTGCTTCTTGGCATGGGCTGAAAGCTAATGTTAGATTCCTGATAAGTGATTATCTACCCGCACTCATTGACTCGCTCCCATGGTTCGAATAAAATGAACACCGTGTTTACCCATTGCCCATCGCGGTGTGTTGAATAGATGGATAGGTACAATCCGATTCGTTATCTACTTACTCCAAGTTATCCGCCGGACGCCCCATGGGGTCCGAGTTCTTCAAGGCGGCCCGAGCCATCTTGGATGGACACCGGCCGGCCTCCGAGTGGAGGTCGTAAAAGGAGTCAAAACCGTGTCTCGTAATTCAAACGAGGCGGTCCTGGACAAACCTCCCCTCATGGCATGGGAGGAGCAATATTTTAACATCCGCCGTCGCCTCTTTGAACGTATTCTAGCCAGAATCTCAGGGTTGCTCGTTATCAACCAAGTCGGCCCTCCTATCCAGAGTTTTGCTGCCAGAAGTGAACGAGTTGCGTAAAAACTCCAACTTGAGGGGATTCAAAAAAAGGCATTGTCTTCTTTCGGGAGTCGTCGGTCTTGCAAGAAATACCCGCCCGGGTCTTTTGCTCATTTATTTGAGTTGCGGCGTTTGATTCAGCACGTATTCCTGTCGATCCGCGTCCCAGAGGTGTTGGTTATCAGTTCGGGAAGTAAACCGATTAGGAAAGAAGATGTTTCAGTCAGACGCATTTGCGCGGCGGCGAACAAATTGTTGAGTTGTCGAGCAAGTCAGCGCTGACTCGAGCGGAGGAGGAGGAGGAGCTGTCTTGGAGAGCTAATCGAGGAAGAGCAAGCTGAACCAATCAATTTGTCAAACAGTCTGCCAGTGTTTCGGGTCCGCCGCTATCAGTGATATTCCTCCCATTCGCGCCAAGGGAAGCAGCCCGAGTTTGAACCGATATTCTGCTGTTGATTACAAATCCCAGAGGAAGGGATCAGCCTCCGTCGACGATATCTCGATTTCATGAGACAAGATAGGGTCGTTAAGGACCCTTTGAGCGTTCCCAGAAATCGTCATCTCTGGAATTTTGGGAATTTTCAACCTTCCAAACGTGAATATTTCTAACGCCGACCTATCGGCCGACAGATCACAGGTCGGTGAACTCGGCTTTTCGGGCCTGAGACCGGATGATGCCGGCATGACATCAAACCATACCACGCGTGGGATGCCCGGATATTCTTTTCCCCTCGCCTGATCTCTTCATTTCTTCTCTCCTTTGTCTGTGCGCCAACCCCACGTTCGTTCCTCCGAATGCGTATTCTTTTTCAAAGCTCACGGGGCCACCGGGGTCCTTGGTGCCGGTCTTCCCTGATCAGCATGTTGATGGATTCTGTCCGACTGTCGTGTCCTAGGGGCCAGGGCACCTTCTTTTTCGCTTGCTGGAATTCTTTGGTTCGGACGGCCCAATTGAATTTTGCGCGCTCAAAAGGTCTCTTTGTTCCCGGGAGATTGGCTACTAGTCCCTCGACAAGAACACGTTCCCTCCTCGCATTCTCGTTCTCGTGTGCCTTGCCTTGCCTTGCGGTGCACAGCCGTCTCCCACGAACGTCGCTGTAGTGACCGGCGGCTACTCGTCCGGGCGCAGTGACGGCGGCGTCCTTCACAATCTGGGTCCTGCTGCAACTTTGCTGCAACTTGGCAATTGGATATGCGTACATGTTATGCTTCTGGCAACGCGCGCATATACGCGCAGTATGTACCTTCTGACTCTTTTCGAATTATTTCCTTTTCCCTCAAGACCCGCACGCGTATCAGGGATCACGACAGGGCGCGACACGCGGCACCGCGGACCTTTGGCGATTAGGATTATCACCCTTCTTGATACGCGAGAGGGGGTTCGAACTTCGATTTTTTTTTCTGCGGCGGCGACTCGGGAGTCGGGATGGCGGGAAATTGGGAAGATTAGGGCGCACTTCTGAGGGGAAGACGATGTGAACGAGCAGTAATATAGGTAAGTTCAAAGCCCCGCGCCTTCCCCCGCACGGATCAAGTCGCCAAGGACATGTTGCCCCATATTTCGAGTGTTCCGTCGGATGTGCCGCCACCCAGAACACGGCACGTCCTCGTTGTTCGACGTTGCGCATGCAATCCAAAATTTTGGAGTTCACAGAACCCCTGGGGGCAAGAATCCTCCTCAAAATTCTTCGGTTGCATGGAGACATGGCTAAGATTAAACTGCATACCTCGCTGGCTGCACTCCACGGTCACACTCGCAGACACAGACTTCAATACCAAATGAATGGTCCCACCCCACCTCCGTCCCCGCTCCGGCCTGGCAGCGCATGGCGCTCCCGGTGCAGTGTGCAAACCAACCAATCCAGCCCCGTCCGACGGCCTTCTTGCTCAATTCAGCTCGATTCTTATAATTACTCGGTTGCTTGGAATCATGAATCATGGATGCACACAAATCTGCACTGCTGCTGCTGGTACCGGATCTATTTGTCCGTCCCGACTCCCGCCTTTGCTGGCTTATCACCTTTGTTCAAACCGTGATCTCCGAACACAACAGATCGATCGTTGTTGATTTTGTTACTTGGACTGATCCCGCCTGGCCAACGCCACCTTGTTCTCTCGCGTCCGCGTCTTGCGGCGACGTAAAATGCCCTTGAATGAAATATGTAGGGTACGTTTCAACTTGGCAAGCGCTAACAGCTATATTATCGTGATCGTCGTGCGGTGGTTACCACTAGTACCAAAAAGTGGGAACAAGACGGGACAAGAGGAAGAGACAAAGAGAGCCAGGCACGCCAAGGCTGGTTGATCGGTTTCACAAGAGGCCGTTCGTTGGTCGTACCTGGCGGGCAAGTCGAACTGAGAGTTGATCAACGGCGAGGTTTACTGTTTGCAGCAGACGCGTACGGTTGCGCGACCAACGAACGAATCACCCGACCCCGCATCCCAGAAAAGAAAAACACCAAATGCATACCCGCCCCGATGCTTCCGCTCCACAGTCGGTCAATGCAATGCAGGGTCGGGAGCGGGGAATGAATTTGAATATCTTGAAAGGCTGATGTATTGATCCCCGGCACTCATTATTTCGATCTGAACAATACGTATACGATCGCCGTGATGGCCATGGGAGGTCTCACGTTCCCGTACTTCCGCGTCATTCCGTGGGCGCTGCACACACACTTAGACTAGTGGCCAGTGGGCCTAGAGCTGCCCAGAAAAAAATACTGATGATATTAGATCGCCCGGCCAACTCCCCGGGTTCCATTCTCCGGAATATCGATGGGGGCGCCCACAAGGGAAAATTGGTTCTGTCTTGTCTGTGGACTCCAACCAACCAGTTGCGATCTGAAAACGGGATCATAAGCCTCCGGTTGCGGTCTGAACTTGAAATTGCACATCTATTATTCCCCCGAATTGAAATTATTAGACCAAGTCAAATTCAGCAAGAACCCAATTGCAAGTTGTCCTGGAAACAACCCCACCACCACCCGAAAAACGAACTGGGTTGCTGTCAGCTCCCGTCAAGACGACAGGAACGCCTTCGGTGCGCCACAGAAGCGAGCGAATGCCGATCCCGTCCCCGTCCAGTCAGCATGAAACAAAAGGCTGAGTCTACTTACACACCTTGTTGGATGGGATGAGAGGGTTTTTCCTTAATGGTGCTAGAGAGGATGAGCCGCTTCTTCTGTCGTAACCGCCGTATTTCGGTTATACATGGCAGCAACAACAAGCACGTGTAGCGTTGACGAGGGGATGCCGTGAGGGCGCAGGAGCTCGCCGTCGAGGATGCCGGCACGTATCTAACTTGTGCGACGCCGATATGGATGGACGGATCGTGTCTCGTCTCGATGATTGAGGCGCTTTGAGTTCAAAGCGTCGTCGCGGCGCCGCCGCCACCGGTGTTTTCAGATTTGGGGTGCGGGCAGTGTGGGAAGAGGGGGGGAAACGAACTTGAGATACTTGGAGACAGCCACCACGGAAGGTTGGTTGGACGGTTGGGGGGGAGGAGCTCATGTGGCAGAATCGGGACGAATGAGAGAACAAACACGCTGTAGCCTCACCTGGGACAGGTGCATGGAAGTCGGACAAGGAGGTTTCCCAAAGCAGCACGGGCCCGTTGCGTGCCGAGAAGGAATTTAGAAAGAAGTGAATGTGAGAAAGAGACTGTCCGGATGGTGTTAGCACATATCTCATCGGGGCTGAATCTGAATCTGACATCAATCGCCGCCTCCATGCAAGGCCAATCTTTCAAGCCCAGGATTTCATAAAGGCGGTTTATTCCCCTCGCATATATTCTCCACCAAGTTCGACTTTTGGACAACCCAACCATGGAGCCTACCAAGAAACGACGACCCTCTTCCACCGGCCCACCTAGAAAGCACCACATCTGCACCGTCTGCCAACGGGGATTCAGCACGACGGGCCACCTGGCGCGCCATAGCCGCGTCCACACTGGTGAACGCAACCACAAATGCCCCTTCCCCGGCTGCGAGACCAAGTGTTCGCGCCAGGACAACCTCCAGCAGCAGTGAGTGTCCTCATGTTTTTGACCGACGGAGGCTGATGGAAATAGCTACCGTATCCACTTGTCCCCTGGCTCGCGGCGCAAGTCTGGGCGCTCCATCCCGATTCTGCGAAGTCGCAGCACCCCCGCTCCCAGCCCACGAGCAGCCTCTGCCTCCCCGCCCTCTGGTTCATCGGAGGACTATGGCTGCCGTGAAGACTCGCCGCCGCTCGAGCCTCCCCCACTCGAGGACTCGCGAGTGTATTTCAGGAAACTGGCACTCGCACAGGGAGCAGCTCTCGACACTCCGCCCGAATCCCCCCCACCACTAGTCGAGGCTTCCCTTCCCACGACGGCCTCGTCCCCGTCCATTGGCCTGCCCTCCCATCGCATGCTCCCCCCGCTGGATACCTCGACGGGCTCCTACGGCTGGCACACTGCGCCCTCGTCTGCCTCTGCTGCATATCAGTACGATTACGGCTCAGCAGCGACCTCGCCTGCCCTCTCCCCCGTCGTTTCCTCTGCCTCGACATCCTACTCCTCCCTGGCCTCTACGGCCGCATGGGAGTCCCCACAACGCGCATACCCACCTTTCCGTGCTGCGTCGCATTCCCCTGCTGCCATGGCAGTTCCAGTGTCGCGACTCGCGACTGGGAGCATCCACCAAGGAGCATATGAGGCTGGAGGCTCGCTTAGCCCGCCCGACGGCCGTTCGCCGCAGACACCCTATACGCCCTACACCTACCCTGCGACAGAGCCCCCGTCGTGCTACACTCTGCCAACGGAGCCTCAGACGGAGTCGCCGCAGACTGCTTATCCGTATGGGCAGTACTCCAGCGCGGGGGAGCAGCAGCAGTACCAGTATCCAGCGGCCTACGATGGCCAGGGGCACATCATCGCCGGCAGTGCCAATGCCGGCTACACTGCAGTGCCGACGATGGAGTACCGGGCGTCGGCCCAGACGTCCTACTCCCCATCACCGGTGCTCTCCTCCTTGCCTTCCATCCAGCGCCGTCCAGGGCCGACACGCCGGGATAGTTATGCCCAGTACCACGAGTATTCGTACAGCACGGGGCACGGGTATGCACCGACGCCCGTCCTGCACCAGCCGCGCCCCCAGTATCATCTCCCGGTGTATCAATCTGGGCTGGTCGTCCAATAATGCCCTCTCGCTTTGTCATCCCTCGTCGTCCTTTGTTCTTGTTCTCGCTATCATTTCATGCCTCCACCCATTGCATCGCATCATCGTTATAATCGCATCCATCCAATCCAATCCATTCGGTTGTATATAATGTGTTCTTTTACGCCATGCCATGCATCTACCCATCCATCCTCATGACCCTCTTCTTGACCCTCCCTCCCTCCCTCCCATCGTACATAGACCCTCCTCCTCCGCGCCCCCCGCCTGCATTCGTCTGTACATATATCAAACAGTAAAGTATAATGGACCCCCCACCGACAAACCGGAGTAACCTACGTGTATCTAGCTTGTACCATTTTAGTACATAGAAGAAATTGAATTGTCAATGTTGTTTTCAAGTTTCTGGTCGTGGATACCGACGCGACGCGTAGCAGTTCAAGGCCGCCGTTGGGCACTCGAGCCGAAAATGGCAAGACCGCCGTACTATGAGGCGAGCGCCATCCTTGCAATGGGCTGTTGGCAACCAAACGACGTTTTGTCACTGTGCTTTTCTTTTTTGGTCAACGTTTTTTTCTTCTGGGCTTCGCATCAATAATCAGTGAAGTCTGTCAGTGTCACGGCGACTCAGAGTGAGCCCGCCCGCCCCTCCCGCTCACGTCTCACTTCTCACTTCTTCTCACGCGCGCAAAGGTAATGTTGATGTGTGTGTGACTGTCAAGAAGAAGAAAAAAACCACGGCTTGTCTCCGTCTTGGACGCGACGCGATGAATGGATGAATTCCATTTTTTCTTGGGAACGCGGGCGCTCGTTTGGTCGGGCTGTTGTAACTTGCAGTACATACATACATAGCTAGGTCGGCTGTCGGCATACATCCCTACACAGCGATGCTTGTTTTGACTTCAGACTTGGCGCGGTTCTGTCGATCACCGTGGGTATCTGGCTTAGTCGTACCGGTGACTCGCTGCGGCCGGCTGCAGTGCCTCTTGGTTTGTTCGACCAAATCCTGTCCTTGTCCTTGGACCTTGGTGGTCAGAATTCCTTGGTCTATGGACGAATGAGCGGGGCGTGTCGATCGACGCCATGCCATGCACACTGGCAATTGACACCGAGTTTCGAATGTTCGTTTCTATTTCTTTTCCCCGCGGCGTACGTCGTGCCTCACTTGAAAAACTTTTGAATCGAGTTTAGCCGCTCGAGTAATTAGAATTGGCCAATGCCATTCAGTGAATGTTACGTTGTTGAGCGGTGTGACTGGATAAATATTTGCAAAGAGTAGAAGAAGCAACCCAAGAGAAGCAGAGCGCCCAAGTTGAAGCGAAGCGAAGCAGATACTGCCAGTCCGTGGCCGCGCCACGCCGCGGAGATGGGTATCGGCATAAGTTGAGACTCCCATGTAGTCCGGGTAGTAGTACACTTTTAACACAGGATTGAAGCTTGGGAACAGACGCCCGGGGACTTGAAGAATTCGAACACAGGACGTTGGCGCGCTTGCAAGAACTCAGAGCTGGTGAAGAACGAGAACAAGACAAGAGCCCAAGCCGACCCATGGGGGTACGTATACAGAACAAAGAACCTCTAGTTAATGGGATCAGCAACGCAGTCATCCATTGTATTGTATTGATTTTCACGGCATTGCAGACGATTGACTGGAGTACAAAGGACGAGGACAAGGACACGAGGACAAAGTCAATGCTGACGATGTATTTCGCGCTATAGTAGTCCGAGTCACTGCGATATAGCAGAGAACAAGGTCGATGCGCAGGAGGGCTGACTTGACTAGAGTTACGACATGTATTTGCTTCCGCCCGCCGCTTTGCCTGCCGACGCGCTGGCGTTTGCATTGGCGAGATATTGAATTCGAAAAGCGAAACAGATCCTGCCAACGGGGCAATTAAAAACGATAGATAGATTGCTCCCAGGACCGCAGCGGGGTTCAATACGCAGTCAGAGGCGTCTGAAGTCCACTCCGAGATGGTGTGGAGCTTGACGTCTGGGATCTCAAGCATCCAATTGCAAGGATAACGGATTTCTTGACAGAACCATGTTGACAGCCTGAGACCGTGCCAGCGCGGTCCGGTATGAAATCAAGTGTGTGAGTCTCCCAAGTACAAAAGTCGCCGTGGCCCGTTTGAATAGGTGTGAAGGTATGCAGCTGCTAGCTAGTGGCCTGCCCTTGTCCTCTTTCAGCCCTTCGTGGCGTTAATTTCGTGGCGCGGGAGTGGGAAGCAGCAGATCCGATCCACCGTATGCAAAAAGAAAGCCAGGCTTGAACATTGAAGAGCATTCTTCGACGCGGTGCAGCTCACAACCGGTATGTAGCCGAGGGTAAGTAATTCACCGATTGGAACCGAGTGTTGACATTGAGGCACTGCTTCAGCCGTCCGTCCAATCGCTCGAACCAGTAGGATGAAGGTACCGGTGTATGATCACGGTTCCCCAGACAGACGGGAGAAAACGATTTCGTCTGGCATTGACATCCGAGTCCATCCAACACGTGCAGTCTAAGTATGAGAGATGGCGTCACCGCAGACTTGCACATAACGAGCTACATCCAGTATATGTAGCATTTTTGGTGAAGGCTGGATTCACGGTGATCAGAGTCTAGACACGAAAGGCGCGGATAGGGCGGTTGCTGACCAGTGCTGCTTCGGCGCAGCTTTGGAACGGCGGGCCTTCGGAGTCGGAGTGGGCCGTCCGAAAGAACACGGGATCCAAGTGGACTTGCTGAGATGATGGTGGGACTCGGGAGGAAAAGATGTACACAGCCACTGATCATGATCCCGCATCAGTTGATATCGGCGGCGGCGGCGAGCGAGCGACGAAGCTTGAAACGAACCCGGAACCGCAGTGACCGACTCGGACGGCGGGATTCAAATCCACTCCTCTTGTTTAACCATCCAACGTGTGTGTGTCCGGCTCGCTATCTAGATAATCAATTGTGAGACCAAGCTGTCCGCCACCGGATGACCAAAAAAGCAGCATAAACGTACGTGGAAGTCTGAACGGCGGAATCATGTGAAACAGGTCGGGCGGGACAGATAAACCAGAGTCGAAAGTGGCTAGTACCACTACTGAAAATACTGCTGCTGTGTTCGAACTTTGCTGGGAACCGGTAAGAGGGAAGATGCTTCGGGAACTCAACTGGCGGAGGAAGGGTGGCCCCGCGGGACGGCAAGAAATTCGGCGTCGTGCTTCTAGGCTAGGAATTCAAACAATCAGTGGACTCATATATCCAGGAAAATGGCTCGCCACTCGCCGATTTTTTTTTGTTGAATACAGCATCAGGCAACCAAAGCGGGGTCGTGACTTCCATGATTGCCGCGAGTTGAGCTTACAACAGCGGCTCGAAATTAATCCACAGAAACATTCCAACTTTACCAGCCCATTGAGCGGGTTGCCAGTGGGGCGCATCGTTAGCAGGTTCCATATGACATGTACGAACCGAGAATATTCTGTGTGGATATCCACATCACTTACTTCACCGCCCACCCGCGCGCCCAGAAGGTTGTGTCATCTGAGAGAACCAGCCATTTCATATTCAATTATGCATATGGCAATATTCCAACCCGAGCCGTTCTCCGCGATTCCAAATCGCTTAAACGACGTCGTTTTGATATTGACCTTGTATACGCGCGGCGCCCCGACTCGGAGGCACACACGCTCGCCGGTCGATAGAGGTTCGTTCAACCACAGCACACGACTGGACGTCGGCATCTTAATTGGACTCTCTGGGCGCACCGGGAATCGAGAGAGCGCGGACAGCATGTACTCGGTTCGGAGCTCACTTGCTCACCGTTTATTGTAATATATTCCTTACGACAACGCATACGGGGAAGAGAAAATGCAGATTTGATACTTATTACTCTCTGATTGATGCCTGCTTGTATTTTAACGGTGGGCGCTCCTCGCTACTTCGAATCTGTTGTTGTGAAATTGTTAAACCCGAGAACCTGGCTCCGAGCTCGCGAAGCGCGAAGCGCGAAGCTTAACACCGCCAAGTCGCCGTTCAAAAATCGCAGTCACGCGACTGAAAAAATGATCGGTCGTGGCGCTCGCCTAGGCATGATACACGTCTGGCTTCGTGGCGCGGCAGGTGGGTGCGTTGATTCGGCGGCCATTCGGCCACGGGAATGGGCACAGGTAAGTAGAGCTGGACATGCATATGATTAATGAGCCCGGACGGGGGGCGCTGGTTGAAGGTGCATTTCTACAGTCGACACGTCTAGACCAGGAACCGTCCCGGGAAGAAGGCGATTTTGACATGGCAGTGGGACAGTCCGGACTAGCTGCGTACTGCTGTGGTCGTGGAACAGATCGTGCACACACGGAGTATCTCCCACGTCGTTCGAGATGCGCCGTTTAGTGGGGTCCTTTCGTTCTCCCATGATCTGGGATAGACGCGGTGTTTCATGGGACACACAGGAACTGTAGTCGACAATGAGATCCTACGAATGGTACTGGGACACGGAACAGTTGTTCTCCGAGTCCGGCTTGCTAGCCTGAAGCAACCACGAGGGTGGGCGGAATACGGAGAGAAGCTTCAGCCTGATTTTGAGCTAACGGCGGTCTCAGAGCTATCCGGTCCGTGTGTGAGCTTCTAGATAAGAATTAAATCCAGGCCTCTATGGCCAGAGAAGTAGCTCAGACATCGAGAATTCGAAGTCTCGGAGTGAGATGAGATTATCGGACGCATACCCACCTACACGCGGAGGATGGGGGTCAGCATCTTGTCTTCTTTGTTCAGAATTTGTGTGCCAGAGCAAGGGCTTCCAATACCGGAATATCGGGGATGAAGCTGGGAAAACGGTCAATTATCTCGGGCAGGGACTCCGAGACAGATCATATTTTGCAGCCTCACTAGGCCTCACTTCGCCAATAGGCTGGTTGTAAGTAGGTGGGCGGTTGGCTGCGGGAAGGCATCCGAATTCCGATACCGAGATCAAAGACCCACTCGAAGGCGCGGCAGAACACGTTCACCTTGTATTGTTGTTGCCTTGAAGCTCCGCCTGGCCAGTCCTCGTGGAAGATAAGAAGCTAGCTGCCTTTGTTGGTCGGTCCTATTGTCCGAAAAACCAGCCAGCGTCTTTGAAGCGGGGTGAAAAAGGAGATAGTGTGACGAGGCTTTGTGATGTCAGTGGAGAGCCTTGTCGATCCTTTGGGGCAAGGGCACGATGGATCTTGAGCCGTCTTTGTGAAAGCACAAGAAGAACAAGTAATGTCAAGCCGTTATAGCTCTGAAACAGCCTAGTATATGTCGCGACTTCTCGCACGACTGGCGCGCGAGAAGAATGGGCGGCGTTCTTGAAATTTTTGCATCTCAGAAGATCAGCTAGCTCCTCGATAAGCGGACGGAGGATACACGGGGCGGGGTTGTTGCCCATATCGGCTCAGAGAGATCCCATGGCCAGCGACCCCCGTCGGGGAACTATCGGAACGGGCGAGAGTATGCTCTTTTGCGCAAATTTAAAGGCTCTTCTAAACGCCCGAAGATGCGTGATCAAGCCACAGAAGTCCTTGACGAAAGCGGCGCTCTGGAAGTTGTCTGGACGTGTGGATTCTGGCTGAGAACTTCGCAAACAGACCAGTGGATGGATGCTAAGCGCTGTGGATGACGGGCGCTGAAACCAAGTGGGGATCGCACAGCACGTGTGCACCATCAATTGATCCGCCACTTCAATTTTTTCCCTCTTCACCAAATGCCGCGGCCACTCGCCATACCACAGGACATCAAAGACACGCTCCTCGACGACAACTTCTGGTCGGAACTCAAGGAAATCGCCGACGCAGGCGAGAAAATCATGCCCGAGATCGTCAGCGCGTCCAGAAAGCGCGGGGACTCTGGCACTTTGGATCAACGGATTCAAGAACGATGCGAATTCGCGCGTGCAGGTATGAAGCTCATGGCGCTCACCACTGGCTCCCACATGGCCAAGGGCTTTGCCCCGTTATGCAACCCTCCCATTCCGACCGGCATGATGCATTGCATTAGGGCCATTGAGCGGATCGTCCGCAAAGAGTACACTCCAGGCAGGAAATCGGCGGAATTCTCAAAGGTGAGTAGCATCGTACATTCCCAACTTAGTTCATTACAGTTTATTTCGCGTTCAAGCTCGCGTATTTACTCAAACGCGTCCGCCACCTCCTCCGCGTTTATTACAATTTCATCGTCGCCCGGCAGGCGAACAATGACTTGGTCTTCTGTGATTGGGAAACGATTTTCGACGTCGGCATCACGCTTCACCAAGTAGGCCTCTGTCTCCTGCTCGATCCGCCTCGTCTACGCGCCGTCATGGCCGGTGGCGGGAAGGAATTGGAGTCCTTCCTCCTGGATGAGGAGCTCGACGTCGGAGCCTTCCGCGTAGCAGCCATCCAAGTCGAGAAGATAGTCGAAGCAGATCTCGAGTCGGAGGACGCAGACCGGATGGCGTCGTCGAAGCTAGAGAGGGCTGCAGAGGCGGACCTTGCTTCGCACACGATGGCTTGGTTCATGGGCGACCTCGCCGTTGCCTTCTTTTTGAACGACAAGGATGACAGCGACGCTGACGAGAAACGTTGGGCGGCCAAGGCTACGAAGCGTCTCGTACACTGGTCTACGAGCCCCACGCTACGCGACGCCATCGGCGATCCCTTGACCGACGCCATGCGCCCGATATACTGGACGACTACTGCACTCGTCAAATTCTGCCAGGCAGGCGGGCTGGGCGCCTTGTTTGGTGATTGGGTGCGTGTTCTTATCTTGTTCGGCATATTAGCTAAATCCTCCCAGGTGAATAGCAGCGGCCAGGTTCTCTGTGGAGAAATACTGGAGAAACTTCCCGACGCGGCGTGGAAGAACCAAACACCCACGTCTCTCCGTCACGTCACCCGGGAAATTCAGTTCAAACTCACTCACGAAGGCGACGGTTTTGCGGTCAGTCAGTCTCTTTGCGCCTCAATTTATGTACTCACTCCTGAGTTCGACTTAGAGCGACCCTATCCTCATCGATGCGCTCTTCAAGATGTACAAGCACTACGGCCTCGCTCCCTTCCACAAAGGCGCCAAGGCCGAAAAAAGCCGCGACCCCATCGTATTCCACTACATCGAACGCCAAATCAAACGGGACGGCCTCGAAATGCGGACCCCCGCCGACTGGCGACGGCTCCTCGACTCGTACATCAACATGCCGCGCAGCGTAAACAGGCGATACTCCTGGTCCAACATGACGATTTCGGGTAAATGGGACTGTTTGGAATATTACGGGTGTAGTAATGGGGAGGCGTGTCCGGAGCGTAAGGCGTTGGAGGCGTTGAGGGAGCAACGTGTGCGTGGTGTGAGGGATCCCGCAGTGGAGCAGAGGTTGGAGAAGTGGGGAGCCAAGCCGAGGCAGTGTGCTGCGTGTGGGTGGACAGCGTATTGCAGCTACGAGTGTCAGAAGGCACATTGGGCGGAGCATAAGACGGACTGCTTGAAGAAACGCAAGCGTGCTTGATGGATCTATCTCTTGTACCTCCTCTGGAAACCAACATAGTCTGGCCGGTATCACAAACTTCCTCCCATTGCTTCCGACTCTCTAGTTTGGATTCAGATTCATGAACTCGGCAGTTGATCAATGATATTTCAAATTCGACGAGCACATCAATGCGGCTTGTACCCGCTGACAGCCCAGCTCACTTGGTATTTCGTCTGGATTCAATTGGGACGTGAGGGATTTCGTTACTTTCAGTGATACCCCAGGTACCTATGTAACCTTCGTTCAAACTAATTTTCACGCCACCCGTCGGTAACTCCGCAACTCTGTCTATGGGTCTCAGATCTCGGGATTCTGGAACGGTTCCACTCCTCCCCATACCTACGCACCTCACTAGTGCCCGAATCATTGAATAGACGCGGAACAAATGTACATGCCACATATTTCACGAACAACCGCTTCCGCGTCGTATCGAGCAAACGCCGTTCGGCATTGGCTTTCGCCCAGGGAATTTCAATTGGCTCGCGCGGGCATGGCAAATCAATCGCCGTGCTACTAGTTGAACCATCATCTGTGGGCGCTCTACATAAACGTCTCTTTTCGGCGGAGGAACCCGAGTCCGGTTCCAGTGCCCACTGCAAGCTAGCCACATTGTTCCGTACGTACGCAGGACGTGGATGGACGTGGACGTCGGTGCGGGAGGCCGTCCCCGTTGGCCCTCACCAGTTTCAATGAAGATCATAAAACGGAGAGAGATGGATGATCTGCGTTACATTGAATGAACCAGCCGCTCTACCCGTCTTCCTCCGGATCGAAAACGTCGATGGTAGATACATCTACGCCGCAGTTCCCACAGTTCCCCAAGAATTCAATTCCACGTTTCCGTTTCTCGCCACTGAAATTCCAATTGACTCGGCAAGCAGAGTCCGTGGTATGCAGCGGCCGCTGTCGCACACTATGTGTATGTCGACGGGAACTAGGGCGCGAGAAAATGATCCAGTAAGTAGCCTACGTAGACTCCAGCCAGATTCGAGATTGATCCGATTGGAATCCAGGCAACTCCAAGTACTGCTCTCCGCGATTGAATTGTTTTCAGCATCGGCCACGGAGTCTCGGTGCTTTCGGAGTGCATGTCGGAAATGTCATCGCGGAACCTGCTGACAGCGCCAGACGAGACTGCATAATATTAACGGCTCGGCGCTCAACGCTAGTCCGCTGGAAAGCCCGGGGACGTCGAGAATTCAACGTCAAGATCACTCCGCGGGCCACGGTGCATCATGGTGGTAATTTGAAAGGCGGCAAAAAGAGACTCCAATATCAACAAGTCAACGTCACGCCACAAATAATTTATTTTCGCGGTCGTTGTGGGGTACAGGCACGGGGATATTGGGCTCCAGACGTTCGGACCAAAGGAAGACGGAGGGTGCGAAACGCTAACGTTTGAAAGTCAGCTTGCGTCTAGCGAGGCGTCGCTTAACGATGGGATGTTTTCAATTTCAAGTGCTGTGCATATCCGATGACCCGAGAACGTGGCTCTCCAGTAGCCGCACAACAAGTGAGCAAGTCGAAATCGCCGTTGGATTTTTTTTGAATTGAATGATTTTGTTGTGTTGTTGCGAGAGTCCACAGCGACGCGACGGTGATCTGGATTCACGCTCGGGCGGGCGCTTGAGGGACTGGATGCCTGAGCCGACGTGTTTCAACGGACGGAGATGATTAACTGAATACATCCACGGGCAGACGAGAAATTTCAGTACCACAGTCAGCGGTGTATTTTCTGTACTTGGGCACGGAGTCTGGAGCTGGGGCCGAAACGAGATGCCAAACTGAGACGGGCCCGGCCGTATGGTATAGTTGGAACTTGGCTGTTTTTCACGTTTTGCACAATCTAGACGGAGAGGAGGCAGATCCAGATAGCAACTGTCGGAGAAGTCGGTGGTGAGGGGGGTAGGCGTGGCGAAGCCAGATCCAGTTCCCCAGATGAACCAATAATGCCTAGTTCGACTTCGGGTGGAAGAGAGACTATTGAATGAGCTGCGATTGAAAACTCACGTTACCGGCTTGCACATCGTACGACCTTGCCCTGAAGGGGTGAATACGGGATGGTTCTGCGGGACGACAAGAACGCATGTAAGGGCCACAGATAGTGAGCGAGCGTCAGACTGCCAGTCTCCAGAAATGAACACTCTGTGGGTGCCGGCGACGAATGAGGCCAGTAAACACACGTTCGACCTTGAAATTGAAATTGACCGGTACCGGGGAGTAATGTTTCCTCGAAGGAAAGAAGGACGGAGGCAACGGAAGAATGGATATCGCAATCAATCCTGTGTGGAGGCGAGGCGAATAGGGGTCTGATCGTTGCACCTGGAATGCACGCGCAAGGACGAGATTGCTCGAGGTTACAGTCTACCTCGAGCCAGGTGTGGGTGACAGTGGGTAAGAGCTGGGCGAAGGGTATGGGTAATTTGGGTGTGTGGGCGAGGACACGTTCACCATTTCTTCGATTATGTACGACCGGCCAGGCGTCGCGATGTCCGAGTCAACGAGTAGGTAACAGTTTTCAACCGAGACAAAGTAAGTGAGTGTACCTGTACACTGATAGTTCCTTGCCGTCACGCTACGCCAATCGTGCATGAGGGGAAGAATCAGAAAGGTCGATAGGAAATGAAAGAAAGGCAATGAGTCCTGAGACACAGCCAGTCTATCGGGTTCCTCTTGAATCCTTCAGGAGCCAGGCATCGGAAACGAGGCTAGCTAGTGGGAGCACGCCAATGGTAGTCCAACGTCAGAAGAGAGGTGGATTGCAGCAAGGTGGCGTTACATATCGCCTGGCGAGAGTTTTCAGTCTTCCCAGAAGCGATGGCGGAGGAAAGGCGCCGACAAGGCACAAGCGAGCTCGAGGCGGGGCTGGTTGCTATATCGGAATAGATTCCTTCTATCCCGTCGCGGAAGAAGTGCGGTGGAACGTGTAGACAGCGAGGCCTGCTCGGGATGCCATCTTTTTTTGCGCACCGAGTGTCCTTCCTTCTATCAAGAGAGCAGAGATGACGCGTGTCGGTAAGTGGGATTATTTTATTATTTTAAGTTGTCGTGAGAGTCGGTTTCCAGGAGATTTCGCAGCGATAAGGCTGACGGTGTGCCGTACTAGATGTCCGGCGAGTCGTGGGATGGCCCTGGAATCGCCTGCCTGGCCCGGAGGTATCGCAGAGATGATGGGCGTCAGGAGCAAGAGCAGTTAGCAACACCGCCAAACACGAGCCCCTGATGATGCGCCTGAGACGTAAACATTTCTTTTTGGTCGGTTTTTTAAATGGGCTCATGTACTGAGCTCATGTAGCTCTCGTTTGAGCCTTCCCTCGAGTAGCAATTATCTGTATCCCCTTTGCACCGTAGGGCTCGGCATCGTAGCCGCATCGTACGGTCATACGTACGTACGGTACGTGAACCGTCCCGTACCGTGGGCAGTCCAGGACGCGCGTGGCGGTTCCGTACGTATGCGGCAGGGGTCCGTAGCCATCCGTACCGTATACGGATCTACGGCCGTATACGGCCGTATGCGCCCATGCTGCTGGCACTTACTGTTTGCCGAGGTCCCGGCTGTTCCGGGCCACCGCCAAGCTACCGCCAGGGTTCCAGCTGTCGACAATCAGCAGAATTGACATCGCTAGTAACACCATCGCACCCCGCCGTCGCTGTGATGGCGGCAGAGTTCGTCGGCCCGCCTTGTCACGGTGTGACATATCGCGCGGTGAGCGGCAAATATCGTCCTCATGGGTGAATTTGTGGGCATGGATGCCTGTACATCCATCCCAGGTGAGTCTCCCATACATTGAGAAAGATTCGACCTAAATTACCTAGTGGAGGCTCGAAGCCATCCGTACACCCGTATACGGCCGTATCGCACACGTACCGTACCGTACGCCATCGCAGACATGCCGTATCGTTCCGTACGTGCCTCTGCCGTGTCCGTACTTCCGTAAAATGCACCCGTACCGTATACGGTACGTACGGTGCCGAGCCCTATCAATGCACTGTTTGATTCAGTTTCTGGTCTACCTGTGGCGTACTCCTTTTTATCTTGTGCATTGACCTCGTCTTGACGCACTAGTGTATAGTAGATAGCTCAAGTAGGCAATGTCCTAGAAGTAGACCGCGAAGCCATACAACTTCCACAACACACTAAAACACAACACACACACAATCCTCGATTAGCATGCAGCCAGCACGCAGCCAGCACGCTGACACCTAACAGTTTGATTCAAAATCAGTCAACAATGTGCTCACTGCCTGTGAACGCTTGCGTTGACCTTTGATAGACACTTGATTGAATGATTGATGACTTGAGAAACACCAGTTCTCAGTCAACTCCTAGCCAAGTCATTGAGATTGAGATTACACCTTCTAAAGCTAGTATTTTGTGGATTCTGCACCACAAAAGAGCAATCATGCTAACTGAATGAAAATACAATCTACGAATATTTGCCATCAATACTCGTACAAATGCAAATATCATTTTTCGAACTTTCGCGAATCTATACTCGTGACTCTCCTTACGTACAATGCAATGCTGCAAGGGTGGGATCTACAGGCCTTATATACTACTCCCTACTGATCAGATGATATAACTACTATTATGTGCCTGCCGGTCCCTTTTCTGTACTTGGTCCGTACTGTCCCCATAACCCTGGGTGTCCTATCACCTGTATTACATCCCCTCGAACCCTGTTGCTCATATTGCTGCTTGGCCCGTTTGATCGGCCGCTATGCCGTCTTGGCACTTGTGCCGATTGGCCTGGTAATTTGATTCTGTTGTTTCATTACACTCTTTTGCTGGGCCAGCCCCAATATGACAGTAGCTCTCGACCCTGGTCCATAAATAACCTCGGTCAGCCGTCATCGTCATTCAAGGCTTACTCCTGGCAGATTCTGTCAGACACAATCATCGCTCTGATCGCCTGCAGTGACTCCACCACCTTCCATGATCATGATCTCAACTTGATCAGTTCTCGGTCAGTATCCGTGCACGAGTTTGACCCGTCCACTGGTCATCTCTTTTCTGGGTGTCTTTTCAATACCGGAATGAATGGTAATGTTTCCTACAACTTGCCTACACGAGCCACTCTGTTGTGTACCTATATATTCTGAGTCTTAATGTTTTTAAGCTCGGTCTTATCGGCCCGTGGGCCTTTTTCCGCCAAAGTGGGGGTCCATTGTTCGATGACATCTTTGACTACTAATTTACTTTTAGTAAACCTCCAACATGGATCTCCTGTATTCTCTCCGCCGGCCGATGGTGACCGAATCCCGATGGGTTGCGATTTTCACCGACGGTTAACGGCGGCGAAACGGCAACCCGCCAACTCCAGCCGTTGACGTTGACAGCTCCGTTGGCAGCGGCTGCGCGCCTCTTGCTTCAGACCACCACACATCCGAATCCCAATTCCCAATATCCGTTTCTGTGACTCTCCGGGCAACGACTCACACTTTTCCTTGACTGGCCCACCTTGAACTCTCCATCAATGTGCTGCTGGACTCTCATTGTCCTCAACTTTCTCTGTCTTTATGGGCACTGTGTTCTCGTCATTCAAAATTGATTGCTACCCCTTGGACTTGATCCTACTCTAATGGCGCACTCAAGAAGGAAAAAAACCCACACGTGGGCTGATCTCCTGCCCGGAATCGAGCCCGGCAGTACAGGAATTCATTATTTTAGTCTTTATTCGTGCGTTCAAGCGGCACTAGTATGTTGAAAGTTGAAGCATATGTATAGCATATGCTTGATATAGGCTCCCACCAAAGCTATTGACGTCTACTGGGAGATCGCCGCTTTGGGGCGCCACACTGCAGTCGTGGAACCGATCAGCGACACCATTTGAGACGCATGCCGGCCGAGGCTGTCGTCGGGATCGCACCAATTGAGCCTTGCCGAAGTTTACTATCGAGATCGGCAGGTTTGCATGCACAGCTTTTGCGATCCATGTCTTGTAGACCAGCTGGGCGTCATTGCGTCTGTCGGAAGTGCTTCAGCGCGGGGGATCTGCGTAGATACACGCTGCAAGTGCTTTGGATGGATGGAATCTGAGCGAATCTCAGAGGGAAGTGTTTGCTCAAGGATGTCTCGTGATCAAAGGATCTCGAATGCGGTCTGGAACGATGTTCCATCATGCTCCTATGCTTTTCGAGGACCTTGGATGAGTGACAACGAGTGGAAGCTTGGGAGCGTCACAGCTCACCCCATACAACCGGATATGATGACAAAAAGAAATAAGAGAGGTCTGGTACAATAATGCAGGTACGATCCGAACACCTTCGAAATAGGTATTCCAGCCCAAGAAAGAGAGAGAGACAAAAATCACCCGGCACGATATATCTCAAGCCCGCGGAATCGAACCGGGAACCAGAAATTTTAGCATGGTAGCCTCTGCTGCCGTGCCCGTGCCGCACGTGGTACTGTGTACAATGCTTGCCAACACCTCTTGAAAGCGTCAGTAGCATGTTGACTACGGCATATTCAACAAATTTAAAGCACATGCCCCATACCAAAGCAATGTTGAAGGCGATCACTTCCCAATTTTGGGCGCCACATTGTCATCTGTATCACCATCGCGGAGGTTGAATTCCTGCTTACCTCCGAGCTAGGTCTTGACCTCGAGTACCCCATTCTTTTCCGACGTCCAGGGAAGAACAATTTTAGCCAGAGAGTCACGACCTTTCCATCTCCCACCCGGAATCGAACCGGGAGCAGGGATTTACTACAGCGGTAGCTTGTCGATCTGCTCAATGGTTCGAAGACCTCTAGCCTTCTCACCACAGAATCATCAAGTAAATTAAAGAAGCTCCCATATGTAGATCACCTCGGTCCAAGCTTCTCCCGATTTCTGAGCGCCACATTGCCCACTCTCAATTGCGGAGCCCATGGGTCATGGCCACTCATTAAATGCGCATGTACGTACGACATTAATATTATTTGCCCTAGATCTCCTGGTTACTTCCAGCTATTGTACAACGCCGCCAAAGTTCAACAACCCGAACAGTGACACCCCGGACGCCGATCCCCCTGTGCCCAACCGAGCCCGTCCATGCCGGACGACTCATGGACATTCAGACAGGAGCGGTTGCAATGCAATCGGAATTGTGCGGGATTCGGGAAAGGCCGTCGCCATCTCATCTGGTCATTGTTAAATATAGAGGTCGACATTGAACGAGTTACGAGACTCGTACGGCTTGACGACTACTATACATCCATGCATTCTTCGCAGATCGCCGTGCGGCGGCGGCGGTGGCGCAAATTCGAATTTTGAACAACACATGGCCATGGCCGGTGCCAGGATCCGGCGGCGCTCTCGGCACCGTGATGCTGGGTATGTCTAATAATTGTTTAAGGGGTGGAATGTGGAATAAGGTGCCGAGCAGCGGGTGAAATATTCGACACCAAGCTTGAAGCTTGAGAACTGACTTCTGTGAAGTTGTACTTCCTTGGTACCACAAAAAAAACCAACAAGCATGGTCTTCCCCGGGCTATGTTTCAACCAAGTACTCCCAAGCTCCACCCGATTGTCCGACGCCGCGCCGCGCCCCACCCGGAAGTCTGCGAAACAGGGCGAATCGCGACGGTCGGACAGTCAGTAACATTCAATACAATTCACATTCACGTTCACGTTCACATAAACACCCCAGAATTCTTGACAATTCAAGACTCACGCGAAGTCGGACGCCCACTGCGAAATGAAATACCCATCTGGATGAAATTCGTGAGACAGGGGCTTCCTTGAGTGATAATTCGGACCTCGGATGCGATTCGGACTTGTCCTGTTTCAACTTGGTCGGGTACAGTGCGAAATAAACCTTGCCTTGTACTTTTTTTGGGATGTATCATTCCGAGTCCGAGTGATCCTCGAAGACGGTTGCCTTGGACAAGGTCTCAATTACACAATCCGTATGTAACCGATCAATCAAAGTTGATCATGATAACATGCTGAGTTTGAATCTAGCCGACATCAACGCCCTCGTCTTCAGCGTCCAAGTACTACTTCCGATGCCGCCTTGAACAGGCGGAATATTGACCTCACCGCTTGGCTAGGCTTGAAACTGGCTCCTCAGTTCTGCAAACACCATCCATGCCCTTCTTCTTGACACTACTGTCCTCGACTCCTCCATGCTAGAAGTATCCGAGTAGTCAACACCTTGCTGTTTGCCTGTAAGCAGAGGCCCTTTGTACAACCTCCGGAACGTGTCAGCAGTAGGCCTCAGCCCAGAGTGCAACGGATCGTAACAGACGGCCGGGCTCGACTCCCGGTGTCCGCATTCCCGAACACGCTGACCAAACGCTGACCAAGAGAGTATTTTTTGTTCATTGTGTATTGTCGGCTGAAATGGCAGAGGACGCATGGGTCATTTAGGTGAATTGGGATTCAAGGCCAACGATGGATGCCTTATGAACTTCGGAAGAGTATCGATATCCAGGCAGATGGAGATGACTTGGAAAGCCTTCAACGCGCGTTCCGCAATGGCCTTGCTTGGGTTCGACTCCCACTTCTGCTGTTCTCAAATGCGGACTTTCTGTGTTCTGTTTTCGGCTCAAATACCGTTGCAAGTGTGTGACTCGAGAACCGTCAAGATCAACATAGCGTTCATAGGAACAGCTGGGAAAGCACTGGAAGGCCTGAAGTGCTGGATTCTTGGCTATATCGTCTGGGTCAGTCAGGACTGGCACTATGTGGATCCCTCTGGAGGCCTCAGCCCAGAGCGCAACGGATCGTACTTAACAGACGGCTGGGTTCGACTCCGACTCCCGGAGTCCGCATTCCCGAACACGCTGACCAAATGAGTCTTTTTTGTTCATTGTTGCTCGTCGGTTGGAATGGCAGAGAACGCGTGGGTCGTTTATTTATGTAGGGGCCAAGGTTGGATGGAATTCCCGAGAGCGAGAGCCAAAGAGCCGAATCCAAGTTCTTCCCAACGCCTTCAATGTTCAACGTTCACCGCGCGTTTGGCAGTGGCCCTGGGGCGGCCACTCCCGCCCTCCACATCACATGTTCCCGTGGGCGGTCGCTTTTTTCGTACGGAAGGTTGCCAGGCGCGTTCAACGGCTCAAATTCCATCGTAGCCCCGCATCCCTGCGCTTTCCTGTAAGTAGACGCAAATCATTCAATATGCATGAAATTCGCGTACCGATGAAATCGCGGCCAAGGGATCGCATCGGATAACTCAGGCTGCTCGCTGGGACAGTTGGGAAACTAGAACTGGCGTTATTGATAATTGAAGGCTGATTGTTGTGGGACACAGGATGAAGAAATAATCAGATGTTGAACGCAGCCGCATCCCTAAACCAGTTTCTTTGAATTGCCTGCAGATGGAGACGACTCGCATCCTCTAAAGTCCATGATGAATCACATCTAGCAATTACTCGACGCACAACGTCGAAAGAACGAATACTACTACTACTATGTACTCCCAAACTAAACCGAATCCCACCCTCTAAACTAATGCCCGCCATCTATAAATGAATTACCGTACCTGTCCGTTCCTTTCCTCTCCGGGTATAGCACCACACCACATCACACCGCAACCGCTACCGCCGGCTACTCCGCGAACTCGAATGCCCCACACTCTTACTCCTCGCATGCGAACGCTTCCCGCTCTGACTCCCAAAAAGCCGCTGAAGGAACGACGCATGATGTTCCTGCACAGGATGCGGTGCAGGCGGGTATTGGCTGTGGTACACTTGTTGCGTCTGGTCGGGGTACTGCATCGTCGTTGTCAAGTTAGCTGATAGATCTCGTAAGGATAGATGAATGGCTGACGCACCACGACCTGGACTTTTCGGGCATGGACAATGTACGCTGCGGGCTGCTGATGCTGCGGCTGGACGGCGTAGGCCATGGGTTGCGGTGCTTGGACATATTGCATGCCTGGGCTCACGACGTATGTCGTCCCTCGACTACGGTGCGAAGACGAGTGACGTGTGGGCGAGGACGAATGGGAGCGGTGGTGATGCCTATGCGAGCCGCCGCTGCCGACCTGCGAGATGGAGTCGTTGGGAGTGACGACGGAGATGGTGGCAGAACGCAGGGGCGAGCGGACATGTGGCTGAGTCGGCGGCGGGTGATGCGTTTGCGAGCGCTGGGGTGTGCGTCGGCCGTTGGAGGAATGGCTGCGACTGCTGCTGTGCGACGGCGAGGGAGTGTGCCGCCGAGAGCTGCTGCTCGAACGAGGATGGAACTCGTTGTCCTGCACGTCCGACCGAGGGACGAAAGGGGAGCGGAACTGAGGCGAGTGCCGGTCAGCGTCGTCCCGCCAGTTGGCGATACGGTTCTGGGTGCGCTTGTGTTGTTCGAGTGCACCTGGCGAGTAGTCGTATTCTGTCATTGTGGGTGGAGGATTGCCGAGACGGGGTTTATAAGTCGATAGTACTCCGGTGGGGCCCGTGGGTAGTCAAAGAATGGCAGTAATCGGAACTGTGAGGCTAGCGGGTGTATGGAGCGAGCGGCAGCCGGTGCAGCGGGCACGAGTCGGGGGCAAGATGGGTGGAAGGAACCGCCAAAGGTGCCACGGGCACGCACCGCCATAGACCGACGGAGCTGATAGCCGACGGAAGCAAAAGCACCAGCAAATATCCATCTCCTCCGACGTCCATGATCTGACAACTCCCTGCCGCCTCAACTCCCGCTGCTTTGTCGCTGTGTCCCGAACCGTTTCCGTCTCCCGCCCTCTCAAAAATAGCAAAGTCTTCCCCGCCTCGTGTACCCTGTCGACGCAATGATGCAACGGAAAAACGCAGACGTTCTGAATCTCCAAGAGGAAGATTCCTACCGATCCTCGAGGCTCCTCGAGGCAACCCACGTCATTTCGCGCCCCTGTGCTTTCTCATTAGATTCTCTTAGTCTGTATCCATCCAGTCGATTCTTCCATCCGCTCTCCCCGCATCCCGAGTCACCAGTCACGGTGACTCAGAACTCTGCATCCGCCATGTCCAGACTCGCGGTTCTTGGCAACAACAACATTCCTCAATTTCACCCCGAAAAATAGGCGAGAGAATACAACGCCGTTGACGTACATGTATGTACATGCATACCTCCAGGCTCCTCTCAAAACATTCGCACCCGATCATCTCCACGAATTATCTCGACAACATGACGCTGTACTCGGGCAAGACTCCACCTCGACTGCGCTCTATGTATGCTATGTCAAATTATCCGTTGAGCGGTTCATTGTTATCCTTTCCGCTCGCTCGCACGTCATCTCCATCCGACTCGGACTCCGAACTCATCGCAGACGCAAAAAGCACTATGTATATCTATTTTTCACTCCTTCGAAGTCTTCTCCTCGGCCTTTGCCTACACCTCCGTTGTTGGAACTCGCACAATCCCTCTACCCTGACTCTTTCTTTTCTGGTTGTCCACGTTGAACGGAACGGACTAGCAGAAATCTGAAATCGTACTAGAAGCATGCACCACTAGATTCCACGTCTATATTTGCCTCGACTCGGACCGCAACCGTGGTCCGTGGCATACCACACTAGTAGCTATGTACCTGCCCGGGCTCCTTTCCATCTTGCGTTGTACATCCTCACACTGGCTGGCAACAAACTGAAATCTGAAATCGTACTACATAGAAGCATGGCCATCACTGAATTCCACGCCTATATTTGCCTCTACTCCGACACGGGACCGCAACTGTAGCTAGCTGCTAGCTCCCCGCCCCTTTCCGCCTTGTGTTGTACATCCCATCCCACTGACTGACTGGCTGGCAACGGCAACAAACATTGCAAACAATCTGCGCAGCCATCTTTCTTTGATTCTTGATTCTTGTTTGAGGCCTAGATGGTCAGAGGTCTACATACGTCCCCATGCCCACTCAATAACGCAATGAATCAACAATCAAAGTTCAAACAGTGGCCGGCGGCGCATCAATCTATGTCTAGTTCGGCACCTGCGAGAGATGCGCGCGCGTGGTAATGGTTTATTGGTTGGGAATACAAACGAGGATCAAGGGATGGAAATTCGAACTCGGGATCAATCAAGGCTAGTTCTTCCGTGCTACTCGAAGTCGGCATGGCATGATGCGGGGCGGTGTTCACTGTGTCCACGAGGATCAACGTCCAATAACCCCAGTACTCGGCCTGAAGGCTGCCAGTGCTTTTCTAAACTGTCCCTGCCAACAGCTATATAGCGCGCTCTGGATCTTGGCCTCTGATTTCATGATTTGGGTTAAGGATACGGCTGCGTATCAACATCTGATTATTTCTTCATCCTGTGTCCCACAACGATCAACCTTCAATAACGCCAATACTTGCCCTGACAGTGCTACTCAACTGTCCCAAACCTGTAGGGGTGCGATAGGGTGCGATCTCTCGGCCGCATGATGATTCGGGTCTACAGGAAAAGCACCGAGATACGCGCGCTGCATACGAAGAAATTTGAGGACGCCGCTCGACATGCCTAACGGCCGTACGAAAAAGGGAATTACTACATCCAGGGAATTACTACATCCACACCACTATGTAATGCGGAGGCGGGAGTCGAACCCAGACAGAGTTACTAGGCCGAACGCAGTTGGAAGGCCTTCCGAGCCATCTGCATATCATTAACCACCCTCTTACTCGAAACTGGGCACAAATCTGAGCAGTCCAAAGGATTTGGCTTCGGCTCTCGGCTCGTTCTATTGGCCTGGAATCCCACTTCACCTAAACGACGCACGCGTCCTCTGCCATTCCAGCCGACAAGTAACGACGAACAAAAAATGACTCCTTTGGTTCTGTGATCCGGGACGCGATCCGCTGCACTCTGCCTGAGCGATCTACGTAGTGCCAGGCGAGAATCCAGTACTTTAAGCCTGCCAGTGCTTTCTCAACTGTTCCTATGAATGCTATACGGTGCCATTTGATTGATTTCGACGGTTCTTGAGTCACATCTTGGGCCTACAACAGAACACACAAAAAAAACTCGTCTTCGGCAATATGCAGAAGTGGGAGTCGAACCCAAGCAAGGCCTACGGAACGCGCGTTGTTGGCTTTCGAGCCATCTGCCCAGATAGTCTTGCGCAGTCCAAAGGAACTGGCTTAGGCTCGCTCTTGGCTCCCGACCAATGACCATCCCGTCACGGTCCCATCCTTGGCCTGGAAACTTCCCAATTCCCTAAACGACGCACGCGTCCTTCCTTCCAACCGACAAGCAACGACGAACAAAAAGACTCCTTTGGTGGGTGACCGGGGATGCGGACTCCGGGAGTCGAACCCAGCCGTCTGGTACGATGCATTGCACGGCCTCCTACTGCCAGTGCTGACACTGGACGATGTGGATCCCAAGAATCTGGCTTTCCTGGAAGGCTTCAAGGCAAAAGCCGGCACGCATAAAAGAGGTCGACCGTTTGAAAATCAGGTCGTTGGGAATTGAACCCACGGGCAGGGCTTCTGATCTGGTGTTCACTTGATCGTGGCGGCAGTCTGGTATCCTTAGTCGAGCCTTGATGCTCATTTGCGCCTGGAATCCCGACTTATAAACGAGCTATGTCACTGCATTCCGTAGCCTCCTAGGCAGAGGGTCTGCCTAGGGCGCCTCGGCAGACCCTGCTCAGTCCGACCCTGGGGGAGAGTCTGCCTCGGTCTGCCAGGCTTGGTATGGGTTCCTGGCACTCGAAATTAGTGGACAATCTCCGGGAATAGAATGAACCGGAAGGCGCACTGAACCTGCGAGCGTTTGACGTGAGTCGTGGGGAACTTTTCGGCTACAAATGCGGCAAATGTGATGCTTGTCTGCGCCTTCCCACAGGCGTCAAGTGGCAGTTGCTAATTTTGAGTTCGTCTCGGTGGCAACGGTGAACTTCACAGAGATACTGAGACAGTGGAATGGATATTAGGATTGTACGCCCCAAGGCCGAGCCAACCCTGCCCCAACCCTGCCCCACCCGGGCAGAGGCGATCTAGACCCACCCTCGGCAGACATAGCCCGACCTAGGCAGAGTGGGGTCGGGCAGACCTCGCTTAGGCACATCGGCAGACCTCGGCAGACATAGCCCGATCTAGGTAGGGTCTGCCGAGGGGGCCACGGAATGCAGTGTGTACGTGTAATCAATACGTTTTAGAATTCCTCGACCGTCCAGTGCAAAAAGAAAAAAAGAAAAACTGGCCCTCACCATATATAACCCATGCGACACCGGGAGTCGAACGCCGGTCATGATCAGAGCTCTGTCCGACACGCTCTCGTCGAGTGGCTGATTTGGAGTCCAAGAATTTAGCGTCCCATTCCAAGGTGGTCCGTGGTTGCAGACGAAGACCGGCAGCAGCAAAATTCAACCCCGTTGATCAGGCCGTCGCGATGGGAGTCGAACCCGAGCCAGTGCCTTGGAACTCGTGGCGTCAATCTGATTTTCTCCGTCGAGCCCAACATGTCGGGGTGCCTATTTGTGCTCGGAATACCAGCGCTGCGCATGTTCATTGCTATTCGGAGTTCCGCCACACACTCGTAAACGAGCGAACAATCGAACCAAAGGAATTCGCAAAAACTTGTATTCCATTGGCTGCTATGCCGACTCCAGGAATCGAACACCGGTCTGTTACACTGATATCTACTCTCTATACTCGGGCCTCCAGTGCTTGAGCGCTGATCATCGGGATCCAATCATCCAAGACGATTCGAATCCTGTACTCCAGGCCTAGGGTGTCAACCAGGGCGATTATCTGCAGTTTAGCCAGCCTTTGACTATTCACATAATTCGCAGGCCTAGAATTATGTTTAAAAAAAAACGCTCGCCATCATCCGGTCGGGAATTGAACCCACTGGCACCTGCGCGCAGCGCATCCGACCTCGAAGTTAGTCTTTCGCGGCAGTCTGGCTATTTCTCTCGAGCTCAGTTCCAGATTGAAAGGTACTCAAGCATGCGAGAAGGCGCTCTCTAAACAAGCAACAAATGCGCGTGTGCCGGGGTCTTTGCCTGCCGCATGATACATCCTGAACTCCCGCCATAAAACATAATGGCGATCGCAGTAAAGCAACTCCCGAACAGTCATAATTTAGGCGCTCAGCGCCCATAGGCCATGGCTAGCGGGAGATGCACCTGTCTAATTCCGACAAAATCGCTACCTGTGTCATCGCAATTCTCTTCCCATCCCTCCACTCAGAAATTCATGAGCTCACCGAGCAGACGACTTCAAGACCTGGTTTGTAAGCTGGCGAGCTTGGAGTTCCTTGCGGCATTTTTTGCGGGAGCTTGTGACCTTAGACGAGCTCACAAGTAGCGGTACGGGTCAGAGTCTGAAATGGCAAGGCCACGACAGGGACTCGGGGTCCCTCCCACGGCCATCAGTCTCATCAGCAGGCCCTTCCGGGTTCCATACTCAGCCCACATGTATAGTTCCGACAAAAACCACCAGCTGAAACTACCGCTGTCACCGCAATTCTGAATTCTCTTCCCTTCCCTCTTCGCTCGAAAATCCATGGGTCCCACCGAGCAGACTACTTGTCCTATAAGCTGGACGACCCTGCTCGAAAGCTTCCTCCCCTCATACTACTATCTCGCCCTATTTTACCCCCTCATCCTCGTGGCCATACCCACGCTACCCCCTGCGACATCGACTGCTCTGTGGATCGCAGTCCCACTATGGCTGGTTGACAAATTTAAATGCATGCAGACCCTCGCCGCACTCTGCTTCCTCTCCCTCCTCGTCCTGGTATATTTCACCGCCACCAGTGCATATATCTGGCTCGCTGACGGCTACACCTCTGCCCACGCGGATGCCCCGACGCCCGCCGAGCTCGAGGACGGCACGGGCAGCACCCCAACCACTACGGAGGCTTCGAGTCCATTGGCCCTCACCCTCCGGACGCTCCTCGACTTCGTACTCAACCTCTTCGTCGTGGCGACCTACACCGTCTCTCGGGGTATAATCTCATTTGAGAGTCCCGCAGTCGTCAACGGGGCCGCGGCGGCTGTATTCATCTCCCCGGCCTCGCCGTCCTTGGGGTATCATTCATCGCGGCTCGCACTAGTACTCTGAGTGTGTCGGCGGTTGAAGAGCGACGGAACGAGGTGGTCGACGCGGGGCTGGGAGATCCTACGCTGGCAAAGAAAGAGAAGGAATATATGAGTGGAATTCCGAGCATGTGAGCCTCGGGCTGGTTGGAGGCCGATGTTTCAAGATCGGCTGGTATAGGATGGATCTACAAGCGCAGAGGGAGTCGAGAGATTTGTGGCAAGAGGATTCTCAGTAGTATCACAGGGCCAGCGCGCGAAGTCAATGCGTACGAGTGCAGGTGGATCGACAAGCGCAGATTAATATTGGGAACAGTTTTGGTGCGTAGAGGCAGGAAGACTCGTGTTGGTACGCGCTGAGGCTGCCGGGCAAGAACTGATACTTGGATCGAAATAGAGGTAACTGCGGGAATGCCATGGTAGAGTTACGAGTCAGTCTGATTTGAGAATCATAAATGGCAGAGCTGAAAGGGATCTGCTCCTACCACGGTAGAGCTCCAACCGTTTCCGTTTGAAACTGTTTCAAACGGTTTGTAAACGGTATTTTTAACCGTTTTGTTTGCGGTGGTCTAAACGGTAAACGGAAACGGTATCTAAACAGTATCTAATTCACACCTATTCTGCTGATTTTGGGCCTGTGGGGCCTTCCACGAGCAAGCTGCAACCTTCCTGCTCATAATGGGGTATTGAAACGACCATCCCAGTCACTCTAGAGCCTTGGAAGCCCAATTTGTGCCGCAAACGGTTTCAAACGGTAGTGATTATGTAACCGTTTCGTTTGCACCCTCCGGCAAACGAAAACGAAACGGTTGGAGCTCTATACCACGGCCATCAGTCTCACCAGCAGGGCCTTTCGGGTTCCATACTCAGCGCCCAGGGGAAGATACCTGTATGATTCCGACAAGGGAAGAAAGGCTTTTGAATTGCTTTTGAATGCAGCGCAGTGATGGCCCTAAGGCCTTAATTATGGACCCTCAGAATAATTAAGGCCTTAGGCCTTAGGTTAAGGCCTGAGGGCTTAGGCAGCCTCAGCCCTTAGCAAGCCCTTAGATACCAAAAAAGGAAATTATTTCTCATCGAAGAGAGAACGAGTGGAACCATTGGGGAGACATTTGGTGAGGCAAGTGTGGCTTCTGAAATCCATGGGTGAAGTTCCTAGCATGAAGGAACACTTCCTCGAGATTGAACATGTGGTGCCGGGGTCGGCCGGATGCAGATCAATCAAAATTGATCCCATCGGTAAGCCTCAGGCCTTAGGTTGAGAACGAGGCTTCCAGCTAAGGCTTAGCCTCAGGGCTTAATTAAGGCCTAAGGCCTTAGGACAAACCTCAGGCCTTAGGCCTTAGGGCCAACACTGATGCAGCGCGCTGCGTTGGCGGTTCGTGGGAGATTGTGCGACGGCATCGGATGATGAGTTGTGGCAGACGCTCACATCAATCGCGGGGCCCACTTGCCGAGCGATTCTGACAGAGCAAATCAGTGTTGAATCAGCTTACACAGAAATAATGACCAGAATGAAGCATGCTGCCAAAACCGGCAAGTAAGTAATCCAACGAAACCACTACCTCAAACGACCGTTGTCGCCGCAATTCCCTTCTCCTCCCTCTTCACTTGCAAATTTATGGCCCCCGCCCAGGCTCAGCAGATTATTCGTCTAAGCTGGACCACCATCCTCGAAAGCTTCCTCCCTTCATACTATCTCCGCCTATTGTATCCCCTCGTCGTGGTTGTCATCCCCACACTGCCCCCCGCCACATCGACCGCCATGTGGATACAAATCCCATTGCGGCTGCTCAACAAATGCATGCAGACCCTGGCCGCAGTCTGCTTCCTCTCCCTCCTCGTTCTGGTGTATTTCAGCGCCACCAGCGCATATATCTGGATCGCTGACGGCTACACCTCTGCCGACGCGGATGCCCCGACGGCCGTCGAGCTCGAGCACGGTGTGGCCAGCACCCCAACAAGGACGGAGACTCCCGCGCCGCTGGCCCTCACCCTCCGCACGCTCCTCAACTTCGCACTGAACCTCTCCGTCGTGGCCACCTACACCCTATCTCGCGGTGTACTCGCTTTCGAGAGCTCCGCACCCGCCAACGCCACTGCGGCGGGTGTATTCGTCCTCCACGGTCTCGCCGTTCTTGGAGTAACAGGCATCGCGGCTGGCGCCCTGAGTCTGTCGGTGGTGGACCATCTTGAGGAGCAACGGCGCGCGGTGCTGGACACGGTCCCGGGGCAGGGGCAGGTTGAGCTGTCAAAGGATCAGAAGGAATTCGTTCCAAGCCTGTGCGCCTCAGGCTGACTTGGAGTCGAGGATTCGAGATCGTCTGGTATGTGATGGATCTATAAGCGCAGAGGGGATAGTTGTAAGAGACTTTGTAGTAGTACTACAGGGCCAACGCGCGAAGTTGATGGATCGAAGTGTAGTAACAACGCCACATTGGACCAGATTTTCCTTGCGTCTCAGCAAGAGGGTTCGTGTTGGTGGGCGGGGAGGGCCGAACCAATAGATAAACTGAGGGAACTGCGCGATTTCTCGTGATCAACAAGGAGAATAATAGGTAGAATTTAGAATGAAACACAGGCAACTGGAACATAGTAAGTTTGAAAGGGAATTTACCCGTACCTGCAGAAGAATCGTCAGCTGAGCACTTGAGACCGAGGGGAGAAGAAAGAACGCACTTTCGAAGATGGCTCTACTCGGCCCAACTCCGACCAAAAACTATCCTTCCCGATCGTCATCCCTCTGCGTCCAATATCGCTCCTCGTCGCGTATATCGCGCAGTAAAGGCAACGCGTCGCAAACAGCCTTTCTCCATGCATCGTGCAATGCCCCAGTATCAGGGTCTCTGACCCGCCCATACCGCACAGATTCCAGCTTGGGGAATAAGCCGGACAAGAAGCCGGCAACAGCCAGCGGGGGACCAACCCGCGAGTCCGAAAGGTTCAGCATCGTGAGGGCCTTTTGGTGCGGGCGGGTCCACTCCGGTTTCTGATCCTGCCATTGAGGTATGAGGGTCGCATCGAATCGCATCTGACAAGGTGGACTCGATGTAGAGGTACAGTAAGCGTGGCCAGGCAGACGCAAGACGAGCCATTGTCCCGTCATCAAGATCGAGACCGACGGGCCCAGACAAACAGACGTTGGTGAGATCGCGAAAAGCGGGGAGAGGGAGGTCGCTGAAATGGCGTAAAGAGCGATTTGCTCTGGACTGGCGGCAACATGGACCGTTGCAGGGGAGCTTTCGCATGTGATGGAAAGCGCAGACAGCGGATGCTCTCGAAAGACCATTGCTGCAGTGTTGTAGCACTGTGTCACGTCTCTTGCGGGTGTTGTCGCGGGAAGTCTGATGGTCACGTCTCGGAGGAGGCGGTTTCGAAACCGTAAGAGAACTCCGGACACGGTAGGGGAGTCGTTGAAGTATACGGTGAGTTTCTTCATAGGGAACCTGTGGTCGCACAGCTCCCCGGAAGGGATGCCGGAGATACCAAGTGCCGATTGGGCCAGAAGTGTCAAGCATTGCAGGCTCGACTGCTGCGACAGGTGATCCAACGCGGGGCCGTCGAGGCACGGAACGGTTAGATGACGGAGTTGATTGAGCTGTTGTACGAGAAATGACAGGCTCTGGTATACGCCCGTTCAGATCTGCATAACAGTAAATGGATAGGCCTTCGAGCTGCGGGGACTGAGCCGCAACACCCGGCAACAATGAAAGTTCGGCTTCGGCAGTCGATGGGTGGACATGGAGAATCAAGGTGCGCAATCGTGGACCCAGGAAGGACCGAAAAGAGGGAAAGTGGGCCCAGTCGTTGTCAGACCGAATCCAGTTCATGGACTGAAGATTGGGAAATAACGGCTCGTCTGGCAGACACATTCGCAAGGTCTCGTATAAGAGATGCCCATATCCCGCATCCAAGGAGTTCTCGAAATATTTAACGCGGTGCGCATAGAAAAGGGGGCGTTCCCAGTCTGTCGGTATGATAGGTCGCGATTCGCCGTTAGTGTTTCTATTGAAAGGGACAACGATAGTAGACGCACCACCGTGACTTGACCAGGGTCTTCATCTTCCCATTGCCATATGTCTCCAGGCATGCATTTGAGAACGTTGACCACCGTCGATTGAGACCTCCAAAGAACATTGAGCGCAGGGTCTTGGAACGCTTTACATGTTCTTGCAAGGGATGTAAGAGTCCCATTTGAGCTTGAAACCTTCAAGATACACTCCGTCTTCGCATATCATCGCCACGATTTCAGGGATGCAGAGCGCACGATGCGACATGGTGGAGAAGGAAGAGAGAGATCTGATGAAATATGTAATCGCATGATCGCTTGGCGAGCTGAAATGCAACTGAGACATACCTGTAAAGGCCTATGAGGATCGTTGGTCATCAGGCGCGATGGCCGAGTGGTTAAGGCGACAGATTAGAATATCATGGAGTTTCAACCACTACATCTGTTTCGGTTTCCGAGCGCAGGTTCAAGTCCTGCTCGCGTCGTTCTTTTGCTCCATCGTTCCTTTTGCTCCATCGTTCCTTTTGCTCCATCGTTCCTTTTGCTCCATCGTTCCTTTTGCTCCATCGTTCCTTTTGCCTCGCGGATTCTCCTGGGACTTTACATAGATCTTCTCCTCTCTTCCCCACACTGGGTATTTGGTCAAGCAAAGACTTGCAACTTCAACCTTCTCGCTGATGTATTGCTGCGCGAGCTGGAAGACATGGCCGCTGCCAGCAGGTGGCGGTGCCGCAGCTCTTGACCACCAACCACCACCATCGTTTGACCATCGTCCACGCCTTGGATTCTCCGCGATCATCTTGAATGACGCCACAAACCCGAAGTGTGATACTTACCACAACCAGTCACTGGGTCAGTTGGGACTTCGGCGGCATTCGGCTTGCTCTCTCACGTCGTGTTCACAAGTCACCTTCTCGCGGCGAGTCACCACACATCGAAACTCGACGCGGCTTTTGTCTTTCATCTATCTGGGCTGAGATGCCGACACACTCTATTGCCACCTGCAATTGTTTCCGCGGAAGCACTTGGTTGTCAATCTTCTAATTGTTTCAACTGCAATTCTGTTGGGCGTATAAAGTGCACTCCGCAAAGCCAGTTCTTCTCCAGTCAAATCCATTCCAGAATCATGAGCTCTCATCGCAATCCATCCAGTCCCCGCTCGCCGGTCGAGCGTCGCATACCTACCTCTCCTGCAACTCCCAGCCGTCACGGTGGAAGTTCCACCGCCCCTGCATGGATGAAAGACCGCATCCCATCTGCCGAACTCTCTCCCTACATCCCATTCCCAGACACACTGAGCACCAATTTCCACGCGCATCCGGACTGCATCATCGTCCCTGAGCAAGCTCAATTCCTCAGCGTTGTGCCTCCTAATTCCCCAGCAAGTCCTGGCCATGGGGGATGCAGTTCGCGCGACAGGAGCTCGAGGATGCCTCACGGAATCAACGTCGTACCCGAACCTCAACCGGTGGCACTGCTCAGGGCGCACTCGCCTCCTCCCCCGCCTGCCCCCGGTCGTAGGCAGGATTACGTGTACGGAGCGCCGCCGGGAACGCCTAGACCCGCGCCGTACCCATACGCCCAGTCGGATCCGACTTTGTCCAGGGGGATTCCTGGTGCGCTTGGGATGCAGGCGTTCCCGACCCGCGCTGATGGGCTGTGGAGGCATGGTGCCTAGGCCTTGGTTTATTTATGAGGGACATGGGGTAAAATGATGTATAATTCACGACAAATAACGTATGAATTCATAGGATCGCCTCGGGCTATCTCGACTATCCGATTTGAGCTCTATGCACCACACGGCAGGAAATCCGAGTCCAACACACTCCTGAGCTGCGTCGTCGAATACGTCTGACCGTCGATCTCCGCACCGATGGTGAATTCGTCAACACTGGTGGTGTTCAAATTCCACAGCGAATAGGCCGAGTTGACAGCGATACGCTGCTCAGGACGAGGAATGTCTATCTCAACAATGACTATGCGCCCCTCGCCGTCCTGTGTTACAGTCTCGAGGTAGACCCGGGTGAGGTTGACGCCGTTGCGAACCTGTAGGAGCATTTTTCGTGTCAGTCGTAGTTATACACAAAAGCCGTGAAACTCACCGCGATATCAACCCTCCCACTAGCAGTGACATCTCCCTCCGGCGACACACTGGAATTATACAAACACGACGACTCAGAGAACATATACGCGTCCTGGACCGCGAACCCCACCCCGCCTTGGTCTTCTAGTTTCCCATCGATGACGAACCGAAGGCGCTGGATACCCGCTGCAGGGTCGAGGGAAAGCGACGCGAATGGCGAACCAGTGGGGTCGAATCCGTACCACGCAGAGGTGTACTTGCCTCCTGTGGCCGACCCGGCACCTGCGAATCCAAGCGTGGTGTTCCCGATGGCTCCGAGGTGGTCATCCCACAGCATTTGGACCGTGCCCGCCGACTCTTCGGTGTGATTCCAAAACTTGGACGGAGTATCAGCGGGTGAATGATTGCCCGATGATTTGAACACGCACCCGAACTTGTCCTCCGAGCATCATCGTATCATTCGCCATTGTGAATTCGACATTGGCCAGCTTGACGGGAAGAGGGGTGATCACGTCCGTGAGCTGCACGCCGTGGGGCACGGTGTCTAGCATGCGGGCGAATAGGTCTGCACAGGTTGATGCGTACAAGGACGGCGAGGATGCGAGTCTGAGTTGAACAAAGTTAGAATTGTAATTCTAGAGAAGTTCAATACGCACGAGTTCATAGTGACATTCCCATCGCTCCCAAAGATGCGCTTGTCCGAATTAGTGGTATCGTTGAACCCAACGACCAGCGGATTTTGCGTGCTGCCGGAAATGTACTCCTTTGCCCTGCGAGAAGGTTCAACTCGGAATAATGAAGAGAAGAGAACAGAGGACACTCACACGTTATTATCAAAGTTCACGGACGTGCTGTCGAAATGCGCTACATCCTCCGTGTCCCCTGGGTCGTTCAACTCATCAACAATATCCGGGAAGAATGTGTACTGGACCCCTCCGAAGGTGTGTCTAATACACCATCAGTTATTTCAGTTTCCCATCTCGAATACAACACGCACCCGCAGGCAACCAAGCCGATCATCTCCGTCGGTGTGAAGCCCTGGCGAGCGAAAGCAGCGATATGCGTTTCCAGATCCTCCTGTGGTTGCGGGACACCAGGAGCGTTCGGCTCCCCTGCGTCGATGCGGCCTCCGCGGAACGCGATCTCTGGGCCCCCACTATTCCTGGTGAGAGATGAAACTTGAGCTGGAGACACTTGGGCTCACCAGTTCTCGATGGCAAGTACAGCCGCGACTGCCAGGCTGTCGGCGACTACCAGAGCAATTCCTGAGACTGAGTTTAATCTGAAAGAAAAGGACGCACATCCGACATAACGATTGGCCACGCTTGAGAGGACCTGGAAGGTGTTGTTGAAACCGTCCCCGGCGTTCTGAAATGGATCACTGAGGGAATGCGTCTACCAACAGGTACGACATACCTCTGGACGTGATTTTTCCGCCGTGAAGCGGATCGACGCGTCCAGACCGCCGGTGCCGTCCGTAACGTTGTGCGTGGCCATGTCGTGGTACGCCTTTATAACAGTAGGAAGGTTAGATTCAACACAACGGAAAAGAATAAGTCAAACACGAACAGTTCGTATCCAATCAGCCGCATTCGACCGCCCAGTACTCCCACCTCCAAAGAGAAAGTTGTCGCACCGGTCAAGGCCAGTGAAAACCATGAGGAAGTTGCCGTTGAAACCCGATTGATCGAATCGTGCGGCGTCGAGGGCGTCCAACTGGGGTGAGGGCCACAGGCGTTGAGCTTGCGATGCGGAGGCGTATCCTACAAGCAGGGTCGATGTGGCGAGGGAGAAGAACATTCTTGTAGATAGATTGAAACAAGTTGACGAGCCTTTTATATGCAGAAATTTCGAGTTAGCGAGTGCCGCGCAGGACGGGGACTTGCCGTATTGCCATCGGTGCCAATACCCACGATGACCGTTACTTGGCCGGAGGTGCTTCTGGATGGTACCTGACCGTTGAACGCTGTGGGTTGTCTGCTATACATTGGTTCGCTCGTCCGAGGGCGTCGCGACAGGACGACGCAGACAAGAATAGCTTGCGGTTGAGGCGAAGACGCGATTGGGGGATGCTGAGGTCTGGCATTAAGAAAGGAAGAGTTCCGCAAGCGGGACCGTGGGGCTCTCAAGACAGAACCAGTGCGCCGGTGCAGATTCCGCACTGGCTGAGCAAAGAGCTGCTGGCTATACAGACGACGGCGGGGAGCCAGAGATGCGGCATTGCGGCAAGAACCAAGCGAGTTCCTAACTTGCGTATACAAACCATGAATCAAGAACACCGCCACCAAGGAGGTTCGATGCAGATAGGTTCAACTTGAATTTGGAGTTGAAACGACATTATTCAGACGAATTTGAATGTCAGGTTACTAGTTGTACACGAAAATCAGGTCCGAATAAATACAAGATTGACCCAAATAGCACCGGTCGAAAATGAAGTCTCCCACAATTGTCCCAAGGTCCGGGGTGATTATCGCAGAAGGAACGATATTCTGCTCACCAAACCGTCGTTGATTATGTATCACACCGTCTCAAACTTCTGAACCCCGGTGATGCTTTCGGGGCGAAGATATACCACCGCAGCTGGCGGTTCGATCGGACCAGTGGTGCTGATGCGGAAATTCATGGAAGACAGTGGTCGTCGCGGAGGCTTGGCCGCAATAATGAAGCTGTCGACGCTCTCGGCGCTCCTACTCAGTCCGACACGGACAGCAATTATAGTCGGCGCTATTCCCTTGAAGAATTGTTAGTTATTTACCTATTGGCTGGTCATGAATCAGCTTACCACCAACTGCCCAGTTATTGCTGCGCTCGTGACTACATAGTCATTGAACTGGCCTGTCACCATCAGGCCAGCCATGAGACCGGCGCCGATGCCGTATAGAGCACCAGACTCCAATCTGGACAAGGTGAACAACCTCGACAGACACGCGACGCAGCAGGCTTACATCATAGCGCACACAATACGGTACCGCTTGCTAGCAGCTGTTTTGTATCCCATTATTTTGCGAGCTACGCGTGCGAGCCACCATATTCGTCCCGCTGAGTGCAAAATAATCAGATGGGTTGGGATAAAGACTCGTGACATACCGCTCAGAATCATGAGTATGATAGTATTCGAAAGGGATATTATATTAATGTCGAACAGAAAAAAGGCTTGCTTTTGGATGGAATTCAGTCAGATCCGGAAAGCAGGAAAGCGGAGAGAAGATTTGGCACCAACCAGCGTGAGACCCTGAGAGACATGCCAATATCCGACACCTCATGGAAACGATCAGGGCTTCTGTAGACTGTATAGCTAGATACCTACCCGCAATGCCCATGGTACAGAGCGTTGGAATGATGATGACTCTGCGGCGAAAACTCCAAATTGCATAGCACCTAAACACCTGAGAACAAAGCATTAGCACTCGCCCGTGATCTGTGCGCCGACGGATTGCCCACAAATATGCTGTCTGCAATAACACTGGAGAGCGGACTCTGACGTGACTATGACACGATTTCATGAACAGAATGTACTCACTTGCTTGTGACATGAACCCCGAATGCTGCTCTCACTACTAGTTCGATCGGCGCCGTCATTTGCATGCTGTATTATCGGAGACTGGCTAACCGGCCGGCCTAGCTGTCCAGCCACTTGCCTCAAACAAGGCTTTGGAGCAGGAATATTACCCGGCTGTTGTGGCATAGTGGAAAGGTGGTCGATGTGCTGTCTGAGGCCGAATTTCGTCCCGATCCATGACGTTGGCAGGTTGCTGTGCCTGTCACAGCCGGGGCGGGCATCCGAAACACGTGTTTTCTTATTTTGGCTCATCGCTTGCACTGCACCACCTCGTTCTCGACGACGACCGCACCAATTGGCGACTTCTTGTACTCATTATACTCGGCAGACCTCGGGCTATCCCCTGAACATCCGCTGTCTTTATCTCTCTCCTCCATCCTGCTCAGTTCCACAGGTGGCTGGCTCAGCCGTCTTTCCCATTTTTAGACTCGCCTTGGCAAAATATTTCCCATGTCACCGACTCTTGACGGAATCGGGTGGTTTTGGTGTCCTCCGACTCGTCTGAACCCAGGCTACTCCCCAGACCTCTCCAGCTTATTGTTTGTGCCCGTATTCCTTTACCAATTACTCAAAACACCTAAGGTGGCTGGGAGGTCAGTCACATATAATACACAAATGAGCTGGTCTCCACGGCAGTGATGGAAAGCAGCAAGGCGAGATGTATGGTGGAAAGAGGAAAGAGAGTGATTGTTGCAGAATGCAGGAGACGATTCTTTTGGAATTCACCCGGTTTCCGAAGGATGGTCACATAAAATCCAAAGAGCACAACGGAAGCACCTGGACAAAATTTGGAAGAGACCGCAAAAATGAAAAACTGGAACGGACCGTATAAGAACATCTCGGCCTGTAGTACAACCAAATGATCATGAGACGAGAGCCTGTGGCTGGGGCTGAAGCGTACCGATGTCATAAACGATGTGGCTTGTATCGTTCGGATTACGTCCTCGGGAGGCGGACCGGTAGGACCGGCGTCAGGATTGGAAGACATCTTTACTTCGAGACTACCGTACATCGAGCTCTTATAGTATGCTGCCTGAGACAGTACCATTCCTGTGCAAAGAGCGGCAGTGCACATGGACGCTCCACATCCCTCGGACGTGGTGATTCTGATGAAGACGGGAAGATGGAAATTAAACTCGGATGCCACCCAATCTCCAGGTTCGAAGACCTCAAGAGCTAGAGCACATGTAAGGAGATGATGCTTCCTTGGACAAGGGTTTCCATGCGGATAGAGCGCACAGTCCAGCATGCGTCCAGCCAATTTGGATTGCTCATGCATAGGGAGCAAGGAGTCGATCACTGGTCCGAGGTCGCCGCAACAGCAAAGCCAACTCGACACTCAGCCAGATCTATCTAGAGTGGAGTGGGACTGTTACGGGCAAAGAGCGGGAGTCTGCAGGAGAACGACGTCCACGGATTCTCTACATAACCCGATCCAGAGTTCTTCTGGAGCATTTCGTCTTGCGGATTTTGAGCAGGAGATCTCGAGAAGATGACATCAACAAAGCCAAAGCAAGTTGACGGGGATTTATATGCAGAAATTCAGCCGTATTGGAACCCATGCCGATACCGATGATGTCCTTGGCTTTGCCAGAGGTGCTTCAAGCTCCGGATAGTCCCTAGCCGTTGCATCTGCCAAGCGGTTTGCCGGACAGGACGACCCAGACAAGAATAGCTTGCGCGGGAGGCGAAGACTCGATTGGGGGATAAAGAGGTTGACAAGTAGGCAGAGGAGGGGGGAACTGTTTTGGATGCTCATCAGGATTGCTGAGTTTCGAGCTCACACGCGGTGGGGTGCGGAAGCAAGGGAGACCGGAGCTACTCGGAGATCCTAACTTGTGTACACAAGGCATAATTGGGGAACACCGCCATCAAGGAGGTTCGACCTGATTCGGCTGGTGTTCACAATAGCCAGTTCAGTTCTTGTACATGAAAACAGATTTGAATAAATACATAGTACCAAGATCGTCGAGGTGATGTCGGGAAAGTTGAATACATTTCACCGTCTCCAACTTCTGAGTCTCGGTAATGCTTTCTGGGCGAAGATATATGACCGCCGGTTGTTGGATTGGACCAGTGGTGCTGGCGTTGAAATTCATGGAAGGCAGTGGTCGTCGTGGACGCTGCACCGCAATTGCAAAGCTATCAACGCTTTCAATGCTCTTGTTTAGTCCAACGCGGACGGCGATTATGGTCGGTGCTATGCCCTAGAGAATCTCACATCTCAGCGACAGTTGAAGGACTGACAGGTTCTGGTTGGAACTCACAGCTAATTGCGCAGTTATGGGTGCACACATGACGAGATCATCGGCGTAATAGAAGATCGATAGTATCGCCAGAAGGACTGCACCAACCACATAGAAAGCACCAGATTCCAATCTGGACGAGGTGAATCAAAGTGTTCAAAACAGAAGGACACTTACATCAAGGCGCAGACTGTGTAATACCGTCCCGTTTTGTATCCCATCATTTTGCGCGCCCTGCATCCCAGCCACCAGATTCGTCCCGCTGAAAACGAGATCAGGGCAACTGCGATAATTGGAAATTCAGATAACATACCACTCAGAATCATGAGCATGAGATTAGTCACCAGGGAAATTAGAATGGGGATCGTGAATGAAGTGATCATCATGTCCTGTTCCGCATTGTGGTCAGTTGAACCCAGAAAGTCAGGATGTGGGCCAACCCTGTGAAATGCCGCAATCCTATCAGGCTGAATGACCTGCCAATAACCAAAAACTGGGGAAAAATCAGAGTGCCTCTTCCAGCGATCGGCAAGTTACGCACCTGCAACGCCCAACGTGCAGAGTGCTGGAACGGCGACGATCATGAGACGGAAGCCCCAAATGGCGTAGCACCGAAACACCTGACAAGATTGATTGTTCAAGACATAATCCGAAAATTTTCAAAGAGACCGCACGAAGATGCTGTCTGCCACAACACTAGTGTCCCATAAATGATTCCATAACCAGTACCATATCATGCGCACCTGCTTGTGACATAGAGCCCAAATGCGGCTCTAACTAATGGCTCCTGTGGGGGAAGAGAGCGGTCCCGTATGAAAGTATCAATGCTGTAGATAATCGTCCAGAACCACCCGTTGCCAAATTTATTCTGCAGTACAGCGACGGGAAGCAGCAGAGCCAGATGTGCGGTGGAGAGGAGAAAGAGGATCGTGGTCGCCGAATGCAGGAAGGGATGGCTTCGGAATCCCCTAGATGTGCGTAGGATACGCATGTAAAATCCAAACAAGATGACATAGAAACCTAGTGGGAGGTATTGAACAGATGGCATTTGGACAGCGTTGAACACGAGACGCACCATAGAGGAACACCTCGGCCTGTCACAACCAACATTAGCCCGAGAGCCTGCTACGCTGGATGAAGATCGTACCGCCGTCAGAAGCCATGTCCTCTCAGAGTCAGTGTTAAAGGCTCCGATGTCCGTTTCAAAGCGTACGGTCTCTGTGAACATTGGGGAAAAGAACTGACCGACTTAGGAGAAAGAGGATTTATATACAAAGGAGGTGCTGCGCGAGGCGATGCGATGCAACGAGAGAAGATGTTGGCGAATCGCGCTGATTCAGGATTGGCCTGCGTCGTGCACAGCAATTGATTCCGCGAGCCAGGTGTCGCTGTTCTTTGCCAGAACGGGACCTGACAACTATTAAAAGAGATGCAATCCGCATGCAAAGGCAAGAGAAGCCAATGGAACTTAACATTACACGGCCTCCACCTTTGCAGCCGCATTGACGGTTTCCAGTTGCTCAATCGAAGATTATCGAATGAGTTGTGCCAATATGTGATTAGAGAATTATAGCCAGGTGTCATGCGAAAAGGACCGGTTCACCCAGCCCACAGGATAAGTAGAATAGCGGGAGCAAGAAGTCGATCCGTCCGGAGGGGTCGCTACAGGATTCCGGAATCACATCGGTGGATTGAGAGTGAGACTGTTTTGCCGACGCTGCCCGAGTTCCCCTAGAATCTCAAGAGGAGATGAACTCGAGGAGATGAGCTCGAGGAGATGGGACTGTAGATCGGGGAGAACAAGGCAAGAGGAAGCATAAGATCCAAACTTGCGTACACAACGCATGGCTACGCCACATTGAGGACACCGCCACATTGCTGGGTCCAGGTTCGCCTTGATTCAAATCGTTTTTACAATAAGATTTCCAGTTTAAATGTTGTTGTACACGAGAAACAGGTCTGAATGAATACACATAGTATCAAGATTGGCTCGTCGAGGCAATGTCCAAGGAAAGTTGAATGATACATTTACACCGACTCGAACTTTTGAGCCCCGATGATGTTTTCGGGGTGAAGATATACGACTGGAGGCGGTTCGATTAGACCAGTGGTGCTAACCTGGAAATCCACGGAGGGCATTTGTTGTCGCGGACGCTGCACGGCAATGGCAAAGCTATCCACGCTTTCAACGCTCTTGTTTAATCCAACGCGGACGGCGATGATAGTCGGTGCTATGCCCTAAAGCATTGTGAGTCAGTCAAGTCCTGGTAGCCTGCAAATATGCGTGACTCACAGCCAATTGCGCGGTGATTGGTGCAGACATGACGAGATCATCGTAATAATATACCATTGAGAGGATGGCCAGAAGGAGCGCGCCAGCGACATACAGGGCACCAGATTCCAATCTAGACACGTTGGATCAGACTACCCAAAGTCTTGAAACTGAGACGGAAACCTACATCATGGCACAGACGGTGTAATACCGTCCTGTCTTGTATCCCATGAGTTTCCGCGCCCTGCATCCCAACCACCAGATTCGTCCCGCTGAAAACAAGTTAATCGTGATCATTAGAGACACTCGGACAACACACCACTCAGAATCATCAGTGTCATGGTAGTTGCAAGGGATATTAGAATCGGGATGGTGAACAATGAAACTACAATAGGAGCCTGTGCCTGAGTGTGAAGTTCGAGTCAGTCGAACCCAGAAGGAAACGAAGGAGGAGAACCGACCGTTCGACCGTCAATTACTACAATTTTATCAGGCTGAATCACCTGCCAATATCCCAGAGCTTCGGGAAAACAATCAGAGAGCCCTTTCCAACAGATTGGCAAGTTACACACCTGCTACGCACAAAGTACAGAGTGCCGGCACGGCGACAATCAAGAGGCGAAAGCCCCAAATGGCGTAGCACCTGAACACCTGATAATAGATGGTCAGGATCCACATATGCCCTATGTGTAAACCCACGAAGATACTGTCGGCGATAATACTATGATGAATGCTCCGTTAGTTGTCTTGATATTTACGAGCAACACTAGACATACTTGCTGGTCACATATATCCCAAATGCTGCTCTGACCAATGGCTCTTGGGGAGGAGCGGGGAACAGCGGAGAACCATCCTCGGTATCCAGGATTGTCAATATCCACCCACTGCCAAATTTCGTCTCCCATACAGCGATGGGAAGTAGAAGAAACAAGTGTATGGTGGAGAGAAAAAAGAGAACGATGGTTGCACAATGGAGGAAGCGATTATTGCGAAATCCCTTGGACTTGCGCAGGATCTTCATGTAAAACACAAACAAGACGGCGTAGACACCTGAAGAAGAAATGGAGCAAACGAAATGAAGAGAGAATTGAACCTCATACCATACATGACGACTTCTGCCTGTCGCACGACCATTAGAGCTTGTCAATCGTTCAAACGTTGAAGGTCCTACCGCCGAGATAAGCCACGTCCTCTTTGAGCTCTCTGGAAAGTCGAACGGGTCCTGGGGCATCGGGTTTTGTGAGATCTACTAGCTTGAGCGATCCTTATATACGAAGAGGCGCTTCTCATGGCGATGCAATCGAAGAAAATGTGGCCTGCTGATTTGGGGTGAAGCTGTGGTTGTAACCACAGCTTTGCACGGATGACCGTCGGCGAATTTGATCCTGCGAAATACTGCTGATGCGGGCAGTTTGACCTTCCTGGAAACGAGTGTGAGGATGGGACTTGATCCTGTTGAAATCCTGGAGGCTCTCCAAACGACGTCTGAAGGTCTAAAAAAGCTCTGAGAAAATAGAAAGGTCATAGAGGTCGATCACCCTGTAATCGTTCACATTACACTGCCTGCCCGGATGGATGGCTGGATATCACTGGCTGCCAAATTTAACGAGCGGTGCTAGGCTAGCGAATCCGACTGCACTCGGTCTTCATGAAAGTTCAAACAGCAGTAGGGAGATGCACGGACGAAAGAGTCTTCGAAGGAAGAGTCAGATGACATCGGGTTGCCTTGCTGCAGTCCGTTACAGTGCACCGGGTTATTCCCTGAGGCAATGAAACGAGAGAAGATTATAATTACGGACGAGCGAACTGTTCTCGCACAGCGATTGTTGCATAAGAGCGGGAGTGCATGTGCACAGGCCACAGCCTTTAGACTTGATCTTTTGTTGGAGCCACGGGAGTGAGAACTCAAGAGGTAGTCCAAGAAAATCCGTTTCGCGGAATCTCAACAGGGGACGAGGAGATGAGAACGGGCCAAGCCGCAGCCATCACGAAGTGGCATCAACAAAGCCAAAGCCAGCTGCGGACACGGCCACAAGTGACAAAAGCTTGGTCCTCCCCTCCTGAAATGGCTTCTGCTGGGCTCTCCCGTCGCCGTGCCCCTCAAGCCTCCGTTTCGACAGGCGATGACGACGACGACCGCCCACGTGCAACTCTCTCCACCACCACCAACTCCTCCTCGCCCCCGTCCCCCTCGCCAGAAGCCAATGGTGCTGGCAGCCACGCGGGTTCTGCATTCGCTGGTGGGGCACGCGTAGCCTATGACCCGCGTGACTTGCCCTCCTCGGACGACACGGAAGGCACGGGTGGCAGCGTCCCCAAGCTCACGCTCATGGAAGAGGTGCTACTCCTCGGGATCAAGGACAAGCAGGGGTACCTCAGCTTTTGGAACGACAACATCAGCTACGCGTTGCGAGGCTGCATTCTGATTGAGCTGGCGCTGCGGAGAAGGATTGGTATCGTGCGAGATCCAGGGCGGGTGCGTGCACCATTTTTCTTACTCATCTGCAGAGGGGGGCAGGGACACTGACGAGGAACCATTCTATTACACAGAAACGACTACCGTTACCAGAACGAATGGTTACGGTGCTCTCGACAAGGCAGACGGGCGAGACGCTGCTCGACGAGACGCTCAAGATGATGAAACAAACCGAGGATGCCGGCGAGAAGATGGGCGTCGGCACCTGGATAGATTTGCTCAGTGGTGAGTGTGTATCCCTGTCCCTTCTTTTCCGCGAGAGTGCCAGGTGGCCAGCGGCAAAACCTTTGGTGTCGCGTGCACATCGCCGGGCTTCGGACCCCCGACTCGGCCCTGTATATTCGCTGCAGTCTGTATACCTCACGACAGCGACTCCCGCTCGTAGCCGCGGCGGCTCTCCTCCTCACGACCATCTTGCCGTTACTTTCATCTATCTGAAATGATGCTGATACTTCTGCAGGCGAGACATGGAATGTCCTCAAGATCGGATTCCAGCTGAAGCAGGTGTGTGTCCCTGCCGTCCTTCTCGTCCATGCAACCCTCCCCCGCTGCGGCTGGCTCACCACCGTGCCTAGGTCCGCGAACGCCTCGCCAAAGGCCTTGTCGACAAGGGCGTCCTACGCACGGAGAAGCGCAACTTTTTGCTGTTTGATATGGCTACGCACCCAGTGGTACGTGTTCTGCATCTTCTGAATCCCATCTTGTCCCTCTGCGGAAGACTGGGGAGTCGGGAGACCGCCCGGATGTTTTCTGCGTCTTTGGAGGGTCTCGAGGCTAAAGGCAGCTACTGTGTCTGTCGTCGACGCTGACGAGCCTCTGCTCATGCCCATGCCTGCTTCCGCTTCGGTGTTGGCACCGTGGCTCCAATCCCGAGTCGGCGCGCTTGGGGAGGACGGACTACCATCAGTCGTGGTGGCCCCTGGATGCCGCTACAGCTCTTCATGAGTGCCGGAGAGCCAACGCAGGGCATGGGCGCTCTCAGCCTCCATCTCGTCCTTCCTTCCTCTGTGCCTCTCACTCTCGTCGCTCCCCTTCCCATGTCTCTCACCTCCTCCCACCTTTGCATTCTGACACTGACGCCCCTTCCCCTTCTTCACAGGCCGACGCACACGTCAAGGCCAGTGTCGTTAACCGCGTGGTGGCGCTTTTGACGAGCGGGACGACCGCGGTGAGTTCTTGCTTTTGTTTTCTCTCGTTGCAGTCCCTACGCGGGGAGCGTGACTTGGATAGTCACCAGTCGTGGATGTCGCGGAGGCGGACCGTCGCCAGCCATAGCAGGAGTCGCGTGCGCGGGTCCATCAACGTTGCTTTGGGAAGAGACCTTCTCGGGAGGCGGAAGGCTCTGAGCTTGCTGTCTCCAGATTGACCGGGCTCGGGCTTGGATCCGCCACGCGGAGCATGTCCCGCGTGGCTGGCAGCAGTCTTGTCGACTGCATGGAGCGTCCAGATAGCTCCTTTACCCGTAGCGTCGAGCTCGTGGATCCTCAGACCGTTTGGTCTCACTGGGCCTGAACGTAGGCGTTGGTCGCGAGCTTCTAGGACATGATATGGGACGTCGGGACTCTCATCTCTGCGGCTATGGACCCCGGTGCTGCTCATCTCCGTTTCGCGGTACTGGCTCGGCCAGTACTCTCCGCTCGCTGTATCACCGCCTTCCATCTTCTCTCCCCTCACTAACACCGAGCTGTCGCTGACCAACCTTCTCAGGTCCCCCCTTCGGCTCTGGATGCCCCTGGCGTGCAATGTCGAGTCCTCCGTGCGGTGTGTCTCGCATGTACGGCATATACGGCGAGTGTGCTTGACAACGCATTTGGGCGGCTCGGGTATGAGGAGCGGGAGGCGGCGTTTGGGCGGTGAGTGCTCTTATTTTTATGGGTTCCCCATGGGCTCGCCCGAGCAGCAGGGCGGGCGAGCCCGTGCTGGGTCCCATTACAGCCAGAAACGGAGCTCATGTTCCCTTTCAGGTGCGACGAAATCCTTGGGGAGTTTGGGACGTGGCCGTTTGGTGGAGGTGGAGGTAGGTTCTTTCACCCGTTACTTCCCTCCAAGTCCTGATGGTCCCAGGTCCGGAACCAAAACGCAAGCCACGCATTGCTATGGGATCCGCGGGCGTCGATGTTGGCCGCGAGAGCATACGGGGACTCGTCTCGGCCGTCCGCTCCGAGGCGGTGGGCGGAGATGAGGACGCAGGCTTTGAGCTCGTCGCTGGCGTCCTCGAGGTCCTCAGCAAGCTCGACTCGCTGCTCTAGCCTGGGAGTTTCGTTTCTATAGTCTGGATGGATGGATGGATGGACGGATGGGGCGCCAAGGGAAAGTGGGGAAGGAGAAGCAGAACAAAATACAGCAACAAGTAACGCAAGCATTCTTATATCCTCCATCACCCGTCCACCCGTATACAACACGCATATTGTACTCTCCCTTTTTTACTTCTATTATTTCGAGATTTCGTCTTCTGCTCACCCTCACCTACTATTGTCTTACTACTCTGGAGTCCCTACGTATCATCTTCCCTACTTCCTATGTCGCTGGCTACGGTATTTAGATGCGTTTTCGCTCACACTCAGGCGGCGACAGTTGGGCGGTGGAAGGCGAAAAAGATGGAATAAATCATGGCTGTTGCCACAGGTTGAACAACCACGAAGTACAAGTTTGAATGAGCAACGTACACAAAAGCATTCAATCAGCTCGACGAGTTCCAGTATCGCTCCTCGGCACGGGCAACGCCCAACAGAGGGAGGGCTTTTTCTACCGCTTTCCACTGCGAATTCAGAGGGTCAACTTGTTCCACTTGTTCCGTCTGGAGTATTCCTTGCGATGAGGTTGAGATGTGTCTCAGCTTTGGAAACAAGCTGGAAAGGAAGACTGCTACCGCAAGCGGCGAACCAACCGGTGAGTCGCGAACGTACAACGAGGAGAGGACCCGCTGCTGCGGCCGGGGTGCATCCGGACTAGACGCGAGGGTCTGCCATGTAGGTACGACCTTGGCGTTCAGCGAGAGTTTGAGCAATCTGAGGGAACGACAGTGCTTGGCGAAGGCGACGAGCGCGAGGAGTGTAGCGCGTGAAGGGATGTTTTGGAACATGCTGGAGACGAGTTCCAGGTGTTGGATCCGCGGCCAGGCGCATGCGAGGCTCGCAATAGAGTCATTGTCAAAATCAAAACCGACGGGTGCCGTGAGTTCGACGCAAGTGAGATTTTCGAAGATGAAGAGTGGGGAGAGGAGGGTGACTGCGACTTGATAGGTGGTGATTTGGGCTGCGTCGGCGACAGTGTTCCCGTTCGCAGTGAATGCTTTGCATTGGATGGTCAGGGAGGATGGTGGATGGTCGCGGCGCTGCCCGACCACAGCGCTGCAGCACTCCAAGAAGGCTGCAGCAGGAGTATCGCGGGGGAGCCTGATTTCCAGTGCGTGAAGCGGTCGCGTTTGGAAGCGGGAGAGCACTTCCGACACGGCGTGGGTGTCCGTCACGTTGATACTCATGTTATCCATGGGGTCATGACATTCTTCCGCTTCGGTCCTCGCCGGGATGATAGCAAATGTCCATGGGGTTTGAGAGGATAATATGAGACATTCCAGGCTCGGAAGGCTCGATAAGTGATCCAGCGACGAACCATCCAGACAGGCAACCTCGAGGTGCCGTAGCTCTTTCCACAACCTCGTGATGAAGGAGAAGGCATGGCGTTGCGGGGTCAAATCGAATTCCGAACATTCGATGGTCACTTCCTGGAGCCGTGGACATTGCGTGGCAAGGCCAGGAAGAAGGGAGAGATGAACGACCGATTGGCAGACGCCGAGGTTCAAGGTGGTCAATCGCGGGCCCACAAACAGTCGGTACTGCGGAAACAAACGGCCCTCTTTGGTGTTCCATTCCAGATACTCGATATTGGGAAACAAGTGCTCGACGGCAAAGAGTCGCGCAATACGTCGTAGAACGTGGGTGCGAGATGTTCATCGGCCGAAAGGGTGAAATATCGCACTCGTCGTGCGTAAAAAGTGGGCGCTCCCAGTCCTCGGGACATATGACTCTTTTCAGGGTCTGACATCGATCAGTCAAAAAAACAGGAGGGCGAGGCATGTAAATGCGACGACATACCGGAATCTCTGCCTCGCTACCCTCATCCGGCCACTCCCAGATATCTTCAGGCATGCAGTCAATGAGGTTAAGAATGGTGGATTGGTATCTCCACAAAGCATCGAGCGCTGGATTCTGGAATGCTCTACAAGTTCTTGCAAACAACTTGCAAACGCGTTTAGAGTATGTTTTGTATCAGGGTTGAGACTGTGAAAGTGGAGTTCGGCACCATTTTGGGTGAGGTCGCAGATATTGGACAGAATCTCTGGGATGCCCAGTCCACGGTGCATGAGCGATGAAAGAAGAGGACTCGGGACAAGTTCTAAGCGGTGTCACGAGTGTCATGTGATCCGTTAACCCGTCCACCCGCATACAACACGCATACTTATTGTGCTGTCCTTTTTTACTTCTATTATTTTGAGATTTCGTCTTCTGCTCACCCTCACCTACTAACTTGGTCTTACTACTCTGGAGTCCCTACGTATCATTTTCCCTGTCGCTTGAGTAAGTACTGTTCTCCGAGTCACTCGCGCCCAGGCACTTGTCAAAGACGAAACAACCACTGCCACTACGAATTTGAGTGCACAAGATGAAGTATTCTGCCCATTCATACCAGTCCAATTATTATCTCCAATATTACTCCTCGGTACGGGAAACGCCCACCAGAGGGAGAGCTTTGTCTACCGCTTTCCACTGTGCAGCCAGATCGACAAGTCCTCCTCTCGATGAGACATTTCTCAGCCTCGGGAACAAGCTGGAGAGAAATACGGCCACCGCGAGCGGTGAGTCAATCGGTGAGTCGCAAACGACCAACGAGGAGAGGGCTCGCTGCTGTGGCCGGGGTGTGTCCGGACCAGACGCGATAGTAGGCACAACCTTAGCGTCCAGCGAGAGTGTGAGACTGCTGAGAAAGGGACAGTGCTTGGCGAAGGAGAGGAGCGCGAGGAGCGTCGCGCGTGAGGGAACGTTTTTGGACATGCTGGAGACGAGGCTCAGGTAGTGGATACGTGGCCAGGCGCGTGCGAGGCTCGCAACAGAGTCGTCATCCAGGTCGAAACCGACGGGTGCTGCCAGATACACGGATGTGAGATTTTCGAAGATGAAAAGTGGAGATAGAAGTGCGACCGGAACTTTGTAGACTGCAATCTGGTCTGCGGTGTGCATGATCTTGGGGAATGTCTCGCATCGGATAGTAAGGGAGGACGGTGGATGGCCGCGACACTGGGCGACCACAACGCTGCAGCATTCCAAAAAGACTGCAGCGCGAGTATCCCGGGGCAGCTCGATTATCAGCATTCGGACAGATCGCGCTTGAAAGCGGGAGAGCACCTCCGACACGGCGCGGGTGTCGCTCAGGCTGATGTTCATCATCATCTCACCGTGGACATGACAATCTTCCGCCTGGATTCTCGCCGGGACGGAGGGAATGTCGAATACGGGCTGACGCACTAGAGCCATAAATTCTAGGCTCGCAAGGCCTGACAGGTGATCCAGCGACGGACCATCCAGACAAGGAACATTGAGAGAGCGAAGCTCCTTCAAGTGGATCGCGACGAAAGAGAAGGCCTGGAGTTGCGGGGATGGCTCCAATTCCGAGCACCGGATGGTCACTTCCTGAAGCCGTGGACATTGCGTCGCAAGGTCAAGAAGCATGGTCAGATGAACGACGGATTGGCAGACACCCAGATGCAACGTCGTTAATCGCGGGCCAAGAAATAGTGGGTAGTTGGGAAACACATGGCTCTGTGTTGTGTACAATTGCAAAGTCTCGATCTTGGGGAAAAGGTGCTCGGCTGGTAGAGACACGCGCAATATATCGTAGCACGCGGATGGAACATGTTCATCGCCCAACGCGAAATGTCGGACACGTCGAGCGTAGTAAAGAGGTCGCTCCCAGTCCTCAGGAAAGACAGGTCTTTTCAGCGCAATGGGCGACTAACAACTGGTCAAAAAGGTAAGGGCTGGCAAATGCTGCGACTTACCACTTCCTCGTCCTCATCGTCCTCGTCCAGCTCTTCGTCCGTCCACTCCCAGATATCTTCAGGCATACATCGGATGACGTTGAGAATAGTAAATTGGCTGTTCCACAAGACATCGAGCGCTGGATTCTGAAAGGCGCGACAGGTTCTTGCAAGCGCGGCCAGGGTGTGATTGGTGCCCGAGTCGAGGCAGTGAAGGTCGCGCTCGGTGTCATTTGGGATGAGCTCGCAAATATTGGACAGAATCTCTGGGATGCCGAGGCCACGGTGCATGCTGGATGAAAGAAGAGAGCAAGTGTCACGAGTGTCACGCGTGTCATGTGATCCGTTACCTCTTTCCTCCGAACCAACTCCTGACTACATACTCTTGCGATGCATCAAAGCCTCAGCATTTGGTCATGATATGCGAGAAGATGCAGGACGATACTTCTCGCTATCGCCGACCTGAGCCCGAGCAACCCGAGCGTAGTACCCTCGCCGCCCTTGCAAGTTCAACTTGCAAGGCGTTCCAAGTCTCCACCATCACCGGGAACCAAGTCGAAGAATCTCTCCCTCCTATGGAGAGTTTGGACTTGAACGTGTCGGATGTACGCGCCGTGTCGGAGGTGCTCTCCCGGTTTCAAATGCGGGGCGTTCGCAGGTCGTATATCGGGCTTCCCAAAGATGCGGCCACAACAGCACAGGTGGAATGCTATCGCGCTATCCTTTTCGCCGGACGTCCTTTGTGTTAGATGCGGTCCCTGCTGAGAACCCCTCGACATCAACGACCCAACGCACGTCGATATGTACGCAATTTCAGCCTCGCTTCTCTCCCCACTTTTCACCTTGAAGGATCTCACGGTCGTTCTTCTGGAGGCGCCCATTGGGTTTCGCTTGGACGACATCTCAGCGACGAGTCTCGCACGCGCCTGGCCACGGATTACCCTCCTCCAGATCGGCTCTGATATGTCCAAAGGGATTCCCTCAGACACGACACTCCACGCCCTCCTTGCCTTTGCCCAGTTCTGCCCATCCCTGAAGCAACTACGGCTCCCACTTGATGCGAGGACCGTGCCTGAATGGGAAGCATTTAAACTCGAAGATAAGAGGCCGCAACAGGTGTCCCTCTCCAGGCTCGGCGGGCTATCTGACTCGCCCATTGGGGATCCCTTTAAGGTCGCCCTGTTTTTGTCGAGTGTGTTTCCAAAGTTGACGTCCTTGGGAGGAGTTAGGAGGCATCCTGCAGATGATGCGCCTTGGGATCAGGCGCTGTATATGCAGTGGCAAACTGCAGAAGCGTTGCTCGCTCTGTTACACAGGGCCAGGGACGAGGAGAGATACTGGGCGGAGCGAGCTGGAGGTCAGTGAACGTTCACTGCGTAACAATCTTTTTTCATCGCATACAAAAAAACGTACATACAAACTACATTTTATACACATTCAGTTGACCTTGATAACGACCTTCCCGACATGCTTCTGCGACGCCAAATGCGCAAACGCCTCCTTGGCGTTCTCAAACTCAAACACCTTGTCGATCAAGGGACGCGTTGCCTCGGGGTTGGCTGCGAGCAGTTTGTTCATTTTACCGAATCTGGGCAGATATCAGACGTCGATGGTTAAGGCAAGACCAAGGAGAAAACACACTGAATGACGGAGCCGACAAAGATTCCACGGATCTTCAACCCCTTGAAAATGCTGGCTCGGATGATGTCGACGGGCGGGACCTCAGCCTTGCAAATGATTCAGTTTTCTCCAAAAGAAAAGTGAGAGAACACGGACGCCAACGCCACCCAAGAGCCCAATGATATCGATACACCCGTCAATCTTGACAGCGGAGATGGACCGTTCAAGCGTCGCGTTACCGACAACCTCGATGACCCGGTCGACGCCTTTCCCGCCGGTCAGCTTGAGCACCTCCTGGTCCCAGTTGGGGGTGGTCGTGTAGTTGATGACGTGCTTGGCGCCGAATTTGGTTGCGGTTTGGAGTTTTTCGTCAGAGGAGGAGAGGGCGATGACGGTTGCGCCGGAGGCCACAGCGAATTGGAGTGCGAAGCTAAGTTTGAGTGTGAGAGCGAGGGGCGATTGTGAGGGTTTGATACGCACATGGACACACCGCCCGTTCCCTGGACGAGAACGACGTCCCCGGCCTTCAGGGGCTCGTACCCAGACATGAGAGCGTTGTATGCCGTGAGGGCAGCACAGCTACGTAAAATGTTCAAAAGGCAAACCGTGGGATGAAAATTGAATGCATACGGCAGCGTCGAGGCCTCTTCGTACGAGAGGTGGCTTGGGATGGCGACAAGGGACTTTGAGCGTCTGTCAGCCGACGCCGATATGGATGTGCAGTGGACTCACATGGGCAGGGAAGCACCTGTATTCCGTCAACACACCGTGGATCGCGCCACCCAGCGCGCTGTTGGCGACCTCCATCGACATGAAATCGTTGTGAATCTTGTCGATCATGAAGTTGGCGCAGATGCGATCGCCAGCTTTCCAACCCTTCACGTCTTCGCCCACGGCGACGATTTCGCCAGCCATGTCGGAGCATGGGACGAGATTGGGTGGTAATCTGGCGGATGGGCACAACGCTTAATTTCAGCAAGCATTATCGTCATGAGTAACGCACTGGGCAGGGTAGGATCCACTGGAAACCATCAGGTCGCGGAACTGGTCCGATAGTCAGATCATTTGCTTATGGCACACAAGGGACCCCGCACCTGAAGAGACACCGCGCGGGTCTTCACCAGGACCTCATTAGCCTTGGGGGTGGGCACAGGAACCTCCCGAATGACGAGGTTATTGAAGGAACCGGTCTGAGAGCACTTGGATCAACAATCATTCGAGGGACAGGCGGAGAGAGTGCACACCTCGGTGTAGGCGTACTCGCGGGCGGTGGTAGGGGAAGACATTTCTGTGGGAAGAAATTCTCCGTCGCGAGAACTTATATACCGCTGAATCAGCGATCTTCCGAAGATCTGATTAAGCGACAAAAGCAACTTTGTAATTCCGTTTCGATTCCGTGTCACGAATCTCCGGCTGTGCAAGATCGGATGACTTATCCGACTGGGCACCAGCCATGAAGATACCTGCAAAACTTAGGAAAAGAAACGATGTCATCGACGTGACGACGTCCAACGTCGTCCATGAGAATGTCATTGTCATTGAGAAGGGAGCAGCACGTGTCCCGTGATGACGGGATCTCGCCCCCGTTCAATCAGCTGGCGCACGCCTCCCCCTCAATGACATGTCCAAAAAAGGCTAATCGGATTGATATCAAGGCACGTGGGGGTTTCTTGGCATTTACTGGGACTGTGACGCCACGTGGCGGCCACTAACCAATGTCCCAGTGGCTCTGCGGTTCCGGTGTCCCATCTTCATGATCCTTCATTTCTTGAATGTCTCGAGTTCAATTCTTGGTGCTGGTCAATTTTTTTGTCAGCATTTTGTTATTCTACAATGAGAGAAGGGTGGGTTGGTTGGTTAGGCTGAATCTGATCTCGAAGTTTTAATAAAGTTAAAGCAGGCTCAGTTGAATGACATTGTCCTACCCAGACTGTCAATACCTCCCCCGCAGCCTCGGCTGTGAATACCCCTCTGAGAATCCACAGTGAATGGGCAGTTAGGTACAGTATCCACGGTGAATGGGTGGCTAGATCTGATAGACCAGGTTCAAGTTAGGCTCAGTTGGTTAAGTTAGGTTGTTGGAGCTTGAGGAGCTTGAGGAGGCTAGGGTGGAATTTACAGAAAAAAAGAACTGACCCCACACTGTATCGAACTCACGCAAGACAAATCACATGACCTTATCGGCTGTCACGTGACCTTATCGGTGTCATTGGGGGGGAGGCCAAGGGGGTTTCGTTCAATCATATTTGAACCAAATTTTTGCACAGAAAATCCGGCTCGATACTGGTGCTGTGGGTACACAAGAGGAAATAAAAGAATTACCAAAAAAGAAAAGAAAGGGAAGATAGAGAGAGAGATCTCCCTGAGATTTGACCGGACCTTGACAGAGCAAATGTCCGGCATCGTTCGCCCATATGAGCATGAAATCCGGGTTCTTTTGGACTCAAAAATCCATTTTTTTTCGCTCACTTGATCGAGACACCGGAAATCGTGAGAGCTTGCCGTTTCGCCGGCAGCCAGGCTGATGGCCAAGCGCGTGCAAACCCACTCTCTGTCTTCACCAAGCCCTCATCATCTTGACGCGCTCGCACCTCAGGGAGCGTGTTTCCTCCCAGCCTCGGCGCGGCTTAGCATAGGAATGACCACTCGGTCATAGTGGACACTATAGGGTCGGAATTTCTTGGTGCATCACGATATCTCTCCTTCATGATATCGCGACATCAGGAAAACTGGGGGTCACTGGAGAGCACTGTGTAGTGCTGCATAGCGCCATAGTGCCCATAGATACATCCCCGCTATGCAGCGCTATGCAGCACTATGCAGCACTATGCAGTAGCTGCTTGCCGACACTTAATATGGACAGTTCCAAAATTAAGGCTTCCTCTGGATTCTCCGATCTCGCACGCTGGCAGCACAATACAACGGCAAAGTAGAACGGAAAAAATGCATGAATTTAACTACTATCTAATACAGGGCAGCAGGAATCTACATGGCGCAGTGGGCGCACCACAACTCGGACTTGAACGATGCGAAAACACATGCATGTACACGTACCTTGAGTCTCAGCGACTCGGATTGAACTCGGACTCTCTTGGCTCGGGATATCGTGAATTCAAAAGCAACTTGTCAGCGGATACTCGCAAACGGGGCACGGATGGACGAAGTTGAACATGGGTACCCGCGGGGAATTCGGGGACAGTCGGATTAGTGGCTCGAGGATGGTGGTGTTGAAGGTGGGGGAGAGGAGAGGTGGCGCACGACACGAAACCACAGCTTAAATGGAGTCCAGCCTTGTTGTGGTAGCCGTGTCAAACAAGTCAATTCGAAACGGACAGGCATGTCAAGCCACCAAGCGACAGAGATGCCAGAGTGACCCATAGTGTTGCCATAGTGGCCATAGTACTGCAGAGTACTATGGGCACTATGGCGAGCTATGGCTCGGCTAGTGTTTTCCTGATGGACTAATCCCAGCTACTTGCACTATGCAGACTGACCTTCAGAATGTCATAATCACGGGGAGGAACGACCCTGGCAAGCCCAAACGAGCAGCCGATGCCGCCCGCCGCCACGTCACACTAGTCCAGAAATGTGCCACGCCCGCCACCCGTCAGCTAAGTCGTGCGGCAGGCCGGCCTATCCGATATGCGCTCGGTCTTCTTTGACGGCACCGCACCACCTCTGCTGCTGCTCGCCACGAGGATCATTCGCATCCCGCTGCCTCCGCCCATGCACTGCTCTGGCTCATCATCGTTGTGTATTGCTGTACTGCCGCCTACATCCTACACCTCGCTCTCTGCCACACACCCTGCGGTGTTCCGTCAAGGTCCAGACTACGCTGGACGAAGGCGGCCATGCATGCACACAAGTTGTGCGATTTGAGGTTTCATCAGCTGGAATCGCACGGGAGGAATACACATCCTCCTCCTCCTCCTGCGGCTGCCCACAAGCTGTATCTTCAATTTTACGACACTCTGCTGGTTGTACCATGCCTGTACTGCTCGCGGGTGGGGCCCACGAGATTCAAGCGCGCGGGGCGTGTCGCGATGAAGCGCGAGGCGTCTCTCGGTGTCGTTGTTGCAGTGGCCGTTGGGGTGCCAGTTTTTTTAATTTTTTTTTTTGGCTTGCAGATTCGCCCGTTCGGCGCTTGGTCTCATGTACTGACTGCCTGTGGTAGAATAGTACGTGACATAAAAGCATTGGATGTTGATTCTGAAATTCCAGGCAGCATAGGTTTGTCTGCGCAGGAAACACCGTTCTAAGTAATAATTTAAAAGTCGAGGCACGCGACTGGCTAGAACGAACAGGAAATTGCTTATAAGTATAATACCTCGACACTGCAGTCTCGACCCACGGCCGAAAATGGCTCGGAAAATCCCTGCCGGAAGGCATACCAAGCCTGCGGCCGGAATCAGACCGCAAGCGTCCCTGACCCCGGTACCCCATGACCGTGTTGAACGTTGAACCTCGGTCCTCGATAGGCGAGCCGTTGCACCCCGGGCCTGCCGCCTCAAAAGGCGAGCTAAATTCCTAGTCCGCTATTTTCGAAAACTATTCAAGTAAATCGGCGTGTAAGTAGCACTTCTTTTGAGGCAAACTGTAGGCGTGGCAAACGGCAGCACCATACTCAAACCATATTTCAACTTGACAGATTTGCTGAGATTCCGGCCGCGACATTTCGTTCTGAGGTCCGAAACTTGATTCTGGGCTGTGAGCTGCCACGAACATGCGAAATAGCACGAATTCATTCAGCAAGCAAGGTTTTGGCCGCTTCCGAGCCTCTCCCCGCACTAAATTAATAATATAAGCTGTCCATGGTAAACAATATCTAGTCCTCAAGACCCCCCGTCACCCAGTGGTGGGTTGAATCAGGGCCCCAAGTTCATCCGTACTATCGTCGTTCATGTAGTGTCGCAGACCGGAGGCCCTGGGTGCAGCATGCTGGAGCATGGGAATTTCGTCCGAATGCATACCGGCACGACTGTACATGGTGCTGCGGGCACTACTAAGAGAAAGAGAGGAGGCATGTGCAGTCTCCCGTATCTGCTGCAGGTTTTGGTGGAATGCGTTCTGTTCCCTCCAATACTGCACACGTTTCTTGCGCTCTTGATCACGCTGGCGGCGGTGCATCATGAAAAGACCGAGCAATGTCCCAAAGATGGCTAGAATCTGTGAGCGCGCCGGGTTTCACGGTAGAAAGAAATAAACACAAACCGACAAAGATACCGATGGCGACAACGATGTATACCCATTCAGCGACATGTTTCGGGACGGTGGTGTCGACCCCGCAAACACCGTTAGCGAGGCAGTCCCAGGAACTACACCTATGCTCCGTGAAGTTCCGTCCGACATTTTGTATGCAATCGAGACCTACTCCTTGTCAGCCGAGCACGATTCGCCGAGGTTTTTTTCGGCCATGCATTGTAGCGCAACAGAGTCGCAGTAGAAGCCGGCGATGCAGTTGCCACTGTGCAAGAGGATGAGTGGATTATTTCGGAAATGCGGAGCGCCCACCGTGACACGATGTCAATGATTTCGCCGCCCGAACCGAATCCGATGTATGCCGTGTTTTCGACCGTGCAACTGTCTCCCGATGTCCTATTCGCCCACCTATGACACCTGTTAGAGCGCAACCCACCATGAAACTGATACGTACATGCAGACGTTGTTAAGACAGACGGCGCCATTGACATTGCGCCCGCGGCTGGTAGTGTCAGCGAGTTGGGCAGCGTTCGGCGGTGGCTCGCACTCGTCTGAGGCAGATATATTAGAACCAGGGGCATAATCAAAGGCATGGGCTAGCACCGTCGCGATTCAGTTGGCATGGGCTGTTGACAGGGAGCAGAGCCTGGCATGCATCCGCTTCGTCTGGGCAAAACTGGCCCGTGGGACAGAGGTCGGGGATGCTGTCGTTTACACCGTAGCCAAAGGGAGACTCGTCTTTCCTGCAGCCCCTGGGCACACATGTGCCATTTGCTGCGCAGTAGGTGAGGGGATCGCAGTCGCTGAAAAATTGGTATGTGCCAATCTGAAGGCGGTTGTCATTGGTAGAGCAGTTGGCGCCGTTGGTGGCGTTGCCGGCCAAGGCGAGCGCAGAGCAGGAGAGGAAAATGAGCAAGCGTAGCATGGCCGCTCGAAACAAGATGGATTGGATTAAGTACGTTACCGCGCATAATCGTGCAGCCTTCGTCCGACCTCCCCAGCTGCCGTAATTTCTTCCGATTCAACACCGCCCTGGCCGCCGCCCATCTGTACCGCATGTTTTGAAACGCGAAACGCGGAGACACGACTAGACGCGAGCGGCGTTTTAAATATTTAATATATATCCAAAAAACATGCCGAAACGCGGTCAATCGGGTAATCAATATGAACTTCAGTCAGTGTCGCAAAGAAGTGGGAATTGACTCATTAGTGGTTGCAGACCAGCTATATGATCCAGCAATTTTATACGGATTCAATTGACCTTGATAACAACCTTCCCAACATGCTTCTGCGACGCCAGATGCGCAAATGCCTCCTTGGCGTGCTCGAACTCGAAAACCTTGTCGATCAAGGGACGCGTCGCCTCGGGGTTGGCCGTCAGGAGCTTGTTCATTTTTGTGAATCTGGGCAATTTAGTGTTGGAGAGAGGACGAATGAAGCGGAAATGCACTGAGCGACAGAGCCGATAAAGATTCCGCGAATCTTCAGGCCTTTGAAGATAGTTCCTAGGATGATGTCGACGGGGTGCAAATGGATGAGTTTAAGAGAGAGAACGTGTAACAGTATAAGAGAAAACAGCACGCACACCCAAGTGCCCAATAATATCGATACACCCGTCCATTCTAACACCAGAGATGGACCGCTCGAGGGTGGCGTGACCGACGAACGCCTTTCCCACCGGTCAACTTGTGGACCTCCTGGTCCCAGTTGGGGGTGGTCTTGTAGTTGATGACGTACTTGGCGCCGAGTTTCGTTGCAGTTTGGAGTTTCTCATCAGAGGAGGAGAGGGCTATAACCGTTGCGCCGGATGCTACGGCGAATTGGAGTGCAAAACTGATTTGGGGAGTGAGAGAAGGAGGGGGAGATAAGATGGACACGCACATGGACACACCGCCGGTTCCCTGGACGAGCACGATGTCCCAAGCCTTCAAGGGTTCGTAACCGGACAGGAGGGCGTTGTATGCGGTAAGGGCAGCACATCTACGCCAAATGTTGAAAAGTCAAACCGTGAGATGAAACCCAACACATACGGCAGCGTCGACGCCTCTTCGTATGAGAGATGGCCCGGGATAGCGACAAGGGACTTGAAGCGTCGGTCAGCCGATGCCGATAAGGCTCCAGTAGACTCACATGGGCGGGAAAGCACCTATATTCCGTCAACACACCGTGGATCGCGCCCCCCAACGCGCTGTTGGCAATCTCCATCGATATTGAATCGTTGTGAATCTTGTCAATCATAAAGTTGGCACAGACGCGGTCGCCGGCTTTCCAGCCATGCACATCCTCACCCACAGCGACGATTTCGCCGGCCATGTCAGAACATGGGACGAGATTGGGTGGTAATCTGGCGGGAGGGCGTTCAGTTTACAGCAGGTATATCGTGGTGGGTAACGCACTGGGTTGGGCAGACTCCTTTAGAAACCATCAGGTCGCGAAACTAATCCGATAGTCAGCTCGTTCCAACATGAAACGCAAGGGGGCCTCCCACCTGGAGGGAGACGGCGCGGGTCTTCACCAGCACCTCATTACCCTTGGGGGTGGACACTGGAACCTCCCGGATGACAAGGTTGTTGAAGGAACCGATCTGAGAGCAGTGAGCACTTTGATCAACAATCGTTCGAGGGACAGGGGGAGCATGCACACCTCGGTGTAGGCGTACTCGCGGGCGGTGGTTGGGAGAGACATGTCCTGAGTTGTGGGATGTTGAATGAATGTCTCCGGAGCGAGAACTTAAATAACGATCCTCCAGCGATCTGAATAAGCGACGATGAACAATTCCCTACCATTCCAAAGCAATTTTCTTCATAATCCATTATCCATATACTTGGAATGGGGAAAGCAAGTCAGTGTGGGAAGGAAAAGCACATGCCGACGGTGCCGGATTCAAGCCAAGAGCCAAGCCGTCTTCAAGTGACCTATTTTCGCGTTCGTCGCTGTCCGAAGTTGTCCCCGTCCAATTGGTTTTGCACCTCGGTTTTCAACGGGCGAGCCGCGCGTCATACTAATGGTCCGTTAGAAGTAAGGTGAGTGGTGAGCGCTGATGAAGTGAGCGCTGGGCGCTGATGAGCGTCTCCGCCCGAACGATCTCCGCAGGCTCCGTTCGATTAATATTCAAAACCCTTATTCATTAAAGCATTTGTCAGTCCAACGTGTACAGATGCAAGATGAACTTGATTGAACATTCCACGCATGTCCTCTAATCATCCGGATACAACTAAACCCGCATACGTCAATTCCCTTGTCTCAAGGCCGTCTTGCCACTTACCTTTCCCGGATTCATCAAGCCCAGCGGGTCCAAGGTGCGTTTGATGCTCTTCATGAGCGCCACCGTACCCTCCCCGAGCTCTTCAACAAGGAACTCGCGCTTCCCAATACCAACGCCGTGTTCGCCCGTGCCTAGAAGCAGAATCAAGTGCCCTCCCCTTTGGAATAGATTGTAGAAGACGCACAAGTACCATCCAGCGCGATAGCCCGGTGCACCATACGGCGTACGATGCCTTTGACCTCCTTCAGCTCCTCATCGCCAACGAACAAAATCTGGGCGTGAAAGTTTCCATCGCCCACATGTCCGACAATGGTGTACGGTAACCCGACGCGTTCCAGATCTTTCTTAGTCTCGAGGACGAGTTCGGGGAGTTTTGATACCGGGACGCTACAAGTACGACTTCAACTCTCAAGCTCATAGCTGGAACTAAACACGCACCAAACATCCGTAGCCAACGACCCCGCCCCCGGCCGTATCGCACACCCCACAAAATGCGCATTCTTCCGATCAGCCCAGATATCCTGAGCTTCCTGCTCGCTCCCCGCAAGCCGAAACTCCGTCCCTCCATTCCGCTTGCAGATCTCCTTCGTGATGCGTGCCGTGTCGGCGAGCGCGCGCGGGGAGTGGGCTTGGAATTTAAAGAACAGACCGTCGGAGACAGCGTACTTGTGGTCGGAGAGGCCGTATTTGTTCGTGGCGGCGAGGAAGTTGTCGTCTACCAGTTCGACGCATTCTATCAATTTTACCCAGTTCGTTTGATCTGTCGGGAAAAATATTAAAGAAACGCACGGATTCCAGCTGCAATTCCGGATCGTAGGATTTCGATAGATGCCTGTACCGCGGCCTGGACGTTGGGGAACTGGACGCTGGCTACTGAAGTCGGGATGACTGGCGCAAGACGTAGTGTCGCTTCCGTGATGATACCCAGCGTGCCTTCCTACAACTTCGTCATTTCAGCTGGTAAAGCAGTGACAGGGAACTCACAGAACCGATGAAGAGCTTGGTAGTATCAAAGCCCGTAGACGACTTGCGCGACCGACGATGAGTCTTGATGACTTCCCCGTTGGGGAGGACGACGGTGAGGTTGAGGAACCACTCGGCTTTGGCGGTGCCGTAGCGTACAGCGTTGGCTGGGTGGTGTGTCGTCAAGATGCGAACGGATGAATGCAGATAATGTACTTACTTCCAGAGCATCCGGTACTAGCAATTCCACCTATTGTGGCAGTCGGCGCCGGGTCGATCTTTTCTTACTCTGTTCAACCTTGCAGTATCGACACACAATGACAGACGTACAGGGAAGAAAAGTGGGATTCCTGGAATGCATTCAGCTATACGCGTGGCGCAAAATATTTCATCGCACCTTCACTTTCAAGTGTCTCATTCAATTCCATCCAACCTAGACCGGGCTGGACTACGACATCTGCATCGGCCTCTGCAATCCATCGAGGTCAGGTCCTATAATACGGCCTGGAGCGCGCATACCATTGATTGCCAAAATTTTGTTCATGCTCGTCATATCAACGCAAATACCGCCGCCGGGGGTCCCAATGAAGTGGCCTTCCAAAGCGGTTGCGCCGGAGTAAGGCTGAGGCGACGTTAGTTTTCTATCACCGTCTAGGCACGCTTAGAGAGAGAGAACGGAGGCTGACTATGATAGGCATCCTATACTTGTTTGCAATCTTGACGATTTTCACTACATCTTCGGTGGATTCTGTTGGGATATGAGAACGAAGGAACGAAGCAGACCGGGGAGATGAAGGAGCACCGGGATACACGACGACGCTGTGGTCCACGCCTATCACGAGTCAAAATACGTTCATTGACAAGAAACAGAACACATGCGCACCAATGTGATACGAATTTGTCGATAACCCGTGGCCTTTGACGTCGGAGGGGTCGGTGGAGACTATACCCTCACGAGAGGAGAAGACAGCTCGCAAATCCTTGATTGCTTGAGAGAATTCTTGTGCTGAGCCGTATTTCGGTGGAGACTGCTTCGAAGGGCCAGAGGAAGAACTTGGAAAGAGCTGCGAACCGACGAGACAACCGATGACGACACCGCCGAGGCCGATTGCGAGGGCTGAGAGTCTGAATGCGCTGGCAGGCTGTGATGGCGGTGGAGTGCTGTATTGTCGAACTCGGAGTCCACGGACGGGGGCGATAGGGCCGCGTTTGGCGACACGAAGAAATAGTTGTGGACGCAGGAGGCAAGCCATTCCGGCGCGTCTGATTGGCGACTGGATCATTATCCCGTCTGTGGGCCGGTGCCGGGCCGGGCTGATTGTGACTCACGCGTGTCATGGCCACGCGGCCCACGCCGGGCGTGCGATTCGGACTCTTCTTTGGCTCTCCTGCTTGCTCCTACACGATGCATCGAGCCTTGCTCATTCCTGAAATCGCGGTCGAAATCTGTGAAATCCTTCCTCAGGACGATGAGATCGAAGACCATTCCCTTGACGCAGCCACGTCAAGTGCTCTCGCAGCCCTTGCGGGGACATGCAGAATGCTCCATAATCCTGCCTTGGATGTCCTGTGGAGGTTCCAAACCAGTGTCATAAACGTCCTCAACTGTATGCCGGGCGGAGTCTGGGAGTGGCCGGAAGATGGCCTCGGGGAAGTGGTGAGTCTCGCGCGGGCCGCGTTCTAGCTTCTCAACAACGTGTTTATTTATTTCTCAGAGCCTACGACGGCCGGTTCTGCCACGAGACTGGGAACGCCCGCTCTTCTACTCCCGGCGTGTCAAATATCTTGGAACCGGGTCCGACTCACACCTGGACATGCTCACATCCGGTTTCTACGACATGTTGTCTCTGTGTCTGCCTAATGAGCCCTTGTTCCCAAACCTCGAGTCCATAGAAGAGTGGGACCCCGATACCTACCCAATCACCTACTTTCGTCCTTTTTTCGGCCCGCTCCTGACCACGCTGTGCATCGGTGTCTGTCAATCGGCTGCTCAATTATCCTTCCTGGGGAGCATCGGCACTCTGTGCCCTCAAATCGAGACTCTATACGTCCGTTGCTCACCGGAGCTCGCGGGAAGGCTCGAGATACTGTCCGTTCTTGTCAAGCAGCTGAAGCACCTCCGTGACCTCACCGTTCCCTGCCTCGATGGTGAGGCGCTGGATCACGCCTCCAGTTTACCCAGCTTAAAACTCACGGATCAACCGAGTAATCCCGTGGGACGTCACACCGCTGAGCATGGCGAATGCCGCGCACTTATAACCCGTATGGACCTGACCTGTAACGACACTTCCGCCGCTGCCGGAGTGCTCTCCCGCTTCGAAGCGTCATCGCTTCAGTGGTCGAGCTTCGTTTTCCCTGGAGATACTACTGCAAATGATATTGCGAGGGTCTGCCGCAGTATCACAGAGGTGCAGCCGTACTCCCTAGTTTCCCTGATCATCGCCTCTGGGGCACACAATCGTGTCCACGGTGTAGCCGATCCCGCACAGCTCGAGCTTTATTCCATATCGTCAACGTCCCTGCACCCACTTTTCGAGCTGAAAAATCTCACCCTCGTCCGTCTGTCGGGTCCCGTCGGATTTGACCTCGACGATGGTTCCGTAACGGACATCGCACGCGGATGGCCGCAAATAGAGGTGCTCGAGCTGAAGTCGAGCACCTTCAAGCACGTCACACCGCGCGCTACACTCCGTTGCCTGATTTCCTTTGCCCGATTCTGCGCTTACCTCCACAGGTTGTGGCTCACGCTCGATGCAACCACCGTACCCAACTGGGAAGAGATCCAAGGTCAACAGGTGGAGGAGTTGCGTATACAGCAATCGCACCTCATAATTCTGACTGTACCGGAATCACCCGTCGGCCCCCCTCTCGCTGTGGCTGCCTTTCTTTCCAGCGTATTTCCAACGTTGGAGCTGGTGTATTCGGACGACGGGATGCATCCGCTGCGTCAGGGGGATTCGGGACTCCGTGATCAGTGGAAAGCTGTTACCCGTGCGCTCCCGGTTTTGCGCAGCGTCCGTGGGGAGGAGCGGCATTGGGCGGACCGAAATTCAAACGCCGAAGAGAGATCCTAGAGTTGTGTTAAGTAGTGTGTTCATCTATCGAACGGGGATGGGTTTTTATTTCCTTCACACTTCTGCGTTTGTTCCATGTACTTACTGCTTTACTCCGAAGCTACATCCGATGCATCGTGCAGGAAAAGAGATTGTACCGCAGGACAAGCGATCAATGGTGGGGTGCCACGAGTGACCATTCTAATTTCTGCCTTGTTTCTGCCACCATCCTTGCACCATCCCGCTTATGGTCACAGATGCTGCTTCATTAGGAAACTCTCAGGAGAGCTCCCTGGCTTTCATATCCCGCGAACACAAGACACTGGTCGAGGCGCTCCCGACTTGCGAGTCATCTTGGTCCTTCCCGGCGGCTGGCAAGCCGTCTGTCACCTCCCTGCGTCGATGGAGCTTTCTTGCGACTTGTTTAAGGAAATCACTTTTAACCAGTACGGCCGCATTTTCCTCCTTTGCGCCACAAAAGATCCATTAACCTCACCATTACTTCACCCGCGTCAGCGCCACTCGGAAAACCCTTATAAGCCCAAATTAACCTTCGTCCTTGCACCTACTTACATCCATGACGGAATACGACTCCTCCCCCGAAGCCCTCCAGCAGCATCAGCGCACACAGAATCGTATTGCGCATTGGGTAGACGACACCGAGCATTGTGCGCCGCAGTTCCGCTCCCCGTTTGCGCCGCGCTCCGATGTGCAAGATAACGAGTTTTATCATTCCCGGTCGCGTAGCCGCTCTCGTCAGCACACGCATCCGCTGCCGGGTCGACATGGGCCCTCGCCTCTCCATGGCTATGCCGATGAGAGGGAATCTGGCCCAGATTCACTCGTCGCTCCAAACGACTCCATTTCGCAGGTAGACGTGGCAGCACCGGCTTCTCGGCGCCCACACGCTCGACGCCTCCGTTCGCACTCCTCGTCACCCACGCGGCATTCACACAAGTCCTCCTCGCATCGGAGTGGGCGTGCGTATGTGGGGGGCACTGGCAGTCCTCCGCTGCCGCCACCGCAATACTCCGACGGGTATGTCCATGGAGTATCTTACACCGCCCATGGCCCAGGCCAGTTTCAACCGATGCAATACACCGCGCCGCCGGCAGTTCCGGTGCAGTACCCCCAGCCCCAGCCGCGAGGCTACCCCACTGCGTATGTCATTCATCCCCATGATCATACGGTCCATCCCATCGTGTGGTATTTGTTCCTGTCCTTACGGCCTTTGAATCTGATATGTGTTGTAGTTCCCGGGCCAGACGGACCCATACAAATATCAGTGCCCCCCAGTCATGGTACAGGCTGAGCACCAACATCACGATCACCATAGCGGCCGTACGGCCCTCTTGTCGCGAATCTTTGGAAGCCAGACCGGACACAGGCGGAGTCGCAGTCTGAGCCATTCGCGGAGCAGCTCGCGGAGTAGGCATGCACATTAGCCTCGAATGGGATTATGTGCGACACGACACGATTGAAGGCGAAAGAGCGGGGCGGTAGCGGTTTGAGATCATATGTGGCTGGCCATGGCAACCGTATACTTTTAGTTCAGAACGTGTGTGCGGTGAGCTAAGGTTCTCACAATTGCGGGACGCCGAGTAGGGATTCCAGTTTTCAAACCAGCGCGTTGTGCATGCCGCCTGAACTCAGATTTCGGCTTGAAAAGGCCAAATATTTGCCGCAACTAGAAGGCGAGACCCGAGTCGAACGGGTGTTTCTCCCTGACGCCGCGTAAACATGCATGCAGACTTACTTAGTCTGCAGCCTTTCGCTGTTCAAAGTCGCCGCAAATTTTGGTATATGAAACCGATGTCCTGTCTATCGAATTCGGACGCTTCTTGAAACAGTACAACAGGACCGTGCAACTTCAATTGGCAAAAAGAAAAAGAAGGGGTTTTCTTGACGTGTATGTACCAATGCCGATTCGAACGGGGGACGCTGGCCGATTTTCCATTGGCGCCATTGGATCGTGCCTTTCGGCTTTCTCTGTGCATCAGCTGCGGTCGAACTAGTACTAGAACAGGTAATCATGCCCTCCGTTCGGCAGCTTCATGCGCGCCAAAAAATCAGGCCACCATTCAAGTTCAAAGGCTAGGTTGAGTAGGCTCGAGTCGAACGGTTGCGTATGCTGCGGCCTGGTACCGTAAGTGACAACCATGTTCACAATGCAGAGTCACTGGTTCGTTGTCTAACGTGCCTGAATGCATTGAAAGTACAAAATCCGAGTCCTGACCTTTTCCCCCGTAAACTCCCGGTGCCTCAATCAAAAATTGTCCTGACTATTAAATAAATTCGGATGCAGGACTCCCTCGTATTTGACCAAAAGGAAAGTCCAGTCTCGAGCTCGGTGTATGTTCAAGTGCCGATTCGAACAGGGGACGCATGGCAATTATTGGCGTCCTTGGATTAAAGATTTGGCAAAGTTCCTTCACCTTGTGCGTTGAATGTTGAAGCTGAAGCAAGTGCGTGGACGAGCCGCCATCGTTTTAGCCGGCCGGGTCACGGAAAGTAGTACTTGGTGTCGTTCATTGGAACCTTCACTGCAAAACAATGACACGGTGTCTAGGTCCTTGATACACTGCTGTCGAGAGTGATATTCGGTAGACGATGTGCCTTCGGAATCAACTTGAAGAATCCCAATACATATGTACATACCTCTTTACACTTCCAAAGAAAAATCGGTGAATCGCACCACCCGCATGCTCCAATGCCGAGTCGAACGGCGAGTTGAGCTTGCGCATGCTCATCTCTGGCAGGTGTCATTAGACGAGAGCTCACTTTTTGGCGGGTCAAATTGGCTTGCACCCGCGCAAACTGGCTTGTGTCGGGCGGGGGCGGGGATTTTGGTGTGATCACCCGCCCCCGCCCGGCTGATTGGCGCGCACGCCAATTTGTTGGCTTGGCAAGCCAATTTGTCGCCTCCTGCCAAGCCAAATTTTGAGACTGGCTTGTGCATTTTGTGAGTCTCAGAGATGATTTATTCTCATTCTGACTGCACAGGATGCATCCCACAATGTCCCCCTTGATGCCCAGACACTTCTTTCGACCAATACTATGGCGGTGATCAATATCCGGCTTGACGGCGACATGTCTTACCGGACGATATCCTCAATTCTCGCCCGCCGGCTGGCTTGCGGGCCTCAGTGAGTTATTTTGGGCTCTTTCTACCCCTGGCCGGTCTGGAACCGCGTCGAAGCGCCTTGCAACGACGGAGATACAATAAAAAAGGTTGAACCAACTGCACTGGTTGAATAAGTGATAATCTGAGTATTTGAAGGGCGAGATTCTTGGCTCATTTTATTCAGTAGAGTTGTGAAAGATCCACCGAGGGTCGTGTAGCCCTTCACGACTGCTGATGCGGCCATTGAGACAGACATCTCTACCAAAAAGGCACCTCTAACTCGAAGTTTTGTTCAATTTTGATTGAGAAGACTTCAGGTAGTACATAAGAGCGATACTGTATGGCTCTATATTTGAAAGATCCATGAGAATTGTGTTGTTGAGTTCAACAACCCACAAGCCAATTTGCCTGATGCGATCAAAGTGGGCATGGCCGGGCTTGTGACATTTTGAGGAGGAATCTCTGCATTATATGCACTTGGGCCACTGCATATGCTCTAATAGCATGGCCTAGCAGTGTTATACATGCACATTTTATTGACTTGGACCGTGGATGAGCGAGGTTGAACTAGCAATTTCCGATCACAAGCCAGTTTGTCGCTTGCCATCAAATCGGCGGGCAGAAGATTTCACTGGAATTTCATTGTTACACAGCACGAGTTCAATGCAGAAGACTCCCAGAATGACTCTTCCATCGAAAAAACCGGCCGTTAGCATCGTAAATGGTGCTTGCGCTCGAAATCAACACCGACCCGGACCAAACACGACACGTACCCACTTCATGCACACGAAGACGCGCAGCCAGACCCACATGTTCATGCTCATGCTCATGCCCGCCTCCTGAAAGCCAGCAAAGGGAGATTGAAATCGAACCAAACCCTTGGGATGAGTTGATAGGAGCGGTCGATGTTCACATTTCTGCCCGGGACTCCGCCTTCCAACGATGTTGAAACATATTAATTGCCAGTACTCTGATGATATACTGAACGCCACTCACCTGCGGTGGTGAAGTACAACCCCAAGCCCCACAGCCCAACAACACCGCCCACGCCCGCTGAGCTGAATTCAGACGCGTCGCGCGCATCAGGCAATCCTCAAATATAGGGGAGTCTCGTCAGGAACCGGGCAACCGACGGGGAGTGTAGAGAGGTGAAAAGTGCGACGTCGGCGACCAGCATGTGCTAAACGACGACGGCCAACTGTGTTGAAGTCGACGGTGATGGGCGATGGGACGTACTGATGTAAGTCTGGAGGCGTTATGAGAGCGTGAAGGAAACAAAAAGACCTTGGCTGTTTAGCGGGCACAAGCCACGCCCACGCCACACCCGCCCACGCCCACGCCCGCCAAGCCAATTTCAAACTCCGCTAAGCGGCGCAAGCCAATTTGGCACGCCAATCTGAGAAGTCTGGTCATTGGACTGCGCTTTCAAGGTCTCAGCCTGCTAGCTGTCAAGCATCGATGATACACAGGTTGTGTGGCCACTGGCCGCAAATTCCCCCGACCAACTAGTGCTCTCAAGAGTGAAAGCCGGTGCCCAACGACTCCCTCCGCAGGAATCTTCTACAAAGCTATGTGATTGGCACAGCCAAAAAACGAAAGCACCCCTTGCGAACGTTGCAATGCCGATTCGAACGGGAGTCACTCGATGTTCGGCTGGCGCAGAACTGGCCTCATTGGATGCATTTATCGATATTAATGTATGAGACTTATGGGTGATTCAACGCAGCGGTTCTCCGCTGGAAAAAAAAATAATCCTATTCTCATTGAACTCCAACTTCCAAGGCCAGGCCCGACTCGAACGGCGTGTATCGTGGTATGTGAACGAACGTGAGCGTCACTGTGGTTGGCCTTTCGACTGCTGAACTTCAGAATTGCTCAATCAATTTTACGACCACACTGAAGCAACAGCGTCGCAGCCACGCACACCGGCAACAGTCCCATCCGCACAGCCTCTGCCGTCAAATCCAAGTACACCGAGTCCTCCGTGCGGGAGACGCGTGCGAATAACTCCGGCGTGCAGAGTCCCGGAGCGTAAAGCTGAAATATTGAACATCAGCCACATATCGTGCGAAGAGTACTCGCGCACCGTACGCATAGATTCTCGCCTTGAGGTGTCCAGATGAATGTCTTGCCCAGGGCGCGCATCGTCCGGTAGCTAAGTACAGAGAGAGAGAGAAAAATCAGCTCACTCCGTTCAGCCTCAGCAGAGTAAACGCACCTCTTGTCCTCAGATAAAATCAACCACTCCCCCGTCCTCCTCTTCGACACGACGTCCCTCACCTCAACGATCGGCCCGCCTCCATCTTCAGGCGCCCACTCTACGATAATCGTAGGCTTCTTATCCTCGTCGTTAACCACCGTGGACCCTTCTTTCGCTGGCCGATGATCCGTCCACACGCGAAAGTAGGGCCGGAGGTCAGATTGGCGGAGGAAAGTCAAGTTGAGGATCGTTGGGTTGAACGAGGTGAAGCGGAAGGATGTGAGTGAGGTTTGCGCCTCCAGGGAGGCTATAACTGGGGAGGGGAAGGAGAGTGCTCCAAGGAGGGAGGGTTGCGGCACTGTGCCGGGGCCTGAGCCTGAGATGGAATTGTTTTTTGTGGAGGTGGGCCAGCAGCCTTGTGTGAATGGGTTCATGGGCATTCGAGTCGACTGGGTGTCGAGCGGTACAGTGGCTCTGCCTTCATGGTGGACGTTATAAACCCCGGCCGTAAGTCAGTCGTGGTCACTCAGTCGGTCAGTCAGCGATCCTTGGGATGGTATGAACCACCGTAGAGAACGGCCTCTTGGCGGTCTTGCCGGGTCTTCGCATTGCACCATCCGACCCGACCCGATAAGTATGCCGCATGCGCGGGAGGGCTCGGGATGATGACTGTGGAGGTCACGAAAAGTTAGGGCACGCAGAGGGGCATCTTTTCATGAACCAGTATTAGTATTACAACCGCTGTAGAGTAGTCAAAGCGATAACGAGGCAAGTAAAAATCAACGATCGGAATCTCTATCCAGTAGCAGCCATCCCGTGCACACCCGCATACGCAGCCTGAATATCGACGATACAGCGTTCTGTTGACCTCTCATCAGCCAGGGAATTAGAAACAAGGCAGGACCCACCGATGAGCGGACTATACCCCGCCAGCGATGTCATAACACTCATCAACCCACCCAGTCTGTCTTCCACTTCCCGCATTTTGGAGGCCGCGCGGGGTGAATGCGTCATTGCGAGGGCGCCCAGTTCAGTTGTATACACGCGTGCTGCGGCACTGCAGATCGGCTGCAGGTCGGCGTAAGAGAAGTAATGGGCACGAGAGAAGCAGAACGCACTCCAATAATCGGATCCGGTCTAACCCCAACACCAGCGTATCCCCGTACAGCATCGACGATGCGCGAAGCAGCAGTGAGGCACTTGCCTCTTGCACTCGCGCTGCTTTCCGCAGCACGCATGTGCAGCCGCACGACAGCGGTATCCACCAACGCGTGAGCTATCAACAGCAGGGCGCGTTCCTGCTCGGCTTGCGAAGCTTGAAGCAAAGGCGATAAAGGTGGAAGGACAGCTTGGAATGTATGCAACCTGCGATCGAGCGTAGCAAAAGCCGTAGAGTCCGCAGGGCCTGCTCAAACCAGTCATTCCCAAGAAAAAGAATGCGAAGCATACACTTACCGACGCCAGCACGCTCGACAAATGCCAGGATCCGCTCCAACAAAACTGAGGATTTGATCAAATAGGTTATGGCCAAAGCAGATCCCTGCGAATCGTGTCCGCTCAAGAAACTCGAAATTGAACCAGAGCCTTGATTGGAAACAGAGCCAGGCCACGGCGTGTCGATCCGCACACCGTACGGAACAGCTGACGGCCCACCGTACGCTGCGACCCAAAAATTGTTCAGCGTAACAACCGCCCAGAACGCATTAACGCGTTGCATCTCGTCTGGCGCACCCGTCTGAGGGCGGAACTCATTCAGGGACGTACTAAATGCAAGCGAGGCAGCGCCCGCTGCGTGTATTCGCCCCTGGACAGGCTGCGCCGTGTCGAGGTAGTAGAACGACAGGAGGACTTGGGCTTGGATTGTTTCTAGCACCAATTTCGCGTTTGGTGCAGAGGGGGCTTCGCACCCACTTATATCGTGGAGGATGTTTTGGAGGATGCAAGCGAGGAAGACCTCGGGATCGTACGGCTCGGAGGAAGGGAGGAGGAGGGCACCCCACAGATAGGCGACGCAGAGGAGGGCGGGGGAGGGTCGGCTTTGGTGTCCGAATGGAAGGGGGAGCAAGGCGGCGGTGCGAAACGTGGAGGCATCTAGAAAAAAGTACGTGCTTCCGGAGAACCTGTTCAGGAAGGCGTCTATTCTGCCAGGAAGGTTGGAGTTTGTTGCCGACGAATAGCAAAGACCTACAGGTTGACCATCAGATTCGAGGGTGGTTCCTGCAGCCCAATCAGAGAAAGTAGTATGAACGGAATGAAGACCGTACCGGCATGTCAAACGGACTCGATCTCCCGGTAGTCAGACTCATCTCTCCGAAATCTGTTTTCAATCTTCGATAGGCAATCATGAATGAGCATCGTCTACTACGTACCTCGGAGGCTTTCGGACCCGGCGGCGTAAGGCTGCTGAAGGTAGATTCGGGCTGGATCGGGTGGTGCATATCTTTCGAGCTCTGCCACGCGCGCGCGGAGAGTCTGGATCGTCTCGAGCATTTCCGAGGCCTGCGAGTCCTCTGGCCAACCGTCTATCCGCGGGTACTCGCAAGGCATTTTCGAGCGAGGAGGACGGAGTCGACATTGGCTGCATTTCGGGCGGGCGCCGTCGCATTTCTGAGTGAGATAAAAGGCTGAAACAAATTGACAGGAAGGATAGGAACACACAATTTTTCGACGTCTGACGGGAAGTCGGGTCAGGATGACTTGCGCATGCAGATGAATGAAAGACTACTACCGGCAGTTGCTACACGCTCTGGGTCCTCGTTGGATCGGGACCATCGAAGAGGAGCCTGCCCCAGTGTCGTCCATGGCGGAATTTTACGTTGTGGGTCCAAGTCGCGCATTCTGGTTTAATACTTATCGCAAGCACGGTCGAGTTCTTTTTCCGACTATGGTGACTCCACTGCTCGTTAGCAGAGCCAGAGACGCATATACGAGCTGCGGTGCGCAGCGAAGAGAACGGGAGTGGCTGACGTAACATCATCACAGCCAGCATTGATTGGATTGATCCCGCGCCACGCCGTCGGGGCCAGATCAACCGTCGGCTTGCCGTCGGTCAAGGCTCACTGGTACAGTCGTCTCATGGAGTGGAAGAGCCAAGTCCTCTCCACCTCACGCCAAAAAATGGAACTCCACAGATGCGGATGCCAACTACCCATCTTCCCGGCCACCCAACAAAGAGTGTGATCCGCTTTCGGCAAGAGCGCAGCAGCGACTGCGGCGCGCAGCCAAAAAACGAGATACGAAGAAAGTCGAAAGACAAGAAGGTTTATTCCTTGTGTCATACCGTTCCTCCCGGCGAGTAAAATGACTCGAGGACGACCGAGGTAGTGTGAAAGCCCGTGGAGGCGGTACAGACGGGCGCTGATCTCATTCAAAGGCGGGAAGGCGCATTGGTCTTGAGCTAAATTCGAACATCGTCCGTCCATTTAGAGCTCGCCAACGACTAATTTTATCGAGCACAGAGAGTTCAAACTCGGTGAGTATGTATTTACAATTCAAAGAGAAACATGATCTCTGCCTCGGCCCTCATGCAAGTCCACAGTGTGCCATCATCTTTCCATAAACCGGCAATAACTACTCCGACACAGGCACCGAGGCTGCGCAGAGCCCAAAGGCCGACGCAATTGCAATCCGTGAACGCGGGAAAACATTACGACGGCGCCTCCGACGGATCATTCTCCACAGCGCTCATTTCCACATTCGTTCAAGTCGGCAGAAAGAGTCAGTTTGACTCAGTGGGGCCAGTGGATGGTAAAGGGTTTTGAGGGCGCCAGGCGGTGTGCACGGCGCAATTTAGAGTCCGAGATTCAATTCCAACTGCAGTCTGCAAAAGAGGGCTGCGGAAGTCAAGGCCAGCGCGACCGGACAGGGCATGACCGGTACTAGAGGTAAAGCAACAGCGTAGAGGCCGTTCGACACGGGCTGTCCTTGACCTGGGAGGAGCGGTGTGGTATGCGCGTTTCACTTGAATCATAAATTTTCTACCTCCGCGTCAATTCACCTTTCAGCGGGGTGAAGCAACCGAATATTTTCGGTCCATCTGCTCAATGAGTTGACATCGAGCCAAGCCAGCGCTAGCAATGTTGCAACCACAAACCCAGCTTCATTGGTTGGGAATGAATATGTGCGCACCGTTCGCAAACCGTTCGACTCACCGTTCGACTCGGGGGCATGCTGTCGTCCAAGTCTGCGCCGATTCGGTATTTTTAGCGTTTGGCACTATAGAAAATTTGACTATCTGGACCTCGTCGCTTTGCTCTTCCTGAGAATTTAGGGGCATAGGGTAAATTGATCAACAATTTTAAACCTGGTGCAGGACATCTGTATCGTGCCTTCTCGATTCCTGTTGAATTGTAAGCCTCGTCCTGGAATTGAAGCCTCATGTACTCAAGCTCCTAGTTGAGCTCCCAGGGGTTTTTTCTCACCACCAGACACACAAGTACCGGATCGAACTGGAAGAGCCTTATTCAGGGGAGGCCGGCGAAAATCACGCATTACTCATGGAAAGAGCCTTCGCCGTTGGCCAACTTTTTTATCCACTCCGAGCCATGATGCACGGTTCAACTTCAAGTGCAATACTTACACACAATTCAACTGACGCTACGGTAGTGGCCCGCGTGTCGATTACCCAAGAATCGCGAGGGAGGCAACCGAAAACTCAGGACTCGGAGTGTTAAGCCCGACATGTTAAGGTTTTACTGCGTAACCGACTTCCAGGTATTAGGTGGGTGTTAGATCCACAGTATGGGGCTTACCTTGAGGCACTGTGGCGGAGTGGTTAACGCGACAGATTAGAATTGCATAGTTTAGCCAGTCTATTCATCTGTTCCACTTGTTGGGCGCATGTTCGAATCATGCTAGTGGTCGTACTCCATCCTTGGTCCTTCCTTTTATTTCTCTCTTCTTCTTCTTTCGGCCATTTAACCCTGTTTCCCATGTTCAAACGTCACTGCCGAACATTCGGAACACTCATCCTGATCAAGCTGTCAAAGGCTGTGCAGCCCGATCGCGTCTTCTCCCCACATCCATCGACCTGGTTTCACTTAGCTGCTCGACCCATGCTTCAATTCTTCAAAGAGGCAGCCAAAGTGATAGGTAGCAAGCACTTCATACTTGTCAGTGGACGGAACTGACCCTGGCTCACTGCAGAGGAAGCCGTGGACCAGCTGATAGAACCTCTCCCGGGCTCCAACGCCGCAAACAAGAAACGCGCCATCCAACTCCACCACGAGGGCGCGAAGCTCCTCAAGGCAGGTCAACGCGAAGAGGCCCTACGTGTCAACACGGAAGCCGTGGAACTCATCCGAGGGCTCTTATCCTTGTCTGGAAACGACTTACTGGGCTCCTCGACGCCAAGACGCTCAGAGAAGTACTCGTAAAGACGCTCCGGAATACGGGTCTGGCACTTTCGCAGGCAGGGACGCACGAGGCTTCGCTGAGGTTGTACGGCGAGGCAGTCGAAGCAGCCCGCACTCTCTCCCACCTATCTTCATCCAACACGGATGAGCTATGTGCGGCACTGCGTGGTACAGCCAAGGCTCTCAGAGCTCTCGGACGCCTCGAAGAAGCATCTCAAGCTGATCAGGAAACAATTCGGGTTTGGCGGAATCTTGCTGCGAAAGACCCAGGTGCGGTGGAGCATCTAGCTGGGGCGCTGAACGACTGGGGCGTAGCCCTCTCTCAGGAGCACCGCGCTAACGACGCGATACCCCCTGGAGAAGAGGCCGTACGGCTGTATCGCAAGCTCGCAGAGACACAGTCGAGTCCAGTCACAGTCAATAACCTCGCTGTGGCGCTCTCCACGCTGGGCGCGCATTTCACGGCAGTAGGGAGATTCGAAGAGGCTCTTGCCCTTGGACAGGAGGTGCTGGATTTGCTTCGCAAGTCTGGTGCTGCATATTATCAGCTCACGATTCCGGGATGTCGCGAGGAATGACAAAGCCCTCCAAGCTATCCAAGAAGCCGTTGATCTGCGGCGTGGCCTCGCAAAGACGGACCCGGCGATGACACCCTTTCTCGCTTCCTCGCTCGATCTCCTCGCTATCAATCTGAGCGAAAGGCCTGGGCGTGTAGAAGAGGCCCTGCAGGTATACGACGAGTCGGTCCAGCTCCGTCGCCAAGAAGTCGCCCGCAATCTGAGCACAGACAACTTGAAAGCCCTCAGGTCTGCATTTTTGATGTACGGAAAGTTGCTAAAGCGGCCGGGACGGTACACAGAGGCGTTGAGGGTCGCCCAGGAGGCCGTCGCGCTGTTCGATGGCCTCGTTGACGCCAACTCCAGCGTTATGAGGGAGCTAGCTATGGCGCTCGAACAGCTTGCTTTGGAGCTAGCTGGCGCGGGAAGGCATGATGATGCCATTTACACCGCTCAACGCGCAACGCAGCTGTTCCGCATCCTCGCTGAAAAATCTGAGCCTGTTGCACTACGGACCTCACCTGCTCACTGTACTATCTCGGCATCTTCTTTCGCGCTGCCAACCGCCCCGAAGATGCGCTCCGCATCGAAGCAGAAGCGGACGCGCTCCGCCAGACGATCCCAGAAGAAACAGACCTCGTCATTGCGCTGGATCTGAGCCTCGCTTTGAACGACCTCGTATCAGACCTCCTTTCGTTCGATGCATGCGAGGAGCTTGGAACGCTTCGGTATACGGAGGATCTGGCTCGCATTTCGCGCAGACTTGCACAGACGGAGGCAAGTGTGCAGCTAGGTCTGCCGACCGTATTGGGGATATTGAGGCTGCATTATATAGAGTCGCGTCGGTATGAAGATGCTTTGATTATCGCGGAGGAGTTGGTTGGTATTCGTCGGTCCCAGGCTGTCGACGAAGGCAAGGAATCTGCGAGGTTCTTGGACTTTGCATTGCTTGGTCTTATGGAAACACTTCACGGGCTGGGACGGTACGAGGAGGCGTTGGGTGTGGTCGAGGAGAAGGTCAAGCTTTGTCGGGAGATGGAGCATGGGAACAAGGAACTCGCTAACGCGCTGGATCATCTGGCGTCAGAGTTGCATCGGCTGGACGGGCGCGAGGAAGAAGCTATTCTCGCTGGAAAGGAGGCTATTGCTTTGCGACGCACCCTCCCACCAACAGATTCGGTTGACTCGCTGATTTTAGCCCAGTGCCTCGAAAACCTAGGTGTACATCTCCGTATACCAAGACACTACGAGGAATCTCTCAGCGTCGCTCAAGAATCGGTGGATTTATTCCGTAAAACCATCGCTGCAAACCCAGACTTCGGTTCACTGCGTCTCCGATCGCCAGAAAACCTGCTTACACGTTGGTTTGCCCACGCGCTGGAGAATCTGGCATATAGCCTCAGCGCCGTTGGTCGTGCAGAAGACGCTGTACAAGCAGCGTCGGAATCCATCGACCTGTATCGCACTTGCGTCGACGGCGGCCGTTTCGGCAAATTGGAACTCAAAGCCGGACTCGCCACCGTGCTGTCCTCGCAGGCAGTCTTCCTGAGGACAGTAGATCGACAGGGAGAAGCGGGTTTTGTGGAATCAGAGGCGGCTCACATATTCGCCGGCCTGACGACGGTCGACGCGGGTATTACTGCTCGAAGTCTGCGTGGGCTTGCGAGGGATCTGAGGAGTGTCGGATGGCAGGAAGAGGCGCTGAGAGCGCAGGAGGAGGTTGTCAGATTATATGGAACCGTCACGCCGACGAGGCCGGCTTTAATTCAGCTTCGAGTCGATGCTTTGAGGCAGCTGGGGAAGGATTTGAGGGTGTTTGGACGCGAAGAAGAGGCGGTTCGGGTAGAGGGCGAGATTTCCGGTTTGGAAGGCTAAAGGGTATAGTGTCTGCGAGCCACTTTTGTGGGAGGTGCATGAAATCGGGACCTGCCATATGTAGTAATTGTACTGATGTCGTGTTCTTTCTCTCTCTCATAGTTTTTTCTCTCGTGTGGACCCGAAGCCATAAGATTCCCCCCTGTGTAAAGCACAATGTAACAATCTACTTAAAGGAGAAAATGGCACACCCTGCGTCAGAGCTTTATCTGTCCGGTTCCGAGCTCCAACCGACATGTGAAAGGGGAGCCACCAGCCTTCCGTTGCCAGGACAGGCTCCCCGAAAGAGCCTCCAGAAGACCAGGCTCCCGCGGCAGCAAGGAAGAGTGCCTGCAGAGAGCGTGCTGCGGTATCGTCGATCACTGGCGACTATCCATGCACACTCCACACATCGGGCTCCCCACGTGCCCGCCACCCCAGAGGGAGGCATCCCGATTAAGGATACGGGCGCCCGTTATCATCCACTCCCAGCGACTATCCCGACCCGTCGCGCTCCCACGCGCGCGGGCCCACTACTCACATCCCCAAAAGGACGAAAGAGAAAAAAGGCGAGAACTCACCGCAGTCGTCCCGGTCGTCAGAAGCGCCACCATGCGGTTGATGACACCCGCCTTGAGCTTGAAAGCTTGATGTGTGCGTCGGCCTGGGAAAGAGGAAGGAAGGGTGTCAGCGTACATAGCAAAAGTGGAAGGAAGAAGTCGAAGGAGAAGGGAACGACGACAGAGGAGAGGGGACGAGGACCAGGTGGAGGCCGGGAACGCCCTAGGGGCGCTGTGGAGGTGCTGCATCTGGGGGCAGAAACCTCACCCCCAGAGTCTGTAGCGACGGCCATGGAGCACAACGAGGAAGATGGGAAACGAAGGTCATCCCTGACCGGTGACCCCAAGAGAATCCCCAATATCGTCACCAAAACTTCCCATCCTCCATACGACCCCTGCACCCTGGGACATGTCCTCAAAAGAGCACCAGCGCGTCGAGCCAGAGCCCGGAACGGCGGTGAAGCCGTGCCCCTTCAGGACGCAAAGAGACTGATCTTGCTCCCCGAGCCCGTGACCCCAAACGGAGCGAAGAGGCGGCATGCATCACTCTCCATGATGCATTTCCCGCCTCCCGCTCTCACAGCCGCGCTGGGAGAAATGGTCCAATGCCGAAGCGGGAGCAGGCGGAGGCAGGGGCGAAGGTGCCCCAGCGCCCACGAAACGCACTGCATCCCGAAACCTAGCCACGAGACCTAGCCCAGGCCTCCAAAGACACGGACAGCACTCGCGGGGCCTCCCCGATCTCCCAGTCTTCCGCAGAGTGACAAGAAGGGATAAAAAAGACGGAGGCCACGTACCACTGGGTAGCCATATCGAACAGCAAAAAGTTGCGCTTCTCCGTGCGGAGGACGCCCTTGTCGCCCAGACCTTTGGCGAGGCGTTCGCGGACCTGGGGATGGTGATGAGTCAGGGAAGCGCGGGGCGAGCAAGAAGATGGCGTGGGGAGAGGGTGAGAGGATGGACGAGAAGGACATGGATACACACCTACTTCAGCTGGGATCCGATCTTCAGGACATTCATGTCTCGCCTGTAGAAGGGTCGTATCAGCATCATTTTCGACAAATGAAGGTAGCAGGAAGGTGGTCGTTATGAGGAGAGGCACCGTGGCTACGGGCATGAGACGCAATAGCGAGGTACGCGGTGAGGAGAAGGTACATGTCAAATAAGATTCCACCAGTTCTGCGGTCCCATCTTTTTTGCCAGAAGAGCGGCGCCTGGCTCGACAAATCTGTCGGGTCTCGAGATGTGTTCTCCCTGCTCGGGTCCAAGCCCGAGACCGGTCGATCTGGAGACAGCAAGCTCCGAGCCTTCCGCTTCCCCAGAAGGTCTCTCTCCCCAAAGCCACGCTCTTGTACTCCCGCACGCGACTCCTGCTATCGCCCACTGCTGGCGACTATTATCCAAGTCACGCTCCCCACGTCGGGACTCGCAACGGAAGAAAACAAAGGCAGGAACTCACCGCGGTCGTCCCGCTCGTCAAAAGCGCCACCACGCGGTTAACGACACTCGCCTTGACGTGTGCGTCGGCCTGTGAAGAAGGGGCAGGGGCGTCAGGGTCGGAATCCAAAGGTGGGAGGAGGTGAGAGGCATGGGAAGGGGAGAGACGGGAGACGAGACGAGAGCGAGGAAGGAAGGAAGAGACGGAGGGTGAGAGCACCCATGCCCTGCGCTGGATCTCCGTCACTCATGAAGAGCTGTAGCGGCACCCAGGAGCCACCACGACCGATGGCAGACGGGACTCCGTCCTCCCCAAGCGCGCCGGCTCGGGATTGGACCCACGGTGCCCCAAACACCGAAGCGGAAGCAGGCATGGGTAAAGGCTCGCCAGCATCGAAGAAGGACATAGTAGCTCCTGTTAACCTCGAGACCGAGCTCGCGCCTCCAAAGACGCAGCAAACATCCGGGCGGCCTCCCGACTCCACATTCTTCCGCAAAGAGATTACAGAAGATGCAGGACACGTACCACCGGGTGCGTAGCCATATCAAACAACAAAAAGTTGCGCTTCTCCGTACGTAGGACGCCCTTGTCGACAAGGCCCTTGGCGAGGCGTTCGCGGACCTGGGGATGGTGATGAGCCAAGCGCAGCGGGTGGGAGGGTGGACGAGAAGGACATGGATACACACCTGCTTCAGCTGGAATCCAATCTTGAGGACATTCCATGTCTCGCCTGCAGAAGGGTCGTATCAGCATCATTTTCGACAAATGAAGCTAACGGGAAGGTGGTCGTTATAAGGAGAGGCACCGCGGCTACGAGCGGGAGCCGCTGTCGTGAGGTACAGACTGCAGCGAATATACAGGGCCGAGTCGGGGGTCCGCAGCCCGGCGATGTGCACGCGACACCGAAGGTTTTGCCGCTGGCCACCTGGCACTCTCGCGGCAAAGAAGGGACAGTGATACACACTCACCACTGAGCAAATCTATCCAGGTGCCGACGCCCATCTTCTCGCCAGCATCCTCGGTTTGTTTCATCATCTTGAGCGTCTCGTCGAGCAGCGTCTCGCCCGTCTGCCGTGTCGAGAGCACCGTAACCATTCGCTCTGGTAGCGGTAGTCGTTTCTGTGTAGGATAATCGTTCCTCGTCCCCCCTCTGCAGATAGGAAAAAAAATAGTGCTCGCACCCGCCCTGGATCTCGCACGATACCAATCCTTCTCCGCAGCGCCAGCTCAATCAGAATACAGCCTCGCAACGCGTAGCTGATGTTGTCGTTCCAAAAGCTGAGGTACCCCTGCTTGTCCTTGATCCCGAGGAGCAAGACCTCTTCCATGAGCGTGAGCTTGGGGACGCTGCCACCCGTGCCTTCCGTGTCTTCCGAGGAGGGCAGGTCACGCGGGTCATAGGCTACGCGTGCACCACCAGCGAATGCAGAACCCGCATGGCTGCCAGCACCATTGGCTTCTGGCGAGGGGGAAGGGGGCGAGGAGGAGTTGGTGGTGGTGGAGAGAGTTGCACGTGGGCGGTCGTCGTCGTCGTCGTCGCCTGTCGAAACGGACGCTTGAGGGGCGCGACGGCGGGAGAGCCCAGCAGAAGCCATTTCAGAAGGGGAGAACCAAGCTTTTGTGGCCTTTGGCTTTGCTGATGCCACTTCGTGATGGTTGCGGCCGCCGGCATGCCTCGTTCTCTCATCTCTCCTCGTCTCCTGCTGAGATTCCACGTAACTGGATTTGTTAGAAAAATACCGACTGGATCTCCACTTCCCGGATCTTCATTAAACAATGAAGTGAAGGCTGCGGACTGTCCACATGCACTCCCGCTCTTTTCACAAGCATGGTACAGTAGGGACGGTCAGAGTGATGTCGTTTCTGTCATACACCGCCAAAGTGCCGTCAGGCGGCATCCAGCCGGTGCGGCCATGCCAACGCCAGATGATTGGTATCCTGTGTGCAGCCGGACACCGGCTGGGTCCCAGCTGAGTGATCCAGCCACATTTCTCAGCTGTTAGCCAGCTGGCTGCCCATGCCGAGCGGCATGGCTGGGTACACCTGCGTCTAGCTGGAAGTCTTGGGTCTAAATTGGGTCCAAATGTTCGCAAGGTTGGCGTCAATAGAGTCAGCATTTCTACTTATCTAATATCCTGAGCCCAAAGCAACCCAGAGTTGTCAGTTACATGCCCAGCTGTGAGGAGAAACGATCGCCGTCGACTTTGAAAATAAATCCACAAGTCAATTGCCGAGGCGCTGAGATGTCAAGCCGTTTGCCGTAACATAGCGATCACCCTCGCATCACTCCACGCTCCACCTCTTGACGTCCGGCGCTGATTCGGCTCCATGGTAACGGTAGGTGATATAAGTGAATGGTGCGACTTCGGAGACGCTCCTCCCTTCCTTCTTCCCCCCACATTCTCTCCCTCCTCTCGTGGCTTTCCTCTTGCAAGTCCTTCCTCCCTTTCAAGTTGCTTTCAAGGACACTTCTCTCTATTCAACTCACGGTCCTCAAGTCCACTTGTTGTGCAATTCTCAAGCTACATCAAGGCCGCGAAGCACCTGCCGCCGCCCGCCCAAGTTCTTCCCCCGCAAGTCAGTCCCTGAGCGTTGACCTCATCTCAAAAGCCTCAAACCACAAGTTCCCATTGAATCCCCGGCACCGCGCGACCCCACCCACCTCTTTACTGGTCTACTGCTTCTGTGTTTCCCTGCTCCAGCCGTGTCATCCCTGCCGTTATTGTGTCCCTTCTGGGTGTTTCTTGTTCCGAATGTCCATCAACATCAGCATTATCGTCCGCTTTCATGTTCTGGTTCGTTCAATTTGATGCCCTTTTGTGTACTTCCTGGCATGTATTTATGTAGAATCAACTCAATGTTCTGCCGTCCTTTTTGAGTGTGAAGAAAATGTTTAGAATGACCGAGAACGGTGAACAGCTATGTAGTGAAGTTGAGTACCTGAAGCACCAGCTTGTGTCCAGCTACACCAACCAGCTGGCACTCATAAAAGCTGGATCCACCCTGGCTCCATTGAAGATGAAAGCTGGGATCCACCCGGCCACCATCCAGATACCATCCGTCAGCGACATCGGGTACACATCTCGCGCCCAGCTGCCGGTCAGCTGGCCGCACTCTGGCGGTGTAACTTTCTGATGTCGATTCTCAAGTCGATTCTCGATGACCGTGAGAGAAACGAAAACGGAAACGCATGCAGAAGCGACTCCGGAGTCGATTCTGCAATTCGAGTCGATTCTCGATTCTCCCACGTTTCTGGCTGTCGGGAATCGACCAGAATCGACCTCAGAAACGGCATCAGAATCGACCCAGAAACGCCAAGAGAATTGAACTCTGACTGTCCCTAATCGCTGTGCGAGAAGAGGTCACACTTCATCATCTTCTCCCGTTTCATTACCTCAAGCCGTAGTTGCGGAGCGGCAGAACACCGTTGAACAAGAGTTGGGTCCCATCATCGTTGGATCTTTGAAGCTGCGGTCATGCTGTCGTCGCAAATCAGCAGCCCACATCTTCGATTGCATCGCCAAGAGAAGCACCTTCTTTGTATATGAGGACATCTTCTGTCTCTCAGTCGGCCAGTCCTTACCCCCAATGTTCAAGGAGACCGTACGCTTTCAAACGGACATCGCACCCTTTAACACGGACTCCAAGAGGACATGGCTTCTGACGGCGGTACGATCGTCATCCAGCGTAACAGGCTCCCGGGCTAATGTTGGTTGTGACAGGCCGAAGCGCTCCTCTATGGTGTGTATGCAATGCTTTCCAAATGTCATCTGTTCAATACCGGCTCTAGGTTTCTATGTGATCCTGTTTGGATTTTACGTGCGTATCCTACGCAAATCGGGGGGATTGCGGAACCATCCCTTCCTTCATTCGGCGACCACTATCCTCTTCTTTCTCTCCACCGCACATTTGGCTCTGCTGTTTCCCGTCGCTGTACTGCAGAATAAGTTCGGGAATGGGTCAAGGGGGGATCGGGATCGGAATTTCGGATATAGGGTCGAAAAGTTTTTTTCGACCCTGGCTGGACCCCCCCCCCCCCCCTCCCCTCCTATATAAGGCAGATCATTCCCACGATCATGTGATTTACCGGCGGTCCGAGCAATCCGCGGCTCCCAACCATAGGAAAAATATGTATTACAAACTTATTAGAGGACCCCAGTGTCAATTAGACCCATCTCATGTGTACTTGAGCAATGATACACTTGTTGTCTGTGGCAATGTCTTGTGAGAGTCGATGAGACTGGCAGCTGTATTATGTAATATATCAGTCCCGATTTGGAAATTTCAATCAAGAGTGTCCAATATGCTCCAAAACACATTTACTAATATACATATAGAAAAAAATTTCGAGCCCTCTTGGGACCCCCCCCCCCCCCCCTCCCCCGGTACGAAATTTCGATCCCGGTGCCCCCTTGGAATGGGTGGCCATTCGTGATCTCCGAAGCCCGCTTTGGCGAGCATCCCGGGGATCCAGGATTCGTCTTTGTACCCCAAGAGCCATTGGTCAGAGCAGCCTTCGGAATTCATGTCACCAGCAAGTATGTACATAGTTGCATTCATGAATACTCACACATTATTCTCATTCTAGTGTTATGGCAGACAGCATCTTCGTATGTAAAGTTCAGCTGTGATTAGATCTTGTTTAACCATTTATTCTCAGGTGTTTAGGTGCTATGCCATTTGGGGCTTTCGCCTCAAAATCATTGCCATTCCGGCGTTGTGTACATTATGTGTAGCAGGTGTGTAGCTTCCCTATCTGCGGGGACTCGACTTTCTGATCGTTTTCCCCCAGTTCTTGGATACTGGCAAGTCATTCAGCCTGATGAAATTCTAGCAGGTCATGATCAGACGGTTGGCCTCATATTACACTGCTTGACTGACTTGAGAAATTCACATTCTAGAACAGGGGGCTATTGCAGTCACTTTGTTCACCATCCCCATCCTGATATCCTTTGCAACTACGATGCTACTGATGGTTCTGAGTGGTATGTTGCCCTTATCTGAGCTTCTCTGATGATCACAATTAACCTTCTTTTCAGCGGGACGGATCTGGTGGCTAGGATGCAGGGCACGCAAAATTCTTGGACTCAAAACGGGACGGTATTACACCGTCTGCGCCATGATGTACACATCTTTTTCTTACTGTTAAAACCTTGACTCATTCTCCACTTGTCTAGATTGGAGTCTGGGGCCATCTATGCCGTTGGCGCCGTCCTTCTGGCCATCCTCTCGGTGATTTATTGCTTCGATGATATTGTCATGTGCGCACCAATAACTGCGCAATTGGCTGTAAGTCGCGTTGAGGCTCCCACTACTTCAACTGGCTCATCATTCTCTAGGGTGTCGCGCCGACTATCATCGCCGTCCGCGTTGGACTCAAGAAGAGCGTTGAAAGCGTTGACAGCTTTGCAATTGCGGTTCAGCGTCCCCGGTACAACTCCCTTCCATGAATTTCCACACCAGCACTGGATCAATCAACCTGCCAGCGGTCGTGTATCTTGGCCCCGAAAGCATCACCGGGCCTCAGAAGTTGGAGACGGTGTAAAATCTAACATTCCTTTGAACATCACCGAGCCTCAGAAGTTGGAGACGGTGTAAATGAGTAATCATCCAACATTCCTTTGAACATTGCCTCGACGGTTCAATCTTGGTACTATGTATTTATTCAGACCTGTTTTCATGTACCACAACTAATCGTGCGATCCTATCGTGAACACCGGTCGAATCTTCAATCAAATCGAACCTCCATGTTGGCGGTGTCTTCAAACAATGCCTTGTGCATGTAAGTTAGGATCTCCCTTGCTTCCGCACCCTTCCCGCGTGCGAGCTCGAAAAGCTCAGAACTCCTGATGAGCAATCAGCGTCGAAATGTTCCCCCGATTTTGCCTACTTGTCGACCTCAGCATCCTCCAACCGCGTCTTCTCTCAACCGCAAGCTACTCTGGTCTGCGTCGTCCTGTCGCGACGCCCTCGGACAAACCAGCCAAGGTCTAACAGACCGCCCGGAGCATTCAAGGGCAGGGTACCATCCAGAAGCACCTTCGTCGAGGTGACGGGCATCGTAAGCAGAGACCGATGGCAATACGGCAAGTCTCCGTCTTGCGCGGCACTCACCAACTCGAAATTTCTGCATATAAAAGGCTCGTCAACTTGTTTCAATCTATCTACAAGAATGTCTCGTTACCTCGAAGTCTCCCGCTCAAGACCCACCCAATCCAACCATGAAGAGCTCCGTTTTCTATGTCCAAATCCCTAACGGACGACCGATGTCGACCATCCTGAACTGTGTTCTCCCGACTCTCCTGCAGACTGCAGTCTTGCAGATCGACTCTCGTTCGATCGAGTTTCTTCCACTGGGAACCGTCAATCTGGGTGAAAGGCTATGACTCCCGGCCATCTACTTCTCCCGCCTTTCTACGAAGATCTGCGCAGTGCTTTTTTAGACCTTTTCCCATCGCCCCAGGGATATATCCGGATCCTGGATGAGCAGAGCAATCACGGAAACCGTCAGGATCATGTCAAATAAGATTCCACCAGTTCTGCGGTCCCATCTTTTTTCCCAGAAGAGCGGCGCCTGGCTCGACAAATCTGTCAGGTCTCGAGATGCTTCGTCGCAACAAGGCTTCAGCAGCTATACGTGACAGATACCGAGATGCATTCGTTTGCAGGCAGATCGATGGGACTCACCGCAAAGTCTCTAATGAAAGCATCATTCCAGTGGTTATTCTAGGGAATCGCGCCGACCATCATCGCTGTCCGTGTCGGACTGAACAAAACCATGGAAAGCGTCGATAGCTTCGCAATTACGGTGCAGCGTCCGCGACGACAACTCTCTTTCATGGATTTCCATATTAGCACCACTGAGCCAGTCCAACAGCCGGCCGCGGGAGTCATAGTATTGCCGCCCAGAAAGCATCACCGATCGCCAAACTAAGAAGATCGAGACGGTGTAATCACTCTCCGGGACATTGCCTGGTCACTCTATCTATTATATATCTTGGTGCTCTGCCAGGCTGTCCGGAAATGAGACTCTCGTGAGTCGTGATAGCACTCAAGTTGGCTGGTCGCGACCCAACACCCATAGTAAGACCCAGTGAGGCCAAACGGTCTGAGGATCCACGAGCTCGACGCTACGGGTAAAGGAGCTCTCTGGACGCCCCATGCACCCGACTAGACTGCTGCCAGCCACGCGGGACATGCTCCACGCTGCGGTGGTGCTCTCCCTGCTCGGGTCCAAGCCCGAGACCGGTCGATCTGGAGACAGCAAGCTCCGAGCCTTCCGCTTCCCCAGAAGGTCTCTCTCCCAAAGCCACGCTCTTGGACCCCCGCACGCGACTCCAGCTATCGTCCACTGCTGGCGACGGTCCGCCTCCGCGACGTCCACGACTGGTGACTATCCAAGTCACACTCCCCACGTCGGGACTCGCAACGGAAGAAAACAAAGGCAGGAACTCACCGCGGTCGTCCCGCTCGTCAAAAGCGCCACCACGCGGTTAACGACACTCGCCTTGACGTGTGCGTCGGCCTGTGAAGAAGGGGCAGGGGCGTCAGTGTCGGAATCCAAAGGTGGGAGGAGGTGAGAGGCATGGGAAGGGGAGAGACGTGAGAGGAACGGAGGCAAGAAGAACGAGATGGAAGCTGAGAGGGCCCATGCCCTGCGCTGGATCTCCGTCACTCATGAGGAGCTGTAGCGGCACCCAGGAGCCACCACGACCGATAGCAGACGGGACTTCGTCCTCCCCAAGCGCGCCGACTCGGGATTGGACCCACGGTGCCCAAACACCGAAACGGGAGCAGGGAGGCATGGGCAGAGGCTCGCCAGCGTCGACGAAGGACATAGTAGCTCCTGTTAACCTCGAGACCGAGCCCGCGCCTCCAAAGACGCAGAAAACATCCGGGCGGCCTCCACGACCTCCCAGTCTTCCGCAGAGGGAAGAGATGGCCTACAGAAGATGCAGAACACGTACCACTGGGTGCGTAGCCATATCAAACAGCAAAAAGTTGCGCTCTCCGTGCGTAGGACGCCCTTGTCGACAAGGCCCTTGGCGAGGCGTTCGCGGACCTGGGGATGGTGATGAGCCGAGCGCAGCGGGTGGGAGGGTGGACGAGAAGGACATGGATACACACCTACTTCAGCTGGGATCCGATCTTCAGGACATTCATGTCTCGCCTGCAGAAGGGTCGTATCAGCATCATTTTCGACAAATGAAGGTAGCGGGAAGGTGGTCGTTATGAGGAGAGGCACCGTGGCTACGGGCGTGAAACGCAATAGCGAGGTACGCGGTGAGGAGAAGGTACAGCGCCGAGTCGGGGGTCCAAGGCCCGGGGAAGTGCACGCGACACCAAAAGTTTTGCCACTTGCGACTCGGAATGCTGGCGGAACAGAGGGGAGAAAGGGGAATACTTACCACTGAGCAAATCTATCCAGGTACCGACACCCATCTTCTCGCCGGCATCCTCGGTTTGTTTCATCATCTTGAGCGTCTCGTCGAGCAGCGTCTCGCCCGTCTGCCGTGTCGAGAGCACCGTAACCATTCGTTCTGGTAACGGTAGTCGTTTCTGTGTAAGAGAATGGTTCCTCGTCAGTGTGCCTGCCCCTCTGCAGATAGGAAAAAATGGTACACGCACCCGCCCTGGATCTCGCACGATACCAATCCTTCTCCGCAGCGCCAGCTCAATCAGAATGCAGCCTCGCAACGCGTAGCTGATGTTGTCGTTCCAGAAGCTGAGGTACCCCTGCTTGTCCTTGATCCCGAGGAGTAGCACCTCTTCCATGAGCGTGAGCTTGGGAACGCTGCCACCCGTGCCTTCCGTGTCGTCCGAGGAGGGCAGGTCACGCGGGTCATAGGCTACGCGTGCCCCACCAGCGAATGCAGAGCCCGCGTGGCTGCCAGCACCATTGGCTTCTGGCGAGGGGGACGGGGGCGAGGAGGAGTTGGTGGTGGTGGAGAGAGTTGCACGTGGGCGGTCGTCGTCGTCATCGCCTGTCGAAACGGAGGCTTGAGGGGCGCGACGGCGGGAGAGCCCAGCAGAAGCCATTTCAGGAGGGAACAAGCTTCTGTGGCCTAGGTTCGGTACAAGCCCCGTTCCGACATCAGGCCGATCACAAACCAAGCACACATAGTGTGGTTGGCAGAATAGTGCCGTACTGCCGAGCGGCATGGCAGAATGGCTGGCAGAACGGCAGTATCAGAGAGGGTCTGGCAGAATCTGGCAGAAAGCGAGCCGGGCCGGGCTGCCGCCGGCGTCAAAGACAAGCATTTGCGACATTGGTTCGTACCGCCAATACAAAATCTCATTGTTTGCCCAAATCAGCGGAAGACGTCAGCGGCCAACTGGCAGAAATTCCCATTGTGCCTCTAGTGTATCGGCTACATGGGGTCCGTGATCGCCGGAGATATCGCCGGAGATGAAACCATTACGCCGTGAAGCGGCCTTTCGGTGCAGAAAGACAAACCCCACCCTGCTGGTGGGCCTTCGAGGGTCATCGGAGCCATTAAAGCCTCGATGGATTCCTTGGAAGCAATTTAGAAGGCAAACAGCTACAATTGATCCCAACTTTGATGGATTGATCAGCCAGTTCTGCCGCATTCTGCCGGCGTTCTGCCTGCCGTTCTGCCATTCTGCCCGGCAGAATTGTCCCAAAATCATTCTGCCCACCACACTAAGCACACACAACAAGGCCAAGAAGGGTCCCGGCGCGCCGGGCCGGCACTTCGCAGGCTTGTTCCGAACCTATCTGTGGCCGTCCGCAGCTGGCTTTGGCTTTGTTGATGACACTTCGTGATGGCTGCGGCTTGCCCTCTTCCTCCCTCTCCTCGTCTCCTGCGGATTCCACGTAACTGCATTTCTTAGAAAAATTCCGACATGATCTCCACCTCCCGGATCTTCATTGAACGATGAAGTCCGAAGTCTGCGGACTGTCCACATGCACTCCCGGGACCCGCTCTTTTCACAAGAAATTGAATGGTACAATCGCTGTGCGAGAAGAGATCACACATTCGCACTCCCGCAGACTCCCGCTCGTTGCACAGGAACGGCACAACATCTCGAAGGTGGGACTCGGGCGGCGTCGGCAAAAAAAAAAAAACTGACACTCCCATACGCTTGGCTGAATCTCCCTTGTCGGCTTTTCAGCTTCACCGGACTGGTTCTCCCGCTATCCTGTGCGCGCTGTCTGCATGGAAACTTTTCGTTCCATTTAAACGAAGCTAGCCACTCATTCAAACTCTTGTCTCCTTTCCTTGTGCTGGGGTACCTGTTCTGTTGCACACAAGGCGAGGTGGGCTGAATTCAAAGACAGCCTCAATGTCCTCGAGCAGCATGGCCATTGGTTCCGTGGAAACTTGCATCCAGACGATGCAAATTGGATATCTCGTGACTATGGTATGTATCTTCTCTCTCTCCGAGACTCTGGACTAATGCCGTTCGGTTGGCCGGTGATAGACCGAGATGTTCTTCAGACTTCTACGGTGCGTTCTCTACCCGGGTTTCCTCTATCCACTATGTGACTGAATCTCGTCTAGGCGCTTATGTGGTGCTGTTTGGATTCTACATGAAGATCCTGCTCAAGCCCAGGGAGTTCCAAAAGAATCCCTTCCTGCATTCTACGACGATCGCTCTCTTCGGTCTGTCCACCATACATCTGTCCCTCCTGCTCGCGATTGCCGCGCTGGAGAATAGGGCAAACATATTTCTCATAGCCGACCTTCTGGACCCTGCTTTGGCGCCGGCACTGTTCGCAGAAGACAAATCGATGGCCGGGACTGCGTTGGTGAAAGCAGCCTTCGGGATCTATGTTACGAGCAAGTACGTGTGTCCCTCACGAATGAGACGCAGCCACTTACAGAACCGCACACACTCTGTAGTGTGGTTGCGGATGGCATCTTCGTGCGGATTCTACGAATATCGGATGGTGATACTAGATTTGACACAATCTCAACACAGGTCTTTAGGTGCTACGCCATTTGGTTGTTTCGGATCAAAATCGTCGTCATCCCAACCCTCTGTACAATCGCTGTGGCGTGTGAGTACGGTCCAAGTTGCACGAAGCTGGTGGAATTTCTGATTAGTTGCATTAAGTTTTTGGATATTGGCATATCATTCGGCCCGGCGGCCAAGTGCAGGTCAGGCTTAGACTAAGCACATTTACTCCTTGTTTACTTACTTTCCGTCTGGGAAGGGGTTCTCTTTGCTCACCCTGCCCATTCTGATATCCCTGGCTACCACCATCTTGCTGATGATCTTGAGCGGTGTATCACTTGATCATCGGAGCGTTTACGAGCTCATCGTTATTCAGCGGGACGAGTCTGGTGGCTGGCACGCAGAACGGGCCAAATATTGGGATACAGGGCCGGATGGTACAACACTGTCTGCGCCATGATTTAAGTACCCCCTGCGTTTCTCGGTCGAGGATTTGGTTCATTGGTCCCCAGATTGGAGTCGGGTGCTCTATATTACGCAGGCGCGGTGATCGTGGCCATTCTTTCGATGTTATTCTACAACCGGAGTGCTTCCCTCATGAGCGCGGCAATAAGTGCGCAGTTGGTCGTGAGCCGAGATCAGAAGCCAGTAGTTCAAAAGGCTGAAACTCTTCTTCCAGGGTATAGCGCCGACCCTCATCGCTGTTCGTGTCGGACTGAATAGAAGCGTTGAGAGTGTCGACAGCTTCGCAATTGCGGTGCAGCGTCCGCGGCGACAGCTCTCTTCCGTGGATTTCCATATTAGCACCACTGAGCCAGTCCAACAGCCGGGAGTCATATATCTTCGCCCCGAGAGCATTACCGAGGTTCAGAAGATCGCGACGGTTTAAAATTACCATCGAATCGAATGTCAATGTATTTATTCAGAACGGAACACACAATAAGATTTGCGAAGCATGTAAGAACCCAGTTAAGTACTGCGCCGAACCTGAGTCTCGTGGCAGTGCCTTTGTTGTGGCGTAGTTGGGCCTGTGTACGCACTGAGCTGAAACCCACCTTTCTTCTTGCCGCATCACCAGACTTGGAGGCTCTCCCGCAGCATACGGCCTTGCAGTTGTCTTCCGGTCCGTCTGAAATTTTCATGAAATGCCATGCCGCCGCGGCGGGAACCCAGGTCCCCAATATTCTCTCGGCAGGATGCCCAAAGGATGCCATCCTTATTATCTCCGTCGCCCTGTGATATCATCGACCGGAACCGTCAATCCGGTTGCGAAGGCGGAGCCCATCTAAAGTGATCATCCATCGACTTGCCCTGCCTTTAGATGATGATTTACAAGTATCCCAGATTCCTAGTACTTTTTTAGACCTTTTCTCATCGTTGCCTGGGGGTCTGGATGAACAGCGGCTGAACCTCGGTCAGCGTTTCATCCTCAGTGTACATATATACCAAGGATTATATTGCTCTCGAAGGAACGCCATGTCTTCCATATCCAATCCTAACGTCGGTCCTGGTGACCCCGAGGTCGCAAACCGGATACAAGTCGTATCGTTTATGGCATCGGTGAGTCTCTTTAGCACTCAGCCGCAAGCTGTAGACTCATGCGGTTGTGGCACAGGCCGAGATGTTTTTATACGGTCCGTATTCAAGGTTTTCGTCTAGTGGCCCATCCAATATTTCGTCCAGGTACCTACGTTGTGCTTTTTGGGTTCTACGTGAGCATACTACGCAAACCGGGCGAATTCAGGAAGAACAGCCTCCTACATTCTGCGACTATCGCTCTCTTTACCCTTTGTACTATCCATCTGGCCCTCCTGCTCTCCATTGCTGCCGGGGAGACCAGGTCAATCCTACTTGCTGATGTCCACAGCCTTCAATCGTCGGCATGGCCCGAGAAACTGCCATTGATCAGAGCAGCATTCGGGGTCTATGTTACCAGCAAGTAAGTACCTCTGTCATTACATGGAGGCATAGTCAACTCAGAGTCCGACTCTCCAGTGTTATCGCAGACAGCCTCTTTGTGGGTACTCCGTCGGCGTCCAGAGGATGATTGAGTGCTAATGCTTCATTCTCAGGTCTTTAGGTGCTATGCAATCTGGGGTTTTCGAAGCAGAATCATCATTGTTCCAACATTCTGGACCATGGGCATTGCGGGTACGTATCCAGCTATACAGTCTGCACAAATCCCTCTGATCGTTTCTCTGAGGACTCGGTTATTGGCATGTCTCTCAGGGTCCAGCGCTGTTACTATTTGGTGTGAGATGTTCTCCGCATTTTTCTGCTTTCTGTTTCTGAACGAATTGGCATCCACAGCAAAGCTCTTCTCTGTTCACGATCAATGTAATATCCCTTTCAAACACTATACTACTCGTGATTCTGAGCGGTATGTCATGAGTCTCTATCCCAACCCATCTGATTATTTTGCACTCAGCGGGACGAATCTGGTGGCTCGCACGCATGGCTCGCAAAATAATGGGATATGAAAGACCTGTTGGACGGTACTATACTGTTTGCGCCATGATGTAAGTGCTGCTACTGTGTCGTCCGCCTGTCCACACTTGGGCTCACGTATTTGGCCAGATTGGAGTCTGGTGCTCTATACGGCATTGGTGCTAGTCTCATGGTTGGCATGCTGGCGACAGGCCAGTTTAATGACTATGTAGTCGTGAGCGGAACAATCACTGGACAGTTGGTGGTAAGTTCATCGTTTCCGGACACTGGCGACAACCAACGATTCTACCAGGGGTTAGCGCCGACTATGATCGCTGTCCGTGTCGGACTGAATAGGAGCGTCGAAAGCGTCGACAGCTTCATCATTGCAGTGGAACGTCCGCGAAGACATTTGCCTTCCATGAATTTCCACAGCAAAAACACCGGTCCAATTGAACCGCCAGCGGTGGTCTATCTTCGCCCCGATAGCTTCACCGAGGCTCAGAAAATTCAAACGGTGTAAATTCATCGCGACGACAAGCCAATCCCCGACATATTCAATGCCCGGCATAACGTTCCTTCTCTGATATGTGCATGTTCAATTCACCCCCGGACGTCGCCACGGGTGACGGATCTTGGTATGTACTATGTATCTATTTGAACCTCATTTTTTGTGTGTGCAAGTAGACGACACCTTTGTTGCGGGTTGACTTCGAGTCATGTAAATCTGTTGTGCCGAACTTGCCTTTGTGGACTGCAAACAGAGTGAAGACGGCTGAATTACATTGTGAAAAGAATTGGATTGTGATTATGATATGGACTTGGTCCTTTACATAAAGCCATTCCGTTGCCCGACTTCTTCGTTCTTATTCCCGAAGAATTGCTCCCTGGATTCTGTGAATGTCTGTGAGCACAATTAGTGACCACACTAGGCTCGAGACCAGCCTGTCTATGAACAAGTGTCTCTATCGTCTCGAGCCTATGACCACACGCATGCGCAGGTTTTCACATCTGACAACAATTCGCCCAGGACACTGCAGTCTACCGCTCGCGAGTCGCCACTTGTACCCGCGATGGCCGGTACGGGTTTTAGCAGCCGCGTTACCGTACGGGTCTTCCTGCAGATACCCGTCAAGATCACTACGACCGCGAAGCGTCAATCCGGCTGCAAAGGTGGAGGCGGTGCGTCTGATTTTCCATCGACTTGACTTGCCTTTTCAGCAACTCTCAGTGTTCCTATATGGTACGGGCTCTGCGAAACTAGTCTCAACACATCTGGTTGATGTCCCGTCTAGGTATCTACGTCGTCTTATTTGGATTCTACCTGAAAATCCTGCGCAAACCCGGGGAATTTCGGAAGAATCGCTCCCTACATTCTGCCACCATCGCCCTCTTTCTACTTTCCACCATTCACCTCGCCCTCCTGCTTGCCATGACTGTACAGGAGGCTAGGCAATTACTGGGTCTGACTTACGATGTCCATGGCGCCGGCGTGACAAGCACAGCAACATTTGGGATCTATGTCACCAGCAAGTAAGTACACACATCCAACATGGAACAACCTCCTGAACGACACCTCCCTGTCGCTCCAGTGTGATTGCGGACAGTATCTTCGTGCGCATCCCAATCTCATAATGATAAAGATGTTAGTGTTGAATCCGATGTTAATTCAAGGTGTTTAGGTGCTACGCTATTTGGAGCTTTCGCCGCAGAATCGTCGCCGTACCAGCGCTCTGCACCTTACTTGTTGCGGGTGCGTCACTCCCCAATGTGTAGGAATTCTGCTCTTTATTTTTTGAGGCTTTGGCTATTGGCAGGTCGCTCAGCCCGATGACATTGCATCAGCGCAGACCGTACGCACCAGATCATCTGCGCTCGTTGTCTGCCGCGACTGATTTCACCTTCCTCAACAGGGGATTACGAGTTTCAACATCCCCATTCTAATATCCCTTGCCGCCGCGACTACAATCTTACTCATGATTCTGAGTGGTCCGTCAAAGCTAATTGATTTCGCCGTCCAGATTTCAGCTCATTATGCTTGAAGCGGGGCGAATCTGGGGGTTGGCCCGCAGTGCGCGGCAAATTATGGGATATAAAACTGTTGGATGGTATTACACCGTCTGCGCCATGATGTAAGTGTCAGCCAGACTCTGCATATATTTGTGCCTGGTCTACTCACCTGGTTCAGATTGGAATCTGGTGCCCTGTATGCTGCCGGCGCCGTACTTTTGGTCACCCTTTCGAGTATGTCGTCTCAGGCGCACCAATAACCGGGTAACTGGTGGTAAGCTAGAATGGGAGCATCAGTATCAGTGCCACTGGATGATTTCCAATTTTCCGGGGCAGCGTTCGCGAGGACAGCTCTCGTCCATCGACTTCCATATTAGCACCACTGAGCCAGTCCAACAGCCGGGAGCCAGCCGCCCCGAGAGCATTACCGAGGTTCAGAAGATCGAGACGGTGTAAAATGGAATCGAATGTCCATGTACATATTTATTCAAACCCTTACAGCCCGGCAATATGATCTGCTAAGCATGTGGACCAATTGAACTTGCTGCACCACAACTCTTTGGTGGCGGTGCGCTTGGTGTGGCGTAGTTGGCATCCAGACTTGGAGGTTCTCCCGCCGCACAAGGTCTTGCAGCTGTCTTCCGGTCTGTTATCGTCTGAAATTTCAATGAAATGCCATCCCCGGGAACCCAAGACCTCATCATCCGCCAGTATTCTCCCAGGCAGGATGCCATCCTTCAAGTCTTCCTTATCTCGTATGGCACATATACTGTAAAAAAATTAAGTTGATTTCAGGTGGTTGGGATCACAGGTAAATGGAGCGCATGTTCATGAACGCACACCGTTTTGGTTACAAGTTCCTTTGGGTAACATCTCAAGTTGGGTAACAATGCATTCCGGAGAACAAGCCCAAGACTGGGATCCATTTCTCAATCTCACCTCGCCTCGCAGTTGTCAACTACTCTCACAGCGGATAAAGTCCCGTCATTTGGCGGTGATTCCTTTGAGATCTCCTGACGGTGGCTATTTGGCAATATCGTGCCGTGGGTTTGAACGGCGGTGGGTTTGCCCTCTCTGCTTGTGGGTACGATAGATTCATAAACAAACTGCAGCTTGATACTTACTATTTGCCGTGTAACAAGTCACATAGAGTCGGGTAAGTTCCAATTTACAACTTTCAAAGTTTCAATTGAGCCAAACAAAAGTGCGAAAGCATGGACAGATGATTGGTGAATAATCTATGTTCTAGGATGCTTCTACGGCACGGATCGGTGGGGATGTACATACCGACGGCTGGTCTCCGGCCGACATTTTGCCTTGGAGAGTGGATCAGGCACGGGGAGAAACGTCGGCGCAGTGTACTCACCGAATACTCGTCCTGAGTGAACCCCTTGATTGCGTGAGTTGGCTCAGAGTTGATGGACGAGATTGAAGGCTGCAAAAACACGGGATGTCCCGGGAGATGGCGTTCCTGTCATATCAATCACTTTTCTGTCATTCGAGATGGCCGTTCTGTCAGGCTTTTCTACAGAACACCAGCCAGTAGGCCCCTGGTTCTCAACTTGTATCTACATCATCTGGGGGCTCCTCCGAGGCCCAGAAAAATATAGTTGTGTCTTTGTTAAGGTCCAAAGGGTCTCTATCAGTGATTTTTTCTCATGATAAGGGGTGTTCTACTCCAAAAACCACCTCTGATGCAGTTTACCTGTTCTGCTTGTAGATGGCATATTACCGGGTGGACTTTGCCTACAGTTCTTCACTTTGGCCACAGTATACTTGCTACAGAATGTGGTGAGAACTTGCAACATACTTTGATCGGCGGCATCAATAAGAGATCACTAGTCTCGGCAATCGAGACTTCCATCGCGATTTGATCGAGTTCATGATGGCGGCCATATTGGCTTAATTACACTCGATCCCCGCTGCGGGGAGCTCTTGCGAGACTCCTCAACCCTCTGGAGAGCAGTCCCCGCCAAATCGAAAAAAATGAAGTCATACAGCTTGCTCACCTAATGAATTTTATGTCAGATGGTATATGGCCTATATCAAAGCAAATATCAAAGCAAATATTTATCTGGTGGTTTAGCTGATATTTTTCCTGGACTCTTCAGGTACAAAGGGTCAGAATACATACCAAGACCTTGGGAATCCGGTGGCTGGCTGATGAGATATGAAGAAAACCTGACAGAAAGGTCATCTCAACATGACAGGAACGAGATTTGATGGTGACCGGAACGGTTTGCCGAGGTGACCGAAAGGGAACTTGATCCTTACTACAATCTCAAATACAGATTACTTTATGCCTTGATCCTCCCTACAGAAACGGCAAACATATACTGCTAAAAAGACATCAAGGCTTTACCGGATGGCCATCAATTTTTGACCAAAAGTGGATGGTCCGGACAGGAAGGCAATCTCAAGTGACATAAAATAGCCACGCATTGAAGGCTCCCCGGAACGGGTCCGAGGCCGGGGTGAGGAAGCGTAGATAGGCAGTGAGCGTGTGATGCGACAACGAGGGATGGAAGATATGCACGCACCGATGAATAGTACTTGTTTCCACGACTCCTAGAGAGGCACGACGGAAGTCGGACTCGGAAACTCCAAATGGCACTCCGGAGGGGATTCTCCGGGGTGAAGCGCCCGCAAGAGCCTTCGCAGTCGCATTTCCGATCCCGGCAGTGGGAATTCCGGCGGCACGTCGGACATTGGTATCTGAGAGGGTCGGTCAGGGCATTATAATTGAGTGCGGGTGGGAACTCACCTGGGATAGTAGATAGCCGGAGGACTTTTTGAGAAAAGTAGATAGATGGTGGTAGGAAGAAAGGATTGGGACAGATTTTCATTGTTTGGTCGACCTGCATAGTTCTGAGTCAGCCGATGATCCAGAATGTCAATGATATGTCAATCAAGTACGTGATGATCAATGATCCTACTGGAAAATTGAAATCAAGGTTCAGATGTAACCCACTGCGGTTGTGATCCCAATATGTTGTGATCCAGGCATGTTGCAATCCAGACAGGTTGCAACCCAGACAGATGTGGCAACCCAAAGAGATGCCACCGATGTGTCTGTTGCGCTCCGTGTCGCTCAAAAACCACAATAATTATTTTACAGTATATCGCCCATAATCTCGCGACGCCCTCGGACGAGCGAACCATCGTGGTATTGTCACCGATGGCAACACGGCAAGTCCCCGTCCTGCGCGGCACTCGCTGCCTCGAAATTCCCGCATATAAAGGCTCGTCGACTTCTTGCAATCTATCCTGTTCAAGAATGCTCTTCCCCCTCTCCACATCGACCCTGCTTGCAGGATACGTCACCGCATCGCAGGCTCAACGCCTGTGGCCCTCACCCCAGTTGGACGCCCTCGACGCCGCACGATTCGACCAATCGGGTTTCAACGGCAGCTTCCTCATGACCGGTGCGACAACTTTCTCTTTGGAGGTGGCAGTACCGGGCGGTCGAATGCGGCGGATTGGATACGAACTGTTCGTATTTGACTTTTCTTTTCCGTTGTGTGGAATCCAACTTTCTTCCTGTTATAAAGGCGTATCACGACATGGCCACGCACAATGTTACGGACGGCACCGGCGGTCTGGACGCGTCGATCCGCTTCACGGAGGAAAAATCCCGTCCAGAGGTATGTCGTACCTGTTGGTCGACGCATTCCCTCAGTGATCCATTTCAGAACGCCGGGGACGGTTTCAACAACACCTTCCAGGTCCTCTCAAGCGTGGCCAATCGTTATGTCGGATGTGCGTCCTTTTCTTTCAGATTAAACTCAGTCTCACGAATTGCTCTGGTAGTCGCCGACAGCCTGGCAGTCGCGGCTGTACTCGCCATCGAGAACTGGTGAGCCCAAGTGTCTCCACTCGAAGTTTCCTCTCTCACCAGGAAAAGTGGGGGCCCAGAGATCGCGTTCCGTGGAGGCCGCATCGACGCAGGGGAGCCGAACGCTCCTGGTGTCCCGCAACCACAGGAGGATCTGGAAACGCATATTGCGGCTTTCGCTCGCCAGGGCTTCACATCGACGGAGATGATCGGCTATGGCGGACAAGTTCAGATGCGTGTTCAAATCATTGGGCGATTATTCTCCCGCTGATGCTCCGTCCAAGTTTTGGAATCACACTGAAGAGACGGCGGGCACGGTCCAAATGCTGTGGGATGACCACCTCGGAGCCATCGGGAACACCACGCTTGGATTCGCAGGTGCCGGGTCGGCCACAGGGGGCAAGTACACCTCTGCGTGGTACGGAACCGACCCCACTGGTTCGCCATTCGCGTCGCTTTCCCTTGACCCTGCAGCGGGTATCCAGCGCCTTCGATTCATTTTGAACGGCAAGCTGGAGGACCAAGGCGGGGTGGGGTTTGCTGTGCAGGACGCGTATATGTTCTCTGGGTCGTCGTGTTTGTATAATTTCAGTGGGTCGCCAGAGGGAGAGGTCACTGCCAGTGGGAGGGTGGATGTCGCGGCGAGTTTCACGGGTTTGTAGATGACTACGACTGACACGAGAATCAGGTTCGCAACGGCGTCAACCCTACCCGTGTCTACCTCGAGACTGTGACACTGGACAGCGAGGGGCACATAGTCATTGTTGAGATAGACATTCCTCGTCCTGAGCAGCATATCGCTGTCAACTCGGCCTATTCGCTGTGGAGTTTGAACACCACCAGTGTTGACGAATTCACTATCGGTGCGGAGATCGACGGTCAGACGTATTCGACGACGCAGCTCAGGAGTGTGTTGGACTCGGATTTCCTGGCATGTAGTGCCTAGAGCTCAAATCGGATAGTCGAGATAGCCCGAGGCGATCCTATGAATTCATACGTTACTTGTCGTGAATTATACATCATTTTAACCCATGTCCCTCATAAATAAACCAAGACCTAAGCACCATGCCTCCACGGCCCATCAGCGCGGGTCGGGAACGCCTGCATCCCAAGCGCACCAGGAATCCCCCTGGACAAAGCCGGATCCGACTGGGCGTATGAGTCCGGTGCGGGTCTAGGCGTGCCCGGCGCCGCTCCATACGCGTAATCCTGCCTACGAACTCCAGGGGCAGGCGGGGGAGGTGGCGAGTGAGCAGTGAGCAGTGCCACCGGTTGGGGATCGGGGACGACGTTGAGTCCGTGCGGGTGTCTCGAGCTTCTGTCGCGTGAGCTCCCTCCCCCATGGCCAGGACTCGCTGGAGAGGGAGGCACGACGTTCAGCAATTGAGCTTGTTCAGGTACGATGATGCAGTCCGGATGCGCGTGGAAATTGGTGCTCAGTGTGTCTGGGAATGGGATGTAGGGTGATAACTCGGCAGATGGGATGCGGTCCTTCATCCAGGCAGGGGTAGAACTGCCACCGTGGCGGCTGGGAGTTGCAGGAGAGGTGGGTGTGCGGCGCTCGGCCGGCGAGCGGGGCCTGGATGGGTTGCGATGAGAGCTCATGATTCTGCAGTGGATTTGACTGCAGGAGGGCTTTGCGGAGAGGACTTTATACGCACAACACAATTGCAGTTGAAACAATTAGAAGATTGACCACCATGTGCTTCTGCGGGAACAATTGCAGATGCACAATAGAGTGTGTCAGCATCTCAGCCCAGATAGATGTTAGACAAAAGCCACGTCGAGTTTCAATGTGTGGTGACTCGCCGAGAAGGTGACTCGTGAAAACGGCGTGAGAGAGCACAGGGTGAGAGCAAATTTAAACCGAATGCTGCCGAAGTCCCAACTGGCCAGTCGTTGTAAGTACATATCACACTTCGAGCCTGAGTTTTTGGCGTCATTCGAGAGTCATCGCCGAGAATTCAAGGCGTGGACGATGGTCAATCGATGGTGGTGGTTGGTGGTCAAGAGCTGCGGCACCGCCACCTGCTGGCAGCGGCCATCATGCATCATGGAGCTCTCCCAACTCTCGGAGCAATACATCAGTGAGAAGGTTGAAGTTGCAAGTCTTTGCTTGACTGGATACGCAGTGTGTGGGAAGAGAGGAGAAGTTAGAGTCCAGGAGATTCCGCGGGGCAAACGGCAGACCACGGAGCAAAAGAACGACGCGAGCAGGACTTGAACCTGCGCTCGGAAACCGAAACAGATAAAGGATCTCAATCTTTAAGTATTCTAATCTGTCGCCTTAACCACTCGGCCATCGCGCCTGAGGAACCACCATCCCCGCTGGACCTCATAGCCGACGGAATCGTCATATGCAACATGTTCCAGTTGCCCATTTTGGCGGTACGTTATCGCAACTCACTGCGTACTGCTTTTTTATTCTCAACAGCAGTCATATACGAATTGTTGAACGCCTGATGATAGCTGGGGCATCCCAAGCGCACGTTCTCGCTCGCCGAGTGTACCGTGTGGTCAGCGCTACATGTTCAACGTAAAGGGTCGATGGACTACACTGCATACGGAATTCTCACTGACACGGTCTTCCACGTCGACGACAGCGCTCGAAGGCTTGACTTTGGCAACCGACTTGATATCATCGCTTCGATCGACACGCCGGCGGGAGTAGTTGATTCCGAGTCGGCGATCCAAAACTAACGCACCCGACTACTTTTCACGCCGGGAATCCCAGTACTCGATGCACGACAAGCTCGAGGTCCTGCATTTTAGAATCCTAGGAGCTGGGGCACGCGTGCGGCGTAAGCAATACAGGCAAATTGAACAGATCCCCCCGTCCAATCACTCAAGTTCGGCATTGTGCCTCGCAACGATGGGGCGCCGTAACATCGACGGAAGCGGGATAGTGGAGATTGATTCGGCACATATACTCATGCCCCCACTTCTCACAGCTCCCTCGGATTTGCAATCCCACCCACCACCCTTCCCCTCCTTCTCCACCCTTAATCTTATTCTTGTGAGCATTAATATTCGCTCCCCGGGTCGACGGTCCACGCATTGATGCACGCGCGCTTCCAGCTTCAATGGCACCAATGCCTTTACCATACCCACTGACCCGCAGGGCGGGCCAGTCAGGAATCGCGCTGGCGAATATAATCGTCCCTTCAATCCTCCTCGGCATCTCGTTCTTCCTCGCTCTGCGATGCGGACTTTGTCATAAACTCATGAGGCGCGTGCGGCGGAGTTCAAAACCAAGCTCGGCGGATGGCAATGGGGGACTGATATCGAACTCGGGTCCCATGGGGAGGTCGGAGGTCGGCGGGGTGGACTCTGAATTCTCCGAGGTGCGTCGCCGTAGGCCTATTTCATGCATTCGCACTAACGAACTGGGTTCATTCTAGGAGCAAATTGTCGATATTCATGGAATGACGAGGGAGGGACTTACCCTCACAGTCGCCGTCCTTCCAGCGGATTTGGATCTGTCCAGTTCCTTCCCTCGCGAGAAGCATCCGGAGCTGTCCCCTTCGCCGTCGCCGTCGTCAAAAGTCCATCCCGACGCCATTGAGGAAGCGTCCAAACGTAGACTTTCTGAACCGCCACCAACAGCAGTCGCAGAATCACGGCGTCAGTTCCTCGAAGACGAGCTCCGGAGAGCGCAGGAGCAGATGGTGGATGTCGACAACCTCACCGAGCGTTCGCCAACGTCGTCACGACAAAGTCTAGCTACAATCCTAGGCAGTCCCACTCGCCAGAATAGCGGTGCCGACGAGGAGTTCAACATGGCAGAACTCTTGCAGTTGGCAAGGGAGAAGAACACCGCACTGACGGAGAGGATTGAGGCATTGGAGATGCAGATGCGATCGGCGTGGGCTTTGGGGTTGTCTGATGAGCCTCCACCTGGGTATAGCAATTAGTTGAAGTTCACTCGTGGAAACTTTTAGTGTGGAGAAAAACGCAGTGCGAAGGAGCTCGAAGTAAGTACTCACTGGCAGAATTTGATATAGCCCACACACGGCCGCACTTGCGACGATGAAGCGCCAATCATCAATCGCACAGCGCGGGAGTGCATCCGAGTCGCGTTCAATGAATTTGAGCATCCCACTGATTGCAGCGCCCAAAAGGAATCGCACCTATATAGCCTCGTTGCCTTGCCACGTCTCAATAGTGTAGTCTCCCAACCCCCCGTCTTTCCCTTCCTTCCACTTGCCGTCGTGTCGTCGTGAGCACTCCCACTGTGTCTTGCGGTCTACGTGAGAGTCACTAATTAGCATGCTGCCCTAGCCGCTATAACTTACAATGCCCCCGCCCCCTCACCGTGGCCAACTTCAACGCAGGCTAGAAGAAGGCTCCTCAGCATCCAAGTTACTCTCCATCATCATCCCCTCTGTCCTTCTCCCACTCTGCCTACTCCTCGCATGTTGGCCTAAGATCCGCAGACTAATGGCACAATCGCGCCGCAGGACGGCTCGGGAGGATAATTGGGATTTGTTGAGCTCGGTGAATGGTTCCGAGTTGGGTATCGGGGAGGAAGATACGCCAATTCCGGGTCCCATCATGATGGAGACCCAGCCGGTGCGTCGTGCTGCATGCTGTGCTGACTGTGAACTGACTTTTGAACGCAGGAGCAGATCGTGGATATCCACGAAATGACGCGGGAGGGGCATACACTTACGGTTGTTGTCCTTCCGGCGGAACCACTGCGTGAGAAGATGCCATTTCCGGAGCCTGAGCCGGCCCAGGTCGCCCAGTCGGGGGAGGGTACTCTGAGACGTTCAGAAGAAGAGCCCGAGCCCGAGTTTGAATCCCAACCCGCAACTCGGTACAACAGCGTCGCGAGCGACGCAGCAGCTCGACGGCAGTTCCTAGAAGAAGAGCTCCGTAGAATTCAAGGACAGATGGTGGACGTCGATGAGCTCACCACGGATTCGTCCACATCGATATCGAGACAAAGTCTAGCCTCGATTTTGGGTTCTACTGCACAACCCGGTGCGGACTCGGGAGAGTTCAATCTCGCGGAACTCTTGCGGCTGGCCAGGGACAAGAATACGGCGCTGACGGCGCGGATTGAGACTCTGGAGAGGCAGATGGAGTCATCGTGGGCTTTGGGCTTGTCTGATGAACCTCCACCGGGGTATAGTATTAGTATGTAATTAGTTCTCTGCGCATGTGAAGGTGTCAGACTTGGACAATCTTTCTTTCGTACATACCTTGAGGATCGTGAAGTTCGACCACATGAACCCGTGTTACTATTGAATTCGGCCCATGGCCCATGTCAGGAGAGACGGCGGAGAATTCAAGTTGCAAAAAGAAGCGGAAAAGGGAAAAAAGAGGAGAGAACTGTAATATACCTCTTGTACCTCTGTCCAATTTCTCATGGATTTATCTGGAAGCTCCGGGACAGCGTGGAGACCATATGAATATATTTCGTAACTTGAATCCCTAGCGACGCCATTGATGTTCCGTGACGGCCGAGTTCCATGCTCTTTCGGAGGAAGCTCCTCATTGAGACTAAGGAGCCAATGAGAATTCAAGATAAAACACTATCTACAATCTCAATCGCATCAGCAACTTGACACCTTGGGCTTTTTCCTCTTTTGTGTCTTTTTTGGACCCAGAAAAGCGTCAAAAGTGGAAAAGAGGAAAAAGTGTCCGGCACTTTTTTAAGCTAGGTCCCTTTGCTTAAAAAAGTGCTTTTTACCCTCAGAAAAGCGGCCTGGTTGCCCCCAAAAGCACTTCCAAAAGCTGCCCCGAAACACCCATATTTCACACAAATGAAGGTAGAAGATATATATTGCATTGAGCACTATCGAATGTACAAATCTACTTATGCAGAGAAGATAGTGCACGTACCCTTAGCAACAAAGCAATAACGACAGCACGGAGCCCAGACTGAGACTGTTGGGTCAAGAATTAGACTTCGGATTACACGTAGGCACATTGAACATGTACCCAGGTAGCGGCGGCAGCGCCGACAATGCGCACATCGATGGCGCCTGAAAATTGGGCACAGGCTGACAAAGATGAAGTAATTCGGGTCATAGGTGTGCGTAAGGAGCCGACTGGGTCGGTGGTTGATAGCCTATCTGGACATTAGGATGTTAAGATCGCAGGTGGAACATGGCAACTCACAGTGTTTGGCGTACCACGCAGGCGGATTTGAGGAGAGGGAGAAAGCCTGGCCGACAGAGGTCAACGACTGCGGATAATGTGAGAAAATGGATGACATACTGTAGCTCGACATATGTGGCAGCGGACGCAGCCACGGTCCGCGACGTCAGTCACCCTACGAGGGACTGCATCATCAGTGGGCGAGATGTGTGGAAGAGTCAGGGAACGCACTCTTGGCTGAAGGTCTCCCGTCAAGACTTCAAGTCCAGGACCGAGTCGGCGCTGAGAGGATGGAGTCTATAAGGGAATGAGTCAGACTAGGACGGCTCCGACGGCCCGCAGCAGCTAGGTATACTCACTGGGTAACATTGTTCCCTAGTGGACGAAGTATCAGACAGCAGAAACCAGCGAGAGGATGAGACAGAGAGTCGGTGAGATGAGGGAAAAGAAGAGGGCGTTGTTGGCGTTTGTTGTCTTCCGTCCGAATTCAGTCATCAACCACCACCACGTGTTCAGCGGCCGCAAGCTGGAACGCCGATCACCGATGACCGCGTGGCGTCTTCGACTTCTCTTCCACACCCATCGCGAGCCACCCCTCACCTTCGACGACACTCGGGGAACGAGCTGGGTTATCCGCCAACTGCCTAGGCTTCAATTGCACCCAACTACTGCGCCGCAACTGCATCGTTGCCAATACTCATCTGTGACTGGAGCTGGGACGGACGGCGACACACTGTGGGAGTTGGTGAGTGGCCGCCATCATCATCGGATTGTCGCCACCCTTGCGCCACCCTGTGCCACCTTGTCATCCATAGCCTGAAGCACGCAGAACGCCATCAACCGGTGTCGGCTTCAGTCCGGGACAAACTATGGACTAATTCCAGGTCCGGTGCGGCATTGGGACTGGGTGAGTGGTCATTTTACTCACTCTTTGGCTCTGCTCATGTGCCTAGATGGCTTGTATATCTACTCTGTATGTTACGTGTCCGTATCGAGCCGTAAAAACCATTCAATCCCCGAGTCGTGCCACTCTTTGAGCGTCTTTCTGTCTTCATTGCGCTTGGCCTCTCCGTTACTTTCCCAGAATTAATGCCACTCATGTCTGCCCCTGTGCCGTTGTGCCTTGCTGTACTTCTATGTTCACAGCGGCTGTCCCCAGAACCGCCCCCACGTATTCCCTATTCCGGAGTGCATTCCTTACACAACTTGAGCCGTGTCTTTTTTGACCACTTTTTACCCAGAATGAAAAGAGGATTCTCAAAAGACCTGAAGCTTCAAAAGCCACAGTCTACTCCATAAAAGCTGAACAAAAAGTGGTAAAAAAAGCAAAAGAGGAAAAAGGGCCAGAAAAGCTCTGGAGCCTCCCCGAAAAGAGGGTGTCAAGTTGCTGATGCGTGTTGGCATCATTTGGTGCCTGGCATCCATATATATATCTCCGCATCTCGGTTGCTGTCACGGTGGGAGGTGTGTGTGAATCAGGTCAAAGCCGTGCCCAGCACCCCCGGCGCGAATTCGCGTGCGGGGATCTGCACACGGCTCCTCTGGCTGATCATCTCACCCTCTCCCGTGTTCTTCCATCCAACCCCTGCCGACCTCTTCCAATTCTGCCCAATACATACTTCTCAAAATCAAATAATCATTGAATTCCATCTCAAAGCTAAATCTACAGACTATGACTGTGCGTCTCTTGCCGCTATCTTCCGCAGAACTGTTTCCTCCTCCCATTTTACCCTCTCATTCGCTCCGAGGGGAGGATGCTGGCATTTACAGTACTTACGATTACCTTTCCCGGGGCAGATCCATCGGCGTTCGCAAAGTGCTTTGATGCAGACAGCACAGCGATCTGGCTTTGATTGCTTCTGAACCTGCAATGGCCGGGAACTGGGGAATGTTGTCTGTTGCAATTGACGAGAGCCAGGCAATATTGTCTGGTAGTATGTCCGCCGTGAAACGTTCGACTCCATTGGTGATGCCGTGGCTGGGAACATTTGTTGCTCCGGTGGGGGTGGTGGAGGAGCCCCGTCGACAAGGACAAAATTGGTGGGTGTCGAAACCGACTGCTCATTTTGGTCAGGTTCGTAGACGGCGGAAGGTACACCTTCTGTGAGGGGTTCCAAACCATCAAATGCAGTGGGATCGTGAGTACCTATTTCATTCTCAGAATAAAAAATCACAGAGCTTGAAATTTTGCTTACCGTTCACGGCCAGGTCAGTTTCACCATCGGGCTCAGGCAGAGGCAGAGCATCAGGCCCAACCGCCACATTGTTCTTTGAGGTGAGTAGCTCCAGCAGTGGTTGTCGAGCTACAAAGTTTTGACCCTCGGCCAACGTAGAGCGTTCCAAGGACCATGCTATGGTCTTCTTGTGGTGTGCTTCCAACTGCTGTGGTAACTTGTAGTACATCCGCTGGTTGGAATCAATGATTTGGGTGGACTGCAAGTTGGTCATTTCGTTCCAGGATTTGGCCATCTTTTCAAAGTCGATATCCTTCCACTGCTCACTCGGCGAGTGTGGAGTCCCCTTGCGCCGGAAGTGGATATTGTTGATCAACTGCTTGAATGTGATATACTCCTTGTGTGTATGCAGCGGGAGAACAGGTGTGAGTGTCAATTGGCGCAGTTGCAGGTATCGATACCGGTTAGTCGGCTTGGTGCAAAGACGGGTGAGTGTGTGAGTAGGTGTATCACGATGATGGGGAAGTCCAGCTATTGCCAGGCGGGGAAGTGTGGTCATGGACAGTGACTGGGCCAGAGAGAGGGAAATTGGGAGGATGCCAATGGTTTCCGATGTTGCAATCCGGTGATACGACTGCGTATTTCGCACGCGTGAAATCTGGCTATTTAGCTGTTTTGGTGCGCACACCAATGCCTCTGTCAGGTGATATACAATAAGGGATAGGACCGAGCTCCGTGTCGCTATTCGTGTATTAATGAGACAAGTACAAGTCGTCAGTACACTACGCTTGCCTATTCGTTCAAGTGGTCGGTTGTAGTGACTCCAATAGGCGGTTCGCGGGGACTACTACTTGTGGAGATACCATACCCAAGGAGATATACCAAGCCCAGGTGTATTCAGAAATGAGCTAGACTAGCTATAGAGCAAAGACGAAGGTTGCGCGGACGCGCAGTACTATCATGACAAGGTTCGCGGAGTACCTCGCGGACCGGTATAAGTCTATATATATGTATACAAACAGAGTGGCTCGTGTAGGCGAGTTGGAGGAAATACTACCATTCGTTCCGGTATTGAAGAGACACCCAGAAAAGAGATGACAAGTGGGCGAGTCGAACTCGCGCAGGCACACTAGTATGATCGAGAACTGATCCGAGTACGATCATGATCATGGAAAGCGGCGGAGTCGCGGCAGACGATCCGAGCGATGATCGCGTCTGACAGAATATGCCAGGAGTAAGCTCTGGATGACGAAGATGGCGGACCGAGGTTATTTACGGACCTGGGTCGAGGGCTGTAGTCATAATGGGAGCTGGCTCAGCAAGAGAGTGTAATGAAACGACGGAATCAAATTACCAGGCCAATCGGCTCGAATGCCAAGGCGGCATGACCACCGATCAGACGGGCCAAGCAGCGACATAAGCAGCAGAACCACGCGAAGCGGTTCGAGGGGATGTAATATAGGTGACAGGACACCTAGGGTTATAGGGAAAGTACGGAAATAGGGACGGCAGGCGCATAATAGTAGTTATATCATCAGATCAGTAGGGAGTAGTATATAAGGCCTGTAGATCCCGCCCTTGCAGCATTGCATTGTACGCCTTCTTGCCTAGACATTGGGTCGAAGCTTGACCTGTGGTTATAGTGCAGTCTTGTGACTTCCGCGGAGATTTGTTGTATCATTTCTCTTAGCTTAGACGCAATATCAAAGGCACCCGAGCTCTGGTTCAACTTGGGTCAGCTATAGTAACATACTTAAGGGGTAGTGGGTTGCCCTCTGTGCTATAGTTCCTCTTCGTGTTGTATCGGAGGTGATTGTGAGATCAAGCTCCGAGAAGATATCGGCCACGGACATATCCTGGAACTCGTCAGCTGATGTACAACATTGAAGAAATCTGTCTGCAAGACTCAGACCTCGTTGACATTCCACTGAAACATTTGCATAGCCATGTCTGGATATTCAGAAATGTTGTTGGCCTGCAGGAGGGATTCAATATAAATGAAGTAGCAGGATACAAGGTGCTTACAGTGTCCGAGTCCGAGTCAGAATCATCAGATTCTGCACCCAGATCAACATCTACAACTGTTGGCTCCCATTGAGAAAATTGAGGATCAACAATGAATTCAGCATCTTCATCGTAGCAAGGTTGAGATGCAGGAGTTCCCATATTATAGCCCAGTGGAGAATTGCTGAAGGCGGAGACATTGTTGCGGGAGCGGAGTTGAGAAGTGCTAACGACAGCGCGACCCCCATTTTGAAAGATCCACTCGACAGTTTGCTTGTGAAGTGAGAGGATAGATCCACCATCCAAGACCTGCCTGACATTCAAACAAAGTTGAAACCAAGATAGTGAAGAGACTTACTTTTGTGATTTTCACAAGGGAACGAGTTGTGCTGACGTTGATTTGCTTTGTGTGGCCGTCTGAGTCCATGACAGCATCAATATGCCCAGGATGTCCTCGGACAATGAGGGCCTCAGCTACAGGCTTGCAACCGAGCACCATCATGACCGGTTGGCCATGTGAGGAAGCCTGCTCTGCAGACAATGGTAACCCAACTGATGCCCGAGAGAAGAGATCAGCACCAATTTGCCATTGGCAATCAATATGGCGATAAAGGTATGGGAGTGCATCTGGTGCTGTCGGATGGGGATAAATCTCCTCAGAAAAGGCCTTCTTGAGGACTACTCCAGCAAGAGTGTGGAGAGAGGCAGTAGGGTCAGTGACGGCACCTTTGAGTTTGGCGTAGGCACCCAGTTCAAAAAATGGTGGATTCCGAGAAGACAGAAGCTGTGTCAGTAAAGTCAAGTCGAAGACTTTGGCGAGAATCTCCAAAGTATGGCGGATTCCGACTCCAAATTTGATAATACTTGAATTGGTGAGAATGGCGCGAAGGGATGGGAGAAGATGACTAGGTGATGTGAGAGCTGAAACCTTGAGGTAGAATAAGTTTAGGATGCATGCACTGAAATTACATACATTGAATATGTAGATGCCAAATCGTGTCCGGAGCTGGATAATTTGGAGTTGAGGACGACCATCTGGATTGCGTGGAGGTTCGGCAACAATACTCAGAGCTATACCAACGCAGAGCCACCCTGGACAGCACTGATCTTAGGCCGACCATCATCGCCGCTGTGATTCTACCAATCGTCTGCCTCCTTGCTTGCTGGCAGATAATTCGGACCAGGATGGCATCCCGGAGGCGCTTGAGGACGGAGGAGCGTTCGGATACAGATTTGTTGGCCGGTACCAGTGAAGCGGTGCGTCGCGTCCATTCTTCCCGGCCATTGGCCAATTGCAAGCTAACTGAAATTAGGAACCCGAACAAATTGTGGATATCCGCGAAATGACGCGGGAAGGACTCACACTTTCGGTTGTGGTCCTCCCCGCAGACGTCAATGTGGCAGATCAAACTCGAGGACCACCGCCCCCTGTGCCCCCGCGGCCCAATTTGGTGGTCAACGCGTCGGAAGAGGAGGGGATACATCGCTCGGAAGAGGAGCCAGAACCCGAATCTGCACTCGCAGGACGATCCGAGGGTGCCTCAGCACTACGAACCCGATGCCGACACCCCGAGCAAGAACTCTCCAGGGTGCGACTTGCAGACTCGGAGCAGATGCCCGACGTCGAGCCCTCGTCCACGTCATCAAGACAGAATCACGATGCGGACGGCGAGGAAGTGAATTTTGGGGAGCTATTGCAGGTGGCGCGGGAGAACATAGAGGAGCTGGAGAGGCAGGTGCAGTCGACGTCGCGATCAGCCTTAGATTCAGATGCCCCGCCTGGGTATAGCTGAAGTTACTCGTTGCATCCTCGACTGTTACATGTAACATCAGTGTACTCCAATTTGAACAGAGAATCAACGTACGGATGAGAGTCTGTGGATCTCTGATAAATGTAGGTGGCGTGGTTCCCATCTGCAGCTAGAAATTTAAATGATGAGCCATGAATATCGTGTCAGCAACAATCACTTAACAGCATCTTCCTCACTTAAATACCACTGAAGGCGCTGCACTTTGAATCACGCCATGCCCCGCCTCCCTCCCTCCATCATGCCTCCGCCCCGCAGGACAGTCCACGACCAGACTCCTACAATGCCGACATCGACATTACTGGCCATCGTGCTACCACCAGTGGTACTCGGGATGCTCCTCTTGTGCGCTTGGCTCTACGCAAGCAAGCTCTCTAGCCGGCGTCGACACAGGGCGGAGGGGGAGCGCTTGATCCGTGTTAATGAGTCAGACTTCATGGAGGAGGAGATGAGCACGAGCTCTCAGGTGTGTTACTCACCATATGACTCAACGGGTTAAAGTCTAACTGAACATACAGGGAGAGATTGTGGAAATCCACGAAGACACACGCGAGGGGCTGGCTCTCACCGTGGCAGTCATCCCACCGGACACGGCTTCGCCAGCAGAAAAGATCGCGTCAGGAGATCCAGAAACCCGACACAGTAGTATTGGAGACAGCTCCACGCTTCGGAGACAGTATCTGGAGAACGAGCTCCGGAGGGTGCAAGAGCAGATAGTGGACGTGGATCGCCTGACGATAAGTTCTTCGCGGATGAGTCTGGCGGCGCCGGGGGAAAACGAAGTGCGAGATTTGGAAGAATTGTTGAAGGTAGCGAGGGATAGGAATGCGATGCTGATGAGACGGATAGACGAGCTGGAGAGGCAAATGCAGTCGGCGTGGGCGTTGGGACTGTCTGACGAGCCGCCGCCTGGGTATAGTTCGTTGTAGTTTTTCTTTTTCGGAACACAGTGGACAAGGTCAGCAATCGGCGCGTTGTGAGCGGCTGGACTGAGAGCCAGAGATGGTGGGAAAAGTCAAGCCCGAAAAGAGTGATTGCCGAGTGGCAGTGCTTGAATGCCTGTCTTCTTCCTCTTCTCGTCCTCTTCCGTCACTTATCGACAATGAAACGCCAACGGAACAATGTCTTCGACGCAAAATTCATTGTCATTTTCCATCTCTGTGCACAGCTCGGTATCGCCGTGATCCGCGACGGCCCAGTCATACCTTGGTCATACCTCCGCGCCTACTGAGGGTTCCAGAAACTCCCGGTGTACCCAGGAGTCAGCGCCCGGCCGAGCGCGTTGACCTGGATCCATGCTTTTGCAGTGCATCATACATCACGGGCAATCTCACACCCTAGGCAACGGAAGGCAACGGATGGCGCACTGGCAACGGAACACGGTTACCTGCTCCAGGTAGCCTCCGAGGCCGACTGCGGAGGGCCCGCCACCCGCTAGAGGCAATTCCGCAGCACCCAAAGGCTGATGCTCTCCTCCAAAACACAGGGGAGCGATAAAACTGATTTCATTGTCCTGGATTCACGCTGACAGTGCTGCGGAGCGCCTCTTCATCCAGCAACTGTCGAATATATAAACATTTTTGAACCATGACTGAACTCAGGATCCTCAGATGTCTTCTCAAGCCAAGAATCAAGGACACTCCACACCACTACGGAGAGGGAAGGCGTGCCTCAACTGCAGGTATGTTGTTGCGCGTCCATTTGAACCGAGTCCGTCTCATTTCTTGACTCAGACATCTCAAAATCGTGAGTCCTCTTCTCTTTCGTTCCATCCTTGCTGATTATAGCCCAGAAATGCGACGGCGTTGTACGTATATCTCTCATTCAAGAAACTCGAACTGACTGACACATCAGAAACCGACATGCGGGCCATGCCGGAGAATGCCCAAGGCTGACCCCTGCGAATTCAACGACTCCTTGTCCCGGACTCAGGAGCTGGAGCATACCGTGCTCCGCCTGCAGTCTCAGCTGAATGAGCTACAGGGCGGCGGAGGGGGGTGGCCGTCGTCTGCTGCTCCCGGATCGCCGTTTAGCGGATCTTCAGCGGGTTTGTGGTTCTCCTTTTAATAGGACATCTTCACTCACCTGCCAACAGGCGGGTCTTCCGACGGGTCGTTCTTGAGATTCCAGGAACCTCCCCTTGTCGTTATTGAGTCCTTGTGAGTTGCTTCAATCCCATTCGTTCCAACTCATAAGTTTGCAGACTTCGAGCTTTCCTCCCTCATGCCACCCAATTCGGCTTCTTCCTGCACCCCACACGCTTCCGGGATGTAGCACTCCTCCCATTCGCCTTTGGCGACGAACGCCGACCTTCCCCTGCCCTCCTCTGTGTCGTCTACCTCTGGGGAATTCATCTCTCCCAGTCCCAGCCCTACCTTTCATCCGAGCCCCTCTTCCTCAGACGTGCACAAGAACACATCGCAACGGAAATCTCCGCCAACGTGCCCCCATCGCACGTCATCCATACTATCCAAGCTCAAGTCCTTCTCACGACTTACCTGTTCCACAACAAGCGCTTCCTCGAGGCTGAGTTTCACGCCAACGGCGCTGCGACGCTCGTCACGGGACATCAATATCACAAGATTCGCTCTGCGCGCCCGGCGTCGCCACCCCTTTTCGGCCTGACGACGGCCGCGCAAGACAGTAGCGTCGAGGAAGGCGAACGCATACGCGGGTTCTGGGCCGTCGCTACGCTGCAGAGTAACCTGCATATTTCTTTGCACAGCGGCAGCGGGACATCATTGTGCATCCTCGAATCGCCGGCGAACATCGATACGCCGTGGCCGCTCGAGATTCCCGACTATGAAGCTGGGGCGCTGCATCCTGGGTATCGGGGGCAGGAGACAGTCAGGAGGTTTCTGGCGGAAGATGGGAGTGGGCCCGTGGGTCCGATAGCTATGTTGTACGCCAAGGCGTCCGTCTTGCTTTACCGGGCTGTGCGGCTTGCATCTAATTGGTCGCCTGGTGCGTGTTCAAATTTACCCAGATTTCTCCGTCTCATTTATACACAGACATGCAACCCCACGTCCGCGCTTCGTACATCAACTCATACACCCGCCTCGACCGACGGATAACTCAATTCTGGGAAAGCCTCCCTCCGATCTACGCCCTCTATCCGGCCTCCCCCGACGCCGACTCTGGTCCCGCACGCGCACTCGTCGTCGTCCATGCTTTGACAGCAGCGGCTGCCATTCGCCTCCACCGCAGTCCCAATAGCTCAGATATCGACCAGTCCGCGACCGGTAAATCCGTTTTTGCAGCGCGTGCGATTCTCGAGTGTTTGGGCGATGCACGGGTGGGTGCACACCGTGTGGTAGTAGCCCCGATCGTAGGGACTCTGGGGACGTTAGCGTGCAGGGTGGTGATGGAGGAGACGAAGAGTGCCGAGACGTTTCGCATTTCGTGGGCTGCGAGTGTTGGGGCGCAGGTTGGGCCGCCTGGGGAGGAGGAGCGGGCGTTGAGGGGTGATGTGCAACGGGGTTTACAGATTATGGGGGTGTATGCGGCGGGGAGTCCTCTCATTGGTTCGTTTTGTTTCGTGTGAAATTGCGAGCCGTACTGATATTGAGGCAGAGTATCAACTCAAGAAGCAGTTTCAGACGATGTCTTAAATTACTCATGGGTTCGCTTTTCTTCATCGTCTTTGTACAAATATTGCATGTATTCAGCTTGTATTTTTTTTTCGCGGCGCATCACCGCCTCGCAGGGCGGATCAGATGATTGATCACGCCTTTCAGGGAACCGATACTACCGACGGGCGGCAAATTTCCAACAAAAATCAAGGGATATATGTTGTAAAGAGGAGGTGGAGGGAGGAGATGGCAAGCTGGAGGAGAATGGTACAGGTAACAGGAGCAGGAGCATCGGGGGGGAGATACTTCGGGAATGGCGCTAATTGGACTCGGAGGACAAGCACCATGATAGTGGGTATGAAACACCGAATGAAGACTGAACAGAGGATGCCGGAGGAAAATGACTGTTGTCTCGTATCATTCATGGAAGTCCAAAGAATAAACACCCGACTGACCAAAAAAACAATCCGTGTATTATTGTCCTAACAATCAAACTTGTCTAAATCTGAATCTGAATCAAAACTATCGAAGCCCGAATGAGACTCCGTTTGAAGAGGGTCATCCTCCGGATGCATCTCTCGAAGGTGAGCGTAGCATTAGTGCTGGCCAAAAATACAATACGAAAAATATATTTTGAATATATTCACAAAAATACGAATACAATACGCCGCGGGCGCTGGACTTAGAATACGGCTACGGTGAATACGACTACGCTACAATATGGCTACAATATGATATGCCGCTGAGCGTATTCAAATATATTCGGCTACGATGGTGCCTCCAAATTGGACTGATCCGGCGATGATCCGGGCGCAATCAGGTGGCACTCCATCATCTGGCAGACTGATGGGCTTCTGACAAGGGGTTGCCGTTGATCTGTGCCCAATTTAGTGACACTGGTGGTGATGGATTACTTGATGGTAGTGTCTCATCAATGATCACCAAGATGCCGCTCCTCAATGATGGCAAGTCAAAGCTCGGATGGAGTCATGGTAGGTTGGAATGTCATTCACAATGTGCAGGGCTGAATTATCAGCACTCTGACTGCCCAGGCAAGCATAGGCTGCAGGTAGGATGGAGTGCAAATGGAGTGCTGAATATATTTTGAATATAGTCAAAATATATTCATATTCATACCAAGAATATGCTACGATACGCTACGGATACGATATGGGCTTGGAGGGCGGCTACGATACGGGAAATCCCGTATTTGTAGCGTATTTGGCCAGCACTACGTAGCATTCTTTGACAGCATTCGTCTGCTGTTCCCATGAGCGGAGAAGCTCGGGCGGTGGAGAGGGTGCTTTCTGCGACCAAAAATGAAAACAGGTTCAACGGAGAGGATTCATGACTTACCCGAATCCAGTCCAAAATCTCGGCAAACCATTGGGGCTGCAAAAGGTCATACTTGTGCTGATACAAGTGATCCTCACTGTCCAGCTCGAGCATGGAACAAAATTGCACAAGGTTGAGATCCTTGAGAGCCCCCAATAACTCGACATCTGGATTGCAGCGGCAGAACACTGGGAACGTTAACCATTTAAGCCTATGGCAATTCAAACGCTGTTCCAAGGGAAGACATGGGTACTTACATAAAGGGAAATTGAAGCCCTGTGAAGTTCCTTTGTAGAATTGCGTCCTTTAGGCGTCGTATCCATTGGAGGGCTGCGAAACGCCAGATTTCTTTGCGAGGCATAAACAATGGACCACATTTATCAGGATCATCGAGAAATTGCTGGATAGCTTTGATATCCACCGAATCAGTTCCTGATACCTTGGTAAGCGGCAGGAGTACATCCCATTTCAGTGCGAGTAAGTCCAAAATGTCAGGGATGTTGATGGAGTAAAGCGAATCGGGGACCAGGGGTAGCGCATTCCAAATGTACAACACGGAAAGGAGATCTGGGTTTTGAAGATATTGGGGGTGCAATACCTCGGAGGGATGATTTCGAGAGCTATCAGCACTCTATCAGAAATATGAGCAACACACACGCGACGCGGAGGAGAAAAAAAAACCAACAGGACTGGACTGGAATGCAAGCACGGGTTGATACAAACTGCTCCAAGTTCTGGTCAGGTCCATTGGTACAGGTGAAAATTGCTGCGCCAATTAGCATCAACGCTGTTGGAGAAAATCATATTTTACCTCGAGCCAACTGATAACGGTCTGTGCTTGGTCTTTTGAGCTCCATGGCCAGGATTGGGCTAATACCTCATGCTGAAAATGGACATTGCAGAAAAGGGGGAGCAACTCGTCCGATGGAGGGACCACTGGAAAGGACAACACAAAGGCCCACATGATGAACCTGTGTTGCGTTTTACTTTGTGTTTGCTAATCGCAATTGACCTGACTCACAGGAAATCGTGACGCCCCAATGGCCCAGACAAGAGATCACAAGCCATATCATGTACGAGCGTATTCAGTAGGTCTTCACCCGATATACAAAATGATAACGACCGCTGCGAGTCGATCAAAAAGTCCCCAAAGGAGGCATGTAGTAATTCAGCCGGTCTGTGATACCCAACTGTGTGCACGGGGTGCACAGAGAATACAGCATGTAAGCCGCGTAAAATAGCACGAGACGTTCCTCGCCGCATTCGAAGGACAATATCGATTTGTTCGGGGTCTAGACGTCTTGGATTCGCAACGGCATGCAAGACGCGAAGCAGTGTCGACTTGTTGGGGATGGAGGAAAGGATTTGGGTGTACAAGTCGTCGAGAGGAGTTAGACTAATGGGATCCAGACTGAGAACCGCGTCGAGTCGGTCTGCAGGATGTGAATATTCGTCGTCGACGTAGCGAAGAATGGTCGACACATAGATGAATGTTCCGGACGACTTCTTGACCAGGTGTTCAATCGTATTTTCCCCAGGCCAGCCGTCATCCAGCAGCATTCCGCGGGCGGTGTGAATTTTCTGGACTCGCGAAAACCCCTCCGCAAGATACCGGCGAATATCTGCGAGCGCAGCATGATCCGCTCGTATCTCGAGACCCCGACAGACGTCCGAGTTCTCTGGAGCCTCAAAGAGCTCACGAAGATGAGGCTCGGAGCGGCTGCAAATGAGGATATGGACGGGCGCATCACCGGAGCGCAAGATGTCGACCAGCGCACGTATGAGCGTGGTTTGCGCTCCACGGTCTTCGCACTCGTCCAATCCATCAATGACCAGGATGGGGCGAAACGCCAACTGGGATGGGCGTCTGAATGGCTGGACTAGGAGCTTCTCCAGCTGGTGGTGCATCGCTTTCCCAAGAACCAGCTTGTCCGTCTCGACGGTGAGCTGCATCCTGGGGCCGAGTGTGGGGAATGCGACAGTAAGCTGATACGCCAGAGTGGGGAGCAAGTTCCTCCAAGTCCCGCGGCTGGCGCTCCCTCGCTTGAAGAAGAAGGAACCACCCAGTTGACCGCGTTCATGACAGCTCGCTGCAAACTGCTGCGCGATTGCGGACTTGCCGATACCGGCGCAGCCATGGAGCCAGAGTATCAGGCTGTCACTGGGCTGCTCGAAGGACGATTTGTCCAACTCTTCCAATATCGCGCTTCGCGTGCCTGGATGACAGGAGGGATCCGCAGGGCGCTCAGCCGAGTTGTGCATTGCGTCAAGAGACACGGCGCGGAGCAGAATGTCGAGGCCTCATTGGAGTCAGTGTGCACCTCGAAAGTCGAGCCATTGGCACGCACCGCTTTCCCCGACGTTCGTCGTATGAGAGACATTCATGTTTCCTGCGACATTCTAGAATGTGCTGTGCTGGAATTGAACTGGCCGATCTCCTTCGATGCGCACGATGTTGCCAGTGCCCTGAGTTTGAAGGCGAACTGGACGATCCCCGTCGAGGCGCAGCATTGTGAGATGGTGGAAGAGAGGAAGAGAGAGAGGCAGCGTGTGTAAATAGGTACACAGCCTTGTACTGCTGTGAATCTCCGACAATTAAGAATACCACGGACAACAGCTTGAAGTTGGCAGGAAAGAACAGAAGTGAGGACAATTGGATCGTCTGCCAAGCAAAAGATACGTAGACCAGTCCGTAGCTGAGCGCCGGGGAGCATTGTATTCGTCACCAACGGTTAGACTGGTCCGTAGTCCATCTGAAAACCGGATTTATTCGTTTCGGATCCAAAAAGTCGGGAGAGAACGTGGTGGACGGTCTGATTGCAGGCAGCAGGCTTGTGGACGACATGGCGGTGAAGAAGGAAATTGACAGAAATCAGTTGATCTCGGATCAATAGCTGATCGGCCTTTCACTGCCAAAACTTTCAGCCTCTGCGCTTGCTCTCTGTGCCGCCTGGCTGTCAGCGAGCCAGCTCACAACCGCTCTCTCCGCTCTCTTTGTTCTTTCTGATGGTTTCCGATCTGCTCAGACCGCAGCCGTTGCGCCATCAATCGCTCGAATGGACACCTGCCGCAGCCTGACAGTTGCCCATCGTCACTCCTGAGCAGAAGGTGAACAACTCAACAACAGAGCAGCACATCAACAGCACATAGCAACAGATGACCACCTGCCGGTGCAATGCCGGGGACGAAACAGATGCGGAATGTCAGTTGAATGTCAGTGATCTGACTTGGCGACGTGCGGCCCTAGGCGGCCCTTGCTTTTCTTTTCCCCGCATCATGCCGCCAGCAAGAAAGGCTTTGTCGGTCCATCCATCCATCTGCGGTCTACCCACGTCCTGACACAGTTCGACTACAGGATAGCCTTCCTCCTTCTCTTGTTCTACGCGTCCGGCGATAACGGGACCGACGCAGGCTGCGTATGGGAGCACCATAAATATCACTTGGACGAGCGTGTCTACGGATTTTCCGTGCGTCCCCGAGCCATTTCTGCCATTCTTCTTCGACTAACGACCGCGAAGAGAGTTTGACATCGTGCTCTTCACCGTACGGCTCTTCCGTCCACTTCTTCCCTGTCCTCGTGTCCCGACGATCGACAGACTGCAGAGAACCTCGGCTCGACGACGCTTGCAGTCGATGTACAGACGTCAGCTGGGAGCGACAATATCCAACTTTCTCCGAACCTCCTCGCGCCGGCGTATGTCCCGTCCCATCCCGTCTCCCTCTGACTTTGACGCACCGCAGAGGGTACACACTCCAATTCCTTGACTCGAACAAGAACATCTTGGCTTCGAGTCCATTCACCCTCGCGGATGCCGGTGAGAAGACCATCACGGGGGCGTCGTCGAGTGCAAGCACCCCTGCGAGCGAGAGTGCCAGTGCCAATCCTTCTTCGACGACTGCGAGTACCAGATCAACGAGCGGCTCCACGTTGTCTATCAGCGCCAGTTCTCCCCTATCTTCACCCTCTGGGTCTTCGGGGTCTTCTACCGCCCACTTGACCTCTGGAAGCGCCTCTGCATCTGCCCCATCCCAAACATCCACCGAACCACCGCCGTACGTGTCCCATCTCACACTCAATTGTTTGCATCTGCATTGTGTCCTCAACACGGCTCCTCCAGCATAAAGGCCTCAAGCCAGCCTCCCGTCGGCGCCATCGTCGGCGGTGTCCTCGGCGGGCTCGTCTTCATATCGATCTCAATCCTAGCGTGGTGGTTCATGCGCAGACGGATGAACCGCGCCGCTATGATTGAGCAGTTCGAGTTGGGCGATGAGAAATCTGGGTTCTTAACGGCTCGGGGGAGTCCAACTGGTGCGTCTTACAACATGTACCTGAAAGGCACATGCTGACCTTCGGTTGGGATCCAGGACACTTGGGAAGTAGTACTAGTGTTACCACGGCCGACCAAACAACCCCGTCAAATCAAGATCCAAATCCAAACGCCAAAAGTCCACCAGTAGTCCTCTGCTGGCAACCCCCCGCGGTTCCTTCCAGCTCCGCTCCTGCAACATCAAATACAGGCGAATACTCCCCCTCGCGCGAAGAGCTCGCAGAGGAGGTGTTGAGGTTGCGCGATCAGGTGACGGCGCTTTCGCCTCCGGAGTATCATGAGATGCGATAAGGAGAGAGAGGGGCTGGGCAGGGATTTGGGAAAGACGAGCATCATGTCTCTGTATGTACAATCCATAAAAAAGTGCACTTTAGAATTGCAATCATTGATGGGAAGCCCCGAATCGAACGGTTTGTTCCACCCAACAACCGAGGCTGAAGCTGGTGACCATCCCAAGAGCGCTGTGAGTTGTTGTGTAGCCATGGTCAGTGTCCTGGTACGTTGGCCTCAATTTCGACGTGGAGGATTCTAGTTGCGATCGAAGGCCCATGGGCGCAAGTCACTCTGGGTCATTTTCGAGTACATGCTGAAAGCGAAATCAAACCTGAGTTGCTCAACATAGCAGGCCAACACAGCACTTTGATGATCCAACGACTATATATTGTATTCTGCAGCACAGCTGGGGTAAGCAACCTCCGAATCAGTTCTTCTACCATACAAGTCAGTTTTGAGTACTTGACCGCCGAATCAATGAATCTCCAGAATATCCGCGTTTCCCGCCAAGAGCACGTCCACCTCACTCATCATCTCTTCCTCAGTAATCTCACCCGCTCGCATCCTATCCGCGAGACCGACCAAACCCTCGTAGACGGCCGCACTATTCGTTCTCAGTGGTATAACCAAAATCCGAGCACCCCCATCGTCAACGAGCCGCATCCCATGCAGTTGCATATATCCCCGGTCCGTATCCGCGCGCGACACTAAATTTTTCCATTCGGTGCTCTGCAGGTCCAACAAAGACGCCTGTGGAAGCTCGGGCTCCAGATGGCTTGGTTCCCCCGGATCCAGCTTGTGGATCTCCAACACGGGCGGGGCATAGGCAAAGTCGAAGAGCGTGAACAGTATGGGACGAGGGGCCGCAGAGGTACCGGATTCGGCACATGATGCAAGGAGTTTGACCTGCTGGACACAGATCGAGCGGCGTTCTTGCTTGTACTTGACATGGATGAGAGCGCGAATAAACCAACGCTCCCGGTGCTGAAGCGGTGGTAGTGTTGCTCGTGTCGCTGACAGATCAGTTAGAGTCGTCACGACGTCAGGAAGAATCCAAACTCTCACTGAGAAGAAGATGTCCGTCGTTGGCGCAATCCTTGCTATGTAGATGCCTCCAATCAGAACGTTGGCATTCGGGCGAACAGTAATAGGATGCGCGGCAGCCACCGCACCGGCCAGCCATAGATTTAACATCAGCGATAGTGTGGCACTGCGGGTGTCAACTTGGCCTCAGTACCGCAGATATGGAGAGAAAAACAACATACTTGTGTAGAATCACACGCCTTGTATGCGACAAAGGAAGGCCCGTCCAAATGCTCCAGAACTCTCAAGTTCTGGGCGGTACACGCCAGGAACTTGTCCCACATCGCGGATAGTTTTGCACTTCTCTTGAAAACAGGTTGGTCAACGACGTCTTTGACCAGTGGGAGCGCAGCCCTGAGCGCGACGAGGGGAAGGTAGTAGACCATGCCGCTGGGTATCGCAGTCTCCATGAAGAAGTCGACGCGGCCGTTTGACTTCCATCCGCGCGATACACAATTCCTAGCTACCAACAACAAAACTCGAAGGAATGCGTGGTCAAGCAGCTCGGCGAGCCATTGACTGGGTCCAAAGTGGTGGACTATGCGTGTCACGGATTTGATGCACTGGCTCACGATGCACTCGACTTCGGGTTCCACCAGTTCGCAGAAGGCAGGAACTGCACTGATGAGTTTGGGGAAAAAACCCTGGTCGGCCAAGCGAAAGGTTAGGCGTCCAAGAGGGCCTTGGTCGCCCGTCTCATAGGTGTGCCCGTCAACGTCGTTTATGAAGAGTAGCAGACGGTTGATGTAGATCATATTATCGTGGGTGTGGGTCCCGTTTTTGAGGACTGTATGAATGTAATTGATGATAAGGCAGGCAAGGTCGTCAATGGAACCCCCAGCTTCGTCAACCATCTCTTGCAGTCGCTCGGGGTGCTCGCTGACCTCAGCGTCGGCAGCAAACTCCACGATCCCGCTCAGCATAATAGGGCGGTCCCTGGGATCCTCCACTTGAGTGAGCAAGGACCACGCCTTTACGAGGGTCGCCCAGAAGAATGGCGTCGAGGTGATGAGTTCGATGGTCTCCGAGTTGGCATCCCTGTGAAATCTGCCCACGCAAGCCATGTAGCTGACGTAGAACTCTTTTGGGTTGCCGAGCATTGGGAATCCAAACGCTGCAAGATACTGCCAGTGCACATGGATGAAGTGCACCCAGGGCCAGAAACGAGGCCACAGAGACCGCACAATCTCCCAACGAGGTTCGATATCAAACACACCATCGAGAGACACGATCGCCGATGAGATATCGGCCACTGCTGTTGGATGCTGAGCGAGGACCTCGAGCGTCTCTGAGGTGGGAATACGGGCTGGGTCCAGATTGTAGTACCAAACGGGCAGATAGGCGAGACGCTGTCGAGTACTCTGCCCGCCGCCGTCCAGGGCAATTCTGGCACGTTCTACTTGCTCAAAGGTGCGAGATGGTTCGGCCGCAGCAGAAACCAGACGCTTCAGGTCGATCGTAAGAATGCCGTTCAGCCCGGAATGGATTCGCTCACCCGGATAGACAGAGGAAGGCGATCAAAATTGCGTTTGTGTAGATCTGGATGCATCGTGGATTGCGGTACCAAGCGGAAGATGGGAGCAGACAAGTTGACGACGTGGTTTGATGCGGTGCAAACACGCTGCGACAAGCAATGATTGCCGTCCGTCGGCTCCGGATCGTGGAAAAACTGAGGACCACCAATGCACAATGTCATGGGCAGCTCCCGAGTCGAACGGCGAATTGTCACGGATCTGCCCGCTGGGGAATCGACAGTTGCTCTTTCAATAGGCTTTTTTTAAAAACATTTTGTTCCTGATCATGAGTTGGAATTGCTCTGCGAGTCAACTGCGAGTCATCTGGCGAATGAAACAACTCCCACCTCTGGCAGTCCCAACCAAAGGACCAGCCAGACTCCAGTGTATAATCGTGAAAAGATTTTGTTGGTAAGTAGTACGTACATACATACACTCGTTGCTCAGATTTCAAAACGAATCCCTCTTCGCCCACCCCGGATTGTTCGTCGCCACATGCCCAATCCCACCCTCCATAATCGAATCCACCGTCAAATCCAACGAGTCAATACGCGCGCCATCGTCCGAGGTGGCCCATACCGCCAATACGAGGGTACTTGAAAAGGTTAAATACTCAACAAGATGCAAAGGGGAAAACGCACTTGACCCCCGAATAATTTAATATCCCCTGGGGCACCACGAACCGGCTCTGCGGCCCCAAATTGGCTACATACCTCCCCATATTCCAGCCATTCACATAAAAGAAAACTCGGTACGAGCCCGACCCGTAGGGCGGGAAGTTCAACGACATCTTGACGTCGTACCCCGCTGGGGCATCGAGGTTGAACGTCGTGCGCAGGTACCTGACACCGGCGGTTTGCAAGATTGGTTGTGCGAGCGAGGTGGTGTTCCACTTTGAGTCGTCGAAGCCTGGGAGGTGCCATCCCGCGCGATCGCCGAAGAACCCGCCTTCGTTCATGATCCCGCGCACGCGGTCGGGGAAGCTGAGTTCTGTGAGCATCGTGCGGGGAAGGGAGGGGAGAGGACGCACTTTTGGAACCCACCGAGTTTCCCTTGGACCTTCCAACTTGGCTGCAAAGTCCCGCCGAGTAGGAAGTAGCCTTGGATTCCCCGCGGTGTCTTTAACCACTCGGTGAATTCTGACGAACACTTGATTAGTTTTCGACGCAAGCCGATGGCATGAGGCACTCACGATTCGCCTGCGCTTCCTCCATTCCCATATTATCTATCTCAAGTCAGCAACTCACCAGTCCAAGTTCACTGAAGGACATACCATGAAGCACAGTGATGACATTCCCACCACGAGCCAATGATCCCTCAGGGAACGCATACGTCTGGTTAGTCGTCTCGACGATGACCTGCGAAATGCTCAGCATCGCTGCTTACACTTGACAAATAGGAGAGAGACTCACATTCCCATTATTATTACTCGAATTCCCATACGTCGCACCGAGGAAGACGTCGTTGAGCCATACACTCCCAGCAAAGCCTCGACCGCCAGTGATACTGAGGTTGACGGCCGTTTCGTGTCCCGTGCTGTTAAAGTGCCCGCGCCAGAGGACTGGACCTTCGCAGCTTGAAGCAGCTGAATTCTGGCCAGTAATTATGGTTGGAAGGAGGGGACTCACAACCCATATTCGCATGCATACAAATAATTCTGCAGAGCATCAGAATCAGACACGGCAAGAGACAAAACAGCACACCTCTCCATAATACTTGAAAAACGGATTCGTCGAATTCACCCGATCCGCAACAACCCACTCCGAATCATCATACCCCGCCCCAATCTCGGGCAACGAATCCGCGATCTTCCACTTGACCGTGTTCAAATCCGGCACAGTAATCTTCGGTGCCGCTCCGCCTCCAAAGGAAAACTGCAGGATCCCAGCCGCGAGGCGTTTCACACTTGCCGCAGATATGAGCTTGCCGTTCCACGATACGGAGGTTACGTCCTCGGGAGCGTACACCGTCACTTGCGTAGCGGTAGCTGAACTCGGATTAGTATCGCCCCACAACTCGATCGTCTCCCCTGGAATGGTGGCATTCCGAACAAGTGCAGGCCCGTGTACGAGGACCGTCTGATTCGTCGACGTCAGCCAATACGCCTTACCGTCCGCCCCCGGGATGATAGGCGCGAACAAAGGCGTCATCGAGTCCGTATCCCCGAGGATGAGGATGCTCGTATCCGAAATGGCTACCGCCATCTGTCCCGAGGAAGGTGAGAATGTGAGTGGGGTGAAGCCGGGTGGGGCTTTGAATGACGGTTGTGTGGATACACTGCTCTTCTCCCCAGTGAAAGACGAAGAAGCATCAAACCCGCGCAAGTTCACCACAGCCTCGAAAGACTGTCCCGATGGTCCGTGTAATACGAGAACGTCCCGTCCGCCGATGGAGCCCGAGTAGAAAAGGCTCGCGGTGCTGTACAAGACACTGCTGCTGCCCACTCCGACACTGTGGTCAGTGATCACTGCCCTCGACTGTCGTCCCACCAATTCAATGTTCATATTGGCCGTTTGTGGGACGGTAAAGTTGCCTGCCGAGGTGGAGATGCGCAGCTTGGCTTGGACTGTCGTACTGAGGGTTGGTTGTCCATGAGCAGTCAGTCAGCCGTTCACAAAAGAAGAAGCGCACTTGGAACTCGTCTCAGTCTGCCTGACGACGTACATCGCTGGCCTCCTCCCCACCGGTTCGAACAGATTCCTCAACTCGGTGACAAACACGTCCGGATTGTCGGTGTACGCCACCGAGTTGTTGCCTATGATGGTGCTCCTGGACAAATCCTGCTGCACGCTTTGTATAAACGTCCCGATATTCTTGAGCTCGTTCCATTTTCCCGTGAGGGTGCGGTCCTCGGCGATGGCTGCCCCGTAGTCGTCTGGTTCTCGTTAGGACCCAAATACTACAGAGGCGGAGAGAGGGCTCTTACAGGATGTGTACACGCCCGGGAAGGGGAACTATTCGATATCAGTATCTCACATGTACAGCGCAAGGGAGACGAGACGTACGAAACCCCAACTCGTCCCTCCGAACGTCATCTACTCCCAATTTAGAAGTTGGACGAATGAAACAACACGGCGGACGCACATAGATGTTATTCCACTTGACGCCCGTGGCAAACTGATTGAGGTAGTACACTTGTTCGAAATTGGATCCAGTGAGAACGTTGCATTCCGTGTATTGCGGCGAGTTGGGACCCCATCCAAGCTATTTACACTCAACAACCAAGTGATTCGAAGACAACTGAAAACACGCACAAAACTCCCTCCCTGAAACTCGGGATACAACAACGGCTGAGTAGGATTCGTAGTAAGGTGGTAATTCCAGTTGTCGATTGGGAATGTGCTCCATAGGTCCGGAGTCGCGCAGGAGCCCTGAGCAGATCGTCAGTACATTGCCTTTCACGTCACGAGAATGAGGGGGAGCCTTGCCTGCGGATACGAGTCCAAACCGTAGACGTCCACATCCCCGATAGTCAGGTTCCCTTTCCCAGGTGCGAAATTCTGGCCCTGGTACGAGTCGTTGCTGGCTGCGACCAAGTTAGGCTTTCCACATTTTCAACAAAAGAAAGAAGCCTCACTCAGCGGCAAGACGATTCCCATCTCCCTCAAAATATCCTCCAACGCCTGCATGTACTGGTTCTTCGTCACCGGGTTGGGCGTAGCAAAGTTGGTATTGTTGGTATACTCGTTGTCGACCTGGACGAGAACGATCGGCCCTCCCTCGGTGACTTGATACCGCCGTATAATATCCGTCGCACTACGATAATAGTCTTGGTAGGATTCGTAGTAATCCGAGTCGTTCGAGCGCAGGAAACCCGCTATGTTCGTGACACGACCCGGGATCCCGCCTGCTGACGTCTCGCCTTTACACACTTCTTCAGCCGCTGGACCTGCGTGAGGAGAGGAGAGGAGAACGCACCGTTGATATACGGTCCATGTCTTGCGACGACCCAAAGCCCGATTTCATGTGCCATCTGGATCCACAGCTCAAAGTCCCGATACCCATCCCATTCGACGCGCCCTTCGCTCGGGTTCGTAGCGCCCCAGTGGACGTAGCAGGATACCCCGTTGAAACCCGCCGCTTTCAATTTCTGCAGGATGTCGCGCCAAAGGTCGGGTGCCTGCGAGTGCCACGTTCTCAGACTCGACGTCTTTGAAAGGGAAAGAACAGGGACGACGCACAGGTAACCTCCAAAAATGAAACTCGGCACTCCATCCGTAAAGCCTCTGTCCCTGAATGATGAACGAATCGCTATCCCACTGGACCTCCGTCGTCCCAGAGTTTTGCTGCCGTGCCGCGTGGAGGTGCGGCTTGAGAGATTGCGCGGTAGAGGTGGAGAGGACGTATTGTGCCAGGAGGGATACTCCCAGCGTTAGATACAGGAGGAGACGCATGGCTGCGAAGGAAGGGAGGATTTCGAGTTGACGAATATTTATATGTCGTCACTGTGGTCAGCGGGACCGAGTAGGCGCGGGCCGGGAGCTTCGAGAGAAGGGGCGGTGGGAAGGGAAGTGGAGGGTTCGCCCTCGCAGAATGGAGGTCATCGGATCCAGAACACGGCAGATGAGAGCTCAGGTGGGCTGCAAGGGACCAGTATGTACTTGGCGCTTAGCGCTGGTTGGTGGCGGGAAGAGAGAGAGAGATGGGAATCAGGAATACGTCGGCTGTCAAAGCCTTTCGGCAAGCACCTCGGCACTCACTGTTTGCAAAATGGCGGGGACTCCTTGATCCGGACCACCATGATCATTGCCGCGCAGACTCGTTGTCGGCGTCGGTAGCGAGCATGAGTGGCCCAAAGTCAATGGAGAGCTCTTCCTCGCGGCGAGGAAGTAGCCAGGCCGACACCATGCGGGAGCCCCCACCCTGTGTCGTGCCAAAGCCATGTTGGCAACGAGCGCTCGCTACGCTCGTGGGCGATATATGCCCTGGCTTTCATGCCCAATTATATGATTATCTCTGTGCTCGGCACAATGGCCTTTGGCCCCTACTCTCCCACCTCCGCTACCTCTACGACCCCGACCCAACGACGGACCCGGGGACCCGGATTGAAATGCCACGTCGACGACCCTTATCGATAACCATCGGTATCCACGCACGGACCATGTGTACCCACGACTACCGCGGTCCGCCGCTCGTTACATGCCTGCATTCAGCCCGGTGAGCCCTCCAAACATTCATCTTCTCTGCGGATAAACCCTGTGGCCACCCATCCACACCTCCCACTTCCCTCCCCTTCCATTCTAACCGGATGCGGCTTGGCATCCTGATGGCCAGATCAAATCACGTGACTTGCGAGGCGGCTTGGTCCCGTAGACACAAGAGTTTATTTGTAATGTCTACTTTAAATTTATATATCTAGATTCTGTTCTTCCGAGTTTGGAGAGTGGTCCGACTATGGGTAGCATTGATTTCAAGATCCATTATGCAGGCACCCACTTGATTCCAATAAAAATACACGGTTTGAAGGGGATTTGCTGCATTTAACTCTTCTTCCCCTGCCATATCTGTGAAAGAACCAAGCAATTGTGCAGCATTGTCAACACTGACAAGAGCCGCACCCGGACGGCGGTCCTAAATCGCACCCACCAAATATGCAGACACAACCAAACGAAACCGATTTTCGTACCGAGGGCCCTCCTGGTGCACGGGAGGGTTTTGGGGACGTGGTACAGCCCTCACACGAGTGCTTGCGGCTTGTGAGTCCGGAGCAGTGCTCCCACAGCAAGAGTTGGGGTGATACGGGGCCTAGCCCTGACTTACCTTTGCGTGACCCTGCCTGTGGTAGTTCGGTGGCTCTGGCTACCACAGAGACAAGTGAAGAGCTCACACCACGAACCCTGGTGAATGTGGTAACATCAAGTCACTCTCCATGGCTGTCTCCAGTTAGGGAGAGTGATGGTCATAATGCCGCAAACGCAAGTGGTTCATCATCTTCTTCTGTGTCGAGTGTTGAAAGTGGAGTGGCGGTCGATGCCCGACCCAGAGGGAAGAAGCGTGCAATCAGTGAGGTCTCAGACTCTGAAGATCCTCCAAATCGAAATTCAAATAGGCCCACTGGGCAGATACAAGATTCACAAGACGACATTATGGTCTACGACTGGGAGTCGATTAATGCAGAAATTCGGCGGAAGAATAAACCCCCGCATAAAGTAAAAACTGACAAGTTTGTTCGCTCGGCATTAAAATTGGGAAGCCTGAACTTAGCAGGGCGAGAAGCGTCCAGATCTATGGATGACAGTCGGCATAAATTCCGAGATGTCAAGAGCACAATTGATGAGCATAAACTGGCGGTCCTAGGGATTCAAGAGTCGCATATGGACCATGAGGCTGCGGAGAAATTTCAGGAAGTCTTCTATCGATGGTTTAAAATTATAAACTCTGGGGACCCCGAGAAGCCCAACGCTGTGGCAGGGGTTGCCTTCATACTCAACAAAGCCCTGGTTGATACTGAAAATGTGGTGAAATATGAGCTGATACCTGGCCGTGCACTTCTTATAGTTGTACCTATAAAGGGAGCAGACCCTAAGGTTATATTGAATGTGTATGCACCCAATACCCAAAAAGAACGAACCATGTTGTGGATTCAACTATGGGAAATCTGGGCAAAGAATAAAGACATCCCACTACCCGATGACTCACTGGGTGACTGGAATTTTGTGGAAGAAGGGCGAGACCGTAACTCCGGAATTGATGACCCTGTACCTAACGCGTGGAAGCGACTTAAAGATCTCCTCCGCCTAGAGGATGGATGGAGATCCACTTTCCCAGATAAAAGAGACTATACAGTAATGTACCACCAAATGGGACACTCAAATCAAGATCGTTGTGGGACACATGAGTTTCGCTTTGGGTCAAAAATCGGAGCTTGCCGATCACAGTGTAAGGGTCCTATCTACCTGATCTGCTACAATTTTCAGTGAGAGTGTGGCCCATGGGTCATATCGAAAGGGATCAAGTGAAAAAGTCCTTATCAATGTAGTATCACCACTTGGGACAGCATCCAAATCAAAGGTCCCGGAGCTCGATACACCAGACCTGTGTCTCCGTGCATGTATGGGAAGCTATTAGGGTCATCCTGGCCAACTTAGAATGTGAGATCGGCCCACAGAAGGACGGCATTAGAGCAAATCTAATTTACGAAGGTGCCATCACACCTTCCTGATTTGGATTGCCCTTGTCGAAATATGTGAATTGCGAGCCACCACGGAGCCTGAATGCTTAGAAATTTGCTGGAGTAGTTGCTAAACCACCATTCATGTTTCACAGAACTCCATGAGTCCATACATAATCAACTGGAGGCTGCAGATGCCCAAACAATATTCAACTTTTGTCACTTCGGGGCATGATCACAGTTTCTACTTAGATCGGTTGCACCCCCAGGTCCAGCCCTTTAATAGAATATAAAGGACATATTGCTCTGTGCTCTACTGAAAACTCCGAGGCAATTAGGTATCCAGAGACTTCAGAAATTCCCTTTGTCCCATCTGATCATCGTGTCCCATTTGGTGGTACATTACTGTACCTGTATCCAGAAGCGGACTGATGCCCAAACTGGGGAACTTCATCTCTCGTATTCACGTCTTGACAGACTGTGTATTGCTAGCGGCACGGGACACCATTATAGAAATTGGGGTATCCACAGACATGCAGTCAAATCCGACCATCTACTAGTCACTGTCGAATATTGCCCCAGGCGCGAAAATCTACAAGGAAAAGGCCGATGGGCACTTCCACTCTACCTGCTAACCTTAAATAAATTTATGGACAAAGTAAATGAACTAGGCCTCGAAGCGGAAGAGAAACTGGAAAACTTAGAAAAGGAAAATCGAGTATCTAACCTGAACATTCAGACAATCAGTCATGATCTCAAAGGTATGATAACAGAGCATGGACAACATTGCACACGTTTCGTTGAAGGTGACCTAGACCGTCAGATACACACATGGAAGGTGCAACTGCACTTGATTATTCACGATGAAACAATCCCACTGGAAGAGAGAAACATGTCCGCCTACTTACTGGACAGTAAGATCCAGAGTGCAGTTGATGAGCGTGCAGCTAAGAAGAGGGAGCTCCGTGAAGCTCAATTCCAAATTGAGGGTGAATCTCTCCAAACGAAGAACTGGACAAAGTCTTCACATGGCTACAAGCCGAAAGAATCAATATTCGAGTTTCGAAAGAACAATCAGGCAGAGCCACGTGCACAGTATGAGACAAGCTCCAAGTCAATGGCAGAACTGGCCCGAAACTACCATGAAACATTACAAGAAAAGGACAAACCAGATGCATATGATCAAGTCTTTGCAACAAATGTAACATTAAACTCGTGTGATGTGCACCTGTCAGAAGATGAGTTTAAAAAGATGGATACCGAGTTCACTGAGGACAGTGTCCGTGAAGCTCTGAGACTTTCCAATAATGGAAAGGCAGCTGGGATGGATGGCATCCCCTATGAATTCTACAAGATGTTAGACCTGAAATACCGTCGGAGCACCGACAATGGCAAAAAGGTTTTCAATGTGATTGGCTTCCTACAGAAGCTCTATAGTGATATAGAAACCTTTGGACTCAACGAAGGATCATCTTTCCACCTTGGATGGATGTGCCCAATATACAAAAAAGGCGACAAAGCATTTGTTTCAAACTACCGCCCCATAACCTGCCTGAATACAGACTACAAATTAATGACCAAAATCTACTCCTTACGGCTGATGACTGTGGCAGGTTCCCTTGTACATCCTGACCAAGCTGGCTTCATGAAGGGCCGAAGAATTGAGGACCAGGTGAAATTAGCCAAATTCCTTCTTGACTATGCGGATGCCACTGATGAGCAAGGGATTCTAGTCTCACTGGACCAAGAAAAAGCATATGACAAAATTGACCACAACTATCTTCGAACTGTTCTAATACACATGCGCCTGCCGGACCGCTTTACAAATACAGTCATGAACCTATACTCTGGAGCAAAAACTACAGTAATGATCAACGGCGAACTGAGGACCCCCTACACTGTTACAAGAGGAGTGAGACAAGGAGACCCACTGTCTTGCCTACTGTTCAACTTAGCAATTGAGCCACTTGCATGCCTTATAAGGGCGTCAAGTCTCCAGGGAATCCAAATCCCCGGTATAGACCGGAGACTTCTAATGTCACTGTTTGCAGACGACACAACAATATACCTATTACATTCAGACTCCTGGAGTGAGCTGTGGAGTATACTCAATCTTTGGAAAATGGCCTCAGGTGCAAAATTCAATGAAGCAAAAACAGTGGTAGTCCCCTTTGGAAGCACTGAGTACCGGGCCAAGGTAATCCTTCAACGCAAGCTAAATGAAGACCCAGACTCTGGGTTCATTGATGAAAAAATTCTAATTCTTGGTGATGGCCAGAGTTTCAGAATGCTAGGAGCGTTCCTGGGAAATAAAATTAGCTACATGACCCCGTGGCCGTCAATACTGGAGAAAATAGATGGGGATGTGGCAAGATGGATGTGTACAAGCCCCGGGCTAGAAGGGAAGCGTCATGTCACCAACATGCATTTTGGTGGGCGCACACAATATCTGACAAGAAGCCAAAGTATGCCAGATGAAATTGAAGACACACTCGAGCGCAAGCTGCATGCTTTTATTTGGGAAGGAGAAAAAGCTCGAGTGGGACATGATACCATGCGCCTGCCAATTGCACATGGTGGACGTGATATCTTGGATATTAAAACCCGAAATGAAGCAATTGACCTATGGAATCTTAAAGTCTACATGACGCAAGGAGAAGATAGACCAATGTGGTGCTTCCAGTCCAGGCATACCTTTAAGGTACCCTCTTAGGATGAATTGATCCCTATGGGATAATCACCCTAAGAGGGTCTTTTCTAAGGTGGGGATCCCAGCCCTGCTACTGTGCTGGGAGTGCTGGGAGCCTCCCAGGAATAGCACTGGCTGGGAGCCCCCACCACCACTGCTGGCCAGCGGTACCGCTGGCTGCTTGCCTGTACCCTGCTCCTGGCATCCGTAGCTGTACGGCTGTAGCCGCAGCTGGCTGTACGGCGCTCGGTAGCCCGCAGCTGGCTGTACGGCGCTCCTGGTAGCCCGCAGCTGGCTGTACGGCGCTCCTGGTAGCCCGCAGCTGGCTGTACGGCGCTCCTGGTAGCCCGCAGCTGGCTGTACGGCGCTCCTGGTAGCCCGCAGCTGGCTGTACGGCGCTCCTGGTAGCCCGCAGCTGGCTGTACGGCGCTCCTGGTAGCCCGCAGCTGGCTGTACGGCGCTCCTGGTAGCCCGCAGCTGGCTGTACGGCGCTCCTGGTAGCCCGCAGCTGGCTGTACGGCGCTCCTGGTAGCCCGCAGCTGGCTGTACGGCGCTCCTGGTAGCCCGCAGCTGCTGTACGGCGCTCCTGGTAGCCCGCAGCTGGCTGTACGGCGCTCCTGGTAGCCCGCAGCTGGCTGTACGGCGCTCCTGGTAGCCCGCAGCTGGCTGTACGGCCCCTGGCTGCCCATACGCTGCTCGCCCCCTGCTTCTGGATGATTTTGCCTTTCTTTGTTCATTGTGCTTGGCTTGCTGGCCTTTATTCATTTCATGCATTCTCTCTAAATTAGAACAGAATTGGATACCTTTTCAACTTTTTCCACTTCATTTCACATTGGCACATTGCGGCATAGTAAGTTCCTTGGTGCATCAGACATAGATGAAATGCCACTCACTCAGTCCACGATTCAGCACGCCAAAGTTGGGTTGGAGGGTGCATGTAGTCAAGAAACACACACCAGATGTTCAAATAAGTCATTTCGGTCTTATTTCCCCATTCTGTTCAACTGAATCTGCAAAAGGGACAGTCCCACGGTGGTGCGTGGACTCTCCCATGGGGCGTAGAGGTACGGCTGGGACTCTCCCATGGCGCGTAGAGGTACTGCTGGGACTCTCCCATGGCACGTAGAGGTACGGCTGGGACTCTCCCATGACGTGTTCAGGTAGCGCTGGGACTCTCCCATGGCGCGTAGAGCTAGCACTGGGACTCTCCCATGGCGCGTAGAGGTACTGCTGGGACTCCCCCATGACGTGTTCAGGTAGCGCTGGGACTCTCCCATGGCGCGTAGAGGGAGCGCTGGGACTCTCCCACTGTGTACTTACAACCAATGGGAGTGCTCAAGTTCGCGTGCATATTTGACAGATTCTGTCAGTGATTGACACATTCTGTCAATCACTGTGCCGTAAACTGCTAGCAGCCAATTTCTGAATTTCAGCTTTCTTCTTTCTCTGCACGCTCTCAATGCCTGGGTTTTTACTGTGCATATCCATGTATTTCAAAGTAGTTATCACAGACAGCGTACTAGCTAGCTACAAAAAGTATCCCGGGGGCCCAGACGCTGCAAAGTTCTCCCAAGCAAACCGCGCGCAGCGCGAGTAGGGAAACCCAAATTATAAGTTCAAACCTGTAAATCAAGTCAGTATTCGGATGGAATTGAGAGTCTTTAGACTTCAGAAGCGTTCTCCAACCCAACGCTTGACGCTTGCTTGATGGAACCTTGCTCCCCTCGGCCGCAATTGAGCCGCAATTGAATTGACATCCCACTCTGGTAATTGAGCGAGGCTGTGGGTAAGCATCGATGGAACCTTGAATAAAAACTGTCATTACAGAGCAGTTGTGAGAAATCAGTTCGGAATGAACGCAAAGTAAGTACAACACGTACGCTTTTGAATACACCCAACTCCCATCCCGATGGCGCTTTTTCTTGTAATATCGTATCGTACTAGGCAGGAATTTGACCGAACGTGTCATCACAGACCAATTGTTAGCTTCGAAACGAACGCAAAGTACAAGACGTACGCTTCTGATTCCACCCTCGCTCTTTGCCTCTCCTTTTTTTTGAAAGGAGGAATATTCTCTGCCCTGCATGCCGCGTGCATCTATTTACCGTTTCTGTCCGCGCACAATGTTCGTACAACATGTACATGTCCAGCCCTCTTGCAAATCAAAGATCCATTCTAAAATGAATCAGTTTGACGTTCCAGACGCAATTATGAATCCACGTACCTCATACTCGCTTGCCCCAAACGCGCCTGCCAATATTGTATCACCTCCTCCACCTCCTCCTCCCCGCGCTCCATCAAATCGCCCCTAAAATTCTCTCTGTGTTTTCTTCCACATGTTCGTCCGGGGCACAGGTGTGGCTTGGAGTGATAACCCCGAAGCTTAAGCGTCTTGTGAACCAATGTTTCTGCGTCGCCTTCGTTAGTTGGCCAGTAGTAGCAAGTAGAGGACGACTTACCCAGGCGACGACACGTCGCGGTCTCGTACGCCCAGCGCCAGTCGTGAGGATGGGGCTCACACTGTCGATCCCACTGACCCGGGCGGTCATCTATATGTTTCGTTGACCCGATTTTGATCACGTCCTTCCAGGCGCCTTCCCGGACGTGTTCTCGTGCTTGAAACCATACACGTATCCTGCCACTTCGAAGTCTGACAACGGCGAGGCAAAGATCCGTTCGATTTCGTCGGATGTGAATAAGGCCATAGGAGACGAGTGAGGGATGGGGTGGTGTGGTGACGGCGTGTCGGGGGGAATAGGATTGTTGCTCTGAGGTCTCAGGAAGAAGATAACGTCGAAAGTGAGAAAGAGACGCTCTTACTTACATGTATCAATGGAATCCCGGGATAAGGCCACAGACTAAGCGACTAGTCAATGTTTGATATAGCATTCTAGGGTTAGTCCAACGCACCTTGAGTTTCTGGCTTCGATCCGTCTCCCAATCGGTGCTGCACTTGACTGCGATGTAAGTGAATTCGCGACCCGAATCTATCAAGCAAGGAAGCAAAGAATAAGACGCAGCAGCAAAAGAAGCAAGCCGCTGGTTGTTGCTCACCTATATGGGATGCGATAAACCGTCGACTTGAAGCCGATCGCGATTCAAGTCGAGTCGGAGCGGAATCTATTCAGAGAACAGTCAGGCAGAGGGCAGACGCAAAGAGCAAAGTCGTTCTTACTCGACTTTGAGTGTGATGGCAGTAAGAGCGATGGAAGTAAGTAGATGGGAAGTCCGACCCGAATCTATTCAGGAATAAGGCGGAGGCAAAGATCAAAATCGTTTTTACTCACCTGTGTATAGAGGAATACGACGTGAACGCGATGTGAGAACGACCCGAATCTATGGCAGGAGTAAGGCAGGGCAGAGGCCAATACACAAGTGGTTCTGTTCTTACTCACTTGTATGTGAACGCAAGCCGGCGAAATCGAATCGATTCACATCCGCCCGATAGCGACGAGACACGCGCACACTTGAAATGAAGCAAAGTTAAAGGCAGTCGAATCAAAAGCTCGAGCTTGACGCACCTGCGTCCCTAACCAACGAGAGACACCCAAATCGCCCAGCAGTCGCGCTATGTCCAATCCCAGCAAGTAGCAGTCGCTCGTTCGGGCCTTGTCAAGTCCACAGCGTCAGCGAGGAATCCGGGCACAGTGGGGGCAACACTCACCCAGCCTGCTGGACACCCACACTGCAGAGAAAAAGGTATTGCTGGGCTGCAAAAACGCAAGTGTCGTTAGACGCCAGCCGGCGTCTAATTGCCTTGAATCGCAAATCGGTCGTTCCGGCCTTGTCAAGTCCAGGTTGTCAGCGAGGAATCCAGGGAGAGTGGGGGCAACACACACCGAGCGTGCTGGGCACCCACACTTCAGAGAAAACGGGATCGCTGGGGTGCGAAAAAGCCACGTGTCGTTAGACGCCGGCCGGCGTCTAAATGCCTTGAGTCGCAAAATCGATCGTTTGGACTTTGTCAAGTCCAGCGCGTCAGCGAGGAGTCCAGGCAGAGTGTGGGCGACACACACCGAACGTGCTGGGCACCCAAACTGCAGAGAAAACGGGATCGCTGGGTGCAAAAAAAAGAAGTGTAATGAGAAATGCATCAGCGACGCTTCAAGCACCCAGAATGAGCTTACCCGGCTCATGCTGCCCCCCCTCAAACGGCATAGCCAAAGACTAAAACCTTTCACCAAGGCCAAGTGTCGTTAGGTGCCCGCGCGCCTACCTCAGGTTGCAAATACCAATCACTGTTTCAAAGAATTAGCAGTGCTTGAAAACGCCGAGAATCTGTACTTACCCAGCCCAGTAGCCTCCATATCCTCCGCTTGAACTCTCCCTTGCCACACGAGAGGGTAATGTGTAATCTACCAATGCATTTCGACCGACTATATTACATCTTTACTCTTCCCACTCGTACACGGCAGCAGCCTCCTCTGCACTTGCCTCGTCTGCGCCTTCACCTTCGTCGTCATCCCCGCCCAGATACCCTGCCACCGCATCCATCTCATCGAACGTCTGATACCGGCTCAGATACTCTTCTTCCCCTTCACCGTCCACTTCCTCCTCGCCATACAAATCCTGGCCTCTCCACGCCGTTGCCGCTCTGTAACGAGCTTGCATGATGTCGGTCGTGCTCGGACCCCACTCTGGCAGTTCTGAATCATCGCAAGGCGGGGCGTGACGTTGCCATTCCGCACACAATCCCAGCAGACGTTGGCGTCGTTGCCCGAACGCGTAGTGCTCCCCCCGATTGTCTGCAATTCCGACTGTCAACCTGGTGAATGATATCAAGACGATAAAGATACGTACCTGCGTTATCCATGGCCGAGTTCACCAGCTCCCATTCTTCGGCAAACCACACCTGCATAGCTCGACGCTCTCTCTGCAGCGTTTCATCTTCTTCATCTGTGCGATCAACGTCCAGCATCGCAAGTATTCCCCTCCTCACGTCGTCGTCTGCCAACCACCGAGGTGGTGCACCGTCCTCCTCCTCGTCGTCCAGTCCAACGTCCTGCCAAATCACATCGTCCACGTCCAAACGCCACATGCTCTTCGGGTCGATGTTCTCTGGTGCCACCACGTTCTTCGGCACACCGTCTTCTTCCCCGTCTTCCTGCACCATCCTCCGAAGGTCGTCGCACACCTTGTTGTAGTCTTTGCACACCGTCGAGATGGCCGGATCTTTGCGCTTAAGACCTTTACTCGCGTGGTCGCGCAGTTGTTGCTCTGCGCCAATAGTAAGCTCTTTCCACCAAATCACATACTGCCAAAGAAAAACCCACCTCTGACCGTCAAATGCCGCAGTCGACGCTCCACCCCATCCATTGCGAATTTGCGCTCCCGCAATTTAGCGCGTAGACGATGCTTGAAAGCCCGCGCTCTCATACGCAGTTCGTAGAACTTGGACTTCACAACTTCTTTCAAACGACTCTTCTCATTTGCACCCAGAGCCGCCTCCTTGCTTTTCAGCTTGCTCTTCGTCTCTTCCAGCGCCGTCTCGTGTTTCTCCACCTCTGCTGCTTGCACCGCGATCTCGTCCTCGTCCTCGCCGTCTACGGCCGTCTGGAACGCGGCCTGAGCTTCCTTCAACTGCCTTTGTCGTATATCTCGGGCTTTGCGCAACGCTAGGATTTGGTCGACGGCTTTCTGGGCCATATTTTTCGATTGACCTGAATATTCCCCGTTAGTCTCGGATGTCCAATGAATAACTGTCACTCACGTTGCAGCGGCTTTGTCTGGGCCGTCAGCTGCTTCTCCCATTCTTCCCTCAACTCCTCGAGGTCCATGCCACACTCCTCAAGAATGCTCTCCGCCTCCGCGCGTTTCTGCGCCGAATGAAGCGTTCGCCGCTTTAACCATTTCCCCAGATCAAATAGGTTTTTTTCGTCCTCCGCCTTCAGCTGCATATCCAAAGTGTACAAGCGCCTGTAGTACTGTTTGGAGTTCGTCAATTGGAATAAAATTATTGGCACCACTCACCCCAGAAATCCGCAAGTGTGCGATAAGGTGACTGATGGCGTGCCAGAGACGTTCGCAGCCCTCCCCGTTGGTAAAACCGAATCCCTTTCGTTTGCGCGGATGGAAGCGCATCTGGCACGCCCAATCGTGACCAAACGCATGGAAGATGGACACCGCGAAGATGAGACGGCTAGGTAGCGGTCTAACCACCCCACTTGCGCGCTTCCACGCTCCAATTGACATGCGATATCGTATAAGATGCCCACGGTGGCTTTGCGAGGGATATGCTGGAAGAGAATTTCCATGAGGAGAAGCACATTAAATTGCTTCTCCCCCGCTGAATGCATATTGACCACCCACAGGACTCGGTCGTGACGACAGAGCATCGCCATGAGCCCCGTGTCGTCGTACTTGGCCGTGCTCGCCTTGGCCCGACTTTCGTCCGCCGCCGTGAACGAATTGCCGCAGTTGTTGAGCGCGCTCCTGGGCACTTTGATCTCCTCGTGCTCGTAGCCGTCCTCCTCGTCCTCAGAGTCCACGATGTGCGCAGCCTTGCCCTTGCCCTTGCCCCTTGCCCTTGCCCTTGCCCTTGCCCTTGCCCTTGCCCTTGCCCTTGCCCTGCCCTTGCCCTTGCCCTTGCCCTTGCCCTTGCCCTTGCCCTTGCCCTTGCCCTTGCCCTTCCCATTCACATTGGCGCGCGCCTTCGTCTTTTCTTTCCTCTGCCCCTTGCCGCACCGCCTCAACGTATTCCTCCATTTTTCGACTCAATTCTTCCGGTACAAAGTGTGTGTCGGGGTGGGTTTTCTCGGGGTCAGGCGCGCCCTTGTTCTTCTTTTGCGTGAAGCAGGCGTCCATGCACGCCTTGATGTCCGCACTTGAAGTATTTTCATCAGTTTGAGCTCGTGAAACGAGGATATCACTTACACAGCCGTACCCCATTCGTTTCCTCCAAAGCACAAGGGACAGCAACTTCGGAGATATTCGCTAGGGCGATCGAGATTGGGAGGCTCTGGGAACGGGTTCTCCGTTTTGGGTTCTCGGGTCCCTTGGTGCGTGCCTTCTTGCCATGGTTTGGGTCAGGTTCTTCGTCGTCGTCGTCAGCACGCGCGCGTTTGCTTCCACGCGAACCCGATGCCGTTCCTGCAGGCTGGGGCGTCTCTGGTATGATTGGGGTGGGAGGAGGGAGATCTGGGGTCTCGGAGGAGGTGCGGAGACTGTCCAATTTTTGGTCGATGTACGCCTCGGCTTGATGTGTCAAGTACGTGTACCAGTCGAGTGCGGCACCAAATTGTCGCACCAAAGCGTCCTGTTTGTGAATTAGAATAGTCCTTCGTATCATATCTTAAATCTTACATTGCTCGCCAATTGGTATCCCATTTTCTCCAAGTGGTCCTGAAGCGCGCCAATGCCCGCGCTTTTGTTCGGGGCTATTCTCAGGTACAGCGACCTGAAGAATTCCAGCACTCGCACGTCTACCGCGAGGCCTGGACGGTGGGGCGCGCAGGGGAAGCAGCCCGAACGAAGCAGCCTTTTGGGAGCGGATTCGCAAGCGCAGAGCTCTACACGAGCGTTGTATATGCCTGGGGCAGTCATTTCAGTTCATCGTACTCGGTGGATCATGGAAAAACATACCTGTGAACGTTACAATGCTCAGGTCTAACTCGACCATATCCTCGCATCCGCACGCGCGCTCGGTGTCCAGCCGTTCCAGCCGACCGTACTCCTTCCACGACTGCGTGTCGCTGGACAAGTCCAGAAACAGCGGGACGAGCTCTGGCATCATGCTCGTCCAAGCCACAGTTTGGGACTCCTTGGCTCGACTGTGAGGTTTCTCGGGGGACTGAGTTTTCGCGGCGCCGCCTGCGTGGAGAATGGGTGGACTGATCCGTGTGCCATCCATCCTCCGATTGCTTCCACGCCTATGTCGTCCAATTCGACGTCGAAATCCGGAAAATCCGAGGATGGTGCTTGCGAGTGGTGGGTCTCCCCCTCCTCCTCCTCCTCCTCCTCGTCATCCGACGTCTCCGGGGGCGGTAGAGGCTGCCGGAAAGTCTGCACCATGGTGCGCCTCCCAGGGCCAAGCATTGTGGGTTGCTTGGCATTCCTCTTCAGAGGGTGTGGCACCGAGGGCCCGGGCTGTAGGCTGGGTCGGGATTGGGCTATCTTTGCGATCTTCTCCTTGTTCTTCTTGCTCTGCCGGGGCAGCTTCATTCCCGCCATCGTGTTCCTACAAACGTATCAGATTCCTGACACGCGCGTTCTCCGACCCACTCACTTGGCAGAAGAATAGGAGAATAACGTTTGACAGGTGTCAACGCGTCAACAACGCGTCAACAACACGTCAAGAACAATACAAAATCAAATCTGTCGAGTCGTCAAAAAGAAATGAGAACAGGGAGAACAATGCACACCTGTTTCAAGCGCGCGGGTCCGTGAGTTTCTTGAGGGGCGTGAGTTGTCCTTGAAGTTCGCCCGGGGTCAATGGTAAATTGATGATATTAGCGACATACATACATGCGTTGTACAGTTAGAATATTTACAAGGTGTCTACACATTATACGCTGCTACAGTACATAATACGTGCGAGAAGGGAAAGGTGGTCGCGTCCCAAGTCCCAATGGTTAGCTCGACTCGTTCGTTGACCGACAAGCAAGGGTTACCACATCGTACTCCCCGTCTTTTGCGGCCGTGAAAAAGAACTACGACAATTCCGACCTTCCCCCAGATTGGCATGCATGATTTGACCGTACTCCCCCACTCGCGCCTTGCTTCCGCGGATGTCAGGATCCAATATGACGACCCGCTCCCGAAACGCGTCCTCCAATCTTTTCTTGTCCGACGTCTCTCTTGCGTGTGACGACACACATCGGGGGGATTTTTTGCGGGGTGCGATTGCGGAGGCCGTGAACAAGCAGTTTTTGGTCGACGAGACTGGCTTCCGTTACAGCGTCTGTCAGGAGCAAATAGCCATACTCGTTTTCCGCACTCGAGAATGCGATTTGATAGTCGCCACGTTCGGTGCCCCTGCAGCGCAGGTGTTCCCTTCACTTGGACGTCCAGACGTTTTCCCGCAAACTTGGGGCAGCAAAGCCATTTGCCGTCGTACTCCCCCTCAGCTTCGGGA